>CM030361.1:57045800-58245800 GCA_017893485.1 Hemerocallis citrina
TACAGCTCTCACTCAAAAACAGGAAAAACAACAATCTGGCTCGGCTTCGAGCCAGACAGGGTCGGCGCCGAACCTCAAAGTTCACCCCCGCAGAACTGGTCTCCTCGTATCCGACAAACATCGATGGCCCTCGGCTTCCGATCCACGACAGTCTTCCGGGCCGTCCGCCCATCCTGGTGTCGAATGAAGATGGCCTGGCGCAACCCAGGCCACCAGATTCTCCCAAGAGCACAGGAGCCCCATGATCCGCCATGTCAGCTCCAAATACCACCAAAGGGCTTTGCCACGTCAGCCCTATACCACTCCTGGTACTGCCACGTCAGCCCTAAATCCCCTGGGCCTTCTGCCACGTCAGGCCCATGGGCTTTCGAGTTCAGACCCGGCCCCCAAGCGGATCCAAACCCGGTTGGAATTCTCTATAAATACTAGACCCTCACCCACCTTTTGAGGTAACCAATCTTTTGCCACTTAAATTCACCTAGTTATTGCTACTCTCTCACAGAGACTGACTAGATCGTCAGAGGGTCCGCCACTGGGATAAACCCCGGTGTTTCAGGACCGTCTGCAGGTACACAAGACCTCAGATCCGAACCCTCTGATCCGAGCCCAGACATCCACCTCATTCCGAGCCCGTCGCAGGTTCCGCCCGGTCAGCCGAGGGTCGTCAGACGAGCAGCATTCTCCTTCAATACAAATCGAGTCCGAACTCACACCTGGTGCATCCACACGTCTCCCAGAAACAAACCGCATCAGGTTGGCACCGTCTGTGGAAACACTGCTTCAGAAGCCGACCCGAGCCCGACCATCAAGGGACCTCGACAGCCGAACTCTCATGGCCTCCAAGGGCAAGGGGGCTGCTTCCTCCGTCAACCGACGGGACTCGCCCCCACCAACTGCTAACGCCGGGCCATGCATTTCAAAGCACAGGGCTCCCCATCAGGAGTCCCAAAGGAGCGTCACCTGTCAAGTCCAGCCCGACCTACGGGGGATAATCGTCAACCGGCAGATTACCCGCAGCAGGGGAAGGGCCACTTCCAACCTGGCCCCGAACCATCCAAGACCGCCGCCCGAGGGACGGAGGCCAGCGCTCAGCCGCGTCGGAAGGCAACCTTCGGACCGACCAAACAGGGTCGAGGGAGCCCCCGTCACTCACAAGGAGTTCCAGGACTTCCGAAGAGAAATTCTTGGGGCTCTCCGACGGGCCCCCAGGGAGGAAACCCTCCATTCCCAAACCGGGTCGGACACCGAGGCTAGCGTGTCCTGCCCGTCAACAATCCAGCCAGAGGATGATGACATACTCCTAAGGCGCCTCCGAGAAATGGAGGATCGCCTCGACCACATAGGAGACGGCGGCCAACGAGCGGCTCAGGGGTACAGACCTGTCCGTCCTCCCTTCTCCGCCCCCATCCTCTAAGCGGAAATACCCAGGAATTTCCGACCACCTCAATTCGAGACCTACGACGGTGAGGGAGATCCTGCTGATCACATGGAGGGTTTCAAAATCCTCATGATGATTCACAGTGCCTCGGATCCCCTGCTGTGCCGAGCCTTCCCTGCCACCCTTCGGGGTCCGGCTCGTGAATGGTTCTCGAAGCTCACCCCCGGCTCCATTTACTCCTTCGACCAACTAGAGGGCAATTTTCTTGCCCACTTTGTCACCAGCCGGAAGGCCGAACGGACCAGCGCCTCTTTACTTGGGCTCAGACAGATAGAGGGGGAGTCACTCAGAGTGTTCGTCCGGAGGTATACCGCAGAGGCAAGGTCGGTCTCCTCCCTTGATCCTGGCGTCGCCTCCGCGGCATTTTGGCACAACGTCAATCATGAACAGCTGAAGGCTTCTCTGGCGAAGAAACCCCCCGTCGACTTTCCCGACCTCCTCAACAGGGTCGAGAAATACATTAGGGCAGAAGAGGCCCTTAACCCCGAAGATACCAGGGAGGCCACCGGGAAGGGAAAACGGAAGGTCGAAGAAGTCGAACCATCAAAGAAAGCTCTGAGGGACGCGGGGGCCATGAAGAAGGTCCCGCCGGTCCCCCGCTTCGAGAGGTACACTCCCGTGACGCATAACGTATCCGCCATCCTCTTAGAAATCGAAGACAAAGGCATTGTTCGACTACCTTCCCGCTCTAATAACAACAAGAATCGAGATCAGCGCTTCTACTGCCGCTTCCACAGAGATCACGGGCACGAAACCGACCAATGCTGGGCCCTGAAAGACGAAATTGAGGAACTCATCTCCAGAGGGTACCTCCGAGAATTTACCCGAGAAGGCCCACGGGATCGGCGAGATGCTAAGAACCGGAGGCTCTCGCCTCCGAACCCTACTCCGAACCGCATCCAGAGTCGGGATTCCGAGTCCGAGGTAGCCACAGATACGCCATTCATCTTGCACTGTGTCCACGGAGGGCCAATGGGAGGAGAATCAAATACTTTCCGAAAAGCCTTCATCCGAGAGGTGAATGCTGTCCAAGACAATCCCTCACCCAAGCTACAACCGATGCCGGTCTCCTTCTCAGGAGAGGACCTCGAAGGCGTTCGCCTACCCCACTGCGATGCCCTCGTCATTAGTCTCCACATGGCTAATTGTGAAGTTCGCCGAATCCTCGTCGACAACGGCAGCTCGGTTTATATTCTTTTCCTCGAAGCCTTCGAGAATCTCAAGTTACCTAGAGGCAAACTCAAGCCGGCCGGATACACCTTGCATGGGTTCTCTGGCGTCCCTATCGTGATAGAAGGGATTGTTACCCTCGACGTTACCGCAGGATCGGCTCCTGTCAAGAGGACCGAGTCCATGGACTTCATGGTAGTCAACGTCAAGGCGGCTTACAATGCCATACTCGGCCGACCCGGACTATGCTCCCTCCAAGCGGTGCCTTCGGCTTACCATCTGAAACTTAAATTTCCCATCCCGCAAGGAGTTGGCATCGTCCGAGGCAGCCAAGAAGCAGCGCGATCGTGCTACATGACCACCGTCGGGGGAGGTGTGTTCCCCCTCGACGCCGTCGAACTCGAACCTGAGAGGGACGGCCCTGCTCCCAAACCTGTCATCGAGCTGGAGGAGGTCCCAGTCGACGCCAAGCACCTAATGAAGCTCCTTGAGGGACGAACATAGGTTCTAGCCTAGCTAAATGTAAATATATTTTTGTGTAAGCACTCATGTGTAAAGGGCCGTCTTAGCGGCCCTCCCTATCTTATACGAAAGAAATCTCTTTTTGTCAAACTCCAAACGCCTCGGCAGATCCGACCTAACGCCGGACAATGGGATCAGCACTTGAGTCCTCACTCCGGTATCGTCCCCAATGCCTCGGTAGGTTCAACCCAAATCCAGACCGGGAACTCTTCCTAAGGCCCCACTTCGATCCCTCGCGGATCGGCAGAGCCGAACCTCGCCTCCGCCATCATTCGCTACACTACTGGCCGGAGCAAAGAAGGAAAAGAATTCTTTATTCATCCCCTTTTATTCTGTTCTGAGAAAACAAACAAAGACCGTTATAGGACCACTCCACTCATCTCAAACTAAGAGGAAGTCGTCATCTTAGGGCCCCTCGGGTCCGACGAAGGGCGGGATTACTCCGACCGAGCGACTAGGAGACCTCTCCTCGTTATGATGGTCCTTAGGTTCAGCCACGGTCGACACCCCAGCCACGGAGCTCTGGGCGTCATCCGGTCGCATACGCTGCAACAGCAGCAGCGCAGATGGAACCCCCTCCACTTGCCGACCCACTGAGGAAGATGTCGAGACACCCAGCATCGTCTTGTAACGGTGTATCTCCATCTCCTTCTCCACAATTACATCGCGAAGTAACTTCTCAGAAGAGGGCCTCTGCACCGAGGCACTCGACATGGCCTGTCCAAAGCTTGCACCGCCGAGTTCCTGATCCACCATTGCCCTCTTCAGCCGGCCCGCCTCCTCACGTAAGGCTTCAGACTTATTCCAATAATAGTTAAAAGCCGCATCAGTGTCACGAGCCCCCCTTCGGCAACGAACCAACGTGGCCTCCAGAGCCTCAACTTTGCTCCGGAGCCACGCCACGTCGGAACGACGGGGGTCCACCTCGGGAAGGGAAGCCGTAACCTACAAGAGAACCAGCCAACTCAACACACATACGCACAAAGGTTCGGAAATATCCGAGGTCAAAACACTTGGTCGGTCAAAAATATTTTTCTATAAATTTAGTTGCTTCTTACAAAAAGGGGGGGCGGTGGCCAGTCCGCGGGAGGCAAATACAATCGAGAGAGGGAAAAAGAAAGACAAAATTATACAACTTATTTTCCCACCTCAGCGTCGACAGAAGGGTTCACAGGGGGGTCGGCCGGCGGGTCGAGAGCGAGCCCTTCTTCGCCAGGAGTCTTCGGTGTCCCCTCGATCTCCATGTCGTACTCAAAATTGGACAGATCGACGGTCAGGTAGAAGTGCCTCACATGACTGAGGGCCTTCGCATAACATTCGTCCTGGGCCTTGATCACCATCATCTGACCCGCATTCGTCAACTCCTCCCTCTCCTTGGCGAACTTCTTCTTTAAGGAGGCCACCTTCTTCCCCCACTCCGCATCCTTGGCCTCGAGCTCGAGCTTCATCTGCTGCTCCCTCTTGTGCGAGCCCTCGAGCTCGATCCGCATCTCCTTCATCTTCCGCTCGCTCTTATCCGCCCGAGCTCGCTCTTGTGCCAGGGACGCCTCGTAGAGGTTCTTTATGTTAGCCCCCTGCACACAAGCCTGCGACCGACAAGCGCAGATAAGGAAAAGACTTCCGCAGAAAAAACAAAGGGGATAGGGTCGACGAGCTTACCAGCACGGTGGCCTGCGCCAGGCGCGTAAACGCCACCTCCACAGGCTCGCTCTCCATCGCCTTACGGTCGCGAGGGGTTGCCAACTTCTCCACCACCTCAACGGCCTGGGCCTCCTCGGTCAGACAGTCCCCCATCCGAACCGACCAGTCCGGTGCCCACCGTTGCCGCAGCATCTCCACCACCGATCCTCTTCTTCGACCTCGACCAAGGGACCTTTCCCCTTGTCAAGAGCGGAGGCCCCCGCTTGGCCCCGGCCCCTCGAAGTAGCCACCCCCTTGCTCGTCTCCGAGCGAATCCTCGTGGTCCTCGGCTCGAGCTGAGCCTCCGAGATGACTAGGGACGACTCCCTCGGCCTCTTCGTCGCCTCCCCCTTCTTCTCGACCTTCTCCTTCTTCAGGGCGAGCCTCTTTGCCTTGATCGATGCTTCATCCATGTCTGCAGAAAAATCCATTAAGAGCAATGAGCAAGAAAGTACGAAAAGATTGAAAGAAAAGAAATAACTACATACACAGAACGGCTGGGCTCAGTCCAACGCTCGCCAGGTGGGCCTCCGTCACCTTCGTCCAATCGATACTAGGTGACAGACGGAGGCGCTCGACAAACCCCCACTCCTCGGCCGTCAAATCCCTCGGCCTCGGCGGTTGATAACTCGGCTTGGAGTGGTTCCACCGAGTGGGAATGTCCCAGGGCTCTTCACTCCGGATCACCGGATATTTTTTCTTCCAATTCTTGATGGAGTCTGGGTGGCTGTGAACGACCTTCCCCTTACTCCGGGGCGAGATGTAGTAAACACCCTCAGCCGCCGAGCTGATCATCAACATCGCTCGGAACACATTCAGCCACAGGGGTACCTTCTGTTCCTCGCACATCAGTACAAAGCAGATAATCTGCTTAAAAGAGTTCGGCCCGTACTGCATCGGCGCCAAGGAGGTCCAGTTCAGCACATCCCGAACAAACGGGTGGACTGGCAGCCTCAGTCCGGAGATAAAGGCGTCCACTGGGAAGACGCAATACCAAGCAGAAAGGGGATCGGTGGGGCGCAGAGTAGAGCTCGGCAACAACAATTCGTAGCCAGACCCTATGTGGTACGCCGGCTGCAAAACCTCCAAGTCCCCGCCCTCCAAGACGGTCGGGATCGCGTCCATCATCACCCTCTTCCGACTCGGCGAAGAAGGCTGCACGCCGAAGAGCTCCTTGTCAGAGAGTTCGTCGGGATACTGACGAAAAGGCTTCGGCTGTACGGACGAACCTGTCATCAAATTGCGGTGAACAGGCGCCTGGCTCGAACCACCAGTCCTCGACCCTGCCTTCCTCGGAGCCCTCTTCCTCTTCTTGGCTCGCTCCGATGAGGGGGTAGATAATGGCCCCAGACCAGTCGGCATGGAACTCGAACCCGCACCCTGAACCGTGGATCTCCTTACTGAGTCACCCTCGCCTCCCTCCTCCTCGGAAGACAACTCCAGAACACGGACACCGTCCGAACCATCACTTGCTTCCTCCGACTCACTACTCTCCACCACGAAGGGATGTCGAGAGCGTAACGGCCTCACCTTGTGTACCACCTCCCCCTCACCTACTGGTTCCTCCCACGAAACTGAATCGGAAGGCTCCGCAGCGTGTACTGACTCCTCCTCAAGCACGGGCTCCTCCCACGACGTCGATTTGGAGGCAGGTTTCACTTCCCCCCTAGATGTCGACGCTGACGAACCAGACTGAGCCCTATCCATCTGTGTCTAAACTAAACAGACTTACCAACTAACCTGGAGTCGCTTCGGAAGGACGAGCCTAGTACAACAAACTGCAGGGACGAGCGCTGAAGGGTTGGGAGATTTTTTGAGAAAGAAAGCAGCAAGAAAGGAGAGGGGGAGAGGGGGGAATACTTATAGAGGATAAAAATGACTCCTCGATTTTTGCAATTACTGTTCACCGATTGACGTGCAACTGCCGCCTGGAAAATCGCGCTACGTCCTCGAAACGTGCACTGCTAACGTCATCAGGTGCCAGGCTGGCAGCCAGACGCAGGGGTCGGGTCGGATGAAGTGCTCGGCGGAAAAATTTCTTTTTTAAAGATTTAAGGCTACAGGGCTCGGTCGGCTCCCCTCTCACCCGCGAACAACTTGGGGCTTACAGCCTAGACAGCCGAAACCCCAAATTGTTCCCGGGTGGCAGAAAAGCCACCATCGCCTGCGCCCAGGGCTCCAGGGCTCGGTCGGCTCCTCTCTCACCCGCGAACAGCTCGAGGCTTACGGCCTCGTCAACCGAAACCCCGAATTGTTCGAGGGTGGGAGGAAAGCCACCATCGCCTAGAACCCTAACAGAAAGCGGATCGACCCGCATATCCGAGGCTCTTCAGCCTCAGGTCCAGAGTACGGTGGGTACCCCTCCCGTCCTGATCTCTCTCGGGCCAAACAACCGTGTGAGGGCCGTCTGACCCGAAAAAGGATCCGGACGGCAGAGTCACCACCAATCCGAGGCTCCTTGTTCCCCGGTCCGGATTTCGGTCGTTATCCCTCTCGCCCTGATCCCTCCCAGATCTGACTACCGTATCGGGGCCATCAGATCCAAGAGTAGATCCGGGCGACAGAGTAACCACCTCTCGGACACTCAGGGACAAAATTTTGCAAGAAAGAGACGTCGACCGAAGCAGACACCTCTGGTGGCCAATGGACCACCCTTGCTGTGATCAAACCCGCTATGGGGGGAGAAGTATTTATAGCCTCCTCCATGGACCAGCCATTATGACATGGGGAAAGCCAATAGACGGAAGCCCATGCGCCACATGCATTTATTTGGCGGTGCCATTAATGCCTCTAGGAAATTGGAATATCGCACAGGTCCCGGAGCGCCTTCAATGCTCCGCAAAGACGGCGGGCCACTCCGCTCAAACTTTCTAAGGCACCACGGCTCGCCATCACTCTTGCCAACCCATAATCCCTCGAAAACTCGAGGTTCGGTCTAGCACCAGGGTTGTCTTCTCAGGAAGGCTCAACGGCTCGCCATCACCCTTGCCGACTTGTAATCCCTCGAAAGCTCGAGGTTCGGTCTAGCACCAGGGTAATCTTCTCCGGAAGACTCATCAGCTCGCCATCACCCTTGCCGACCCATAATCCCTCGAAAACTCGAGGTTCGGTCTAGCACCAGGGTTGTCTTCTCAGGAAGGCTCAACGGCTCGCCATCACCCTTGCCGACTTGTAATCCCTCGAAAGCTCGAGGTTCGGTCTAGCACCAGGGTTATCTTCTCCGGAAGACTCAACGGCTCGCCATCACCCTTGCCGATCCATAATCCCTCGAAAGCTCGAGGATCGGTCTAGCACCAGGGTTGTCTTCTCAGGAAGGCTCAACGGCTCGCCATCACTCTCGCTGGCTCGAGGACCGGTCTAGCACCAGGGTGGTCTTCTCCGGAAGACTCAACGGCTCGCCATCACCCTTGCTGACCCATAATCCCTCGAAAGCTCGAGGTCCGGTCTAGCACCAGAGTAATCTTCTCAGGATGTTTCAACGGCTCGCCATCACCCTTGCCGACCCTTAAACCCTCGCCAGCTCGAGGCTTGCTCTAAACATCAGGGCAACCATCCCTCGCCAGCTCGAGGCTCGCTCTACCATCAGGGCAATCAACCCTCGCCGGCTTGAGGCTCACTCCAACATCAGGGCAACCCCCTCATAAAGGCTCAACGATTCGCTATTCCATTTCTAACAAACCATAAACACTCCTCCACGGCTAGCTCCCGCACCCCCGCAGGAGTGGGGGACTTGTGTGGTAGGGTAAAAATGGCTTGGGGCCCAACCAGGGCCCAGTACAGCTCTCACTCAAAAACAGGAAAAACAACAATCTGGCTCGACTTCGAGCCAGACAGGGTCGGCGCCGAACCTCAAAGTTCACCCCCGCAGAACTGGTCTTCTCGTATCCGACGAACATCGATGGCCCTCGGCCTCCGATCCACGACAGTCCTCCGGGCCGTCCGCCCATCCTGGTGTCGAATGAAGATGGCCTGGCACAACCCAGGCCACCAGATTCTCCCAGGAGCACAGGAGCCCCATGATCCGCCATGTCAGCTCCAAATACCACCAAAGGGCTTTGCCACGTCAGCCCTATACCACTCCTGGTACTGCCACGTCAGCCCTAAATCCCCTGGGCCTTCTGCCACGTCAGGCCCATGGGCTTTCGAGTTCAGACCCGGCCCCCAAGCGGATCCAAACCCGGTTGGAATTCTCTATAAATACTAGACCCTCACCCACCTTTTGAGGTAACCAATCTTTTGCCACTTAAATTCACCTTGTTATTGCTACTCTCTCACAGAGACTGACTAGATCGTCGGAGGGTCCGCCACCGGGATAAACCCCGGTATTTCAGGACCGTCTGCAGGTACACAAGATCTCGGATCCGAACCCTCTGATCCGAGCCCAGACATCCACCTCATTCCGAGCCCGTCGCAGGTTCCGCCCGGTCAGCCGAGGGTCGTCAGACGAGCAGCATTCTCCTTCAATACAAATCGAGTCCGAACTCACACCTGGTGCATCCACACGTCTCCCAGAAACAAACCGCATCATAAATCAACTGGAATAATCTGTCATAGTTTCAAAATCAAACAAAGCAAATAAACTTCAAGAACAAAATATGAGTTTTAAGCTCATGAACACAAGAGTTTTAAACTCAACAGAAGTTTTACCAAGCAAGTGACTAATTTATTCTCGAAAGAGATAAACTGAAACTCTATCCTTACACACTGCTTTATGTTTACTCCTCTATTTTGAGTAAATCATTATTTTTGAAATCTAAGTTGACAGATTCAACTCCTCCATCTTTGCTAGCTTATTGAAAACAAGAATATCAAGAGAAACATCTCTAAGAATTCCAACAAATTTCACAAAGTAACTAGTTCCACAAAAGAACTTAGTACAATTCATAATTAGCTTAGCAAAAATGTAACGCAAGTATCACAATCAAGTATCTTTAATAAATAAAGTACATGAACTTTATAGTTTCTACACAAGAACCATACTATGTTTCATATTGGAATGAAAAGACTGCCATTTCAATCATGGTTTAACATTGAATCATCAAAATTGGAATGAAACATGTATCCATAAAAGACATATCATCAAAATTGGAATGATATTTAGGACAATTTAATCATCGGAAACACATCAACAAGTTTTCATGTTTCGTATTGGAATAATATGATTATTCTAAGTAAATTTCCTAGATATATAATACCATCAAAATTGGAATGACATTATATATTTGTGGAATTTATGTGGAATCATCAAAATTATCTAAAACATGTCAACTGTCTAAAATTGATGCTTAAGTTTGAACTTCTCTATGGCTCCAATTGGATTCTAAATTTCAAAACAATTAGGATGTTAAAGCTTTGAGTCAATAGCTTTCAACTCCATTTCTCCCACAGTTTTGATAATTAGATCACTTCTAAGTCTCTTAGCAAAAGCATTAGCCATACTTGTCACAACTGCACTATATCTATGAGAAAGTTCAACTAGGCTTCTTTTAGCCTTAATGTACTCCTCTTACTATTATAGAGTGAGTTATGAGCTACAGTGCATTGTAGCTTGATAGTCGCATAACAGAATTAGAGAGTTACTTAAACTTCTTAATGGATAACTAGAACCAATTTCTTCAATCCACTCAGCCATTTTCCCTGCAGAGGATTACACATAGAGGTTTGATTTCTTGGATGATAGCACAGTGCCTGTTTGCATTTTATTTCCATAACATTTCTGTTTTTCCTAGTGTAAACACATATCTACTAGTTATCGACTTTCACTAAATTCTGAGCATCATAATGCATCAGATCAGCCATTCATTCGAAGAATGACTAGAGTAGCACAAAGCAAACTCTTGAATATCACTCAGGTCTCTCAATAGCCTCTTAAGAGCACTCAAATGTGTATTGAATTATTAGTGAATCTGCAGATCATACCTACCTCAAAGGCTATGTCTATTCTAGTGCAGATCTTTGTATACATGAGACTGTCAATTTCTTTAGAATGATCTACCTGTCTCATAGTTGCATTATCATTAGGTGTCAACCTTTTATCATAATCATAAGGTGTTTCAAAATACACTTTCAATTACCATATCCCCACTTTTGAAACACATTTTGATTTGATGAGTTTAGCTAAGAGTTATCGCTTGCCTACTGAAAACTCATCCTTATACCTATGGTGTCCACGGTACCTAGGTTTTCATGTTGAATTCTTTGGATAGAACAATTTTAACTTCATTTGTAATAGAGAGGTCACTTCCAAGAACATGCATATCAACAGAACAAGTAAATAATAACCACTATATTTAACACACCACAAAGTTGAAGGCACAGATCTGTATTGCTTGATTCATATACTAGGCTCTTTCAAAATTTGTCAAATTATTTATTCGTTGGCTATACATGTTTTAAGAACATACAATAATTTTACTAAATTGTAAATCTTGTTCACTAAACATATTAGTTTAAAACTTTTTAGTACAAAACTGTTCAGTACAATGCCTTTTAAATATCCTTTATGAATGATAAAATTTTCAATAGATGTAAGGGTAAGAAGAATACTTATCGTAGCAATATGACAAACATGTGAGTAGCACTACAAGGAATTTGCCATATACCAACGGACACCTATAGTGACGGATCTCTAAAACTGTGGGTATAGGCATCATATACCTACAGACGTGTAGTAAACTGTGGGTATAGGTATCATATAGCTTTAGAGCTTTTAAACACTGTGGGTATAATCCATAATTTATTTTCCCCCCATTTTTTTTATTTTCCCTCCCCCCTCCAAAAAAATATATTTCATTTAGAGAGTAGTCGGTGCCGTCGTCCCGCTCTCCCTAAACTTCTAAATCCCTCTCTCCCTAAATCAATCTCTAAATCCTCCTCTTCCCGCTGCCGCCGCCCCCCTCTTCTCGCTGCCGTCGCAGACTCCTCTTCCCGCTGTCGTCGCCCCCCTCTTACCGCTGCCGTTGCCCTGTCTTCCTCACTTAAAGGAAGAAGATGAGATCTCCCCCGCATCCTCATCTTCTTCCTCGGCGTCGATGTCGACGAGATCTCCCCCGTATCCACCGCCTCCTCCTTCTCCTCTGCCGCTGGCGCCGGCATTGAGGTTCGCCGATTTTGAATATGTACATGTTTTATTCTGAATAATTAGGGGTTCGATTGGGATAATTAGGGTTTCGATTGGGGTAACTATAAGCTGCGGTGATAGTTACAAATCGATCCTAATCTGAGCGTGGATTTGGCATTCAAGCTCATTTAAGAGGTAGTTATTTTAATTCTGATTTTTTGAGCTTTTGATATCGCTAAGAAGGCTACAATATAGTGTTATATTTATTAAGCAACCAAGAAGATTTATTAAGCAACCAAGAAGTTCAGTTAATTGTTGCCAATTGCAGTTTGTGTTTTACATGATCTTAAAAAATGTATAAATATATATTTCTGATGTTTCAGCACTTCAAGAATCTTGAAGAACGTTCTTTGCATGATGCAATATCTAAAAGTGATGTCAAGGTATCAGTTTGAGCATATTTCCTCTACAGAGGATACATTTTTCTCAATTTTTGTATATTTTATCAGCAGAAATTGTTTTACTTTTATCCATCCCTAATTAGTAGTTTATAATTTTTAATTAGTTTGTAATAGGTGTTAAGTACACCTGATGACTGAACCCTGTTTGCTTGATGGTTATGACATTTGTAATAATTAAATAAAATTTTCTATTTTTATACCAGTGCTTGTCTGTTTAATGGTTTTGTTCAACAAGTTTGATGGTCTTGAACCCTCGATCATGTTTTAAGAATGCCTTGCTGAATTTTATTAATAAAGAATTTTAAACCAGAATTAAATATTAAATTCTGTTAAAATATGAATTAATGATATCAAGGAGCTACATTGTTAGAAACAACACAATGTTCTTACAATGAATTATTTTTTTTGCCCTTTAGATGATTTAATTTGCTTTTGCCAATTTTGGTGAAGGCTAAAATATTTTGCAAACTTCCATTCTTTAAAATTAAACTTGAGAAAACTGTATTTAAAGCTGTGTTTTATTATGCCAAACCTGATCTTTTATACTCCGGAAGGTGTGTTGTCAGTAGAGCAGGGAGTATATATAGCAGAATCTGTTACAGCCAAAAACAAAAAACTTGCGAAGGGCCGGTTCCGTGTTTATGAGGATCAGAATGGATTGGTATATCTTGTTCCTTATTCTTATCCCTTCGTTTCTTTCTGTAGTGGACTAATGCTTTGTATACTTTTCGTTTTCCTCACATAATTTTAGGATAGTGTTAAAAGTGACTCAAGCAAGAGGGAAATTGCAACCACTGGAAAGAAAGATATGGGGAAAGCAACCAAGAAGAATGGTATGGCTTATTTAACTTAAATATCGCTAAGCGTATTTATGTTGCAACCAAGAAGATTTTTTGTTCTTTCTAAGGCAATAGTAACTACATATTGTTAAGAAGCCTGCGATGTCGTCATTCCTTAGGTTTATACCTCTGCATCCATTATGTTATCTATGGCTCATCAGTTTGACCATGCACCACGTTTTGCAACGAAGGTACTTAAAGCATGTCAATATTTCTTAAAGCCATTTATATGAAACTACACATGGAATTGTGTCTATAGAGTTCAGTGTTCATGAAATTTGCATTATGTAATTTCTATGCACTGCCAGGCTTTTGTTAGCGAGTATGAAGTGCATGGAAGCGACGCTGGTTCTGGAAGCCTTTTAGCAGCATTAGCAGAAGCTTCTTTTCTTATTGGGCTTGAAAGAAACAGGTGTGTTTACCCTTAGCGAAGTCTTATATGCGAAGTCTTATTAACTTGAAATCAGAGTAATCTAATAGAATTCATATTCGTAAATAGCCTCATCATATTCAAATGAAACCACTGTATACATATTTAAAAATATCATACAGAACTGTAATTTTTCCATTTTTCTCTATCGAGAAAGAAGAAGATGAGGAGGAGGACAACTAGATTTGGGTTCTGTTCAGATCCTTCTCGCTCCGCGATCACAAGGTAAACAGTCTCTTTGGCCTACATCATTCTAAGTCTGTTGTTCATCTACTACAGAATTCGGGTTTGATTGTTGAATTTATGAGATTTAATTTTTTTACTTAATTGGTGTAATTGGTTAAAAGAAAGGTAATTCTGGAATTCTAAATTGCCTAATTAGTTTGTTAGACATGGATTATGTTAAATATAGGGTTTAGTTGTTTCGATTATGGTTGATGAGATTAGTTTTTTGCTTAAATTTATCGTGTTTGGTTGAAAGATAGGTTTTATGAGACTTCCCAATGAAGATATTTCACTGTTGTTTGCTAGGACTTAACAATCCCTGGTTCCCCAATTGATTGAACCTCAATAACAGGAGCAGAAGAATCTGTTGACTCAAGGGAAGAGACTCGTTCTCTATTCAGAGAGAATAGTTCCACTTCTCTCCCAAGCAAGTGTGGTTTACTAGCCCGACACTAAGGTTTGAGTCTACTATTTTATTGGTTTGAATGTTTCCCTTACCTTATTGGTACATACATATGCATGTCCATCATTATATACATTCTTACTTGTATAGTACAAATGCATAAGAGAAAAATATTAGCAAGTTCTTTTTATGAGGTAAACTTTATTTATACTCATTTTTCCTGCATAGACGAGTAATTGGTTTTGCATATACTAGGTAGTTTCTCATATTACCTAGCATGTGGACTTTATTTCTTAATGAACTCATATATCCGTGAATATTTTACTCATACTTTTTGCAGATGTTCTTATTTAACCTTCTGGGGTTATAAGTTAGCTATCTTGCTATGTCATGTTGTCCTACTAATTTGATGCATGATGTTTTACAGTAACGGCCATGGTCTGCTACAGTGTTGTTATGTTACCTTTTGGAGTTTGTAACTTAGCTATCTTGCTATGTCATGTGCACTCTACTTTAATTTGTAGGACAATGAACAGTGATAATCAAGGATGCACTACTCTGCTTTGAGATTAGAGTCTGATTGATTCATTTTTTTGTGTGGCTAAATATACTACTGTCCTAATAGGAAGGGACGAGAAGATGTAATAAGCTGTAAATTTGGCATTCTTTGTTTGTGTCAAAGTTTTAGTTGATCGATCAGTATCACAATGTAACAAGCTGTAAATTTGATTACCTGTATGAAACAATATCCCAATATTTCCAATTCTGAATTGATTACTGTAATGGTTATGAATCTGTGATTAACATGATCGATGTTGATCTCTTGTAATGATTATATTTGATGATGAACTAAACAAACACAATAATGAGGCTGGAACATCTCAATCAGCCTAAAATACATAAAAAGAACTATACCAACGGAATAAACACGGTGGGTATATATTCAAATAATTGG
This sequence comes from Hemerocallis citrina, assembly GCA_017893485.1. Lineage (NCBI taxonomy): Eukaryota > Viridiplantae > Streptophyta > Magnoliopsida > Asparagales > Asphodelaceae > Hemerocallis > Hemerocallis citrina. The sequence continues at coordinate 57,060,984 of CM030361.1, forward strand.
ATGCGAAAACCACCGCTAAAACATATAGTAATGGAGTTTCAACCGTGGGTATAGGAAAGCAAAAGGTGTCTTTTAAACCTATACCAACGGATACGAAACCGTGGGTATAACTCCGAGGTTTTGTCCAACGAGTGAAAAAATCGTCGCTATAGGCTATAGTGACGGCATTTTGCCGTGGGTATAGCTAATTAAAAACGACGGAAAAATATGTCCGTTGGTATAGGTTTTACGGGCTATACCTATGGTTTTTCGCCTTTTACCCACGGATTTTTGCTGTCACTATATGTCAAATTCCTTGTAGTGTAGACATCAAATAAATCTACCCCATTTTCTCGGTCAATCTGTTAGCTACTAAAAAGCATTAAAATTGCTACTGAACAATCAAAATTAAGTTTCTTCTACAAAACCCCACTTACTAACTATAGTTTAGCCCCTTTCGGCAGATCAACTAAATTAAAGTATTATTGTATGACACAAAATCATCTCATTGTCTACTAAAGACTCTTTTTAGCTCATTTGTCATTCAGGTTTTCAAGTGTCAGTAAGGCTAGTTCTTGATTCCAACTGTGAATCGTTGAACATGTTTGTAGGACTAGATTATTTCATACATTAATCTTTGATGAACATATCCTCAAAGAACTTTGCAAGTCTAGATTCTTGTAACACAAATTAGATAGATCCAACATCTGTCCACAGAGCTATATTCTGCACTTTCTAAGCACACAAATATTTGTTGTAGGTCCTACTTTAGGCCTTCTAGGGTCATGTACTCTAACAAATGTATCACAACACACATTTTTTACTTTAACAAAATTATTTGTGTTTTCATACCATAATTTACAAGGTGTATTCAATTTAGATTGTAGTAACACATTAGAGATATGATTGACAATACAATATCACTCATAATTACACAAGACAAACAACAGTCAATAATATAGAATTCAACATTTCACTAAGTGTTTGATTCTAACTTTTATCAATACCGTTTGACTGTTGTAAGTAGAGTACTCTAGAGATTATGCCCAATGCAAACTTCTCTAAAGTTGTTAAAACATATTCACCACCTCTATTAAATCTAAACCCTTGATTTTTAGCATTTAACTATAATTTTTAATTTATTAAGAATAACAAGTGCTTCATTCTTCATATATATGACAGACTTATATTAATCATCTTCAAAAGCGATTAAGATACCTCTGACCAACAATTATCTCACATAGTCACAAAGCTACTGAGATCACAAGTATCAGAATGTATTGACTCAAAAGGTTGTGAATTCCTAGAGACCACACGAAATGATTTTTTAGTGATCAAAATCTGAATTCAAACTTCACATTTGTCATATTTAATGGAGTGTCATTTAGCAGAGTTATGAGTTTTAACAAGAACAAAAAATTTAATATATAGTTCATAGTGATTCTAAATTTCAAAACAACTTGGATGTTAAAGCTTTTTACTCAATAGCTTTTAACTCCATTTTTTCCACAGTTTTGACAATTAGATCACATTTTCTCACAAACAATTGAATATATAGTTTTCAAAACCTAGCCAATTATGCTATGTTCAAGAACACAATTAGAACTATTATTATTATTAATTGTCTCATTTATTAAACTCAACTTATACATGCGATTGAAAATATATGCACTTTATAAGAGTTAATACAAAATTACTCTATCACATTTTACCAAATTATTTGCTTTCTCTAGTGATTCTAACAATGTCCACTTGCTCAAACACACTGAGTGAAGAGTTCTTTCCTTTATTCGTTCTTCATCATCTTCATAACTCTAGATGAGATAATGACTAACATATTTTAATTCGACTTTGCACACACAGTACAATGAACGAGAAAAAAACAACGCGTAACTAATAGAGTCATATCCTACATTAAGAGATGCTCTCTCCTATGTTACAGACATTTGTTATACATCTTATACAATTTTATTTTATTTTTAATTATTAGAAAAGCTAATATGTAATCTCACACAAACTACAAACAATGGATTTGTCAGAATATCTATACACATAGTATGATAAAATACTTAACAACCCTAAACATGCTAGTTTTCCAGAGTGAGAATAACTATGATCTAAAACTCTCAATCATATGATCAAACGCACCAAACGTTAACACATTCATCACATGAAAAATACTAAGAAAATTGGAGTAGATCATACCGATACTTCAAGTTAGAAGTATTTTTCCAAATTCGATGGAGAAGCCTGCGTAGTGCAGACTTATCATACCATGATGTAAATCCATCGTTTCTAACATACAAAATTTGTAGGTAACATTAAAGTTTCTACATTCATCAAATTGTTAAAGATTAGCCAATTAAACAAATTATTAGCACTATCTAATTCTAGCAACAATTTAATTGGAGATCCGAATTTTATAGTCAACATACAGTTTAACTTATCAAAATAGATATTTTGTTTTTAGCACATAGCCAAAATAGCTGTTCAACTTGTATTTAATTAAACAAGTGATTAATACAGTCTTGAACTTAACCACTCTTAGCATCATAGTAATTCTATAATTCAAAACGTAATCTTAGAACGAGTGTTTTGAATTTCCAGCACATAGCAAAATATTTAACAGAAATTTAATATGAGGAAAGTAAAGAACTTATCTTTCACCATCTCTTCCCCTTCAATTGATTAGACTCATGTCTGTTGCGAACAAATCCAAACAACAAACCTTTTGCGCCAAAGAGACCTAGCATCGAACACCTTGTGTGCGTCTAAATAGATCTGATGATGAGATACAAAAATCCCTTCACTGTCTTCTTCAAATTAGGGTTCCACACATAGACCCAATCTGCCAAAGATGAAGAAGAGAGAAGATGATCGGAGTCAGCGCCTGAGAGGGAGGCTGCCGTCGACTGCGATCAGAGAAGGAAGGGGCGAGAGCTTCGCTGGATCTCAAATTGCTGGATCGGATTCGATCTGGCTGCCGTCTTCCATAGGGGGGTTGGCCTGGACGACGGCCATGGACAACTCGCTGCCGGCGTGGCGGCCGATGTCCGTACACCATAGGAGGCGGTCGACGTCGGTGACCCCAGAGGCGGTGGCACCCTTCGGCAGCTTTCGATGGCGCTCTGGGTGGCCCCAAAAGAGGCGGCGTCCTTCGGCAGCTGGGGATGACGTCCTCGGTGACCCCAGAGGAGGCGGCGACGATGGCTAGCGATGACGGTGGCAATTTGCAACGACGGCGGTGGCGATCAAATCCCGACGAAAGGTAATTTTTATTGATCTATCTTAATCTCACAAATAGATTAATAATATCTCAAGATTGTTAGGTTTTGTGAGAATTTAACAATTGGGAATTATGGTTTATCTCTAGATCTAAGTTGCTTGAGATATTCACCTTAGGTATCAAGATTGGAATACCTAGACTGCTATCATAAGCCAATATTTATCTCTAAATACTGGTTTGGGTATCGGGTAATAAGCCCACAAACCCGCGTTCCAATATTCATTCAATTGTACGTTCAATACACGCGTTACTCATATGCACATGCAATATTTATATAGAAAGAATATACCAATATATCCAACACAAACACCCAGCAATCATGAAAAGTGAGGCGAACGAAGGCAGCAGTGACCGATTCACGATCAGTTTTGAAATGTTCTTGAATAACATCTAGGACAATTGACTCTGCTTGGGGACAGGTGGACTTGTAGAATCCAACTTGGAGAGCAGAGGCCATAGAAATGAACAAGGAGAACAGTATAAGAATAAGCCTAGTATTTGTAGTCATGTCGAAAGAGAGATATTTAGGAGTACTGATCTTTGAATGTTGGATCTCTAATAAGTAACACTTAGAGCTTCTTTTTGCTCTTGTTGGTTAAGAAAGATGGAGATGGACAAGTATATATAGCTATTAGGAAAAAGTAAACTATGGGATATGCTAAGTTATGAACCTTCCGATATTTTGTTTTTAAAAAATTGTGATATAATTAAGAACCAAAACAAGGGCATGTTCTGGCTACATAGTATAATTGTATATACTATGTGTACAAGAACCTTAATAAATTGATGTCAAACTAGTAAGTTTTATTTTAGCTGTTGTAAGGAACCCAAATATACAAGCAAAGGCCAGCCTGATAATGTTATTCCAATGTTAGGTATATATTTCTTTGTTGATAATTGCCTCTTGCATACTAGGTTCGATGTGAAGAAAATAAAGCAAAGCTAGAAGAGGTTCGAAGCGAAGGTGGAGACAGAGAAGTAGACTATTGGTTGGCTACCAGGATTGTGACACTGGACTGCTCGACTGCAACCAGCAGCTGATGCTCTCAACTACAAGAGCAGTCAGCTGCAAGCGGCGACATCAGCTATCGGGTTGGGTCTTTGAGGGATCTAATTGAACAGATTTGTGCTCCAAGTTAGGTTTATTTTTTTGTTGCTCTTTCTGTTGTCTTGTGCCTATGTTTCAAATTGCAAAGAATTACCCTTGTTTGTAATGTCCCTTATTAATTGTATCTTCTATGGCTGATAAGATATCAAATGATCATTAGGAAGAAGAAGAAGAGAAAGCAACAGAGAAGTGGCTTAGGAAGTTGGCCATGGTTTTACTTACAAATGGTGACAAGCGGCTCTTGGTTCCTCTACCCAATTGCATAGCTGATGGGATTCCTGGTTTGGCTTGATCCTGCCTTGTCACAGTTGCATGGATGACTAGGTCGATCTCTATATTGCGTAAGTCCGATAATAGCTCTCAGTCTCTTGCTTGTTCTTCACCTAGGTTGTTGGAGAGCTTGAACTACAATAAAGCAATGGTAGAGAGGGTGCTGGCTTAGTGTCACTGATCAATTTTGCAAGGAATCAAGGTACCATCCTTTTTTATTTTTATTTCGTATGTCTTCTTTTTTCCTCTTTACTCTTATAAATGGTTGTCTGATCTGTGGTGATTCATGACTAGTAAATTATTACCTATGCTCTTTTAGTTTGTGAACAGAATTAGGAGAACACAATACTGTTCTATTGGTCTTCTATGTATTCCTGCATCTAATGAAAGTTAAAATCATTATTTTCGAAAAGGTTTACCCTTGTTTGTAATCATTATTTTCGAAAAGGTTTCTATATGCCCCATGTTGTATTCACATTTGTAATGTTAATTTTATAAATGTTTGTTCTGAATAAATATGAATAACAGTTTACCTGTGTTGAATTTACCCCCAGGGATTCTTACCGGATATGAACTTCAATAAAGATCCCATTTTTGATAGTTTGGAAGGAGATCAAGCACAAAGTCACACCTACAGGAGTAGAGGCAAAGAGCTAAAGATGATTGGTGTATCTGCGTATAGATACTTATAAAATTTGTAGTTTATACTATTTGTCAGATTGATCTAAATTTCAAGTTCATTGTATTCTCTTTTTTTTTTACCACTCATGTTCATTTTATATGACAATATTCGAATAATGTACTTGTATTCCTACAACTCGATACTCTAAACTTGGTTGGGGATATATTAAATATATTGATTTTTTATATACTGCATTGTTTCTTCAATTTCGAGTTGTTGATATGTTATATCTTTGAATTTTCTGATATCTGTGCATATATCTATATGTAAGTGCAAAAAAAAAAAAAAAAAAAAAAAAACCACTACACCGGCGTTTGTAAAAATGTCGGTATAGCTATTATATCGGAAAAAAAGGCAAACAAAAGGGGGCTTACGACGGCGTTTTCCAAACGCCGCTGTAGGTAGCGGGATATACCTGCACTTTATAAAAATGCCGGTGTGGACCCCATTTCTACTGCGATGCTTTCTTCCCCGGCATTTCTACCGGCGTTTTTAAAAATGCCGGTATGACCTACACCGGCGTTTAAAAACGTCGGTGTAGGCCAAAATAAACGCCAATGTATCCTATTTGTGTTGTAGTGGACATGCATGTGATACATTGGACAACTAACCCTTTTAAATATTGTCCAATCACATGTATGCCACATCATCAATTGCTTATTTACTAAATGAGCAAGTTGCTCATACCTATATATATATATATATATATATATATATATATATATATAATAAAACACAAAGAAAGCTATCAAGTGGCTCTCCTTCAATCCCCCCGAAATCAAAGGCCCATATTGAACCTCGCAAAACATATTTTTCCCCCAAAAGTTTTTCCCCAAAACTCGAATTCAAATCCCCCCCAAAACAACACATTACTTATTTAATTATTTCTCTCTCTCTCTCTCTCTCTCTCTCTCTCTCTCTCTCTCTCTCTCTCTCTCTATATATATATATATATATATATATATATATACATATAGAAACATGAACTTTTATATCCCAATTTATAATTATTTACCAATAGAAACATGGAATTTTATTTACAACTAATTATTGTCATACTATTCAAACTTCAGCTACATAATTGTTGATTTACTGTTTACAAGACTTTTCATATATTTTATCGTTTTGAAGACGTGCCGTAGGCACGTGGCCACGGGCAAATCTGGTATATAAAATAAAACACAAAGAAAGCTATCAAGTGGCTCTCATTCAATAGGGTTGAAATCAATGGTCTAGATCTAACCTCACAAAACATATTTTCCATCCCAAAAGTTTTCTCTCAAAACTCAAATTCAAATCCCCCAAAACAATTTCTTTTTTTATTTATTTCTCTCTTTCTTTCTTTCTCTCTATCTCTCTCTCTTCATTCCGAAGACGTGCCATAGGCACGTGCCTACGGACAAATCTAGTATATATATACATCATAAAGAAGGTGCTGAGAGAAGATCATATGAAATAGAGAAATCTGATATTGAGAAGCACCTATATTTCGTAGCTTCCTAAATATATACAAAATTAGCACTTTTGGTTTCGATCTACTTACTATTTTTTAATAATTTAGTTAGTGTTGTAACTTGTAAATGTTATTAGCGGATATCCACCATCTACGTAACCTTGTAACTCCTCCCCCACTTCTCCCATCTTTTCCACTTCTATATTTTGTAACCCTATAGATTGGTGGACTACTTTATCTAGGGGTAGTACAGGAAAAGAATAAGAAATTTGGTGGTCCATCTTCTTATATTTTAATAGTAGTTATTTATATTTAACAGTTTTTAATTATTACTTAGTTGATTGTATTATTTTGTTTATTGTGATCAACCTGACTTAGTTTAGAGCATCTTCAACCACGTTAGCTATTTTGGTTAACTAAAATAACCAAAATGGATAACAATTGGATAATTTGGCTAGCGAAAAAGTCTCAACTCCAACCATGTTATCTAGTTTGAATAATTATTAATAATTTAAAGTCCAAAATTAAATAAAATAAAAATATAAAACCAAATGCCATAAGAATGCCCAAGTACAAAATAAAATTTCCAAGCCAAAAAAGATGTAGCAATAGCAACACGTGCGATGCACGTAACACGCACAACAGCAAAAATCAAATCACACAGCAACAACGACAGTGAGCAGCGGCAACAGCAACGAGTGGTTGCGGCTTCGGCTTTGACGGCTGGAGGCGCTCGGGGACAAGGCTGGCGACGACACAAGTGGTGAAGTCGAGGGAGTAGCGGGGTGGAGAAGGAGGCTGATAGCAACTCAGGATGGAGTGCTCTGTTTCGGAGTATAGGAGAGAAGGCGGTGTTGTGGGTGATGATGGAGGACGGGAACTGGCGACGATGAAGGTGGCAGGGTGACGGGGCTTCGGCAGTCGAAGGTGGAGACACAGGGCGACGACTGGACGGGGATGCGGAGGTAGGCGTCGGCGATGAGCAGGGGCTCGCGAGGCTGAAATCACCATCCTTTGGGTTTGCGTTCAGATCGACTTCTATTTCGATTTTGGGTTCAGATCGATTTTGATTTTGATTTCGCGATCGCGATCGATTTCTATTTCGATTTCGCGATCACGTTCTGTTTCGATTTTGCATTCAGATCTGTTTCGATTTCTTTTTCTTTTTCTTTTTGGTTTTGAGAAGTTTAGCGAGCGTACCATACTCGCAAGATTTGGCGAGTCAAGATTAGAAATCTATTTTGGCGAGTGGTTTGGCTAGTCCCGTTGGAACATATTTTTATCTTTATATTAGCTATTTTGACTAAAATTGAAAGATGACTAGCATGCTTGGAGATGGTCTAATGTGTCTCGTACAAATTATCTAAGAAGGTCGATATTGTTGAGACATGCTTATTTGAGACATGCTTATTTGGTTGTGCCGGAAGATCGTATAAAATCTCAACTACAATGCCCTTAGGGTTTGCACATAAAAATTGTAATCAATAACTAAGTGCTATAGCAAGTACCATTACGAGAAGTAGAGTGAAGGGATTAAGAATCGAAGAGAGTTTCGAACAGGAAACTGCATTCATTGCTTAGGTACATTGACACGCTTTAATAATACAAATTTCACCAAAACCAAATTTTGGAGCAACCAAATCGACAACTTAACCACTTGCATGTTTTCTTAAAGCTATATATACTCTTAGCATTAATTGGAGATACTTTCCCAATCAAAAAATTCCACATTAGAAATCCAACAAAACAAAGCTCCAACTCTAATATTAGTACGATCGACCACAAAATCCCCAGCTGTTAACTCTGAACTCGAATTCCAAATTTCATCAGCAAAGTACTATATATGCATATTTGACTGAGAGTTAACCAAATCAAGTTCCCTCGATTTTCTTTATAGGATATTTCGTTTAGATGATCACAAACACTTGAGAAGGGTTAGTTCATGATGTGAAGACTCGGCACATTCCATTTGCCAACTTTGTCTTCCTAATGTAATTTCTAGGTTAGGCAGATCCTTCAACTTGTCAGAATCAATTACTGTACTTGGCAGCAAGCTTAGCCTTGTCTCTCCGTCTCTTTCTCTTGAAGATGAATACAGAGCTTGTCTTTCTTTCTCCACCTAATTTAAGAACAAGGAGATAAGTAGAAATACCAATCAATTGAAAATTATTCAAATAATTTAAATATGAATAACAGGGAGTGACAATACAATTTTGAAGGAAGAAGAAACTGTTGGATGTATATGTATATTCTCAGTATAATAGGATAATATTGTGTATATTATTCTATGGGGCAAGACGGATTTACACGTGTTATGTATTAATTATTGGAACGGGTTGAGTGGGCTAAAAGCCCAGTACCCTAAACCCAGTCTAATCTCTATATAAGCTGGTCTAGAGGTAGTGCTCTGTGATATTCCAATACTGATAAGCAGTATAATATCTTAAGCGGCTAGAGATTAACCCTAACCCTAATTTCCCCAAATCAGTATTAACAGAAACTCCTTCTTTAAATTTATTTTTTGGCTTATTTTATCTTCCTTTAATTGATTTAATTAATTTGGTAAGAAATTGCCTGCCAACCTAATTGTAAACGCAAACACCCATGGATTTTGTTTATGAAAATTTTATTTATTATTGTTACTTTTTACTAGATAATAGCAAATTTTAACAATGGAATAATCGAAGCCATACACCTTCTTTATATGGTATACATGACTAAATCATATATATATATATATATATATATATGGGTAAAAGGGATATGAGCAACTTGCTCATTTAGTAAATAAGCAATTGATGATGTGGCATGCATGTGATTGGACAATCTTTAAAAGGGTTAGTTGTCCAATGTATCACATGCATGCCACATAATCAATTGCTCATTTACTAAATGAGCAAGTTGCTCATATCCCTTTTACCCTATATATATATATACACACACACACACACACACACACACACACACAAAAAAAAGAGAGGCAGATTTCTGTTTATTACCTTGTCATCTTTTCCTAGAAAGTTATCAAATGCAAAAATGGGGTGTGATGCTGCCTTCTGTAGAAGTGGCGAATTCCAGCCATTCTCTTCCATCAATGAATAAGGCCCTCTGTGCATGAATGAAAGTTCATGTTGTAATTGAGAATTAATCAAGAAAACAGCTATGCTCATATGAGATTAATAAAATGATTTTACTTAAAGAATACTTGTTCATTTTGCACTGTATATAGTTCAACATGACAAAAGCAGTTCTGTTTAGTAAGAGCATGCAAATAAACACGAACAGCTCATTCCAACACCATACAGAAATTATGAACACATATACTCCATTTTTTTTAAAAAATAAGTTAATTTTTATTTTTACATTTGTACTGTTCATAACCTAATTTATTTTGTATAATTGTCATTGCTGCATAAGCAAGCATAAAATGGTGGACCGTAAATACTTAAGCACATCATCCTCTACCGACAATGGTAAAATTTCCAGTAAGGTTGAAATATTAAAGTAGTTTACTTTTCCAGCCAGACAAATAAATGCAGTTTCAGGTCATTTTGTGTAGTGCTCAATATTGTACAATTGTCTGAAGCATAACAGTTTTCATCTGTTTTACCCTGGTGTTGTGGAGTATATATATAGCTGGTGGCCATTATAATATGTTTAATGCAAATAATTCCTACCGATATTCTCATAAATGTTAATTGGTCCCTGTACCACTATCCCTTCCAGTCTTGGAGCATCTTTAGTTCGTCTACAGCTATTTTCTGGGTATTTGGCAAATGGAAACCGGTAAAATACCTTTGCGCTGCACTCGTTGATTGCCAAAAATTGGGTATTCGTAAATTTTCAAATCTCAGACGCAAGACGATTATCGTCCGAAGGAAAAAATCAAAAATTTTTAAAATTATTGGAATGCTTTCCCGTCCATCCAATTTTATAAAAACAAAAAAAGCAAAAAATCCCATGGACGGAAATCCAAACATCGTCCAAGGAATCCGGGGGGGGGGGGAATTTTTTTTTTAATATATATATATATATATATATATATATATTTATATAGGGACGAAAATCGAAATCCCGTCTGTACCATTTTTATTTATATTTTTCGTCTTCGATCAGGCGAAAAATTAAATTTCGTCCGATGCTTTTCAGATTTGTCAAATTCTCTCCGACCAATTTTTTTTCCGTCCGATGTGACAGGCGATAAATTCTTTTTCGTTTGTTATATTTTCCAAAATTTCAAACCGTCTGTCAAATTTGGACGGTCACTGTTCACCAAAAATTCAATTTTTGGGTTTTTGGCTAACGACTACAACATCTTCTTTCTTTTTTTGGGAAATTTTAGAAATTTGAAAGACGAATGCAGATGCTCTTACAGTACTGAGTTATTCTTCATTAATGGCTAAACTTACTAGGTTCTACCTTTCCCTCTGTGATTTATAGATTCAGGAGATATTCAAGTAGATTTGAGAAATTGGTCCATAATAAAAGTTTGTGAACCACAGGACAGGGAGACAGAAAGAGACCATAATCAGCTCGGTTTCCTTTTTATAAGGACTTTCTTCTAATTAATTGCTGTTCTAGCAGAGAGGCAGTAGTGGTACTACTGCACCAGTAGTTTCAGCAGAAGCACTAGCAATTCACATTATATCTATATCAAATATATTAATAGAAGAGAGACTACCCCTATGTTTTTTTTTTTCATTTTGAAATGGAGAAATGAAAGTAAAGTAGAGATTTCTATTTAACCAACACATGCACTATGCGTGATTTTTATAAAAAAATAAAAATAAAATAAAAAGCTATAATCTCCCAAACATAGTCTCTTTCCCTCTCACAATCTCAACCTCACAAAATCTCACTGCTCTTCCCAAACTCAATCCCATCACTACTCCTGCACCCCAGCAGCTTCAGTAACATTCAATTTCAATTGTATAACATTATAGTTTGACAGTAATTTTCAGAACTATCTGCTTATGTGAGGATGAAATGAAAATTTCAGTAATTTCGGTATAATGATATTCATAAGTTTCAGACAATTCTCTCACATTTTTTTGGAGTTCTATATAATTTTAAGAGACCTTCAAAACTATTTTAGGTTGTGTAATTTACACAGGGTAATACTAGTATTAAGTATATTAACAAATTATAAATTTTTTCAATCATAACGATAATTATTTTTTATTTAAATATAACTAGTTCTATCAGTCAAAAAAAACTATTTCTATCAGAATGTCAAGGTTTTAATCAAGAAATAGTTCTCAAATTCATGTATATATAAATATTCAATGATATTTACTCTCAAAGATCGCTGTATTAAGTTTTTTTCTTTAAAATAACTATATTTGTGAATTTTTTATAAGATGGCCAATTAAGGGAATTTTTTCCCTAAATGATCCTTTTTATAAAAGTATGGACACAAACGACCTGTTTTTTTTTTAAATTCCACAAACGCCCCACTCGCTTTTTGAAAAAGCGAGTGTGGTATAAACCATCCCGCTTTTTCAAAAAGCGAGTCTTGGGGTTCGGAAAATTTGAAGAAGCGAAGACTCGCTTTTTGAAAAAGCGAGTGTAGTATAAACCATCCCGCTTTTTCAAAAAGCGAGTCTTAGTGTTCAGAAAATAAAAAACCTAAGACTCGCTTTTTGAAAAAGCGGGATGGTTTATACCAAACCCGCTTTTTCAAAAAGCGAGTCTTGGCTTGGCAGTACTGTAATTCCGTCGAGTTTTAGTCTGAATCATCAGCTGCAACTACCTTTCTTGGGCTCGGCAAATCTGCACCCTTTGATTGGGGGTGATCAGTTTGGGATGCAATCTCAGCCATTGGACGCTGTCGATAACTACCAGCTGGGGTTGGGACTGGACCAGTGGAGGATTCAGCAGATCCAGCAGTTTCCATTCATGGGAGGGATGGATGGTTCCTCAGTTCAAGTTCATCATGGGAATAATAGTATTATGTATAACCCTAATTTTGATGGTGGGGATCAATTAGGGTTTTCTAGTGCCATGTCTAATAAGGTTTCGACCAGTAGTGCTACTACGACTTCAGCTATAATTACGCAGATGGGCTCGGTGAAGATGAAGATGGAGGATAGTGGGCATCATCAGCCACAATTAGGGCTTGATTTGGCAAGACACTATCTTGGGTTTCAAGGGAGTGGTACTGATCACTATCTACCAAGCCAAGACTCGCTTTTTGAAAAAGCGGGTTTGGTATAAACCATCCCGCTTTTTCAAAAAGCGAGTCTTAGGTTTCTTATTTTCTGAACACTAAGACTCGCTTTTTGGAAAAGCGGGATGTTTTATACTACGCTCGCTTTTTCAAAAAGCGAGTCTTCGCTTCTTCAAATTTTCTGAAATCTAAGACTCGCTTTTTGAAAAAGCGGGAGGGTTTATACCACACTCGCTTTTTCAAAAAGCGAGTGGGACGTTTGTGGAAATTAAAAAAAAAAGAGGTCGTTTGTGTCCATACTTTTGCAAAAAGGGTCATTTGGGGAAAAAATTCCAATTAAGGATGAGGACTAGCAGATTCACAGGCAAATGCTGTGAACGATTAACATAGGCATATGCTGTGAACGATTAACATAACGATTAATAAACTTTTCCAAATTTCAACTCTAGTTAATAAGTTTGCTTTCTAGAAATGCTGATACTAATTTTTGGCGATGCCACAGAGATAAGTGATTCTTTGCTATTTAAATCACAATACTGTCTGTTTTTTCTTTTGTTGTGATAATCACATATATATATACTTCAATATCAGTGTATATCAATGTACTTGAGGGTTAGATAGTTGATTTTTTAACATTATGAAGCTTAATAGCCGGAATCTAGATCAACAGCAGAGACAACTAAATTTTGATAGACAAAATCTACAAATATACATCCAGGGCCAGCCTTGAGTTTCCAGGGACCGAAGACGAACTGCTCAAATAATTGTTTTTGGACCCCTAATAATAATTTTTTTAAGCCCAAAGTACGTGTCTATATTTACAAGGAAAATACAAATTTAGAACTTCTGAAATTGCCAAAATTCGGGAGGCCTGAGGCGACCGCCCGATCTCAAGGTGGGGGCCGGCCTTGTATACATATACGGTGCATGTGTTATTATCATGGGAAAAAGTAAATGGCACATATACACAAAAGAAGAAAAAATGATATTATATATATATTCTTCATCCCATTATATATATATATAGACCGAGATAATTAACCTAGCTAATCCTCTCTCTTTCTCTCATGATCTAAGATGGTATTGATAATCTTTTCCGTACTCACAAAAAAAAAAAAAATGAACTCACATGAAACATATATATATACCTGTACTATAGATCATGGAATTAACAAATATATATGCTCCACTATTATTGGTCATGGAATAAATTGGGCGATCAACATGTTTTAAAGATGGGAGATTGAGAGCGGATATTTAATATAGCTAGCTAACCACATGAAGAAACACACGAAATACTGTTATTCCTTCAACCACTCTAGCTACATTATTCCTTGCAGTGTACATATTGACCTGCTACTTGTACCAGTCAAAATCAAACAAATCAATTAATATGGTATATTCAATTCATCAAATGACCAATTTGCATACTCCAAGACTTACAATCATCATAAGACAAATTTATTTTCAACCTAATGGACAGCTGGATAAATTTTTAAAAAAACAACTGACGGCATCATTTAACTAATGAGTATAGTCAATTTCCTCATCACCTATTAATTCACTCAATTAAATGCCTCCATCAAAGTTAGGAAAATGCAGCCTAAATTAACTCGCATCTAGATTAGATTCATTAATATAGGTAATGCAAAATAAAGACTCGGTCCCTTTACTACTACCAGTAATCACATTCTTAACTACAAACACAATAATATATTAACTACTAAATGTAAAAAAAATTACCAAGGTTTTTACATCCACTATTTTCTCAGAGAATATTTGTAGTGTATATTCCCGCATATCTAAAAGGTTGTAGAGTCTAGTCAGATAAAAACATGTGCAGTGTATGTGGACACCAATTTAACCAATTTAACCAATTTAATCTCATACAAACACCAACTTAATTTGTACTCCCTCCGTTCCACTTTAAGTGATATTTAGGAGTTTTGCACACAAATTAAGGAAGGGTGAGATAAATATTTTTTTCCCTTTATACCCTTATTAATAAGTCTCTATGAGTAATTACTAGGAGTAATTCTGATTTCAAAAAATGTAATTAATGTT
The DNA here is from genome assembly GCA_017893485.1 of Hemerocallis citrina. Taxonomy (NCBI): domain Eukaryota; kingdom Viridiplantae; phylum Streptophyta; class Magnoliopsida; order Asparagales; family Asphodelaceae; genus Hemerocallis; species Hemerocallis citrina. The sequence continues at coordinate 57,075,995 of CM030361.1, forward strand.
TTCAAACCCAGATATCAAAAAATGTAATTAATGTTTTCAAACCCATATTTAGGAGTAGTACTTTTGATTTGGAAAATATATAGAGTTGCAAGTAGTAGGTGAGGGGGAGTTGGCATTAAATTTTTGGAGAAAATAAAATCTAGAAACTTGAAACTACAATTTTCTAAGAATAGTTGATAGGATTAAGATGAGTAATTAAGATAAAACTTCAACATAAATAAGGGTGTTCTTGGAAAAAAAAAGAAAAAAAATTGGATAATATCACTTAAAGTGAAACAAGAAAAAAACCCCTAAATATCACTTAAAGTGAAACGGAGGGAGTATAAAATGTAATATTTAGAAGGACATAGAGTAAGAGCTAGACCTGGGTGAATTAGGTAGTGGTGGGGTTGGTGGACTGTGAGAATTAGAAGAAGGATCAAGATTGATCCCTGCTGAGCCTGAGCCTGAGCCTGAGCCTGAGCCTGAGCCTGAGCATGACCCTGCTGCTCTCTCACATGCCTGCAATCCTTCCTCCACTTCTCCATCATCTGGAAGAAGAAGAAAAAAAAGGAGAGAATTTCAAACATTTTCCATCAATAATCATCACTAACATTCTTTATATGACACAAACCAACAATATTATTCCATTCTATTTATTCATTGTTTTGTTGGCAAGGACTGAAGGCATCTTACTGCCTGACAGTCAAGAAGACCAAATGGCCAAAAGAGACTGAAAATTCCAAATACCTGTTGTTGTTCCTGCTACTGCTATTGCAGATGATGCACCTCCTCCTCCTCCTCCTCTGTCAGTGCTCCTCACTGTTCTATACATCTACAAAATTAACCCCAGAAAAAAAGAATTTATTTAATTATATTCAAAAAAAAATTAATAACAAGGACAAAGAAGAAGAAGAAAGTCCGCCATGCTTGGATCAGCGTGTTCCCCCTTAGATGCCATTTTGTCCTTACTACCTGTACTCAGTCAGACTCTCCTCTCTCCCCCGCATCCCCAAAACCCTAACCCTAAAGTACTAACTAGGAAAAGTTTTTGTTAACATATACCTGTAAATGACTCTTCACATGCGCAAGTGTTAAATCCTTTACGTTCATCAGCTCCAAAACTGATTTGGGTGTGGCTCCTACATATAAAACCACCCAAAAATTTAAAATCTAAATATATAAAGGGTTTATATATATATAAATAAGAATAGTTATAAACTAAAAGATGCCTACTCTCATGGCCACCAAGAAGCTCCACAGCATGAACAAAGTGGGCATGAAGAGCAGTAGTCCACCTCATCCTTGGAGCCCTAATGCTCCTCTTCACTCCCGTCCCCGACCGCGAACTCCTCTTAAATCCATAGATCTGAGGACTAAGCTGATGCTGATGCTGTTGATGCTGCTGATGCTGATGGTGGTGGTGGTGAAAATGTTGATGACTCTGATGAACTTGTTGTTGATTAGTAGCAGTAATTGCCAAGTCTAACCCTAGCCTTAGGGTTGGCTCCCTGCACGGCACCGCCCTCTCCCGGTGCATGAATCCCCAATCGACTTTGCTGCCGCTGCTGCCGGAGTCGGTCATGGAAGGAGGGCTAAGTTGGAGAGAGAGATCAGTAGTAGTAGTAGCCATGGGTGTAATTGTTGCTTGTTTCAACAAAATTGAAAGAGAGAGAGAGAGAGAGAGAGAGAGGGATGATTATGTCATGAGTGGCTTATGATTTGGTTTCTACTGGGGAATGTTATAAAGAGTGGGTATTGGTATAGGGGTGAGGGATAAAAGGTAGGAGTAGTAGATAGGTAATTAAATTTGTCATAAAGGGTAGTGGGATTGCAGGGGCTCCAGTAGGCAAAGAATGCACAGGGTGAGAGCGAGAGATATCGAGAGAGAGAGAGAGAGAGAGAGAGAGAGAGACGCGTGTATTTAAAGAAATCAGAGGTATAATACATGAGCGAGAGAATGAAAAGACCTTTTCCATTTCTATGAAATATTGATTGCGAGGATTGGTGCAGGTATTTAATGAGAAAAGGATTTATATTTGACGTCAAAAGATGGGGACCAAATCAACCCAGTATATGATATATCTTTATCTTATTGAAGGGGAACCGATTTAGAAATATGGGAAATGGGGGATTCATAGAGGTACTGATAAACGTTTGAGTGAAGACAAAGGGTGGAATAAGTTTGGATTGTTTTCTTGGTTTTGCCATTTTTCATGGTGTACCTTCACATTTGGAGTGTTTGAAGGAAGCCTAGCTCAAGTGTAACATGAGTTAACTTACACAAGCAAGTCTTAATTCTCTACATTATTAAAAAAAGGCAAAATATAAAAAAATGTCACAAAATTTTGGGTCAGTTTAAAAAAACGTTCCTAAATTTTTTCTTTTTAAAAAAAGACACAATGTTTAACTTTGAACTGACAGAGTTACCTACCGTTAACTTTCTTCTACGTGCACTGCAGGTACTCTAATTATATGCCGAAAATATCCTTTTAAAAAAGGCAAAATTTAAAAAAGCTACACAAAACTTTTGGGCAGTTTAAAAAAACTACACTAAAGTTTTCTGTTTTTTAAAAAAAGGACACAATGTTTAAATAAGGTCCACTTGGTTAGTTAGGGTTAGGGTTAGGGTTAGGATTAGGTTGGGGGGTTTATAAACATTTGATTAGTTAAGTGATATTTTTTTAAACACAAATAAAAGATGAGTGGTTTTTTTAAACCCTGCCCTAACCCAACCCAAACCCTATCCCTAACTAACCTAGTGGACCTTATTTAAACATTGTGTCCTTTTTTAAAATTAAAAAAATTTTAGTGTCGTTTTTTTTAAACTGGCCAAAAATTTTGTGTAGTTTTTTAAAATTACGGTAGGGAATTGGAGAATTTTTTTAAACAGGGATATTTTCGTCATATAATTAGAGTACATGCAGTGCACGTAGATGAAAGTGAACGGTAGGTAACTCTGTCAGTTCAAAGTTAAATATTGTATCGTTTTTTTTTAAAAAAAATTTATGAACGTTTTATTAAACTGGCCCATATTTTTTGATGTTTTTTAAAATTTTGTCTTAAAAAAGGGGGAAGTGAAATTCCACTTTGCTAGTTGTTACTCAAAAGAAGATTAATGCGGCCCCCAAATGGCTACAATTTTAGTGTGTGTGTGCAGTGCTTCAATAAGAATGCACTCGATATATTTAATTAATATTTATTAGTTTTTTCTTTTTTTTTTCTTTATTGTGTAATATGTGATCATTTCACAAGGTTCTGTGATTAATAAATGTAGCAAACAAATAGAAAATATTCAAAAAACTATAAATTATACACAAATCGATGCATAAATTGCTATTAAAAATGAGTAATGCTTCATCCACTACCAATTTCACTACCATTTTGTTCACTATCTTAGATGACATACTTCTATTGGAGAGTTCTCCCATCTACTCTATCTTCTCTTATCTATTAGAGTGTGCCACCTAAGCTAGTGAAGAAAATAATAGTAAAATTGGTACTGGGTGTAGCATTACGCATTTAAAAATAGAAGACCCGGGTTGTAAAGAGTTTTAGCAAAATCATTGCAATTAAGAAAGTAGTGGACGCAATTTCTTAGTTGTCATCTATATATTTCAACTTAATTAGTTTTTGACATGGGCGGATCTAGGGAGGGCTGGGGTATGCTACAGCCCCCCCCCCCCCCCCCCCCCCCCCCCCCCCCCCCCCCCCAATATTCGGTACTTGTTTGTAAATTTTTTTTGGGTATATTAGTATGGAATATATATATGCTTTAGCCCCCCCAAATATATTTTAAAGCACACCCCAAATATATTTTAAAGCACACTCCATATATATTTGAGCCTTCTATTTATTTTTTTGGGCCAAGCTCAACTCTATTCTGTCTAGTATCTATAACAACTTTACTTCTCTAGTATCTATAACAACTTTATATATATTTTGCATGTTACCTTGTGCGATTTTTTTTTCCAGTCCCCCTCACTTTTCAATCCTGGATCCGCCCTTGAATTATGAGAGAACCGCTGAATGTTTGTTAAGTTATAATATACGTACACACGAGATATTGATCTGAAGAGCACAAATAATGATTTGTTGGTGAATATGACATGGTTTGAAACACTGATAAGATATTTAAAACAATAAGAGTGTTTATAGAAATGATTTCGTTACTTATATTATCTAACTTTTGCTGGAATAATCCAACAATATGAGAATGCAGAATAAAGCAACGATTACATTCAAATGATCATCCCACTTTAGTACTCGTGTGTATAACCTAGCTAATCATAAATCATGCCATATTCACACGTGTATACCACGTAAATTGTCAACAGGGGAACGTCCAGCTCAGACCCCACTCCCACTCTCTGACAGCCGGTTGGGATGTCCGGCAACCCCGGTGCTGCATCCCACGTGCATGGGCCTCAGCCCATTTTCTCATCTGGGCCCCACATGTGTCCTCATTCGATGGCTACTATTTGTCCTCTCAGTTAACCCCTTCCATCTCTTGCATCATGTAGCTAGCTAAGCGCCCCTATATTCCCTCTCCGTGTCCAACTATATTCTCGAGCCACTCGAGGCCACGTGGCATTCAGGCAGCAATCTACGCATCCTACCACATGCTCGGCTCACGTGACTCGGAATGTATCAGTTTCAGGATCTGATCTCCATTTCGTCTTCATTCTTATCCTTTGAACTGTAAGAGCATCCACAGTCGTTTCTCATAATTCTCATATTCTCATATTTTGAGAATAATATGAGAATTGAGCTCTGCAGTCGTTTGCTATTTTCTTAAAAAATAGCAAACGATCTACAGTGCATTCTCATATTTGAGAAGTCGCGCAGCGAATATAGAAATATAGAGGACGATACATGATGTCTCGTCGCTTTTTTTTTTTTTTTTTTTTTTAATGGCTCGGACGATACATGATGTATCGTCTTTGCCGAATTTTGCAAAAAAAAAATTGGGAAACACCTCCAACGGGACATCATGTCCCGTTTGATCATTGATCGGCCGGAACATGATGTCCCGTCCGAGGGCTTCCCAGTTTTTTTTTTTTTTTTTGGCAAATATGACTGCAGACACCACACTCAATTCCATTCTCATTCTTCTCATTTTGCCTAAAAGTAAGAAAGCCCACTGTGGATGCTCTAACAAATCTGATTTTAGCATGCATTATATTCTACTAGTATTTTAAGTGATTATTCACCTTGTAATTTAAAATATATTCATATCTAATATATTACTTCTAACTTCTAAGAGTACTGTAAAGGATACAAGAGATTATATCACGAAGCAGAGTACAAAATCTTAAGCATTATTGGGAGGTTCGGATCTATTTGGAGACCTTGGATCATTGATCATTAGTTTTTTACAATGGATACTAAATATTGTTGTCTTAGACAAGCCTTATCGTTTGGCTGAACTAGTGAACTAGTGAAGCGATATAAGATAAATCCTGCTTAGCAATCTCTCTCGATCAATATTGTTATCATATAGAACACATATTAATTTGAAAGACTATCTTAGAAATAAATATATAGTATTTACTAGGATATGAGAACATGTGAATTGTGAAGTTTATAAATTGAATTTTCTTTTTATCTTTGTTAAGTTATAGTTGGAGGAGTAAAAACAAGAGGGAGGAACTTTTCGAGAGGAGTGAAATGAATGTGAAAGAATAAAATTAAAGTACGTAATCATTTGTTAATGAATTTCGAAGCTGTGGTCAGCGCATGATGCGGACGGTCCATTGGAAACTTGCAATTTTCAATTACAAACACCGTGCATTAATTCCCTATTTATTTAATTCAGTTTAGTACTACTTGCCTAACGTTAATCTGAATTAGTAGAAGACAAAATTCTAAGTTTTTGAACATGATGGCGATTAGTATTGGTCAAAGCTGGCTCATATGATCATCCCGACAAACGACACTGTCCCTCTGTCGCGACTACATGCATGGAATAAAGCATGCAAGATGGGTAAATCATGAAATTGAAGAATGTTTTGTGCTTAGGATTTGTAATTAATCTTATACTTTTTTTTTCCGGAGAATTTCACATTAACTTTTCTATGTAATTTTAATTATGGTGTCAAATAAAATTTTGATCCTCATAGTCTTCCCCGTCATGCTATTATAAAATTTAATTTTTGAGAAAGAAAAATAATGAAAGGTAAAAGGAATTTTCTGTTAGAACTTGAATATCATAAAATAGAAAATTCATAATAATGTTTGTGAAGAACTACAATTACAGGAATAAAAGAACATATCAGACACTCCAATACAGAGTCGAGATTAAGATCGCTGTTCTTAAAGCAAGATTCGCCCCGTAATGTGACGATAGTTGACGAATTGCCTCACAGGATACAACTGTATTACGTTTCTCTGAAAAGCAGCACCCTAGCTTCAGAGATATCAGCGAACCAGTAGGTGTGTTGTACTCTCAGACTCAGAGGAAGAAGAAGAAGATTATCAAGTTCAAAAACAGTGTTTCTGGCAGACAAAATTGCAGTCTTATAGGTAATGAGGGCGTAACTGATGGATCATGGATCCATTACTCTGTAACAGCAGAGTAATGGCTCAAAAAACGTAACTGATGGATCCATTATTCTGCTATTACAGAATAATAACACAAGTTACAGAATTTCAAATACTTCAACGGTAAAAATAGATCCAACGGAAAAATTGGAGTGGAGCAAAAAAATAATGTTGGCCAAGCGAAGCCAGACCAAGGCCGGAGCTGGGGTCAGGCATGCGTGTTTGTTTGTAACTTTGGCTAGGTTCTCTCTCCACCACACGTTAGTGGTAACCCCAGGACTACACCCTTTAGTCCATTTATTTAGCTTATATACAAGAGAAATCTTTTCCAACTTTCGATGGGGGACTATCCATTTTTTTCAAATGTCCAAGTTAGTACATTTCAAGTACTCAACTTTGGACCAACATTTCTCATTCATATGGAATCCGTTTTGGGCAAATGAGTACATTATGGAATAGTACTCGACGAGAGGACGTGATCCAATCACTTTTTCGTGCCGCCGGTGGCCGGAGCCCACCGGAATCCGGTCCGGAAAATATGCCAAAAATATTTTCAACATTTTCAACTATTGTGACTATAAGGGACTACTTTTATGTACTATAAAAGGATGGTATCTGACTGGCTGAACGCTGTTATAGCGCAATATGGAAAGTTGTTCTACAGGAAGTTTGCCATAACAGTACATTAATGTATTTTCAGATTCATTTACATGAAACAGTTATATATATAATTGTTTCATTTAATTAAACTTTTGCAGGGGCATGCCCCATATTTTCCCATAATAATAGTTCCAACCAATTTACGCAATGAGATTTGTTGTCCATGGCGAGGGACATAGCCACATTCCCATTCAAATGTGTCCTATCCATTTGTTTACGTTAGGGTAGTGCCTAAAGATCTGACAGTTCTCAGATATGAAACCATATGCACACAGAAACGTTTTATTAAAATTTGTTCCGAATATGTCACAACAGTCCTCTTCATTAGCGAGCAAGGAAATAGATGTTCGAATTCCACTTCCAACGAAAAATTCCTAATTAATATATATTTAGGATAAAGTGTGAGAATGTGTTATTACGGTAAATTCCTATTTAAAAAACAAAAAATTAATAACAATAAAAAAGTTAATTTAAAAATAATTGACAGTTTGTTAAATGGTAAATTTGTGATGGATACGATCAAGACTTGAAACGATTGAGCTTGCTTTTATCATGAGTGCAAAGTGAGAAGACCTACTTGCTTTTCTTCCTTTTTGTCGGTGGGTCCTTGGTCGGTGCTCCTCACCTTAGATCATTCTCATAAAGTTACTATGGGCATATGGGTCCCTTAAGTCTTAGGTGAAGGCCAATCAAGGACAATAGATCCAAAGAACATGCTTTGTAGAAAAGTAATTATTCTACTTTTTTAATTAGTTTTGATGTATTACCTCAATTGTCCATGTAAAAACATGATATATAGGGTAACTTTGGAGAAGATCAAAGTTGATGGAAGTTTTTTTTTTTTTTTGGCGGAGAAAAAGGTGGAGTCTGACCACCCTGTTTCATTAATCAGAGATTAATAAACAAAACTCAGGGTACTGAGCATACAACAAAATCCTAGAAAGAAAACAGAAAAACATACTCCACCCAAACATGGGGGGTGGGACAAAATACAGACAGAGCATAAAGTAGCCAAAAGTAATACATCATTCTCCCCAACAAGTCTTGGGGTGGTGGGTATCAATGTCCATCAGAGCTCGTGTCTCAGTCAATCGTCGGGCCAATCTCGATCTCCTCGTCGTCAAACTCCTGTACCTGGAAGTCTGTCGCGATCCTGCCCCTGGGACCTGCTGCTGCCACATTAGCCCAAAATGAAATTAGATGCATAATATGATTCAGATTGCCAGAATAGCATTGCAAGTTCTACAAAAGTAAAGATTATTTCTGTCTAGCCATAGCACCCAGGTCATTGCGACAATCGCGATAAACCACGCCTCTCTCATAGCACCTCTCTTCGTTGCGAATTTGGTTCCTACCCACAGGTTCTTGTATGAATTAGGGTATTGAGATGTCCCTAGTGCACTGAGAACCTCTACGATAACCGCTTTGCTCCTAGGACAATGAAGGAAAAGATGGTCTCTAGTCTCCAGGTTGGCTTGGCAGATCCCACATTGAGAATCCAAATTTGGTTGGCGCTTAGCTAGGTTTTCTCTAGTCAGGATCGCATCGTTCAGCACCAACCAGAGGAAAACTTTGATTTTAAGGGGTGCTTTCGTTTTCCAGACAATGACCGACCACTTTGGTGAGCATCCCCTAAAATGGATGCGGTTGTACATTGAACGAATCGTGAACTCGCCATTTTTCTCTAGATCCTAGGTTTTCTTGTCGGGCCCCTGAGCACAGCCAATTCCAGCGTTGGAGATGTAGGTCTGAAGTTCCGTCAGTCTGTGTTGGGAGTCTATGTCAAGCGGTTGTTGGAACGCTGGATTTCATGTGCCTCTTTTCCAGGCTGCTGCCACCGTACAGTGTGATTGTGTCGCTTGCTCGTATAAGTCTGAGAACATGAACCGGAGTGTGTGGTCAGCACACCACTTATCCCACCAAAATTTAGTAAGTCTGCCGTTACCTATGACTGACTTAACACAGCTGTTGAAGGGTTCGTATGCCTTAGTGATACCTTTCCAGAAGCAGGATACTCTAGAGCCTATCCTGAAGTCTAGATTTCTAATTCCATTCCCATGCATGTATCCCTGAACAAACTGTTGCCACCCTTCTCCATTATGGTGGAAAATTTTCCACCACCATTTACCCAGTAGTGCTAGATTCATATCCCGAAGGTCAATTATACCCAGGCCTCCATGAATCTTTTTCATACATGCCTTCTCTCATCTAATGAAATGGTATCCTCCTCGGTCTGGGTCTGCCCTTTTCCATAAGAAATGCTTCCTCGACCGGTCGATTCTTTGTATTACCCATCGTGGCATCTCAAACAAAGAGAGATAATAGGTAGGAAGGTTTGAGAGGACTGCATTAATGAGCGTGACTCTCCCTCCCAAAGAGTGGGCTTTCCCTTTCCATCCTGCTAGCCGTTTCTCGATCCTATCAATGATGGGTAGCCAATCCGCCTTTTTGAGTTTTCCAGATCTTAATGGTAATCCAAGGAATTGAATAGGGAACCTCTCGACGGAGCAATTGAGGATTGTGGCATGATCCAGCATCTCTTCCGGAGTCAGAGCTATGGGAATAAGCGCGCTTTTGTGGAAATTAACTCTGAGTCCCGACCAAGCTTCAAAGCAATATAAAATTTCTTTGAAGACGGTAGTTTCCCTTGGGTTTTCATTGCCGAATAGGAGGGTGTCATCTGCGTATTGGAGTATGGAGCATCCTTGGCGCCGTACCCCTTTAGCCACTGGTACGATCCAGCCTGCTCTATTGCACTTGGTCATCATGGATCTTAGAACGTCCGCCACGATGGAAAAGAGGAGGGGTGATAGCGGATCTCCTTGTCTGAGCCCCTGTTGGCAGGAGAATGGGTGACCTGCTGTTCCATTTACCAAAATAGCCGTCTTGTTAGTGGTAAGACACGTGTGGATCCATCTGATCTATCTGCCCCCGAACCCCCATCCCGCAAGCGCTTCCAGTAAACAGTTCCATTCCACGGAATCATAGGCTTTCTCAAAGTCCAGCATCAGGAGGTAGCTCTTAGCGTTGGAAGCGTAGCACTGATGGATAGCCTCTTCTGCTGTAGCGATGCTGTCCATAATACATCTTCCTTTAGTAAAGCCTGTCTGGTCCTGACTAGTAAGGCCGTCCATTACCTTCCCCAGTCTGTTAGCGAGAGTCTTGGTAATGATTTTAACCAAGCAGTTAAGGAGACTTATGGGGCGGAAGTCTCCGACTCGTCGTGCTTCTTCTTGCTTAGGGATCAGCACCACCTTTGCGTAGTTGAACCTCCCCAATTTGAGTTTATGCTCATAGAGGTCCTCGAACAGCTTAAACAGGTCACCTTTTATTTCCTCCCAGAATATCTGATAGAACATGATGGGAAAACCATCTGGACTTTATCATTACCCAGCTGTTGGACTGCCTCCCAGATCTCCTTTTCGGCGAAGGGTTCTTCGATGGATTGCATCCTAGGCCCTGCAGTGCCTGTTTGGTCTTGCCAGAAGTCATGTTGGAGGGGGGTTCTGAAGTCCGCTTTGTGTCCAAAGAGGTGCTTGTAGTGGGATTGGAAAGCCATCTTAATAGCATCCTCGTCTTGCATTAATCCAGCCTCTGAGTTGATTGAATGGATGAGGTTAGTTCTACGTCGTGCACTGGCAACTCGGTGAAAAAATGCTGTATTTGCGTCTCCCTCTTTGAGCCACGCAATTCTCGATTGTTGTTGCCATCTGATTTCCTTAATCCTGTAGAGCTGGTCAATTTCCGGTCGGAGTTGTAGTAATCGATTCCTTTCTTCCTGTATAAGATCCCTAGCCTCTTCTGTTTTCTCGAGTTCCTCAATTCCTTCAAGAAGGGACTCCTTTGTTTTTCAAATTAGTGTAAATCTGGTCCGGTTCTACTTTCTAAGTTTGCCCCTAAGCCTGCTAATTTTTTCACACCATATAGCGGATGCCTCAGTGCCATTGGTTGGGCGGGACCAATTCTTATTGACCATATGGTGGAAACCTTGGATTTCTAACCAAGCCTTCTCGAACCGAAATTTTGATGGTTTTCTAGGCTGATCCTCTCCCGAAGATAAGAAAATAGGCACGTGGTCAGAGGTCGGTTTAGGGAGTGATTTAGCTGATGATAGAGGAAATTTGGTTTCCCAATCCGTGGACACCAAGATCCTATCCAACTTAGCTAAAATGGGCGTCACCTGCATGTTTGACCTGGTGAAGAGCCTATCCGTGATGGGGATGTCAACCAGTTCCAGGTCTGTGATGACCTCATTAAATGCTTCTCTGTCTAGGTCACTGGAACCTCTGCCTCTGTGCTCTGAGGCGAATCTTGTGATGTTAAAATATCCCCCCACCACCCAAGGGTGTGGCCCATGAGCTTGGATAGCTCGAAGTTCTGACCAGAATGCCATTCTAGCCGCAGTCGTATGTGGCCCGTACACCACTGTGACCGATTGAACCCACCGGTCGGACTTACACTGTAGCAGTACCGATAAAGAAAATTGCCCGTGGAGTTCGTCAACACAACAGAAAATATTGGGGTTAAACTTTAGGGCTATGCCCCCAGACGCCCCGACTGATGGTAACATCCTCCATTCGGAGATTCGGCTACCCCCTACTCTGCGGAGTCTAGAGCTGTGAGACAACCCACGATGTTAGCCTTAGATCTGGCTACGACTTCCTTAACCATTTCTCGTTTACCTCGCCCACCCAGACCTCTAACGTTCTAGAATAGGGCTTCTATTAACTACTATTAGGGGGGGTACGTGACTCGTTGTAGCATTCGAGTCTAAAATAAGCCTAACCCTATCAGTCTCCCAACCTCTAATTTGACTAAGGAATCTCGCGTTTTTGTCAATATCATTAACCGCAAGACCACATGTTTCGGCTAGATAGAAAATTTCAGTACCGGTCATGAAATTAAAAACTGAAGCTAGGAAAGAGCATGTACCTCCGATGCTTGTCTTCGCCGCTTTGGCGGCTGCCGCAATCTCCAAATTGTCATCTAAGGACTCCTCCATAGCCCTCTTGTGAACCCTGGGACCTGTATCCGTTGCCTGCGATGGGGGGAAAGTGCAGGGTACCATATCTGGTGATAAACTCTGGAGTTCTTCCGCCTCCCCTTCTGAGTCCAACGACTCTCCCTCTGAGTAGACACAATCATCCTCGAGGTTAAGCCTATCCTCTTGGTCATCTTCATACATGTGGAGAGTTTGATTTTCCAACTGTATCGCAGGTTCTCCTGAGTTGGACCCCTCATTGGGCCCACAAACAAGAGTTGATATTTGGGCACCCTCATTTGTGCCCACTAAGTCATCACTTGCACCCATGGTGCTCATATCCCCTGGACTGGGCCCATCAATGGGCCCAAGACAAATTCTTCCTTGTATATTTTGCTTGTTGGTTTGAGCTCCCCATATTAATACCGGCCCATGAAGCCCAAGCCCATTATCACATGCGTTCTGTTCTCTTGAAAAAGGAAACGATGCTTTAGTCCCCTCCTTGGGCCCAACACACCAAGTTAGCGACAGACTGTTCGCTGCAGTCGAGGCACTCCAGAGCTCGCCAGCTGTCGTCTTCTGAGGCATGGGCATAGAGGTCGAAAGCGCTCTCTTCGATGGGGTGCCGAGTCTCTTCAAAAGCCCCTCAGATCCAACAGCGCTCAAAAGCGCTCCGTTTTCCATCCTTTCCTATTCATCTTCCCCAAAAATTGCCTTCATTAGGGGCGGCATCCTCGATGCGAGCTCTATTGCACCAAAACGGAGCGTAACTTCTGCTTGCTTCCTTCCCAGATCTGTTTACTTTCCACACCCTTTCCTCTTTGCTCACTTGGAGCCTGTCCTCTGGCTTCGAAACTCTCACCTTTTGATCGGTTCCTCCCAAAATTCTCCAAAGATGCCATCTTTTGGTTGTTGCTACTCATGGGTCTTGGATGCTTACTATTTCCAGCTAAGTTGGTAGCTTTCTCTGGTATCTGCCCCTCTCTGAGCGCTTCGACCCTCTTTTCAGGGGTTTGACTTACTTTTTTTGCCTTGATGGGGGTCAGATTTCCACTCTGTGGATCTTGATGTACTGATCTTTCCATTAATGGCCTTGGCTGTGGACCATTGGATATTTTGGTGGGGTCTACCTCTTTGTCCCCATTGATCGCCGGCGATGCTGGAGCCTCTCCAAGCAGCCTGCATGTCTCCTTTCCCTTTGCCTCTAGGATGAGCTGGCGGTGCGCTCGCTCCACCTCATGTGCCTCATCCAGCGTGAGCTCCCACTCCAGCGCAGCCACCTGTAGGTACGAGCGCCATCTCTGAGGGCAGATGGAGGGGAAGACCGTAGTTCCTTCGTCTCTGGTTCTGCTGGCTTGTCGAGGACGAACCTAATAAGGTAGGCTTCTTCAAAAGAGAAGCCCTTTGCAAATCTTGGCATGAGGCCGATGTCGGTGCTCCGGATAAGAATCCTAGCGGAGACTATCTCCGATCACCGAATAGTCTTGTTGTCAATCTCTTCTATGGTTCCAAAGTCGGAGATGATTTCTTGGAAAGCTTCCTTCTTCCAAAAGTGGAGGGGTATGTTGTGTATCCATACCCAGAATAGCTCCCCCTGCGGTAGCTCCGCTCCGAACTTTGGCGACCAAGGGAAAAACTCCACTTTGAAGTATCCGAAATCTGTAACGCCTAATGTAGTCACGTCCCTCATTTTTTGCGGTGATGGGAACGACACAAGGAACTGCAAATGGCACATTTTCTTTGCCACCCAGTCCCTGTGCGCAGCCGATGGCCATTTGGCATTCAGTGCTTGCAAGAGGTGGCTCTCCGATGGCCTTCCAGCTCTTACCTTTGTTGCACACCACTCCCGTAGCCACTTTTCCTCCTGCTTAATGGTTGCGAGACTGTTGGCTAGCTTGATGAGGGATGGATTATCCGGTGACCTACCTCTATTTACTGGCCGCTCGTCATAATTGTTGGATGTGGTGACATTCGTGCAGAAGTACGAGAGATGCTCCCACTTCATGCACTTCAGGCACCTCACCTCCTTTGTGCAATCTTGCCGCACATGCCCCAACTCGCCGCAATTAAAATAGGGTGTTAGTTTTCGCTTTCTTTTTCTTCGGTTCTTTCTGTTGTCTGTTTGTGATCTGGGGGAGACACTACGAGTATTTTTTTTTATCCCTATCCTTGCTTCTGTTGACGATCTTCCACTCTGACTGTTCCCCATCAGGGACAGATGCCTCACCTCCTGTGATTTCATGGTTTTGACCCCCACCATGGGCCCATCCAACCACGGATTTCATTGGGGCTATGGTTTCCTGTCTCGATGTCGGAAACTGTTGGTGAGAGGGAGGTTGTTGGGGGTTAAGTTGCTGTGCTGTAGGGTTGTGAAGGGGGGAGGAGTGGATGTTGTAGTTTGGTGTTTGGATTGCGGCTTTGTCGATGGTGGAGGCTGTTGGTGAGAAGGGGTGGGGGGTTGCTGGGGGTTGTGTTGCTGGGCTGTAATCTTGTGAAGGAGGTTAGCAAATGTTGTGGTTTGGTGTTTTGGTTGAGGATGAGAACTGGATGTTGTACTATGGTGTTTGAGTTGAAATGTCATTTGATTGTGGGGACTGTTGTGACGATGATGGGATGATTGGTGGTGAACATAGGGTTGGTGGTGACGACCTTGGTCGTGGTACCACTGCTCTTTCCCTCCGTACCGGGAGTGTCGATGGTGCTTGGGGGGGCTTCTTTTACGCTCGTATTAGCTTGTAGGAGGGCCCCCTCTATGGGCCCGTCCTCCCGGCAGTGAACCACGTCGGCGATGATGATCTACCTCTCCATGCACCCGTTGCTGATGCGCACTCATGTGTGCACTCACGGTTTGGAGTGGTACACTGAGCCGTCGCTCCTCTTTAATGGGGGGAGGGGTGGTTGATCAGGGGTTGTTGATGGGTTTAGGGTGGTGGGGGGTAAGACAGAGGCTGGTGGGGGAGGCGGCAGGGGGGAGCAGGTGGGGGGGAGGGTCGGGGTGGGAGTTGTTTTAGGGTGCCGCAGCTTGGTGTTGGGTCTCCAGAGTGGGCAGTCCGCCACAAAGCTCCATCCATGTAAGCTCCATGGCAGTAGACAGTCAGCCAACTCTAAAATTGGATTTGTTTTTGGTTGTAGGTAAAAGTGACGGAGAGGAAGAAGAGTAAGCAGACGTAGGGGGAAAATTCATCGGAGAAGAAGCTGGAGTTCATCGGAGAAGGAGCTGGAGGTCATCGGAGGAGAAGGAGCAGAAATTTTGCTTGTACTTGCGAGTAGGGTTTTTTAGTTGTTGCTCTCTTGTTCCTAGCAGTAGTAGTACGAGAAAGACCAGTGGGATTCAGCAAAGGTTCTGCTGCTTATTTCGGTGTGGGAGCAAACAGATAGTGAGTTAATAATTGAAGGAAAATACTAAAAGTCTAATCTGTGACCTTGGCCATTAAATACGGTTAGAGCTCCAGAGATTGAATCTGGGTCGTTAATTGACGATCGTGATCTGAATTCAACGGTTGTTGATGCAGTCGATGAACCTGCAAAACTCTGAAACACCGGGGAGTGGCCTCGGCGATAGACCCTCCGACACTCCAGTCAGAAACAGAGAGAGAGAGAGAGAGAGAGAGAGAGAGAGAGTGAAAACTGGCAAATTTTTTATTACCTTCTGACTATAGAGGGGGAGGGGTATTTATAGGCCTGAGAGATATTTCAAAAGATTGATTTGTGTACGTTGGATCGAATTAACTACCTTAACTCTTTCATGTCTCTCCCCCTTAAGAGATAAGATATCCTTGTTAGGGGATAAGAGATTTGACTCCTAACCTTCATGGACTGGGTGTCTCTCCTAATGGGTCTAGTCTGTCACTTTTTATGGGCTTGAAAGAAGCCCATGTCTTGGAGTGGGCCCAGACCTGTAAAAGAGGTCTGTGATGGCTAATCTGCCTGTAGATGCTTTGAGATTTGTGCAGGAATCGTACGGCTTTGATCTTCTGTGATTTTTACCATCATCATAAGCCCCCACTCCTGAAAGACAATTTTCGTGACTTTCGGGGAGTAGTACGTCCCATTTTTGGAATCTGGCGTATAATCTTAGCAGTCAGAGTGTTCGGAGATACCTGGAACTGATTTGTGGCTTCTGAAGGCATTGAATATTTTTCTGGATTTTCCATAGTTCTTCGGATTTTTTTGAATTTTCTGGAAATTTTCCATATTTCTTCAGATTTTTTCGAATTTTCTAGAATTTTTCACAATTTTAAAATCACTTTTTCGAATTTTATAATTAATAAATTCAATTTTAATTATTTTTTCGGATTTTTAAATTAAATTTTCCGAATTAAAATAATTATTTTTTGAATTTTATAATTACTATTTCGAATTAAAAATGAAATTAGGAGGGTCTTTATAAAATTACCGACTCTAGCACGGACATGACGCGATCTGGATCGCTGATTATGGGGATCTCACGCGTTGAAGAGATCGAACTGTGGAGATTCGTCCGCTGTGATTCTGCTAATCTGGCGGGCATTGTGGAGCGATCTGGATCGCTGGTCAAGCGGAGCTCGCGCGCTGAGGGAGATCAGACGGCGGAGGAGCGAACGAGGCGATGGGGAAGACGATGGAGCGACATTCGTGCTCGAACTCGATTTTGGAGAAATTCAATGGTCGACAGCGGTTGTAAGCGACCCCTTTGCTCAGCCGACCATTTTGCCGAGCTATGGGCGATCTCTTCGACTCTTAAGGATCTCGTCGTGCTGCGGAGCTACAAGGCTGCCGTCATCGAGCTTCTTTGGTCGAGCCATGAGCCGAATTCGTTGAGCTCTGTTTTCTGATGTCATCGAGCTATGAGGATTTGGAGCCTCGTCGAGCCATAGGCTTGCTGAGCTTGGAGCTCTGTTTCTTCGTTCGAGCTTCATCTTTGCTCCCCGTCGAGCTATGGAGCTGACAGTTCCTCGCCGCGTTATGGAGCTAGTGATTTGTCCAAGCTATTAGATTAAGCTTCTTCGTCGAGCTTTGCATTTCACTCGTGCCATGATGGTCGAGCTCCGTTCTCCGTCGACCTACCAAAGCTTCGTCGACCTATGGTAGCATTGAGCTACTCTCACTGGGTCGAGCTATGGAGTTTTCAAAGTCTCGTCGAGCTACGAGAGCTCTCGAATTTGGTCGAGCTGCGGTGCTCCGCCGTCGAGCTACTGGCGAGTTCGCCGAGCAGTTTGTAGCTCATTGGTCGAGCTAGCCGAGCTGTGGACTTAGATTGTTTTTGTCGAGTTTTGGGTTGAGCTCTGTTGTGGGTTTCGATGAAGCAACGTGTAGCTCGAAGATGGAGGTAGACTGCGGGAGTTTGAGGGTGGAGCGGAGACGAGCTTCAAGCGAGCTCTGTTTCTAAGCTTTTCGAGCTCCGTTTTGGCGCTCAAACTCGAAGAAGAAGGAGAGAAGAAGCGGAGTGGGTGTGGGTCTGATATCGGGTTTGGATCCGACCCATTAACACCCTTTCTTTGTTCTTTTGAATTCTTCTTGCGGGTTTGGGTCGCGAATATGACCCGTTTGTACCCTATCTCCTTTTTCACAAATCGCGAGTGTATTTCCTTTGGAAATTTCTCATTTTTGCAACTCTTTGGGTTTTTTGAGATTTTTGGAGATTTTTTGGGCTTGGGTTTGCATATAATTATATATATATGTGTGTGTGTGTGTGTGTGTGTGTGTGTGTGTGTGTGTGTGTGTATTTTGTGTATATGCAACAATATTTATATATATAATTGGTTACATGTGTATAACCATCTTTTTACTCCATCACCCTTGATTGGTGGATCTTGTCCACATATAGCTGTCTTATGAGAGCTGTTGCAGACTTGCTATTTGATCCCAGTGAGTTTGTGGAGAATGTTCTATAACGGAGTTTGTGTCGATCTTGCCGTTTGTGCCCAGCGAAACTGTACAGACATTTTCTGAGATGGAATTGGACGTAGAAACTGTCGTTTGATCCCGACAAGTTTGGAGACAACTCTGAGATAGAGTTGATGTAGAAACTAATGTTTGATCCCGGCGAGTTTGTAGAGGCAACTCGTGGTGGTGCTGAGTTGGAGCTTATTGTTTGATCTCAGAAAGTTTGTAGAGACAACTCTTTGACTTAGTTGGTCCAGAAACTGCCGTTTGACCCCGGTGACATTAGAGACAACTCTAAGATAAAGTAGATGTAGAAATTACCGTTCGATCCCGGCGAGTTCCGAGACAACTCTAAGATAGAGTGGGATGTTGAGCTTGCTATTTGCGCCCAGCAAACGAGTAGAAAACTCTGCGACGGAGTTAGATGTTGAACTTGCTATTTGCACTGAACAAGTGTGTGGAGAACTGTGCGACAGAGTTAAATGTTTGGACTTACTATTTGCGCCCAACAAGTTTTGTTGAGAGAAAACTCCGTGACGGGTAAGTAATTAAACTCGCCGTTTGCGCCCGACGAGTTTGGAGAGATATCTCTAAGGTAGAGTTGACGTAGAAACTGCCGTTTGATCCAGACGAGTTTGGAGAGAACTATGTGATATAGTGGTGTGTTGATATTGCTGTTTGCGCCCAGCAAGCTTTGCGAGACAATTCTCTAACGATGTCAGATGTCTGAGCTTGCCGTTTGCGCTCGACAAGTTCGGGGAGACAACTCTTTGACTGAGTTGACGTAGAACTCGCTGTTTGAAGTGAACAAGATGTTGATGGAGCTCATGCGAAAAGCAGGGCGTTGAACTCGTTGTTTGGAGCCAATGAGTTGTTTGGGAGAACTTGAGAGAAAACCAAGGCATCGAACTCGTTGTGTAGAGCTAACGAGTAGTTGACGGTGCTCAAGTGGCAATCTGAGCATAGAACTCGTCGTTTGGTGCCAACGAGCTATTGACGGAGCTCGAGCAAAGACAAAGGTGTTGAACTCGTGGTTTGGAGAGATAAATCTAAGATAGAGTTGACGTAGAAACTGTCATTTGATCCAGGCAAGTTTGGAGAGAACTCTGTGACAGAGTTGTGTGTTGATCTTGCTGTTTACGCCCATCAAGCTTAGCGAGACAACTCTCTGACGAAGTCGGATGTCTGAGCTTGCCGTTTGCGCTCGACAAGTTTGAGGAGACAACTCTTTGACTGAGTTGACGTAGAGCTCGCTGTTTGAAGTGAATGAGTTGTTGATGGAGCTCGTGCGAAAGGCAAGGTGCTGAACTCGTTTTTTTGGAGACAACGAGTTATTTGGGAGAACTTGAGCGATGACCAAGGCGTCGAACTTGCTGTGTAGAGCCAACGAGTAGTTGATGGCGTTCAATTGGCAACCTGAGCATAGAACTCATCGTTTGGTGCCAACGAGCTGTTGACGGAGCTCGAGCAAAGAAAAAGGTGTTGGACTCGTGGTTTGGAGCCAATGAGTTATTGGTGAAGCTTATGCAGAGAGCACGGCATGGAACTTGTTGTTTAGAGCCAGCAAGTAGTGGACGGAGCTCAAGTGGTGGGTAGAGCATTGAACTCGTTGTTTGGAACCAACGAGTTGTTTGGTAGAGCTTGAGCGAAGTCCAAGATGTTTGAACTTGTTGTTTGGAGCCAACGAGTTGTTTTGGAGAACTTGAGCGAAGACCAAGGCGTCGAACTCGTTGTGTAGAGCCAGCGAGTATTTGATGAAGCCTCAGCGTAGAGCAAGGCGTCTGTAGCGCCCCAAATTTCTAATATAATATCTCAGAAATACGTGGCACAATTTCCAGAATCAACTTCAATGTAATCATAAACATAGCAACCAAATACAGGGAAAATTAAAACTTTTATTACATCAATTGTTTACAAAGTACAGTGAAAAATAAAACACCTTGAATTACAATTTCATTCTTTTACAACACATTCTTTATAATTTACATAAGCCTTATTATCATTCTACCACATGCATCCAAATCCCAAGCTATAGGTACCTACCTGTAAAACATGAGGTTAGAGATAACCATAACCCCCAAAAGTATAGGGGTCAGCCATAACGGTGTGAATGACATAAAAAGAAATACAATATAAATGAAACATAAAGAAATAAAGTCATAATCAACACATACAAACAGTAGTAACAAATGGAATATGAATTAACAATAAATAAAGCATGAAAACATCAAGTGAAACTAGACTAAGTGTCGAGTGTTGGAAAACAGAAAACAACATGCATAAAACCAAGTCAAGAAAAACACAATGCTATATGCTGACTCTCTAATGCACACTTGTAGGATTCTATGCATCCCACTCTACATAGGTCCTGTGCAAGCCCTTATCATTCTCCACTTGGTAGGGTTTAATCGCTCGTTATGCAAATAATCCTACTACGATGACTACTACGAGATTTAGAATTTTGCAAATATCGGTTCTCGCCCTTGGAATACTGGAGGCCAATCCCACTCCGCGGATCATTCTGTGGCCCTTACGTTCATCGTCCCGAAAAACTGGAGATTGCCTCACTCCGCAGGTCATCCTGGAACCCTTATTGTACAAACATCCCATGAGCGTCGCTCTCATCCTCGGAATACTAGAGATCAATCCCACTCTGCAGATCACTCTGTGGCCCTTACGTCCATTGTTCCAGAATACTAGGGAATATCTCATTCCTTAGATCATCCTATAGTCCATAACTCACGTTTGCTCTCATTTCATCATATCACCATCTAGTACCTGTCCTTATCCTTTAAGTTAATTAGTTATTAAATAAATTACAAATCTCTTAGAGTTGACGTATCCTACCGGGCTTAACTCAACTGAACAATAACTAAAATCTCAATCGTCTGTAGTTAGGGCCCCACTCAACCTCTAAAGACTCACAACTCAACCATCAATACCAAACTCACAATAAAACTCATAATCCCATTATCAATATTTTTACATTAAGAAGACTTCTTAAAAGTAAACAAATCCAATTTATATAATGTACTCATAAAATTCCAGAATTCAAATAAAATATTAAATCAATTAAATAACTGAAAATTATATTTTTAAGTCATAGAATATCACAAAACGTCAATTGCTTTGAAAACCACATATATCTCCCTTTATAGAGTTATAGGAATGTAATTCAAATTTTATTATAAACAAAATATAACTCTCCATAAAATACTGTAATGTGTAGCAAAAACTTCATCTAAAACAGTAGATCAATAATCCATAATATCGAAGAAATAAATCGTTCAAGCAGACAACAAAAACTCACAAAAACCCATCAGCCAAGCACTGACAGTCAAATGTCGAATCCTGCTCAAGAATGAATGGTCGTTGTCATGCGAAAATCCGAAACTCAAGAACTGACAATTGACTGTCGGCTTCAGCTCAAAATGAAGCGGTCGATTGTCAATTCCAACAGGTTGCAGTTTTGAAATTTTGTGCATGTTTTACTAATACATTTATAGTTCTTTGTAAAATCTTAAACTTGCAAAACCAAAATCCTAAGATGGTTTAATATAACTTTTATAACATATAGGAGTTTATAAAAAAAAATCAAAACTTCATCAAGATTACAAAATAGCAAATTCTCATTTAAAACTTCTCAAAATAGATTCTATGTATATATATGTTCATGTAAGTGTTCAAGTATCAGTTATAGCATCAAAACTCATCAAATAGGATTAGTATACTGTTTAGATTTAGTTTCAGCATCAAACAAATCGATTCCAATTGAAAACTCTCAAAACATTAACTTTTGACAATTCTTCAAAACAGTATATTGAGTATATATGTATAAGTGCATGTGAGTGTTTATGTGGATCAGTAAAATCAACCAAATCATGGTATGGGAGCAGGGTAAGGTTTGATTCAACCTTAGTTATTAAAATAACTCGACAATCCAACTCGAAAACTTCATAAAAACATCAAAATCAAATCAGTTGAACACCTTCATATCCGAAACTAAAAAAAAACTTCTTTTACTCAAAACTCAATCTTTTATTTCAATAACCCATCTTATAATTCATTAACCACATGTACAACCACTCACATCAGAATACTCATGAATACGTACAATTCTAACATGCATAAATCAACTTTTGCTTCATCAAAAGCCTCAAACAGATCATATACATAGTATACACAATAAAAGCCAAGTCTTTATTTATTCTTTAAGCAATAACCATTGTACACCTCATAATAATTATTCAAAATAGCAAGATCATGAAAGAAAACAACCAACTTATGATTTCTATTAGGTTCTTTAACAATCTCAAGTCATCAATTAGGGTTTTAGATCATCACTAGTGTAGTTTTCATGAAAGATTAAATTTTTAGTTCATCTACTCATCAAAATTCCTTATATCTTCATATGATACCTAACATGCTTTCTAATACACAAATCACCACATACAACATTCTTAGAACAATACAAAAACAAACATATGTCACTCACTTCAATGAAGAAATCAACTGAATTAATAAAGAATAAGAAAAAGCCATTCTTTTGCAAAATCCAAGATCATCGCTTCGAAACTCCAAGAAATTAATAGTAAAATATATTTTATTTTTGCAGAGGTGAAGGATGGCTATAGTGGCCATAATATAGGCAGAAATACAGAGTTTTTAGGGTTTTATAAGTTTATAGAAACATTCCTTAACAAATTATTACTTTACATATATAAACCTTTATTTAATAAAGTAGTTAAATAAGTTAAATAAATTAAAATAAATCCTTTTACTACTGAGTTATCTAGCCATCAAGAATAGCCCAGAAATTAGAAAAATTCGGATTTGTACTCAATGTGGTAATTTTGCACAAAGTCCCTCTATTTGTAATGTTTGCAAATATGTCATAAAATATTCGTAAAAATCCAGAAAATTCAGAAATAATATTAGTAATACATATTACATTTTCCAATTAAAATTTCTGACTTTTACTTTCCAATAAAACTTTTGTAAAAGATCCAACCTAAATTTCATATTTGCAAAAATACCATATTTGTTTAAATCTTTACCAAATCAACTCTAAATATAATTTAAATAGATTTTATTTTCAATGATGACCATGGTCAACCCAAAAATCATTAAAAAGAATTTTCATTATTTTTTTGTCATTTTATTCTTAATGATGACCATGACCATGCCCATAGAGGAGTGGGGGGACTCATGATATGGGTCAAATGACCAGGCCCCTTCTGGGCCACAGGATCTCCTAAAAAACCATTCACCCCTGATCATCAAGTTTTCCAGGTCAGCCCTAAGCCTCATGGGCTTCTACCACGTCAGGCCCACGGGCAACCGGGTCTAGACCCGGCCCAAACGGGTCCAGACCTGCTTTGCACTACCTATAAATACCAGACCCTCTCCCCCTTCAAAAGGTAATCAATCTTTCCCCTCTAAAAACCCTAGTGACTGTTACTCTTCAGTGACTAACTAGACTGTCGGAGGGACTGTCACCGGGATCAACCCCGGTGTTCCTAGGCCGAGTGCAGGTACACGAGACCCCCGGATCTGAGCTTCCAGATCCGAGCCGAGCCTTCAGATCTGAGCCGAGCATCTGACCTCCACCTCACTGCCGCCTACTCCCGAGCCACTCCCTCAGCTGAGGGTCGGGCGTACAACCAATACCGAAGCTTCCACTAAATTACAAATTGAGAGAACTCAAACCTGGTGCAGCCACCCCCAAAAACAAACTGCATCAGGTTGGCCTGTCTGTAGGAAACCGGTACGAACGTCAGTCCGATCCCAGCCATTAACGACATCCTTTCAATCCGAGCGCATATGGCGCCCAAGCCCAGAAGAGCTGTCACCTCTACACGTCGTCAGGACGGTCCTCCCCAGGACGTCCCCGCTGACACTCATGGATCCAACCATCCGAGGGTTAACCTCGGACCCGGACCAGGCGCTTCTCGCTCGGCCGCAACCGACCTGCGTTGGGTCATCCAGGATAGACAGGCCAGTCGTACTAGGGGAGGTACCGCTTCCAACTTGGCCCGAACCATCCCAGGAATCCTTCCCAAGAGCGGGAGCCGGTGCTTAGTCGCACCAGCCGGAGGCCGCCACCCCAATGCGACCCGACCGGACGGGCTCCGATCACCCACCGTGAGTTTCAAGACTTCAGGAACGAGATCCTGGAGGCTATCCTAGGGACCCCTGTCAACGAGACGCTCCACCACTCTTAGCGCGGTCGGATACCGGAGCCAGCGCATCCCGCAGCCTGATAGTCCCACCAGAGTATGGCGAGGAAGTCCTAAGACGCCTCCAGGAAATGGAGAATCGCCTCGACCACTACGGCGACGGTGGCGCGATGTCGGCTCAGGGTCATAAGCCAATCCGATCTCCTTTCTCCGCTGCAATCCTACAAGCAGAAATACCTCGGAACTTCCAACCTCCCCAATTCGAGACCTACGATGGCGAAGGTGATCATGCTGATCACATGGAGGGTTTCAAGACCCTCGTGATGATTCATAGCGCTTCGGATCCCCTCCTATGCCGTGCCTTCCCTGCCACCCTCCGGGGTCCGGCTCGAGAATGGTTCTCTAAGCTCATCCCCGGTTCGATCTACTCGTTCGACAAGCTGGAGGCCAATTTCTTGGCCCACTTCGTAATCGCAGGAAAGCCGAGAAGATGAGCGCGTCCTTACTGGACCTCCGACAAAAAGAAAGGGAGCCACTCCGGCAATTCTTCTGGAGGTTCACCACAGTGGCGAGGTCGGTCTCCTCCCTCGACGCTGGGGTCGCCCCGGCGGCGTTCCGGCATAATGTCCGGCATGGCCAGCTGAAGGCATCCCTGGCGAAGAAGCCTCTCATCGATTTTCCTAACTTGCTCAACCAGGTCGAAAAGTACATCCGGACCGAGGAGGCCCTAAATCCAGAGGATGCCAAAGAGGTCCCAGGGAAGGGGAAGCGCAAGGCCGACGAGGCGGAGCCAGCAAAAAAGGTCCCAAAAGATGGGACCATCATGAATAAGGTCCCTCCTGTCCCACGCTTCGAGAGGTACATACCACTGACATAGAACGTGTTGGCTATCCTCTTAGCAATCGAGGACAGAGACCTCATCCAGATGCCCCCTCGACAGACTAGCAACAAGAAATGGGATCGGCGGTTCTACTGCCGCGTCCACCAAGACAACGAGCACAACATCGAATACTGTCTGGCCCTGAAGGACGAAATCGAGGCCCTCATCCAAGGAGGGTACCTCCGGGAATTCACCCGGGAAGACGCCCGAGACCGAAGAGACATGAGGAACCGAAGGCCTTCTCCTCCTTCTCGCGCCCCCAAACTGCATCCCGAGTGAGACCCCGAGCCCGAAGAGACCGGAGTTCAAGCCATCCTACATTGCGTCCATGGGGGGCCCATGGGAGGAGAGTCCAGCACTTCCTGCAAGGCATTCATCCGAGAGGTAAATACCGTCCGGGGTCTCTCTTCCCCCCAGGTTCAGCAGATCCCTGTCTCTTTCTCAGGGAAGAACCTGGAAGGGGTCCAGCTCCCACACTGCAATGCACTCGTCATCAGCCTCGTCATGGAGAACTACGTGGTCTGTAGGATTCTCGTGGATAACAGAAACTCGGTAAACATCCTCTTCCTGGAAGCGTTTAAGAACCTCATGCTCCCCCGAGACAAGCTAAAGCCAGTCGGGTACACCCTGCACGGATTCTCTGGCATCCCAGTGCCCATAGAGGGGATCATGACCTTGGATGTCACTGCCGGTATGACCCCTCACAGACGGAACGAGTCGATGGACTTCATGGTTGTGAACGTCAAGGCAGCTTACAACACCATCATCGGCCGACCAGGGCTCTTTCCCTCTAGGCTGTTCCTTCAGCCTACCACCTAAATTTGAAATTCCCCACCAAGTCAGGTGTCGGGGTCATCCCAGGGAACCAAGAAGCAGCACGATCATGCTATATGACGGCGATCGGGGCGGTGTGTTCCCCCTGGCGCCGTCGAGCTGCAGCCTGAGCCCGAGTCGGCAGACGAATTAGAGAAAGTCTCGTTCGAGACAGGGGACATGTCAAAGTGGTTCCGCGTGAGCTGCTCCCTCGCTCCCAATCTCAAGTCCGACCTGATTGATTGCATTTGCCGCAATGTCGACCTCTTCGCCTGGAAGCCCTCCGATATGTCCGAAATCTTCGAAGACCTGATCATGCACAAACCCAGTGTGATCCTCGGCTCGAAGCCGATTGTCCAGAAGCGACGTAAGTTTACGCCAGAGAGACAGCAGGCAGTAAAAGCGGAGATGGACAAACTCTTGTTCGCCCGGTTCATATAGGAGATCAACAACCCTAAGTGGCTGGGGAACATCGTGATGGTCAAAAAGGCGAGAGGGAGCTGGAGGATCTGCATAGACTTTACTGACCTTAAAAAGGTGTGCCCCAAAGATCTGTTCCCTCCCCAGCATCGATGCTCTGATCGACGTGATGTCGGGTCACAAGCTCCTTTCTTTTATGGATGCCTTCTCAGGCTACAACTAGATCCGAATGTTCCCCCTGATATAGCCAAGACGTCCTTCATTACAGACCAAGGTCTTTATTGCTACCGGGTTATGCCCTTCGGGCTGAAAAATGCCGGTGCCACTTATCAGAGGCTCATCAACCGAGTCTTCAAGGATCAGATCGGTCGCAATATAGAGGTGTACGTCGATGACTTGCTTGTCAAAAGTCAGCGGGGACAGGACCACGTCGCCAACCTTGAAGAAGCCTTTGGGGTCCTTCGGACCCACAATATGAGGCTCAATCCGGCAAAGTGTGCGTTCGGTGTCTCCTCGGGAAAATTTCTCGGGTTCGTCGTCAGCCAGCGCGGCATCGAGGCAAAATCCCGAGAAGATCCAGGCCATAATAGATATGGCCCCTCCTAGAAATATCAAAAAGGTCCAGAGGCTCACGGAAAGACTAGCGGCCATCAGCCATTTCCTCTCCAATTCCGGAGAGAAGTCCCTCCCGTTCTTCAAAGCTTTGCGCGGAACCGGAGGCTTCGAGTGGGGTACTCAGCAGCAAGAGGCGTTCTCCAAATTGAAAGAGTACCTCGCCAAACCTCCTCTCCTCAGCAAGCCCGAACCCGGCGAGTCCCTCTAGCTTTATCTCTCGGCCTCAGAAAATGTGCTCAGTGATGTTCTCATTCGAGAAGAGGACGGAGTCCAAAAGCCACTATACTATGTGAGCAAGGTTCTGCTCGCGGCCGAGACCAGATACGCAAAAATGGAGAATGTGGCATACGCCCTGGTTATGGCCACGCGGAAGCTCCGCCCCTATTTCTAGCCGCACTCAATCCAGGTCCTCACGGACCAGCCTCTGAAGGCCATACTCTACAAGCCCGAGAGCTCCGACCGACTGGTCAAATGGTCGATCGAGCTCAGCCAATACGACATCGGCTATCATCCAAGAACGGCCATCAAGGGGCAGGCCCTCGCCGAGTTCATCACGGAATGCATCATCTCTGAGCAACCCCAAAGTAGGGAGGCCGACCAGACGTGGAAAGTTTACGTCGATGGCTCTTCCTGCGATGCGGCGAGTGGTGCAGGTATCATTTTGCGAGGACCTGACAATTTTCTTCTCTAATATTGCCTCCGCCTCAACTTTCCAGCCTCCAACAACGAGGCTGAATATGAGGCCATGATTGCTGGCCTCACCCAGGAACATCAGGCAGGTGCCAGACAGATCAGGGCTTTCAGCAACTCTCAGCTCGTGGTTAATCAGATCACCGGAGAGTATGAGGCCCATGAAGATCAAATGATCCGGTACTTAGTCGGGGTCCAGCGGCTCTTGGCATCCTTTGACGAGTCTGCAGTCTTAAGGATCCCCAGAGAGCAGAATGCCCAGGCCGACACCCTATCAAAGTTATCCTTTTCGTCCTTCGAAGGTCTCGACTGCACCGTTCTGGTCGAAGTACTCCTGAAGCCAAGTATCGACTGCCCCGAGACCCTCTGTATAAAAGACGGAGCTCAACCCGACGATTGGACCACTCCCATCAGAAAGTTTTTAATCAAAGAATAGCTCCCCGAAGATCGAGCCGAGGCAAGGCAGATCAGGGTCCATTCAGAGAGGTTCGCCATGATCAGCGAGACCCTCTTCAAACGGTCGTATACCACGATAGATGGAAGGCCCTACCTCTGCTGCTTAACCCCCGACGAAGCAAAGTACGCTCTCAAGGAGCTCCATGAGGGAATTGGCGGGTGCCATATGGGTAGCCGATCGCTTGTGCGAAAGGCTCTAACCGACGGGTACTACTGGCCCACAATGCCACAAGATGCCCTGACCCTGGTAAAAAAGTGTGGCCCTTGTCAAAGGTTCGCCTCGGTGAGAAGAGCCCCGCAAACAAGCCTCCGCTCCCTGGCCAATCCGACCCCCTTTGCTATGTGGGGGATGGATCTGGTAGGCCCATTTCCGAAGGCAACAGGCCAAAGGAAGTTTCTAATAGTAGCAATCGACTACTTCACGAAGTGGATCGAGGCCGAGCCCCTGGCTACGGTCACCGAGTAGTAGACCCAAAAATTTTTCTAGAAACACATCGTCTGCCGATTCGGGATTCCACACATACTCATCACAGATAATCGGACTCAGTTCGAGGGTAAAAATTTCTGAAAGTTCTGCGAGGATCTCAGAATCCAGCAGCGCTTCTTTTTGGTATGCCATCCATAGTCGAACGGCTAGGCCGAGAATGCAAACTGCCAGATCTTCGATGATCTCAATAAATGACTTGATAACTCCTCCAAGGGGTTATGGGTCAACGAGTTGCCAAGCGTTCTCTGGGCCCATCAAACGACGAAGAGAATCCCCACGAGAGAGTAGCCATTCAATCTAACATATGGCAGAGGCAGTAATCCCCCTCGAGATCGGGCTTCCTTCGCCTCGGATCACGACCTTTGACGAAGCAAGCAACTCAGCAAAGCTACGTGCCGACCTGGATCTCATTGACGAGGTCAGGGAGAAATCTGCCAACAGAAGAAATACATACCAACAAAGGATTGAAAGGTTCTACAACAAAATGGTGCGTCCCACCAACATCAAGCTAGGGGACCTCGTCCTCCGAAAGCTGGCGGTATCTAACCCCGGCCAAAAGAGGAAACTGGCTCCAAACTGGAAGGCCCGTACAAAATTTCTGAGGTTGTACGATCGGGCACATATTGCCTCACCGACCCGGAGGGCAAGGCTGTCAAGAGGCCATGGAACATAGAACACCTCATCAAATTCCTCGAGGGGGAGGATTAGCCTCTTCAGATAACCCCATGTAAATAATAAAAAATGTAATCCGCACGTCGTGGCTTGTTTTGTTAAGTCAGAATATGTTGTAATTATGCTAGCTTTCTTAAAACAAGCTTCAGCTTCATATTAGCTTTCTAAAAAACAAGTCTCGGGCACGGCCTTCGGAAGGAACCGTGAGCCACAAAAAGATTCCCTTACAAGCCTGGGGCTCGGCCTTTGGAAGGAACCGCGAGCCACAAAAAGCTTTCCTTACAAGCCTGGGGCTCGGCATTCGGAAGAAACCGCGAGCCCCAAAAAACTTCTCTTACAAGCTTGGGGCTCGGTGCTCGGACGTCTCCGCGAGCCGCAGAAAGTCACCTCTAAGGTATGGGGGCTCGGCATCGACCTCGAGCATGGCTTGGGCTTGTTCAAGCCCTACAGCCTATGCACTCGGTGATGACCACCAGCCACACCCATACTATCTACCCGAGAACAGGTATGGGAGCTCGGCATCGACCTCGAGCATGGCGTTGGCTTTTTCAAGCCATACGACGTTTACGCTCGGCGATAACCTACAGCTACGCTCATAACAGGCTTCTTTAAGGTATGAGGGCTCGGCATCGTCCACGAGTATGGCTTAGGCTTGTTCAAGCCCTGCAGCCTATGCGCTCCGCGATGACCACCAGCCACACCCGTATTATCTATCCGAGAACAGGTATGAGAGCTCGGTGTCGACCTCGAGCAAGGCGTTGGCTTTTTCAAGCCATATGACCTTTACACTCGGCGAAGACCTGCAGCTACGCTCATAACAGGCTTCTCTAAGGTATGGAGTCTTGGCATCGACCTCGAGCATGGCTTGGGCTTGTTCAAGTCCTACAGCCTATGCACTCGGCGATGACCACCAGCCACACCCGTACTATCTACCCGAGAATAGGTATGGGAGCTCGGCATCGACCTCGAGTAAGGCATTGGCCTTTTCAAGCCATACGACCTTTACGCTCGGCGACGACCTGCAGCTACGCTCATAATAGGCTTTTCTAAGGTAAGGGGCTCGGCATCGACCTCGAGCTTGGCTTGGGCTTGTTCAAACCCTATAGCCTATGCGCTCGGCGATGACCACCAGCCACCCGTACTATATACCTGAGAACAGGTATGAGAGCACGACGTCGACCTCGAGCAAGGTGTTGGCTTTTTCAAGCCGTACAACCTTTATGCTCGGCGACGACCTGCAGCTATTCTCATAACAGGTTTCTCTAAGGTATGGGGGCTCGGCATCGACCTCTAGCATGACCTAGGCCTTTTCAAGCTCTGTAACCTATGTGCTCGGCAATGACCTCCAGCTACATCCGTACTATCTACTAGGGAGCACGCATGAGGGCTCGGTGTCGACCTCGAGCAAGGCCTTGGCCTTTTTCAGGCCATGCAACCTTTACGCTCGGCGACGACCTTCAACCATGCTCATCCTAAAAATTTCATTAAAGATTTAGGGTGCTCGCCTTCGGCAAACACCCTGAGCCCCGGTCTGTTGGTTGACCCACTTCTCACCCGTGAACAACTCAGGGTTTACGGCTTTCAGAGCCAAAATCCTAAATTGTTCGAGGGTGGCAGGAGAGCCACCGATCCAGGACTCTCACCGAGCCCCCAGACCGATTGGTTGACCCACCTCTCACTCGCGAACAACTCAGGGTTTACGGCCCTCAGAGCCAAAACCTCAAATTGTTCGAGGGTGGAAGGTGAGCCACTGACCCGGAATCCTCGGCCAAAAATTCAACTTATGGATGCCTACCTTCGGCAGACACCCGAATTGTCAGCGGATGGAAAATAAGTCACCGCCAATTGCTGACGAAAAACGATGAGGGGATGGAGATTATATAGCACCCTGAGCAAGGCATTTATTACATCGGGAAGTTCAAACGGCGGAAGGTGAAACGTCGCCATTAATGCTTTTCGGAAGGCAAAACGTCCTTCATTGAGTGTTTTCTGCAAGAAATTGCGATTCGGCTCCCGAGCAAGTCGTAGACCGACCGCCCGTTCTGCCTCGGCGGTGACCTCTAGCAAGGCCAGACTCAGCAACGACCTCGAGCTACACTTCTGCCCTCCTCACTCAACAAATCGTCAAAGCAAAGAAATCGAAATTTTATTACACATAGAGCCCCAGAAATGCCACACAATACAATGAAAAGTTTACAAATCGCTCATCGCTCGGCTTAAAACTCAAAGTCGGTGCTTCCCACGGGATCCTCCATGCGCTCGGCCGGTCCGACCAGCGAGGGCACCCCGGCAATGGAGCTTTGCACGTCGGCAGGCTGGGCCATCTCCAAGAAAAAAGTCGGAGAAGGTCCCAACACGGAATTGCTCGCCTCCTCGACCAGACCGGCACCTAGCATGAGCTTTAGCCTACGAATCTCCAACTCTTTCTCTACAACAGCCTCATGAAGAAAAGACTCCGAATCCGATCCCCCACTCGAGGCATCCGAGATCGACCAGTTCGTCTCAACTGTCCACCAGTCCCGGTCGGTTATGGCCTTCTTCAGGCGAGCGACCTTCAGGCTGAGCTCTCTAGACCTGTTCATAAAGTAATTCATTGCGGCCTCTCGATCCCGAGCCTGCTTACATTGGCGAGCCAGAACACTCTCCCTGGCCCCCAGCCCAGCTCGGACCCAGAAGACCTCGGCAGAACCAAGGTCGGCGCCGAGGACCTCATGTGTCTATCAAAAAGACAGGAAAAACTACAGGTCACAAAAACGGAAAAAAAGCACAAGTCATAGAGCATCGGCAAAAAAATTCTTCATTTATAAATTCAAAAATTTTCTAGTTACAGAAAAGCGGTGGCCAGTCCGCGTTCGGCAATTACAAAAAAAATAGAAGAGAAGGAAATTCCTAGACTACTGTTTAGGAGGGGACGACACCTCTTCGTCAGCCTGGTCATCCCTGGCCTCCAGTCGAGGGTCCCCGTGATCCTCGTCCTCCCCGCCGCGGAGCGTCAGCGGAAGTTCAGGGAACTGCCACCCGTAGTGGAGATGGCCGATCCGAAGATCCAGATAGATCTGCAGGATGTGCTCCCTAGCCTTGTTATAGGCCTCGTCCTGCGAGGCGATCGGGGTGTCCTCCATGGTGATCGTCGCCTCCTCGCTTTCCTTCTTGGCCTTCGCTTTGAAGTGCGCCAGCTCGTTCGCATAATGCTCCGTGATCGAGACCAGCTGGGCTTGGGCGACCGTAAGGGCAGACTCCACCGCCGTCAGCTCGTCCTCCAGCTGGGTGGCTTCCCGAAGGTAGCGCTCGGTGTTCTTCTTCTGGACGAAGATCTCCTTCTCGAGGCACTTGTGAAAGTGCTGTGCATGCTGCATTGCCTGGCCGAGGAGGATCAAGTTAGAAGAATTTTTCGCAAGCTAAACCAAAAATGCAAAAGGGAGACTTACCGTGAGGTGGGCCTGTGCGAACCGCATGCAAGACATATCGGTCATCTCCACCACCATGTTCATGCGATCCCCTTTCGTGGCGAGGTGCTCCACCACCTCCACAACAACTAGGCCTTCGAGGAGCGTATCCCCCGCCTTGACCCCCCAGTCGGGGGCGTTCGACCTCATGCCCTGTCGACCCACCATCTCCTTGGTGTTCAATCGCAGTGGCAGGAGAGACCCCTTCGCAACCTTGGCAACCTTTTTGCTACCGGAGCTTGGCCCCGGATCTCTCGCCGACCTCGACGAATGGTGGTGGTGCTTCTTTGCCCTCTTCAGGGCCGACTCCTTGGGCCTTGGCGTTGCGGCCTGGCTGATCCCCCCCCCCCCCCCCCCCCGAGGCGACCTTCTTCGCCAGATCGGCCCTCCTCTTGGCTGCCAGTGCTATTACGGCATTTCGGTTGTCGAGCTCTTTGGCAAACATCTCTACAAAAGAGAAAAGTAAAAATGTTAACACGAAGGTAGAAATAAAAACGAAATGGGAACAAAAACAAGCTAGGGTTGGCTGGGCTCAGTCTGGCTTGGGCGAGGTGCAACTCCGTGATGCGAGACTACCCGATGCTGTGCCCCTCCATGATCTTATCAACCTTCCCCCACTCCTTTTTAGTCAAGTCTCTTCGCTTCGGCGGTTTGTGGTTCGGCTTTCCAAAATTCCAAACTGTTTGGATTTTCCAAGGCTTCTCGCTTCGGACTATGAAGTACTTCTCCTTCCACTCCTTTATAGAGTCCGGATGTCCGTGCATCACTTTCTTATGGGGGCGTGGCGAGAGATAAAAAAATCCCTTCCTGGTCCCTGAGCGAGCTCATCCCCAGGATGGCGCGAAAGTATGTGAGCCTCGGCGTGATCCCTTTCTCTTGACACTTCAAAATAAAACACACTAAGTGTTTCCAAGAGTTGGGACCGTACTGCATGGGCCTTAGCTCCCCCCAGTTTAGCACCCTCTTGATGAACGGATGCAGTGGAAGTCTCAACCCCGAGAGAAAAGCATCCTTAGGGATCATGCAGAAGCTTGACTCCAGCGTGGTAGTCGGGCGGATGCCTGGGTTCGGCACAAGCAGCTCAAACTCCCGCGGAATAAAGTAGGCCGCCCTCAAGATGGGCAAGTAGTCCCTATGCAAGGCGCACTTCACGCTGTCCATCTTGATCATGGACCGACCCTCGTCCCGCAGCAGTGAAGTGTACGCGAAAAGATCCTCCACGTCGTCAGGGTAGGATGTTTGCTGGAAACATGGGGGTACATAAACTCGGAGCCATACTCATACTTGTCCTTCTCGGCCGGACTGTCGAACCGTATCCACTTCCTCTTCCTCATTCGGGGGCAAGCCTTCCTATCAGGGGAAGGGGTAGCCGGGGGGGGGGGGGGCAACGGTGGGAGGTCTGTCTCCTCCTCATCTACCTCTTTCGCGGTTCCTCCGACCTCACCGTGATCGCTACCGCCTTCAGTCCCTTGTTCGGACCCCTCCTGACCATCGCCCTCCTCAACCTGCTCCTCTTCTTCCGGGCCTCCTTCCCCGGGCTCATTCTCTTCATCAACAAACTCATTCTTAGAGTCTCCCTCATGTTCGGTCTGTTCAACAGGCTCCCTTTCGGGTTCCCGAACTCGTAAAGGAGCCACGTTTTAGACCACAATAGCCTCGTCTCCCGACCCTCCAACCGATAGAACCTCCTCCTTCACTTGAGGTTCATCTGACGACCAAGATATCGAAGACGATTGAACTTCCTCCTCGGCGCGACCTGAAGTGCCTGCCTTGGAGTCGGACTGAGAGCGTGACATTTTAAAGCAAAAATACTAACCTGTTTCGCCGGAGAACGCAAAGATCAACGAAAAGTGATCGCCGGCGGTGTGCAAGGAAATTTCTGTTGTGAAGGGGAGGAAAGCAAAGTGAAGTGGGGGAGGGGAGGGGATTTATAAGCACAGATGGAACTCCTCGAATTCTGCGAAGAGATCTAGCTGTTTGATCTTCATCATCAAGATCTAACGGCCACTAAGATCTTGATGACGACAGCCTAGAGCGCAAAAATACCTTCTTACCCTCAGCTCTGTCGACCAACGTGGCGGCTCGGTGCGCCGGGTCGACTTCTCGGGTACTTCACCTTTGTTCACCCAAGTTTCTCTTACAAAAGTTTCTCTCAACGGCTTGGGGGTTGGTGCTCGGATATCACCGCGAGCACCAAAATGTTTCTCCTAAACGGCTTGGGCCTCAACGCTCGGATGTCACCGCGAGCCCCAAAAAGTTTCTCCTAAACTGCTTGGGGGTTGATGCTCGGATGTCACCGTGGGCCCTAAAAAGTTTCTCTCAACGGCTTCGGCCTCGACGCTCGGATGTCACCGCGAGCCCCAAAAAGTTTCTCCTAAAAAGCTTGGGCCTCGACGCTCGGATGTCACCATGAGCCCCAAAAAATCTCTCAAATGGCTTGGGTCTCGACACTCGGATGTCACCGCGAGTCCTAAACAGTTTCTCTCAATGGCTTGGGCATCGACGCTCGGATGTCACCGTGAGCCCCAAAAAGTTTCTCTCAATGGCTTCGAGGTCGACTCTCGGATGTCATCGCGAGCCCCAAAAATTTTCTCTCAACGGCTTGGGCCTCGACGCTCGGATGTCACCGCGAACCCCAAAAGTTTCTCCTAAACGGCTTGGGCCTCGACGCTCGGATGTCACTGCGAGCCCCAAAAAGTTTCTCTCAAATGGCTTGGGCCTCAACGCTCGGATGTCACCATAAGCCTCAAAAAGTTTCTCCTAAACGGCTTGGGGGTCGACGCTCGGATGTCACCGAGCCCCAAAAAGTTTCTCTCAACGGCTTAGGGGTCGACGCTCGGATGTCACCGCAAGTCCCAAAAAGTTTTTCTCAACAGCGTGGGGGTCGACGCTCGGATGTCACCGCGAGGCCCAAAAATTTTCTCCTAAATAGCTTGGGCCTCGACGCTCGGATATCAGCGCGAACCCCAAAAAAGTTTCTCTCAACAGCTTGGGGTCGATTCTCGGATGTCATCGCGAGCCCCAAAAAGTTTCTCTCAAACGGCTTGGGGCTCGACGCTCGGATTTCACCGCGAGCCACAAATTATCCCCAACCAGTGAGGGAGTTCGTCTCCCGACCCTCGACGCTCGGCAATACGAGCTTCTACTCTTCAGATCTCGTCGCCCCCTTGCTTTTCCAACAAGTGAGGGGGCTCGTCTCCTGACCCTTGACGCTCGGCAAAGCGAGCTCCTACTCCTCAGATCTTGATGTCCCCTTGTTTTTTCAACAAGTGAGGGGGCTCGTCTCCAGACCCTCGATGCTCAGCAAAGCGAGCTCCGACTCCTCATATCTCGACCTCCCTTTACTTTTCCAACAAGTGAGGAGGCTCGTCTCCCGACCCTCGACGCTCGGCAAAGCGAGCTTCTACTCCTGAAACCTCGACGCCCACTTGCTTTTCCAACAAGTAAGGGGGCTCATCTACCGACCCTCGAAGCTCGGCAAAGGGAGCTCCTACTCTTCAGATCTCGACGTCCCCGTGCTTTTCCAACGAGTGAGGGGGCTCGTCTTCCGACCCTTGAGGCTCGGCAAAACAAGCTCCTACTCCTCAATCTCGACGTCCCCTTGCTTTTCCAACAAGTGAGGGGGCTCATCTCCCGACCCTCGACGCTCGGCAAAGCGAGCTTCTACTCCTCAAACCTCGACGCCCCCTTGCTTTTTCAATAAGTGAGGGGGCTCGTCTACCGGCCCTCGACGCTCGGCAAAGCGAGCTCCTACTCCTCAGATCTCGACGTTCCCTTACTTTTTCAACAAGTGAGGGGGCTCGTCTCCCGATCCTCGATGCTCGTCAAAGTGAGCTTTTATTCCTCAAACCTCGACGCCCCCTTGCCTTTCCAGCAAGTGAAGGTGCTCGTCTACCGACCCTCGATGCTCGGCAAAGCGAACTCCTGCTCCTCAGATCTCGACGTCCCCTTGCTTTTCCAACAAGTGAGGAGCTCGTCTCCTGACCATCGATGCTCGGCCAACCGAACTACTACTCTTCTGCACTCGACACCCCTCGTGACTCCAAGAGGAGATCCCATTCTTCCTACCCCGCTGACTTCTTCAAGAAGATACGGATCCCGTTCTTCACCGTACACACCACTCCGTTCTTCGTACAGAGGAAAAAAATCACTCCTACACGGCTGGATTATCCAGCCCTCCAAGAGTGGGGGGCTCCTGATATGGGTCAAATGACGTGGCCCCTTTTGGGCCACAGGATCTCCTCAAAAATCGTTCACCTCTGATCATCAGGTCTGCTAGGTCAGCTCTAAGCGTCATGGGTTTCTGCCACGTCAGGCCCATGGGCAACCCGATCCAGACCCGGTCCAAATGGGTCCAGATCCGCTTTGCACTGCCTATAAATACCAGACTCTCTCTCTCTTCAAAAGGTAATCAATCTTTCCCCTCTAAAAACCCTAGCTACTGTTACTCTTCAGTGACTAAATAGACCGTCGGAGGGCCTGTCACCGGGATCAACTCCAGTGTTCCTAGACCGAGTACAGGTATATGAGACCCCTGAATCCGAGTTTCCAAATCCGAGCCGAGCCTCCAGATCCAAGCCGAGCTTCTGACCTCCACCTCACTCCTGCCTACTCCCGAGCCATTCTCTCATCTGAGGGTCGGGCGTATAGCCATTACCGAAGCTTTCACTAAATTACAAATTGAGAGAACTCACATCTGGTGCAGGCGCCCCATAAACAAACCGCATCAACATCTATATTGTGGTGGTCATTTTTTTTCATCACTACACATAAAAATTATGAGGGCCATATAAAATATATATGTTAATTGCTTAGTAATACACTTATCTAAATCTAACGTGTTCCTCCATCATCTTCTCAAAAGCCATAATTAAACATAAAGTAAAGCCACGTGTATAAGCGCGAGCATGCACCCCCACTACATCCTGCTGCTTGAACCACTAGCTTCTCGGATATCCTTTTCATAATCATGGTCGTTAGGACTTTTTCCGATCAAACCTTAGCTGGTGTGCAATGCAATGCAATGCATGACCCAATCTATCATAAATGCCGATGGGACCCATATAGATTAGAAAGGCCACCAAGTCCAATCTCTGAACCCAGGGTGACCCATGAGCAGGCCGTGCTGGTGGACATAATAATTGGGATGAGGGCTATAGCTAGCTATGTACATAATATATCATGCATAACCCTGGTACAATTTGTACAGAGTGACTAAAGCATGCTGGTTCAATTTGATTGTATATAGCTGCAAAAAGACGTTGCTTGTGGATTCCAATCTGTAATGTTCTTTTCATTGTTCAGCTCGGTTCTACAGCTTGAGCTCAGCTCGTTCGCTGTCATCATGCTTCTGAAAATTAACGCTAAATAGTTTGTTCGATTTCAAAGCATAAACAATATGGAGTATACCATATGTATAATTATGAGAAACAATAATAAGAGAATAAACGAAGAATTTATTGGGTTTATGTTTTACATACTAATTCGATGAGAAAAGTAGACAATGAAGCGAGAAGATGATTGAAGAAACGATTTCTAAGCGAGAAAGGAAGCGGCAACAGCAGAGGGAAATTGATTACCACACTTTGGTTTGGAAGAGCCTAAGACAATCGATTGCCCATATGGCATTCGACCGAGTCAAGATAGCTGCAGCGAATTGGGCCGGATCTTGGTGATTCAATTACAGCCCAACTTCTTCTCCAAGCACGATCGTACGACTCTAATCGTATGGTTATCTGTTCAGGATACATTGGATGGTTACTATATCAAGATAGCAAACTAGGGGTTCTGTAGAGATATATATAGTTTGGGGTTCTGTTATATATATATATATATATATATATATATATCATTGTAATGACTCGAATGATAGTAGAGCAAAGAACAAAAAAAAAATTACTTTATTGAAGAGAGTTTGAGAGGTTTTTCAATTGTAAACAACAAACATCTTCTAGTGAGGCTTCATGGATAGATAGGTTTATGGTGAGAGTGGTTGTAACTATTGCATCTTTTTGTAGTTGAATATTAACTCGAATATTTCTCCTCGGGATTAGGGTTCGCCCAATCCAGAAAAAATTTGCGTGCTTTGGTGTGTTTCTTTTGATCTACGATTTGCTTGGTGGTTTCTTCGTAGTAATCGTGTCGCAAAACTCGGTAGGAAATCATAATTATTGGTATCAGAGCGTTAATTTGCAGAAGGGGATTACTCGAGTTCCTTGGAGATGACAGATCAATTCACGAAGATCAAGCTGTTCGACGGTAAGATCAACTTTGATTTCTAGAAGGTGGACATGCACGATACATCGGTTCAACATTGCTAGAATTTAGCCCTAAAAGGTGATAAAGGAAACCAATTGGCACAAGAGATTCGTGAAGAGATTTATTCAGAAATCTTGGTTCTAATCTGGCTGTCATTGACGAGCGTCGTCAAGTGCAAACCCGTTAAGGAGAGAAGCGTGATGAGTTTTTTTTGGGAGACTCAAAACTGACTACACGAAATCTTCGTCATAGAATCAGATGCACTGGAAGAGAAAGTTGTGGTGTTTCTCAATGATGGAAGGCACCGTTCTTCAAGTGCATGTAGTGGATTTCAATACTGAGTTATCTAAG
Organism: Hemerocallis citrina; assembly: GCA_017893485.1. Taxonomy (NCBI): domain Eukaryota; kingdom Viridiplantae; phylum Streptophyta; class Magnoliopsida; order Asparagales; family Asphodelaceae; genus Hemerocallis; species Hemerocallis citrina. The sequence continues at coordinate 57,115,290 of CM030361.1, forward strand.
TTGAGGGCAATGAGCGTCGATGATTTTAAAACTTTCAACTGGATATATTTATGGCAAAATTTATCCAACTTATTAACTACCATGTTAGATTGGAAATCTGCCTTTCAGTAGTCGATGTGGTCGAGGGTTTTGGAGGATGATGAACTTAGGAAGGAGAGTCAGAAATCGACGTATACTTCTGTCACTTGCTTGGTGGTGGATGGTACATCGACTGGAAGGAAAAGTGCATGTAACAGTGGGTTCTGTTACCACCGATACAGAAAAATTGTGCATTATAAGAGAGACCATTGCAAGTGATTGAGTCAGAGGGATGTCAATGTAGTTAGCTGCGCTGAACCAGGTGAGAACTTAGATGGTCTTCTTATTTCATGTTCTTTCGATGTGGATTTTGGTTGGGCTTTTGATTCAGGTAGATCTTCACATATTTGCTCCGAGAGGGTGATGATTTATATTTACAAGTTTACAACAGGTCGTTGTATGAGAATAAAGACTGGCAAGATTTGTGACATAGTGGGTGATGGAACATTGGAGTCGAAGATGGCAAACATAAAGGGGTACACACCAGACAAAGACCATGCATATTCCTTTGTTGAAAAAAGAGCCTAATATCCAGAAGAAAACTCTGGAAGTACGGAGCTGCAAATACACAGCTCGAGGGAGATTTCTATCAGTTTAGGAAGTTTTCGTAATGTGATGAAGGGCAAGAAGGGGATTTGACAGAGTCAGCACAACCTCTTTCAGCTTTGTGGAAACAGAAAATCTTGTACAAGTGATTTGAAGCCTTGTGTACCTAAAACATTATCTATTTTGCCACAACTAGAATCATCAACGCAAGATTGCGGCATTCGAATGTTGTCGATAGGTGGAGAGTCCATAAGGGTAGGTGCAGTTCATGTGGAGAGTGGCGCCTTCATATTGACACCTACTAGGGTATACCCTTGAAGGGGGCATACGGTTGAAGAAAAACAGGTGGGGGTAGATTCAACTAGCAGAAAAAGTCATTGAACCATGTTATTGTAAGAAGATATGAAAATAGTTTAAAAGAGTTTAAATCTCACATATGTGGAAGAAGGACTATGCAATCCACGGTAGCGACTGTTGGGTTTATATCTTGCATACTAATTCGATTAGAAAAGAAGACGGTGATATAAGAAGATGATCGAAGCGAAGATTGGAAGAGAGAAGGGCAGCGGTAGTAGCAAGTCATCAATATAAACCAACATAGGGCATTCGACCGCAACTGCTCTTTAGTTTGGACTAACCAAAGACAGTCGACTACCCATATGGCATTCCACTGAGTCAGGTCAAAGTCTTGGTGATTCGATTAAAGCTCAACTTCTTCTCCAAGCACGATCATGTGTTTCTCATCGTATGGTTATAGCTTCAGAATTCATTGAATGATTATTGTATCAAGCTAACAAACTAGGGTTTATATATATATATATATATATATATATATATATATATATAATAAAACACAAAGAAAGCTATCAAGTGGCTCTCCTTCAATTCTCCCAAAATCAAAGGCCCAGCTCTAACCTCACAAACACATTTTTTTTCCCAAAACTCAAATTCAAAATTCCCCCAAAACAACTCATTTATTTATTTAATTATTTCTCTCTCTCTCTCTCTCTCTCTCTCTCTCTCTCTCTCTCTCTCTCTCTCTCTCTCTCTCTATATATATATATATATATATATATATATATATATATATATATATATATATGGAAAACTTCGGTTGTGCACTACCTCTAGTGCACATGGCGTGTGCACTAGGCCTTCGGGCGTTCATATCAACGATCCGAACCGTTCACATTGATCTACACATCTAAATTAGTCTAAATATGTAAAATCGAATCATTTGAAATTCATTTACCCATCCATTGAAGTGTTACAAAATTGTGTGGCTGAAAATCATTATTTTTTATAGTCACATGATGGATGGGCAAATGAATTTCAAATGATTTGATTTTACATATTTAGACTAATTTAGATGTGTAGATCAATGTGACTGGTTCGGATCATCGATATGAACACCGGAAGGCCTAGTGCACACGCTAGAGGAGTGAACAACCGAAGCTTTCCATATATATATATATATATATATATATATATATATATATATATATATATATATATATATATATATGGAAACATGGACTTTTATACCCCCAATTTATAATTATTTTTTACCATATACTAATGGAAACATGGACTTTTATTTACAACTAATTATTGTCATACTATTCAAACTTCAGTTACATAATTGTTGCTTTTCATATGTTGTATTGTTCTGAAGACGTGCCGTAGGCACGTGGCCACGGGCAAATCTAAGGTCCAGCCATGTTGTGCATTAGGCCTCTGTGTGCACTCGACCTTCCCGCCTTCGTATTGATGATCCGAACCATTGACATTGATCAACACATCTAAGTTAGTCTAAATATGTAAAATCAAATTATTTAAAATCAAGTTAGTCTAAGTTAGTCTAATCTATTGAAGTGTTACAAAATTGTATGGCTGAAAATCGTTGTTTTTTATAGTCACATGATGGATGGGCAAATGAATTTCAAATGATTTGATATTACATATTTAGACTAATTTAGATGTGTAGATCAATGTGAATGGTTCGGATCGTCAATACGAAAGCGGAAAGGCCGAGTGCACAGGAATGCATACGGAGGCCTAGTGCATAATGGAATGGGACTCTCTCTCTATATATATCATTGTCACGACTCGAATGAAAGTAGTGCGAAGAGCCAAAAGAGAGTGTCATTCATTGAAGAGACCAAAGTGAGAGTATAGATGAATAAGAGGATGGAATTTGCTTGGATCAAATATTTTGATTAATAATCATGTGGGTGGCAAGAGGGTGATGATAAATTTAACACACAATTTATTTTCTCATGCCTTGCTATTCTAAGGGCCAGCCATGGCGGCAACTTGACGGTGACTCGACAGCAGAGGGGATTGAACGCTTGACGGGAGATGTTTTCTAATTGTAAACAATAAGTATCTTGTGGTGAGACTTATGAGATAGATATGTTCATGGTGAAAGTGGTTGTAACTCTTGTATTTTTCTGTAGTTGAATATTATCTCGGTTATTTCTCTCCCGGATTAGGATTCGCCCAAACCAGAACAAAATTGTGTGCTTTGGTGTGTTTGGTCTACTATTTCCTTGGTGGTTTGTCATAGTGATCGTGTCGCAAAACTCAGCAGGAAATACTAACAGAATAGGATTAGCACAAAGTAATATGGTGCTTGAGATATTATACTCTAGTATCGATATTGGAATACCTAGATTACTTCGTCTAGTGAGTATTTATAAGATACATACAAGGTTTGTGTACTAGGTAACCCATGATTTAATATCTGTACAAATACTATGTGTCACAAATAATATTATGCATATATAATGAGAATATACTTAACAAGATATTCATTCCAAATTTCCATTTTTGTTTGCTAGCTTTATTTAACAAAAATTGATGTATGAAGAATAATAGAGATTAATGATGTTCAAACTTCATGATTATGGCATTGATCAAAATAGCAACGAAATTCACAATGCATGCAATTTCACTACCATTTTCACCATGAACATATCTATCTTTTCCTACTTATTGGAGTGTGCAACCTAAAGTAGTGAAGAGAAATATAGTGAACTTGGTAGTAAATGTAGCATTACTCTTCCTCAAAACTGCATAATAATGATAAACTATACACGCCCAGCAGTTGAGTTAAATGTTATGTAATACAAATTAAAACATAAATTGCCATTTTTAGAAGACATAATATTTTAAATGAAAATGTCGAATTCAAATTAAACAAAAATTGCCATTTTTCAGGTTGGTGAATTTTTTATTAAAAACTTGATGATGATTAGATGTGTGTAATATGTCCAAATTAATTTCTTTATGCACTTTCCTTGAATATTTTCCATTAGTTTAGTTTATTGTTTTTACTAATTAATTGAGATAACCTTTATGCATGCCCCAATCTCTATAAACGCATGAGGAGTTCTATTAAAAGATAACCTTTGTTTGTGTTCTAAGAAAGTATCTGGCCCTTTTATCCATTTCCCTTCCCCCCACTGTAAAATGCGAAGTTCGTACACAAACCACAAGCATTGAGAGGCATGCAATGTCACCAAAACCACACACTTCTCAAAGCCCTCGTCATCGTTCACTAAGAATTCTCCCTTGTAATAATTATCATTACAAAGTCCTTCCATCGATCTTACGACGTGTTTCCCCCACTTCCAAAACCCTAATCTCCATCGGGCCCCACCTTCGACCGGATCCATCGCTCAACTCATTCCTATATATAAAACCCTAAAATCCCAACAACAACAAAAAAATCCTCCAACAAAGCAGAAGAATAATCATGTTTATAAATTATAATTCAATCTCTCACTTAGTTCACATACATACAGTGGCTCAACTTCAAGGACCACTGAGACTTGCGCCCAGGGGCTAACGTGCGCCCCATGAGCTAGAGCATAGAATAAATAAAAGAACTTCTTTTGTAGTCAAACTCACAATCAAGTGCTCAATAATTGAGATAGAAAGCTCTCTTCCTTTATTCCACCTTTATTGTTTGATCCTCCTTTTTACCTGCCTCGACTCAACTTAACCCTTTTTGAACTTAACAAATGTAGGCTCACAAATCTAGGTTTGAAAACTCACCATGGATTTGAGAATTGAGAATATAGTGAACTGTATGTATTCCTATCTCCCTCTATGCTCTCTCTTTTGTAACCCTGGTTTCAATGAGAAGGAATATATGAAGAGTAAAAACAAAGTAACATGGGCACTACATCTATGCGCATCTTGTCGTCTCGTTGGATGGAAACCCGCCCTTTTAACCATTTGTAGCTAGGGTAACAACCAAGGAATGCTCATGAACCCAACACTAATTTTATAGGGTACTATTGGGGTTGGAGATGTGTTGGCTAAGTGGAGTGTAAGAGAAACTAGGCACAACCAAACTGACTTCATACCCAATTATTTGTTAGGTTTTGTGAGAAATTAAAAATTGAAAATTACGGTTTATCTCTAGATCTAAGTTGCTTGAGTTATTCACCCTAGGTATCAAGATTGGAATACCTAGACTGCTATCACAAGTCAGTATTTATCTCTAAATACTGGTTTGGATATCAGGTTATAAGCCCACAAACCCGCATTCCAATATCCAATCAATTGTACGTTCAATACACGTGTTACTCATATGCACGTACTATATTTATATAGAGAGAATATACCAATATATCCAACAATCTCCTCATATATTCTCAATATATAAAGTACAGAATTATCTCATTAGATCAGTATACAACTGACTGGCTGATAGCAGTCCATAAAGGAAAAGCATCATAAAGGTACAGTTTCATAAAAGCCAAAATAATTATAAAGTTGAATAGTTCAATCAAGACTAAACCAATATAATTAAATAGTTTCAAACCATATCCAATTCAGAATAGTTCACAAAGACTAAACTAATAGATAAATAAACCATAGTCTCAAACTAAATAAAGCAAATAAACTTCAAACCAAATAAAAGAGTTTTATGCTCCAAAAAGCAGTCTTAAACTCAAAAGAAGTTTTATTAAGCAAGTGATTGGCGAAAGAAAATCCCTGCATGCTGCTTCATGACTACTCCTTCATATCGAGCAAGTCATCTTCTTCAAAATCGAGATCTAAGTTTCCATCTCCATTATCTTTGCTAGCACCTGTTGCTCAAGATTGCAAATAAAAATTTCATGAGTTATTTCTCTTTGAATTCAAACAGATTGCATAAAAGTATCTAGTTCAAACAAAAGAACTTAGTACAATTCAAATTGGCTAGCAAAATTTTAACACAAGCATCACAATCAAGTATCTTTAACAAATAAAGTACATGAACTTTATATTTTCTACACAAGAACCATACTATGTTTCATATTGGAATGAAAAACTGCCGTTTCAATCTTGGTTTAACATTAAATCATCAAAATTGGAATGAAACATGCATCCATAAAAGACATATTGTAATACCCTGAATTTTCATTTATGAGAATTATTATTTTGTATTATTAATTTGTACGTATTGTGCACGTATAATCTTGCGGTATAAAATTTTATAATTATTTTCATTTCATAAACAAATGAGTATATATATATGCCTTTTCTATTGTTTTATTAAAGCCTACTTTTAAACAAACATAAGTATTCTTTTATTTTGAGCCCAACTTAATTTATTTTAAATGTAAGCTATTTTGGCCCATTAAATAAAAGCCCATGAGTTTATTCTCTTTTTTATTACAACTTGTAGTATAGACAATTTTTATAGATTTTTTATAAAAAATAAAATGTACAACTTTTAAAATAGGGGACTATGGGAACATGTGCACGTGTTTGTGTACCTTTTTGCATGGCCGGATAGGGACTAGGAGGGAAAAGAGAGTGGAGTTTGTGGGAGGTAGTTTTTGTGATCATTGTTTGTTACTACAACTTCCCCTTGAATCCTAGCCTTTGTTTCTTAACTCCTAGATCAATCCTAGCCTTCTATTTGTCCCAAATTTTTGTATAAATACCCTCCCTAGCCTAGTGATCAATCCTAGCCTTCTATTTGTCCCAAATTTTTGTATAAATACCCCTCCTAGCCTAGTTATTCTTGCACTCTTCATCTCCAAACTTATAGTGAAAGAATACAATTATTAGTAGTAGATTATTAGTAAGAAGTGAGAATAAAAAAATTTAGAGTTTGAGTGTGTGTGCTAGAAGCAAGGAGGCCGGCTACATCACTTGAGAGCTTTCGGTTTGCACATCAAGCAAGGAGGAGACGCACTCATGTGGGCAAGCTCAATCTAGGAGGAGAAGGGTTTTTCGTTTAGGAGTTGTGTGATTTTTTCTCCAAAATAAGGTGGGTGGTTTTCTATATTTCTAATTTAGATGCCAAGCTAGGAGTGATTGAAGTAATGATGTATGAAAAAAACTAATACGAGTACACTTAATTGGAAAAGGATTTGCTAGTTGATTAGATTAATGCTAGATAGATTGTATGTTAACTTGTCATGAATCTTAATTTTGTGTGCAAATTGCTTGTAGTTATGAGAATATTGAATTGGGATTATTGATAATGTCAAAATTGAGTACAAAATGCTAGTAGATGAAATGTTTTATGTGCTAAATGGACTATCGTGATATTGTTTCAAATGAATAAAATTATCCTATGCATTTGGATTTGTGAAAGCGGAAAATACAGGGAATTATATTTATAATGTGATTTTTTTTATATATACCAATTTGTATTTGAGAAATGTCAAATTTGAACTATAGAGAGAGTAGTATGCAATTTAAATTATTGTATGAGAAATGTGTATTAAATTACTGAAAAAAATATTTTAAAAATACTGGGGTCCTAATTTAAGTTAAAATATATGTTCTGGAAATTAACATGGTTTTTGGTGCAAGCAAAACAAAGATAAGAGCTTGTGAACATCGAAATATTTTAATAAAACAGAGACTCGAGTTAAATAGAATTCAAGTTGTATTTGTGACAACTTGAGCCTATAGCTCAAGTGGTCGGTTGGCGTTCTGGTGCTACAGTAGCGGGGCGCGTGTCTTGAGGTCGCTGGTTCGATACCTTGAGGCCACCTTCTTTTTGTGCGGTTTAAAAAAAAAAATTAACCAACACCCGAACAGAGAGTATATAACCCTCTGTCTCCCTATTCATATTGCTGAGCGCCTTCAGCCTAGTGGCTAGTGGGTGCGGCTGTCTTCTCTGAGGTTGCGGGTTCGATTCTGGTGTTAGCCAGAATTTTTATATTTTTTAAATTGATTTTGGGAGTTTTTCTTGATGTGTAAAAAATTCCGAAAAAAATACCGTAATTATTCTAAAATCATATACAACTTATGAAAGTTATTGGAATGAAATAAAGTGTGTTTTGAGGTAAAGTTGTATTCGAAACTATGGTTTCTTGCTTGTATAATTTCATAAAAATGTGTGTTTTCACGAGGTGATTAAAATAAGTATTAAGAAAGGAAAATTGGTGGAAAGAAAATATAAATGTGAATTTTATATGGGTCATTATTGCTAAAGAGTAGCGTGACAATGGTGATATTACGAATATTCACTTTGACTAGAAGTTTTCGTAAGATGATTTTTATGTGGAAATAAATATTGATTATGGAATGCATGATGTATAATTGAACTCCATTTATGATAATTGATTCATAAAAAAGGGTGGAAATCATGTAATTGAAAAAGAGAAATGTTCATGAGTATGACAACTCAGATATATGAATTTGTGAATTGAAATTAAAAATTAGGGTGCAGCCAAAACTCACACCGGCAAATGAAAGTGATGAGATATGATTATTGAAATTGAAAAGACCAAGTTAGGTCATTGTGAAATGAAAGAAATAAGACTGGTATTGGTGAGAGGACTGACTCTAAGAGATTGATTTTGTTCATGATTTCATTAAATTAAGAATTAGTACATAGTGAAAAGGTGATGAAAGTGAGAGAGAAACACAAGTATGAGGGCCTCGAGTCTACGATGTGGGTGTGATTCACAGTTTATCTTCACGATGAGTCGTGATATGACGTGGGCACTACTCCGAAATTATCGGGATCTTGGCGACGCTTGTGGGGTGCTTGGTGACTGCGAGAGGATCGTGTACCATGAAGGAGACTGAATTGTCCATAAGAAATAAGACTGGTATTGGTGAGAGGACTGACTCTAAGAGATTGATTTTGTGCATGATTTCATTAAATTAAGAATTAGTACATAGTAAAGAGGTGATGAAAGTGAGAGAAAAACACAAGTATGAGGGCCTCGAGTCTACGATGTGGGTGTGATTCACAGTTTGTCTTCACGATGCGTCGTGACATGACGTGGGCACTACTCCGAAATTATCGGGATCTTGGCGACGCTTGTGGGGTGTTTGGTGACTGCGAGAGGATCGTGTGCCATGAAGGAGGCTGAATTGTCCATAGGTTGTTTTCACGATGCGTCGTGACATGACGTGGGATTCCCCTCCAGTTTTTCTGTAGATGATCTCGTACTCATAGGACATTTAGGATACTTACCGTAGTTACAGTAGTAGATTAAGTCATGACGAGGGATTGAACCCTACAAGATGAAGAACGATTAAGAGGCTTGCCCTCGGACCTATGTAGTATAGGATGCATAGAATCCGAACAAATGCGCATTAGTGTCATATAATATAAATAACTGTATTAAGGACTAAATGCACAATCACAACACGACATCAATAGGATATTCTCTTTAGTTTGATATGTGAACAAGTTTGTGTTTGTTAAATATGGAAATTCAATTATACTGTTTCCGGCATAGAGAGGATGGCCGTGTATAATATTCGTCGGTTGAATAAACTGACGTACCCACAGTTTTGTATGTAGGATAAATGACATGATAAAGATTAAAAGAGAACTGATGCTTAGAGATTATTCAAATATTGTTGTAATTTCATTTATATTAATGTTGTAATTTTGCTTCTGCTGTAAAGTGTAAAGATTTCTTGTAACTCTGATGTAAAGTGAAAAGTTTTAAATTCCTTGTAAAATTGTACGAAAGAAGTGTAAAGATCCTGTAGAATCTCGAATTCAGTTGTATTTGGAATTCGGGGTGTTACACATATCATCAAAATTGGAATGATATTTAGGACAATTTAATCATCGGAAACATATCGACAAGTTTTCATGTTTCGTATTGGAATAATATGATTATTCTAAGTAAATTCTATAGATATATGATACCATCAAAATTGGAATAACATTATATATCTGTGGAATTTATGTGGAATCATCAAGATTATCTAAAACACGTTAACTGTCAAATTGATGCTTAAGTTTGAACTTCTCTATGACAGTTCTAATTATCAAAATAACTAGGGTGTTAAGGCCTTTATGACTTAATAGCTCTTAACCCCATTTCTCCTACAGTTTTGACAATTAGATCTCTTTGTAATCCCTTGGTAAGGGCATCGGCCACATTCTGTTTTGATCTCACATCAATGAGGGTAATAATTCCTTGCTTAATGAGATAGTTCAACTTTGCCTGTCTAAGACCGACAGTTCTTCTCTTACCATTGTAAAGAGGGTTGCTACAGTTTTTGTAGTTTGGTTGTCGCAAAACAAGCTAAGAGTGGTTACTTTAAACCTTCTCAATGGAATATCTAGTAACAGGTCTCTCATCCATTCCACATCTTCACCAGCACAAGATAGCGCAAAGAGCTCAAACTCCGTAGATGAGAATGCAATGCCTGGTTGCCTTTTAGATTTTCATGACACAGCTGCTCCTCCTAGTGTAAACACATAATCACCAGTGGATCGACTTTCACCAAGTTTTGTGCACCACGATGCATCAGAATATCCTTCCAAAACTGAAAGATGTCCAGAGTAGCACAAAGCTAACTCTTGAGTACCACACAGGTAACCCATTAGCCTCTCCAGGACATTCCAATGTGACTTACCGGGATTACTAGTGAATCTGCTAAGCATGCCTACCGCAAAGGCTATGTCTAATCTGGTGCAGATCATTGCATACATGAGACTTCCAATTAGTTTGGAATAATCCAATTGTCTCACTGTTGCACCAACGTTAGGTGTCAACTTATTGTTGTAATCATAAGGTGTTTCAAACCTTTTGCAATTACTGTATCCCCACTTTTGTAATGCATTATTGATATAGTGAGATTGACTAAGGAGTATACCTTGCCTACCAAAACTCACTCTCATATCTAGTATAGTGTCCACAATACCTAGGTCCTTCATGCTGAATTATTTGGATAACATTGTTTTAACTTCAACTACAGTTGAGAGTTCGCTTCCAACAACAAGCATGTCATCAACATACAAGCAAATTATAGCAATTTTATTTGATAGATCACGAAAATAAAGGCATTTATCAGAATTACTAGATTCAAAACCTAATCTCTTTATTGTTGTATCAAACTTTTCATGCCATAGTTTTGGTGCTTGTTTCAATCTATACAAAGATTTTACCAATTTGCAAACTTTGTTCTCTAAACCTTTAAGTAAAAAACCTTCATATTAATTCATATAGATTTCTTCATTAAGATCTCCATTTAGGAAATCAGTTTTAACATCCATTTGGTGAATAACAAAATTTTCAATGGATGTAAAGGCAAGAAGAATCCTTATTGTAGCAATATGACAAACAGATGAGTAAACATCAAAATAGTATACCCCACTTTGCTGAGTATAAATTTTAGCTACTAGTCGTGCTTTATACTTAGCTACAGACCCATCTGGATTTAGTTTCTTCTTCAAAACCCACTTGTTTCCTATGGTTTTAGCCCCTTTTGGCAGATCAACTAATTTCCAAGTTTTATTTTGTAAGAATACATTTTATCATTAATAGCCTCTTTCCAAAGTAAACCATCCCTAGACCGAAGAGCTTCATTCACACTAAGTGGATCAGCCAACAGTGCATAAGTTACAAAATCATCACCATAGGTTCTAGGTGTCTTATCTCTAGTGGAGGTTCTAGGCTCAATTTCTTTTGTAGTTTCAGTGTCAATTATGCTAGGTCTAGATTCTGTTTGTGAATCATTGACTAAGTCGTGTGACCAGATAGTGTTATGCCTTTGTCTTTGATGAACACATCTTCAAAGAATTCTGCATCTCTAGATTCAATTATCTTATTGAGAAATAGGTCATAAAATCTGTATGTCGCACTATCAACTGCATTTCCTAGATACATACAAGTATTTGTTCGAGGTTTTACTTTAGGCCTTCTAGGGTCTGGTATTCTAACAAAAGCAATACAACCCCATATTTTTATTTTATCAAAACTCGGTGTGTGTTTATGCCATAACTCATAAGGTGTTTCAATCAATTTAGAGTGTGGTAACATATTAAGAATATTATTAGCAGTCAATGCAGCCTCGTCCCAAAAACTCGAAGGCAATCCAGCAGTCAATAACATAGAATTCAACATTTCTGTGAGTGTTCTTTTTTTTTCTTCGGCTATACCGTTTAACTGTGGTGAGTAGGGTGCTGTTGTTTCAGAGATAATGCCATGTGAAGTGCAAAATTCTTTAAAACTCATTGATACATATTCTTCACCTCTATTAGATCTGAACCTTTTTATTTTAGCATTTAACTGATTTTCGACACGGTCTTTAAATTCTTTGAATTTATTAAGTGCTTTATCCTTTGATTTTAACAGATAAATATGACAATATCTAGAACAATCATCTATAAAAGTGATCAAATACTTCCGACCTCCTTGCGTCAAAAAATTTTTAAAGTCGCATATGTCAGAATGAATTAGTTCAAGAAGTTGTGTACTCCTAGAAACAGAACTAAAGGGTTTTTTAGTGATCTTTGTCTGAGAACACACTTCACACTTGTCATATCTTAAGGATATATCAATTGGCAGATTAAAAGTTTTAGCAACAACAAGTAATTTGATATAGTTTACATGTCCCAATCTGTTGTGTCAGGTATAAGGGCTACACAGTTTTGAGCTAACAGAATTAATCACTTCATTTGCTAAACTAAGTCTATACATGCCATTGACTAAATAAGCATAACCAAAATAGTATGAGTTAACAGATAAAATTGCTCTACCACTTATCATAGAAACTACCATGCCAGCATTATTCAGTAAGCTAACAGAAATTAAATTCTTTGCTAAACTAGGAACAAATTTAACATTACGCAAAATTAAATTCTTACCTGATGAAAGACTGAGGTTTGCAGTTCCAACCTGGAGCACCCTGACTGATTCTCCATTCGCCATAGAAACAAACTCATTTGCATCTTTGAGATCAGTTAGCAGGTTCTTATTGTTGCAGGCATGGCATGTAGCCCCCGACTCCAACAACCAACTAGTAGAGGCACTAACCTTATCGTCACCAATAACACATAGAAAGTTGGTGGGTTCAGTGTTGCCCTCTAATAAGTTCACTGTTTCATTGTTAGGTTGTTCTCTTTTGGGAAGCTTACATTCGGTAGCATGGTGACCTAGGGGTGGGCATTAGTCGGTATCCGACCTAATATGGACCATCCACAACCGATCCAAAGAAAATCAGTTTTTTAATTTTCTCATCGGCAACCAATCCGAACCTTAATTGGATCGGTTTCCATCCAAGCCAATTAAGCTTGGTTTGGACTGGATTGGATGGTCGGTTTGGCGTGCTACTTTTTACCTTCAACATCATTCATAATTTTGTTGAAATTTAAAAGATCAACTTCAATCAAACTTAAGAAACAACCTGCTATTTGTTATTTAGAAATAAATTTAAAATGAACATTCATAAAACCACAAGTTGTTAATAAATTTTGCACTAATTGTTTAAGATTATGACGTTTAAATGAGTGAGATAAACTACTTTTTCACTTGCATACTTCTGTAATCTTACTTTATTATCATAAAAGAAACATTAAATAACCATACCTAATTGAATTTCAGGTACAATAAAAAATGATTTAGATTACAATTTCTACTTGACTTGATTAAAATAACTACTAAATGTTACATCAACTTCATGATTCTATTAAGTTGGGCCATACTGTAAATCAAGCATTTCTCAACAACATAACACACAGGATTATGGAGAATCAAAACATAGGTAGAACAATTGCTCAGTTTGTATTAAAAAAATTAAAGAAGACTGTTTGTATCTCCAAGAAAAAGAGAAATAACTATTTTTATATTCAAGAAATTAAAAGAGAACTATATTTTTTATGGACTTATGCATAGAGGTACGGTCGGTTCGGTTTCATTGGTTATTTGAAAGCCCCATCCAACAACCGAACCGGTCCAGTTGGTTATTGAAGATCAAGAACTGATCCAATCCAAACCCCCAATTGGTTCGGTTAAAAACCGGTCGGTTCGGGTTGGATTGGTTCGGATTGGTTGGTTCGGATAATAGTTATCCACCCCTATGGTGACCCCACTTCCTACAGTTGTAGCATTTCCCTTTCTTTTCACAATCTTTTTAGTGGCTTCCAACTTGGACGGTTCACCCTTAACTTTATTAAGCTTGTTCTTCTTAAACTTAGGAATATATTTGGTATTGGTTAGCACATTAGCATGAGAAAGTTGTTTCTTAGCCAACTCCAAATTTATCCTAGTTCTTGTCTCATCCTCTACTTTAATACATCGTTTGAGTTGTGCAAGCTTAATTTGTTCTGACAGTCTATACATTTCAGTCTTAAATGTGAGCCATGATGCAGGTAATTTAAAGATTATTGCTCCAGTAAGAAAAGCATCACACACAGTGATATTTTTAGTTTTCAATTTAGCTACTAAGTTTTCAAGATCAGTTACCTGAGGGAGAATGACCTTTTTCTCTCTGAATTCAAAACTCATGAACTTATCAACCAAGTGAGTCTTGGATACCTTCTCCTCCTTTTTGAATTCATCCAGCAGATTATCCCAAATCTCCTTAGCTGTTCCGTACTTCTTGTACACATCTGCTAACTGATCTGAAATACTGTTTAGTAGAAACTCCCTGCACAAGTCTTCATCTCTGACCCAAGTGGCATCATCCACATCTTCAGTACACTCGTCATAAGTCGTTTGACAGGTATAAAAAAATCTTCATGAATTTCATCCCATACTGTGCTTTGCTCTTCCAACTATTGAATTCAGAACTACTAAATGCCTCCAGTTTAGGAACCTCATACGGTCGATCGTGTTTTTCCACCTCAAGGAATAAACGATGAGTTCCCAAAGTTCGAGAGTATGTTCTGAATTATTACTACACAAGTAATTTATAGAGAGAAGAGGATTTATCTGTAGATCTACTAACTAATAACAGAGTAAATGAATTAGATAAATTACACGAATCTTAAAGTTTAGAAATACTAAATCTGATGATGAGATACAAAAATCCCTTCACTGTCTTCTTCAAATTAGGGTTCCACACACACACAGTCCCAATCTGTCGATGATGAAGAAGAGAGAAGATGATCGGAGTTGGCACCTGAAGGGGAGGCTACCGTCGACCGCGATCGGAGAAGGAAGGGGTGAGAGCTTCGCTGGCGACTTCGGGTCTCACTGGATCTCAGGTTGACACCCTCGACTATGGTCGACAGCAGGCAACACGTCGATAGAAGAGGAGGCGACGAGCGGTGATCGACTCCGACGGGGGGTCGTAGATGGTCAGCGACGGTGACTTTTTGGGGTTTCGACGAGATCCGAACGGTCTTCGATTAAATCCGATGAGATCCAACAAAGGTCCGTTTTCCCTCTTGATTAATCTCACGAATTGATTGATAATATCTCAAGATTATTAGGTTTTGTGAGAAATTAACAATTGGAAATTAGGGTTTATCTCTAGATCTAAGTTCCTTGAGATATTCACCTTAGGTATCAAGATTGGAATACCTAGACTGCTATCACAAGCCAGTATTTATTTCTAAATACTGGTTTGGGTATCGGGTTATAAGCCCACAAACCCGCATTCCAATATCCAATCAATTGTCCGTTCAATATACGTGTTACTTATATGCACGTGCTATATCTATATAGAGAGAATATACCAATATATCCAACATTATTGACCATTTGGGTTTGCATGTAACAGTAGAATCCCTAAATTTGCATTGTTCCCTATAAAAAAAAAAGGAAACTTATTGCATTGTATACATTAATGGTAAAAAAAACTAGCTGGGCTTAAGAGGTATATATATTCAGTTCCACCTTGTTGGGAAAATTATACCCCTCAAAATTTGCAGATAGAAATCAATATTTAAGACGAAGTAAGTAAAAAGTTGTGGTCATACGAATAATTCACTATTAAGAGCTCCGATTAATTTGTAGAAATAATTTCACTTGATCTCTTCTACAAATATAATCAACTCTTTCATAAGAAACCATAATTAGAATTTCTACAACTCTTATTATCACAAGTTAACTAAGGTTATAAGTGCTAGATATATAAGTTTAGGGTAGCGACTGGGTGAGAACCGTTCTCACGATAAGCTTCGTGAGAACTCCACGCCTATCCATTCTATAGATGATCCGAACAGTGCACATTGTTTAACATGACCAAATTAGCCTAAAAATATAATGACTTGAAATTCATTTGTTCATGCATCATGTCATTATAAAAAAATAACAATTTTCAACCAGACAATTTGTAACAATTCAATACACGGGCAAATGAATCTCAAACAACTTAAATTCTCATCCATAGACTAATTTAGTCATGTAGATCAAAAGGAACGGTTCGGATCTTTCAATTAATGTCCCCAACAAAAGATCTTGCGTAATTCTTACCTAAAGAGTTCTCACTTGATCATGGCTCTATAAATATATTATCTTTATATGTATTATATTATTGTATATAATAATAGTAATACGTGTTATATATATTATATATATTGGGCAGATGTCTGACCTGGGTTAGGAGGTCAAGAGTTCAATACCCAAAACCCTAGCATGTCTACATATACTAGCTTATATATACTAGTGGGGAGTACCTGTCTAGGTATATTCTCAACATAATAGAATATTAATGCGTACAATGTTCTATGGGGTAACGTACTTTTACATGTTATTTGTTAATTGTTAGACCGGATTAACTGGGACTCGAAGCTTAGTACCCTAAATCCAGTTTGATCTCATATATATGCTGGTCTAGAGGTAGTGACCTGTGATATTCCAATTACTGATAAGCATGGTATATATTAAGGAGCTTTGAGATATAAACTCTAATCCTAATTACTTATCTTGCTCTAACAGGTAGAATACTATAAGTATCATATGTTAATACTGATTTGGGGAAATTAGGGTTAGGGTTAATCTCTAGCCGCTTAAGATATTATACCCTGCTTATCAGTATTGGAATATCACAGGATACTACCTCTAGACCAGCTTATATAGAGATTAGACTGGGTTTAGGGTACTGGGCTTTTAGCCCACTCAACCCGTTCCAATATTAGTACATAACACGTGTAAACCCGTGTTGCCCCATAGAATAATATACACAATATTATCCTATTATAATGAGAATATACATATACATCCAACAATCTCCTCCTATATTCTCAGTATATTAGGCTAAGCAATGTTATAATATTGGATCACAAAAATTCAAACATTATTGAATCATAAAGAACATGGATCATAGACTAAATCAATTATAACTTGAATAGTTCAAATATGACTAAACCAAAATAATCAAATAGTTCTAAAACCATAAATGAATAGTTCACAAAGACTAAACCAACAAAGCAAAAACATAATCTCAAGTCAACCAAACAATAAACTTCAAAATAAACGAAAAGTTTTAAGCTCAATCAAATAAAGAGTCTTAAACTTAAAATAGAAGTTTCTCCAAGCAATTGACAAACTATTCTTGCAAGTTCTTTTGTGTCTACTCCTCCATATCGAGCAAATCATCATTCTCAAAATCAAAGTTGACTGATTCATTTCCATTGCCTTTGCTGCCATCTGTTTAAACATAACACATAGAAATCTCATGAGTCGCTTCTCTTAGAGTTCAAATGAAATGTATAAGAGTATCTAGTTCATGCTAAAGAACTTAGTACAATTCAACATAGATATGCAAAGGTACATCATAAGCATCACAATCAAGTATCTTTATCAAAATAAAGTACAAGAACTATTATAGTTTCTACACAAGAACTATACTGTGTTTCATGTTGGAATGATAGAATTGTTAGATCAATTATGGATAAGTTCTGAATCATCAAGATTGGAATGAAACATAAACCCCATAAAAGAGATATATCATCAAAGTTGGAATGATATAACAACAGTTCTAAACATCGGAAACATATCGACAAATTTTCATGCTTTCTTTTGGAATAAAAGATAATTTTATGTAAGTTTTGAAACATATATAACATCATCAAATTTGGAATGAAGTTATATATCAACAATAAATACATAGAACTTTTCTAATTATCTAAAGCATGTCAACTGTCAAGATTGATGCTTAAAGTTTGAACTACTCTATGGCTCTCAACTTTGGATTCTAATTTATCAAAATAACCAGGGTGTTAAAACTTATCCTCAAAAGTTTTTAACCCCATTTCTCCCACAGTTTTGATAATTAGATCTCTACTTAGTCCTTTTGTAAAGGCATCAGCCACATTCTTTTCTGATCGTACATCAATAAGGGCAATTGTCCCTTGTTTAATGAGATAGTTCAACTTGGCCTGTCTAAGGCTCACAACACGTCTCTTACCATTGTAGAGAGTGTTGTTAGCTACAATATTTGCAGCTTGATTGTCACAATAAAGACTGAGAGTGGTTACTCTAAACTTTCTCAAAGGAATATCTAACAATAGCTCTTTTATCCATTCCGCTTCTTCACCAGCAGAAGATAGCGCAAAGAGTTCTGACTCCATGGATGAAAAGGCAAGACCAGGTTGTCTTTTAGATTTCCATGACACAGCTGCTCCTCCTAGTGTAAACACATAACCACTAGTGGACCTACTGTCACCATTTCCTGAGCACCACGATGCATCAGAGTATCCCTCTAGTACTGAAGGATAACCAGAGTAGCACAAAGAAAACTCTTGGGTACCGTTTAGGTATCCCAGTCGCCTCTCAAGGGCATTCCAGTGTAATTGACTAGGATTGCTAGTGAACCTGCTCAGCATGCCTATCGCAAAGGCTATGTCAGGTCTAGTGCATGTCATTGCATACATGAGACTCCCAATAAGTTTAGAGTAATCTAACTGTCTCACTGTTGCACCATCGTTAGGTGTCAACTTTTTGGTATTATCATAAGGTGTATTAAACCTTTTGCAATCACTGTATCCCCAGTCCTTCAACACACTTTTAATATAGTGGGATTGGCTAAGGGTTATTCCTTGCCTTCTAAAGCCCACTCTCATACCCAATATGGTGTCCACAACACCTAGGTCTTTCATATTGAATTGTTTGGATAGCATGATTTTGACTTCTATAACAATAGAGAGGTCACTTCCAACAACTAGCAAGTCATCAACATACAAGCAAATAATGACAATTTTATTCGATTCATCACGATAATAAAGGCATTTGTCAGAATTACTAGATTCAAAACCTAAGCTCTTTATTGTTTTATCGAATTTTTCATGCCACAATTTTGGTGCTTGTTTTAGACCATACAAAGATTTTATTAATTTGCAGACCTTATGTTCTGAACCTTTAAGTACAAAACCTTCAGGTTGATTCATATAGATTTCTTCATTGAGGTCACCGTTTAGGAAAGCAGTCTTAACATCCATTTGATGAATAACAAATTTTTCAATAGATGTTATGGCTAGAAGAATCCTTATTGTAGCAATGTGGCAAACTGGTGAATAAACATCAAAATAATCCACCCCACTTTGTTGAGTATAACCTTTAGCTACTAAGCGTGCTTTATACTTAGCTACAGTTCCATCAGGATTAAGTTTCTTCTTCAAAACCCACTTGTTTCCTATAGTTTTAGCCCCTACTGGCAAATTAACCAATTCCCAAGTGTTGTTCTGCAATAAAGAATCCATTTCATCATCAATTGCTTCTTTCCAAAGCAAACCATCCCTAGACCTTAAGGCTTCCTTAACACTAACAGGGTCAGCTGCTAGTGCATATGTCACGAAGTCATCACCATAGGTTCTAGGTGTTTTATCTCTTGTAGAGAGTCTTCTTAATTCAACATTATGTGAGGGTTCAGTGTCAGTTGAAATATATCTAGATTCCTGTTGTGGATCATTCCTAGTGTCTGCAGATTCAGATAATGAGATGCCTTTATCTTTGATGAACATATCTTCAAAGAATTCTGCATCTCTTGATTCTATTATTTTGTTGAGAGATAGATCTAGGAATCTGTCTGCAGCACTATCAACTGCACTACCCAAATACACACACGTATTTGTCCGAGGTCCCACTTTAGGCCTCCTAGGGTCAGGTATCCTAACAAAAGCAATACAGCCCCATGTTCTTAATTTATTAAAATTGGGTGTGTGCTTATGCCACAGTTCATACGGTGTAGCAGGTAACTTAGAGTGTGGCAACATGTTCAAAATATTATTAGCAGTTAATACAGCCTCACCCCAAAAATGTGAAGGTAATCCAGCAGTCAATAACATAGAATTCAACATCTCTGTGAGTGTTCGATTCTTTCTTTCGGCGATACCATTTGACTGTGGTGAGTAGGGTGCTGTAGTTTCTGCTATGATTCCATGTGAGTTACAAAATTCTCTGAATCCTAATGAAACATATTCGCCACCTCTATCTGATCTAAATCTTTTAATTTTAGCATTTAACTGATTCTCAACACGATCCTTAAATTCTTTGAATTTTTCTAGTGCTTCATCCTTAGTTTTTAACAGATAAATGTGACAATATCTAGAGTAATCATCTATAAAGGTGATTAAGTACTTCCGACCTCCTTGTGTCATAAAACTCTTGAAATCACATATGTCAGAATGTATCAACTCAAGTAGTTGTGTACTCCTAGAGACGGTACGAAAAGGTCTTCTAGTTATCTTTGTTTGAGCACACACTTCACATTTGTCACCTTTAATGGATGTGTCAATCGGCAAGTTAAAAGTTTTAGCAACTTTAAGAATCTTAACATAGTTCACATGTCCCAGCCTATTATGCCATGTATGTGGACTACACAATTTGGAACTAATATTGTTGATTACTTCATCTGCTAAACTAATTCTGAACATGCCATTAACTAAATAAGCACAACCAAAATAGAAAGAATTTATAGACAAGATAGCTTTACCACTAATCATAGTAACAACCATACCAGCATGATTTAGTAAGCTAATAGAGATCAAGTTCTTAGCTAAAGCAGGTACATATTTAACATTTCGTAAAATTAAAGTTTTACCTGAGGAGAGACTGAGATTCGCTGTCCCGGTCTGAAGCACCTTCACTGATTCTCCATTTGCCATTGAAACTGATTCATTTGCAGCTCTCAGATCAGATAGTAGGGTCTCATCGTTGCAAGCAAGGCAGGTGGCTCCCGAGTCCAACAACCAACTAGCAGAGGTACTGGCCTTTACATCACCAACAACACAAAGAAAATTGGTGGGCTCAGTTTTCCCCTCCAACAAGTTCACCTTTTCCATGTTGGGTTGTTCCACTTTGGGTAGCCTGCACTCAGAAGCATGATGTCCCCACTTTCTGCAGTTGTAGCATTTCCCTTTCTTTTTAGCAATTTTCTTCGTGACTTCTAACTTAGTTGGTTCACCCTTAAAATTAAACTTGTTCTTCTTGAACTTAGGAGTGCGTTTGGTATTGGTTAACACATTAGCAGTAGAAAGTTGTTTATTGACCAATTCCAAATTCATCCTAGTTCTAGTCTCATCTTCAACTTTGATGCAACGTTTTAGATGTGCAAGTTTAATTTGTTCAGGCAACCTATACATCTCAGTCTTAAAAGATAGCCACGAAGCAGGTAACTTATAAATTATTGCTCCAGTAAGGAACTCATCACACACAGTAATGTTTTCAGTTTTTAGTTTCCCTACCAGATTCTCTAAATCTGTTACCTGAGGAAGGATTGCATTTTCTTCTTTAAAAGTGAAACCCATGAACTTATCAACTAGATGTGCCTTAGAAACTTTCTCTTCTTTCTTAAATTCATCTAGTAGATTATCCCAAATTTGTTTAGCAGTTTCATATTTCATATACACGTCTGCAAGGCGATCTGATATGCTATTCAATAAGAATTCTCTACATAAGTCTTCATCAGTTACCCATGTTGCATCGTCAACATCTTCAACACATTCATCATATGTTGTTTGACATGTATAGAATATTTTCATGAATTTCATCCCGTATTGGGCTTTTCTTTTCCAACTATTAAACTCAGCACTACTGAATCCCTCTAATTTGGGAACCTCGTACGGACGACTATGTTTTTCCATCACAAAGGAATAAACAATAGATTCCAAATAGTAGAGAGTTCTTTCTAAACAGTTACTACTTATTGATTTAGTAAAGAGAAAGTAAAGAGTTTAGAATGGACCGATCTGAAGAGCACACAGCAAATCAAGAGAACCCAAATCTGATCCGATCTGATCAATTCCTGGACTCCAACAGCAATGAAGAACAGACTCTTTGATTCGATCCTTTGATTCGATCTGATCAAACCCGACTAATCCAGAGGAGGAAGACGACCGGAAGTCGGCGGCGGGGCTCTGGATCGCGACGGCTTCGACGAGCGGGAGCGCGACGGCTTCGGCGAGCGGGAGCGTGACTGCTTCGGCGAACGGGAGCGCGACGGCGCGGCGTTCGGGATCCCGACGGCGGCGCTCTGATCGCGACTAGACGTTCGGGATCTTGTCGACCAGCGGCGGCGGCGATCTTGGTCGGAGACAGCGGCGGCCCAAGGTAGAAGATGAGTAATATCTTAAGATTGTTAATACTGATTTGGGGAAATTAGGGTTAGGGTTAATCTCTAGCCGCTTAAGATATTATACCCTGCTTATCAGTATTGGAATATCACAGGATACTACCTCTAGACCAGCTTATATAGAGATTAGACTGGGTTTAGGGTACTGGGCTTTTAGAATGGACCGATCTGAAGAGCACACAGCAAATCAAGAGAACCCAAATCTGATCCGATCTGATCAATTCCTGGACTCCAACAGCAATGAAGAACAGACTCTTTGATTCGATCCTTTGATTCGATCTGATCAAACCCGACTAATCCAGAGGAGGAAGACGACCGGAAGTCGGCGGCGGGGCTCTGGATCGCGACGGCTTCGACGAGCGGGAGCGCGACGGCTTCGGCGAGCGGGAGCGTGACTGCTTCGGCGAACGGGAGCGCGACGGCGCGGCGTTCGGGATCCCGACGGCGGCGCTCTGATCGCGACTAGACGTTCGGGATCTTGTCGACCAGCGGCGGCGGCGATCTTGGTCGGAGACAGCGGCGGCCCAAGGTAGAAGATGAGTAATATCTTAAGATTGTTAATACTGATTTGGGGAAATTAGGGTTAGGGTTAATCTCTAGCCGCTTAAGATATTATACCCTGCTTATCAGTATTGGAATATCACAGGATACTACCTCTAGACCAGCTTATATAGAGATTAGACTGGGTTTAGGGTACTGGGCTTTTAGCCCACTCAACCCGTTCCAATATTAGTACATAACACGTGTAAACCCGTGTTGCCCCATAGAATAATATACACAATATTATCCTATTATAATGAGAATATACATATACATCCAACATCATATACCTAATCCTAATATATCTTTTTGCTATTTAATTATTTCTTGATTATTTCTAACAACAAGCC
Source organism: Hemerocallis citrina (assembly GCA_017893485.1). Lineage (NCBI taxonomy): Eukaryota > Viridiplantae > Streptophyta > Magnoliopsida > Asparagales > Asphodelaceae > Hemerocallis > Hemerocallis citrina. The sequence continues at coordinate 57,138,542 of CM030361.1, forward strand.
CCTCTATCCCTCATCATATATATGAAGTCTGTAGTCCCCCCCCCCCCCCCCCCCCCCCCGCGCCGGGGCAGCTTATTATATAGAAAATACCAGTCCCCGAACTAAGCAACCTCAAATCTAGAATTTTTTTTCCAAACCGTAATGTCTGAGGCTGCATGTTTGAGTGTGCTTGGTCCAGTTTGGTCAGATAGTCTCGAACTGTCCGGTATTGATAGATCTTTGGTATTCACTTTTTTTTTCAAGGAAAATTTGATATTTATTTTCACTTTTCTTCAACAGAGATAGCTTTGTCTTCAATTTTCTGGCAATGGCTATTACAGTCTCCTATTCGGAACCTTAAATTACAAATTCTTATAAACCTTCTAATTAATTACTACTAGAAATTTATATTTTTCCTCGAATATTCAAATTTTTAATGGTCTTGGTTTATGCATATAATGTAAGGAGAAAAACACTGTGAGTGCACACTCGTTGTCGCATTTTTAGGCTATTCGGAGGATTCTACTTTTATGCTGCATATGTGTGTTTGATTTTATTCCACAACTAGATTACTTTGAGCCTCGTAGTTATCTAAAAATATATTATTTTTGTCAACAAGGATATATACAGCTATAATTTCAATTAAATCATGGTAAATATGACAAAATGAGAAGAGATATGACTGAAGTTCTCCATATAAAGGTGAGGCTGGTGAGCAGTGAGCACCAGAAGTTCACATCATTAGACAGTGCATCAATACACATTTTAATTCATTGTGGTTCTACTGCTATGAAAACAAGCACAAAATTAATGATATCGGTTCCAAAATATAAGCCATTATAGGTTTTACAGTCATATTAATGTACATCCAAAGTTAGTGTAAAAGTAATAATTTTTTTGGGTTATTGAAATTTTTAAATGAGCTAGTTATTGTAAAATGTCAAACTTGTCATTCTCTTATATAAGCTACTAATTTCTTTTAATAAAAATTTAAATGACAACATAAGGGCAAAGTTGAAAGTCTTATAGAGAAAACAATAATCCACTTCTAAATCTTTAAGACAACACCCTAGACAACTTAAAGCGACTTATATTATGGTACGAGAAGAAAAAGACTAGAATGATTTATATAATTATACGGAGAGAATATATACCCTTTTCCTAACAAGAAGTTAATATATATATGGCCTTCTGGGGATAGTCAAATGCACCAGTTTCTAACCCTAATATAAATTGGATAGTCCAAGCTAGTAACAAATTGGATGTCATATGTAGTGCTTGTCCAATCTTTAATACTCATAATTAAAATTTTGCTTGATTGTTAATTAAACCCCCGTACTTAAAACTCGTTCTACTTTTGAACTAAGCACTCATTGAACTAATCAACTGTACAATATAATTAATTCTTTCACAAAAGTAGCTCTGAATAATATAACGATCTAACATTTTTAATACTATATATACAGAGGAATAATCGCTTCCACAGAAAACACTCAATTTTTGTGCATCTATTGCTAAATTAAACTATCAGCTCTTCTCTACATTAATTTGTTTCCTTATTAATATATTTGATGGTCTTCATCAACTTTTACTCAAAAAAAAAGGAGGAACTAAAAATGAACATAAAACACTCCCCAATAATGTTGTGACATGGGCAAAAGATTTGTAAAATTTAAACAAGTATAAATGGATATATCATTCTCTCGTATGTTTTAATAAAATAAATATATGATTAAGGGTTTATAACAATTTTATTTATTTCTTCCCTCAAAAGCAATAAAAATGAAAAGTTAAATTTTTTATTTATTTATTTCAGAACCAATAGACGTTAGCCTACAGCATAACTTCTTCTGAACCACCATAAGGTGGCCTAGTGGTAAGAGCGATGGGACTTGGAGTGTGCTCCTCCAAGATCCTGGGTTCGAATCCTGGGCATGGTGGCCAGTGTGGTCGTTGGCAAAGCCTTCGTACACTACACGAACTGGGAGTAGTCTGAACCATAGAGGGGGATGGATACCCAGTAAATCAAAAAAAAAAGCATAACTTCTTCTGCATAATTGATGTAACGAAAGACAGAAACAAAGATTCTCTGTCAAATGTACATAACAAATTTGTTAATAGTCAATGGAATTTAAATAATAGGATTGATATATCAAGAATACACATGCAATTATATATATATATATATATGTGATTCTCTCTTAATACCTCATATTGTGGGACAATTAAATTTCAAATTTTTCTTCCTTTCTTTTGTTTCTTTCTTCTTGTTTTTTCCTTTGTTTGTCCCAAGACATCTCTCTCAAGTCTCAAAAATATTGTGCATCTCATGAATTTTTACTCCGAAGAAACTGTCACATTCCTATTTCCAAAGCTCTCACATGCACCAAAGGTATGTGTTAATGTCCTAACTTTTTGATAAGCTAAGAATAGGCTTCTTATAATCCTTTGTTATAAATAATGATAAAGTGTTAATTTATTAAGTCCCTCATTTGAGCACTAGTTTCTGTTACCTATTTTTGTTATATGTTGTTTATCGGTATGCCATGTTTATCTAGCGATAGAGTGAAATGGTGAGCTAGATATAATTTGAGAGCTTAGCAATTTGAACTATCTAATTTACAATCAAATTGTGACATTATCTTATTGTTATATTGTAAGTGTCTAACAAAATTTTACTAGGATAAGAGATCTCTAATATATGCATCAAGCATGCAGTTTTTTTTTTTTTTTTTTTAAAGTTCTTTGTCAAATACACACATTGATCGGAATTTAATTTTTAGATGTTCAATCCTATCCGACATATATACCAGATAATTAATTGTTTGAAACGAATAAAAATAACATTTTAATTGGAAAATCACAATCAAATAAAGGGGTTTAGATATATCTTTTACTAATTATAATGTATCTGTGCATTATTCATTCTCTAGGTTTATGCAGCACTAGCACTAGCACTATGCTGTCAACTGTCAAGCACCTCCCAATCTCATTTAGAAAAATAAAGGGGGACAGTTAAAAAAACACCACGAAATGTCCCAATCCATGAATAAATCTAATTCTATGCAATTGTGTTAGCCTAGGTGAAAAGGAATAGGGTTCTTATTTATTCTCCTATGACGTATGTATAGGAGTTTTTTTTGGGAGTATGTTTTGATGTTGAAGGAACGAAAGAGGAAGTAGTGTCTTTTAAGCAACAGATGGTTTGAATTTGCAGTCAACGATCGGCCCTTTTTGGTAGGAAGTGGACCAAATGGGCCACAACTAACTAATTAATAACAAAGAAAGAAGAGAAGAAAAAAAAAACCGACCTTGGCACTTGTACATGAACTAGATTTGTCCCTGAACACATGCCTACGGCACGTCTTCAAAACAATACAAAACACGAAAAATCCTGTAAACAGTAAAATAACAATTATGTAGCTCAAGTTTGAATAGTATGACAATAATTATTGTAAATAAAAATTTATGTTTCCATTAGTATATGTTAAAAATAATTATTAATGGGGATGGAAAATCTAACTTCTTAGAGCTTTAAGTGTGAAAAATGATGAAATTTAACTGTTGAAGAGATTTTTGATATTTTTAGTATAACATGTGCAATAAAAAAACACAAAAATTCTTAAAATTTACAAATCTGAAATCTTAAAATCTAAATTTCCAAATAAATAAAAAAATAATGACAAAGCCACTTGAAAAAGAGAAATATGAAAAAGTGAAGAGAGAAGAGAGAAGAGAGAGATAGTAATAAAGTAATGAGTTTTTTAGTTTTTTTTTTTTGGAGGGGGGGGGGGGGGGGGATTTGGTTTTGGGATTTAAAATTTTGGGAGAAAAAATATGTTTTGTAAGGTTAAATCTGGACCATTGATTTTGAGGAGATTAAATGTGAGCCACTTGATAGCTTTCTTTGTATTTATTACATAGATGGGTGGTTTAGTTGGTAGCAAAAGAAATATTCCGATCAAAAAATACTGTTGGGAAATCAAATTTCTGAAAATTAATGCAAATATTTTGCTTTGTTTGGTCTTAAAGTTGCTGTTAAGTACACGATACAATATTCAACCATGTTTTCTGATTTGGTAAAAAGGTTTTCCCATATTTTATTTATAAGAAAAAACTCAAGATGTAGTAACAACTTCTTTATTTGGTAAACTCACCCTCATATACACAACAAGCATCAAAGGCAAAATATCCATACAATTAAGATAAATTTACAGTAGGCATGCACAACAAATATCGAAGACCATGCCATATACACCAAAAAAAAATAACAAAAACAAAAAGAAGAAGAAGAAGCAAACACACCATGCACAGCATATCTCTACTACTATAATGGAAGAACGCCTTAGTATAATTTGTCCATATTCCAACCTTTGCAACCACGTGTTGATAGAATCTTTTTTACCCTTTTCATTCCACCCCCCAAATTACATCACAAAATCTTTCCAAAAGCCTAGTACATCATTTGCTATTACAAATATAATTCTAAGATACTCGTCGAAGTGATCTACCACTGGGCCCTCCACCAAGTCCTTCCTCCCACCTGAAGAAGAGTCCCTGCAGTTGCTCTGTAGATCCCTGTCCCTTACATGAACTAGTCGGTTCCCTCCATGACAAGACTCTTCCTGGCACCTGCTATTTTTGTCTACCCATCAATGAGAGCAAAATTTTTATGTATCATGACAGAAAATCTACAATTATGGTTACGAAAGCAATGCTCACTTCGATCTAGCCATAAGACCTACATAGTAGCAACAACCGAAATATTCTATGTAAGTCTATTATCTTTTCTAATCACCCTCTCACTCTTCAAGGTCCCCAAAGGTCTGTGCATGCACTAGGACACTCTATTGTTCCAAACCCTAGATAAACTACCTCCCAAGCTAGCTTTGCCTTAGGGCAAACGAAAAAAATGTGTTGTGTTTCCTTTCCCATATCGCATCTAAAGCACCTTAACTCCACCGTTATATTATGCTTCCTAAGGTTTCTTTAGAAATGATCGCGTTGTTCACCAACAACCATAAGAATGCCCTAACTTTTGGGGAAGCATGGCTATTTTATATCATTTTCGCCTCCAAGCTTCGTAGTGCTCCGTCGTTGAGCCATCTATACATCGATCTCACTGAGAAAGTATCGTTAGTTTCTAAACTCCATTCCACTTTTCTTCTTCTCCAGTATTAACATGCCTCTATTCTGCTACTATGCTTTTTAGTACCTGAATTTGATCCTGGCTTTCCTAGGTTAGGTGTGCCCTAAATTCCAATCTCAATTGTTCCTGATTCAACACGTCTTCCACAAGGCCATTCGCACTGCTTGTCTCCTTAGCCAGTATCGGGAATAGAGATTGTAGGGTGTTGTTAGCACACAATTTATCCTTCCAGGTACTCTTATCATTTCCATTCCTGGTCTGACATCTAGTGTTACCATGAAACATCTCTTCCTGTAACGTCCCAGGCCTCACTCAAACAAATTCTAACAACTGCCCACCACAGGCTGCCTTTCAAAAGGTGTCATGACTAGTTGGTGCCTCTTGATCATAGGCATCCTAATATATACACACACAATCCTAACTCACCTTCCATGTGGGACTAAGTCACCACCACCTACCACGAACATCATGGCCCCATAGTAATTATTTCGTTCTTTCTATAGGCTCTATACACACTAGCTACCAAATCTATAGACCCATCTAACCATGAATTAATTACTAAGCCCACCATGAAGGTCCTTCTCATACGGGGTATTACACTTCCACCTTCACCACCTATTTCCATAGATAAGATGTCTTCTCCTGCTTGTTTCGCCCCCCATATATGAATTTCTTCCTTGTACGGTATAACGGGAATGCTTTACACCACCACATGTTGCATCGTCTTCACATTTTTCCACCACCACCTACTCAGTTACTGTTGCTGCTTTTTTCTGTGTGGGAGAAAACAGATATTGTGAGTTTTTTTGGAAAAGATAAAAGAACAGACCTTTTAGTTTTCGCTAATATTGACTATTTCCAACAGATCTTGATTCCCGAATCTGGCTCGTTTGAATCATTGGATATGATCTGAACGGTAACGATCACTCCGATTGACCTGTAAAAGGCTAAAACACTGGGGTTGACCCAGGCGATAGACCATCCGATGCTCAAGTCAAAAATTAGAAATATATAAGAGTTTTGTGTGGCAAAATACTGATTACCTGGTTCCTGTGGAGGTCATGAGGTATTTATAGTCGCTTTGGGGACCCATTTCAAGATACTGATTTATCTTTACTTAATTTTTGGTGTTTTGATAGAGTTTGTTATTCTCTTCTTCACGAGGAAATAGAGTCGGTTATCCATCCCTTGGCAAAGAGATAGGTTTATTTGACTTTTTCTTCATGAAACGATAGAAGTGGCTGTGGAGATAGAGTTAGGACTCTTCTCTTGTAAAAAAATATTGTTTTTTAACTAGTCACTTAACGATAATTATGAGTTTAAAATAATTTTTAGATAATCATGAACTTCTTCATGTTGGGCTGTTAAGACAACCTAGTTAAACAAGCATATTTTGGATTGTTGGGCTTGAAAGAGGCCCAACTCCCGTTTACGGGCCCATTACTAGTGAAAATTATCATTTTACTCCTGAGAGATTTAAGATTCGTGTCCGGTTTGAACGGTCCCGATCTGTATCTACTTATACCCATATCACAAGCCCCCTACACCCGAAGATTGAGTTTCACAGTCTTTAAAGAGTAATTCATCCGTATTTTAATGGTTTACAGAATTTATCAGAGTTTTCAAAGACGTTTGAATCTTGCTCGGGGTGTAACGATGTTATTCTGAGCCTATAAAATACCCAGAATTATTTTTAGAATTTCCTAGACTTTTTCAGATTTTACGGATATTTTATTTCCAATAAATCATTTTCCAGATTTATTTATTCACTTTCCCAATTTTAATAACTAATTTTCAAATTTTAATGAATTATTCTAAATTTATAGGGTGTTGTTAGCACAGAATTATTAATCCATGAGCGATTTTTGGCCCGTTCTACTCAGTGTCGCTGTTACTCGGGGTGACACCGGGTATAGGGCCACGTGGCGCACCGAGGTGGCACCATGTGTTCCTTTGACTGATCAACGTTGACCCGGTCTTCTTCTTTTCTTTTCTTTTTTCCTATTTTTGGGCGATGCAAGTCGCTTTTTTGATTTTTTGGGCGGCTGACCATGGGCATGTGCCTCGCCATCTCTCTCTTCCCCTTCTCTTTTTATTTCTTTTCCCATGGGATTTTTGGCCTTTTCCTCTTCTTTTTTTCTTTTTTGATGGGCTTTCCTGATACCGGGGGTCCAATAATTTTTAAAAAAAAGTGAAGAGGAGGGTCCCCAAGAGCTTGGGGGTCTCGGGGGTTTAAAAACCCCTGCCCCCCCCCCCCCCCACCCCCCTCCATTTCCTTTACTTCTCTCATTCTATCATTCTGACCATTTCTCTCTTCCAAAAACTCCGGCAAATTTTTTCCTCCTTCGGCGAACTATTCCAAACATACGGGTCACTTCAAGTAATATACAATATTTTATTAGAATGTCTAGGTTTTGTCAGGTGACGAATCCCCATTAGATTGATCTGTAGAAGAGGTGTTTACCTCTCGACCTAGTAGAAAAGAGAAGGGGAAAGGGGGCAGCAGAGCAGTTATCTATGAAGGTGGAGACAACTATATATAGAGGTTGATAAGAGGGTTGGCGAGTTTGGGAGATACTCGTTCCCTCTAACAAGTCTCACCCGTGTTTGTCAGTACTCAGATAACTTGGGGGACCTAGTAGAGCATGATCTTCAATATGAGGAGGTCGAGTTTCGTGAGGTGTCTGAGGCCGACTCCATCTCGAATATCTTATCGGATGCAGATCTTCATCTAATTAGAGACAGTTCCGTGATCCCTCATCAGTCTGAGATTTCTTTTACCCTATCATGGAGCTAGGGTGTGTACGACACTCCCGAACTAGTATTGTTTCTTCTCTTTCGACGCTCTTCATGTCGGCCTTCATCTCCCAATACATCGCTTCGTCAGGGATATTTTGAGTTGGTATACATTCAGCTCGGTAAAATTTATGCTACTTTTAGATGTGTATAAGATTAAACCTTAAAAGTGGTTCATACCAATTACTTATTTTTTTATTTTGATGGAAATGAAAATATCAGTCAAAGTGAAGAGATCAAAGTAAATAAAAAAAACTTGGGTCAATCAATTGGGGAACCAGGGACTGTTATGCCCTAGCAAATAGCAAAAAATATCTAGGAAGTCTCCTGCTAAGGCATCTCGGGACAGAAACCTACCATTCCTGCAGGACCAGTTTGTGCCGAATATGTGGAGGCATGTGAGTGCCTTCATTCTATAGTGTCGGGCAGTGGGCACTGAACCGAGTTTAGCGGTTCTTCAAGCACTTTTTAGACTTTTTCAAAAGGGCACCTCGGAGTTCCGTTTCTATCTTACTCCTCGTGCAAAATGAAACTGATAGAGGCCCAAGATTCGATCAAATTTTGGAAGGAGAAGTTCTTTGCAGTGTGTAACTCGGAGCCATAGGAGATCCCCACTAAATGGCAAACGCAGTACTGAGGTAAGTTAAGGTAGACCCAGTGGCAGATAAGAAGTTGTGTGAAGACCTCCTTAGGCAGGAGCCGTTGAGGTAAAGGCAGGTCACGGAGAAGGTTCTCGGAGGGTTCCAAGCTCGATAGACCATAGTATGACTTTTGTTTCTGCGTATTTTACTTCTTATTTTGATGTCTCCACTTATGTTCTATTGGCAAATATTGAGGGTATGGAATTTGCAGTGATCATGGAAAAATGCACCGGGCTCAGTTCCAAACTTCCCAAGGAGAAAAAGAGGAAGCGAACAATGACAAAGCCTGGGGGTGTGATGATAGCTAGGAGCTCGTTGCCCTTTTCGCCTGCTGCAGACCTGGGCTCACCCCAGGCATCTTCTAGGACTCCTGCTCCGGGGGGGGGGGGGCTTCTTTGGCGTTTGTGCTCGAGCAGGAGCGCCCGACCCTGACTACTTTTGCTGATGTGGCTCTATTTGATCAGCTCAAAATGATCTACGCCCTGTGCGATGGTTTTTTGGGGATAATTATAGCTAGGAGGTGATTTGGTGTCTCCCGACCCAGAAAAGTAGGGCTAAGATGACTGCGGAGGGGCCTGACTCCTCAGCCTTGGTGTTGGCTCAGGCCAACATGTCAGTATGTGGTGTTGTTTTGCTTTCATTTGTTCATTCTTGAAGTTGTCATGCGCATCTCCCAAGTTCTGAAGTTCTTTTGTCTTCTTTTTGTAAATCACCTGTTATCTTAGTAACATGTTCATACAAGTTTCCGGGGATGAGAAGCGTTGGGGGTTGTTAGTCAACAAGGCCAACTCGGTGAAGGCGAAGGTTGTGAAGGCCTAAGAGGCGGCTGAAATCTAGGGAGAGGCTCTTGGCGAGCGAGAATCTAAGCCTCGGGTAGAGTTGAAGAGGAAGCATGAGGAGGCGATCAGGGTGAAGGAGGACGCGGTTGCTCGGGTCAGGGTTGATGCAGAGAACCACATGTTAGCCAACATGAAGAAGTTCTATAGAAAATTCATTGATGATGTTATCGCGTGCGTCCCCCACATTGATGGGATGGGGTACCATCTGGGCTTGTAACCAGGAAAGGATCCGATATTGGGAGAGGAGGAGGAGGAGGAGGAGGAGGAGATGGAGAAGGGAAAGACTACTGCTGTGGAGGGGGGGGGGGGTAGGGGGTGGAGGGAAGAAGGTCCTCGGGACTTCATCCCCTCTGGCTCCGCCTTCCGAGGTGGATCCTTGACTCCTTTGCTTTTTTCGTTGTTTTTTGTTTAATTACTTATTGTATGTGCCTAATAGCAGACTGGTCTCCGCTTGATATATCTCCATCTATTTGAATTGCAATTTAAACTCTTTTAGTACTTGATACTTGTGTTCTTCTTTGCCGATGATTGTTTTTGATGTGTTGGATTTTAAGTCATGAGTCTTCACATCTTTAGTAGTTTTGATTACCACCAGTGGAGTGACCCCCTACTATTTCCTACTAGCAGGTTGTTATGTATTTAGGAGTGATCCCCGCGATGGAGAGATTGCCCATCTCTGTACCAGGCTACGCGTGGCGGGGTTGGGGCTTACTCGCTTACGAGAGAAGTTATTCAAGGCAGAACTGGAGCTTGGATACTTAAGGAGAGTGTTGATCTGGAGGAATATCGAAACGAGGAATATCGAAATGGGTCGTCTTGACAACTATCCAATGGAGACGTCTCTGACCGATGTGGAGGGACGCTTACGCGATGGTGAGATTCCTCTTGCTAAGGACGCTAGGAGAGACTTAGAGATTAAATCCCTTAGTCGTTCTTTGCTTGTGGCTACCATTGAGAGGGATGAGTTGAAAAATATAGTGCTTGAGAAGAGCTTACAGGTTGCTCATCTAAAAGAGGTCGTCCCCAAATTCTTGGGAGAGACTCATCCGGATTGTTCGACGCGCATTCATACAGTCCGTTGGAAGATTAGGGTGAAGGATGCCCACCACAAGGATTGGCTTGTTGAGTAGGAAATGGAGATCGATCAGTTGAAGCGACTTCTTGAGGGGGCCATGACCAGGAGCACTTCATGTTCTTATGAAGAGAGAAATCAAAGGAGGTCATTTCATGAACTGGCTTTACGTCCACACAGGATCTCGAGGAATCTGGTAGATACAGAGTGGCCTGTTTATCAAATGTTGCCTCGATTGGAGGGGCGGCGCGTGTTGATGGCCACGTGGCTTGGACTCAATATGTGGGTTTGGTCTTCCCTTCAAACCATTTAAGAGATTGAGGTGGTGCTTCAGTCGCCAGGGGGCATAGGCTACGTGTGTCTCTTAACATGAATATCTCTTTGCCACGATGGAGTAAAGATGACTCTGAGGGAGACTTATAATCTTTTTGATTGCTTATTTTGAACATGTATTGAGATGTTGATATGAAAGAAAAATCTTCTAAGTGTTCAAGCATTTTTCTCTTGTTCTTTTTGAATAATAGCACTTTGTGGTGACTTTAGTAGTGATTGGATCTCTTGTGCTCTTATTATTGCATGTTGCAGGAATGTCCTTCAGGAGGGGCTTGACTCGTTTTTGTCAATCAGGGTGGCTAATGCATTGTGATAGCTTGCTCTAAATGGTGAGATAAGCTCTCTAACTCGGTTGTTTGTACATTGCTTAAGCAACTGCGTGTCAAGGGTGTAAATCCAAACTTGTTTTTTAAAACGTTTTAGGAGCATATCGAGTGGCCAGTTGAGTCTCTAATCTTGCTCGGTTGCGTGTTATCAGACCAACTCTAAGAACCACGAGTATGGACTTTGAACGGGTTGACAACGTGTTTTAGGAGAAATTGGATGGTGAATCGATCCCTGCACACTTAATCAGTGGCAAGTGGCTAAAGCGACTCTATGAACCATGAGTATGGACTCCACACTTGTCAAGGGGTTGTTCTGGGTGCAGATCAAAGGGTAAGGCGTGGCCCATCCTTGCTCGGTGACAAGTGACAATAGCTGTAACGCCCCGATTTCTACACACAGGAAAATCGTAGCACACCCAGAATCTTTTCCTTCAATTGAGTACATAAACATAATATAATATAGGAAAATGCGGAAATTTTAATATAAATCCAAACCTCTTGGATGGATAATATGATGGGTACAGGATGTCACAACTTTATGCTTAAACTCCAGGTACTCTTACCTGCACAGTACAATCTGTGGGTTCGTCAGCGTGTGAGGCTGACGGTATGAATCACAACAGCTTTAACTAACTCCAAAAATAATACAACAACATACATGGCATAATAGAAATAAAACTGGAATCAATAAATGTAAACAAGAAATAGTCAAATATACGATATATGTCATAACAGTGTGTATATAAACAATTGATTAAAACATTAAACGTATATTTATCATGAAAACATGTACAATTCAAATATGCTTTTTTAATGCACGCTTGTTTGGAACGATATGCCGCCCATACAACATATTTTTCGAATGCAAGCTACTAGCGTTCCAGGGTTCAATCCCTTATTATGCAATACATACTCATGTATTCTATACTGTTTCTGACATTTATCTAGTGACTAGTAAGATTGCAGTTGTTCGGTCCAATTCCGTTACTGCAGTCGGTAGTGGTCATGCCGGAACCATGTGGTATTTCTCCACTCCTGAGCATCCATAATGATGCACAGCCCCGGTGGTCCTTCGCCACTCCCAGCCTTACATATTCCACCCCGTCCGAACCCGAGCGGTCTTTCTCCGCTTCCGGACCTCACTAAAAGTTATCACGAGTATAAGACGCCCCGGCAGGCGTTACCTGCTCCGCCTCATTCGTATTCGATAACATAGAACATCAATAGATACTTACAGGTCCATCTCCTAAGTTCCAACAGGATTCTTACACTAGATCCCAGAAATTAACAGTCAAGACAACGCCTCACGTGTCCCCTTGACAGGTGAATAAAAATTCCAATACTTGTTAGAAAAATTAATTTCTTAGTCTCATATGAAACCTCAATGAGTCTATTACAACATTGTAGCTAAGAACCTCTAGTTTCAACTCAATTAAAATATGTCTAAAACCATTTATGAGACAGCAGGTTCAGAATCCATAAGTCGCAACTCTTATTACTTTTAAAAATCATAGAAAATCCCACACTTCTTGGAAATTGGATTTTTTAGAAAATAAGTATGATATTCAGCCAAAATTTATGAAATAAATTCTATTTCATTTCAAAACCAGTAATGTATTCAGATTTTATAAAAATATCAAACGACGTCCAAATATTATGAAATTTTGAGGAGATGTTGTACACACATACATGATATACATACAAAAGTTTTAGTCTCTTAATCCATGTATTTAAATAGAAACGATTTTCTGAAACCAGATCAAATTCCGGACATAATTATAATAATATTTATAAGATAATTATATCATAATCTAACCAATTTATTAACAACAATTAACACCCATAATCAAACAATATTCATACACAATCTAAGCACAATTACTCAATTTATTAAATTATCTAGCATGCACACATTCTTCAATAAAAATAGAGTTGGTTAAAATTGTTACCCACTTTGTATCATTTCTGGTTTTGATCAATTTTATGATCAATTTGAAGACGACAGCAACACGAACAACAACAATGGCTCTACGAGCCGCAAGGTGAGACTCGAGGAGGATGACGACGGCGACGGAGTTCGGAGGTGGAGCAGTGGTGGTTGAGAGGACAGGGAGTTCGGGATGGAGATGGCAATGGTGTCGAGGGGTGACAGCAAGGTGCTACGGAGGTGTGACGGTGGCGACGGAGGGGAGCGTTGTGAGCAGCGAGGTGGAGCTTGGGTGCTTCGGTGATGGCGATGGACGGCACGGGTGAGCTGTGGTGGAGCTGTAGGTGCTGACGGTAGCGAGAAGGAGAGGAGGAGAAGGTGACTGGCAACGACGATGGCGATGGCAGTGGCGGAGTGCAACGATCGTGTTGACTAGAGATGATGGCAGTGAGCGGCGGTAATGGCGAGGTGGCGAGCTGTGGTGGTGGGAGTCGATGGTGATGGTTGTGATGGCAATGAAGAGTTTCGGAGGTGGTTCAACGGCGATGGTGAGCTTGGAGGTGGAGGTGGTTGCAGCGACGAGGCGAGGAGGAGCTGGTCGATGGTGGAGGGGATCGGTGGCGGCAATGGCGGAGGTGATGGAGCTCGGGGATGACGACGATGGCGGTGTTGGGTTGGCTGGTGGCGAGAGTGTATGACGATGGCGAGAGATTCGGCGACGAGGTGGTGGCATGACGAGGAGACGACGAGGGGGAGAGCGAGGAGGTGGTGTAGGCGGCAAGGGGGAATGGAGCTCGACGATGGAGTAGGTGATGGCTACGAGGCAATGGAGTGCGATGGCATTCGTCGAGGGTAGTGAGTGGCGGTGGTGGTGAGGTGGCATTCGGTGTGTGGTGGTGACAATGGCAAGGATTTGGGGTGGTGGAGGAGAGCAGCGGCGGTGGTGGTGAGGTGTTCGGGGTTGGGTTTCGGAAAAGGAAAACGAAAAAGGAAGGAGAAGAAGTGAGAAGGTGACTGTGTGTATGTATATATATTATAAATAAATATATAAGAGAGAGAGAGAGAGAGAGAGAGTGACTGAGTGATAGAATAGGCAGGAGTGAGTTGTATGCATGAGTGTAGGAGTATATATAGGAGGTGAGGGAGTGCTGCATGCACATGTGAGGATTTAGCCATAGGGTATAGTCATATAGGGATGGAGAAAAGAGATGGAAAAAGATGACTGGGGATGATGGTAGGAAGAGGTGGAGGCAGTAGTGGACTTTTAGAGGTATAGGAGGAGATGGGTTATAAATGTTGTAAAAAGTAGTTGGAAAGATGAAGGTTGGCTGTTGGATTAGGATTAGAGGATTCAATTAGGATTAGGAGTTAGGATTAAGGAACAACTTAGATTAAAAATAACTTACAACCTATAAATCGGGTTGAGAAACTGCAAGATGTTCTGGATTTTAGACTCGATGGGTTACAATTTGAATGTATAAAATTTCTCAATTTCAATGAAGAGAACTATGTCAAATTTTCAGTGTAAGGTCAAGAAATTTAGAGATAGTAAATTTGAATATTCGATAATACGATAAATCAACGGTCTTATACTGAATCAAAAACATAGTATGATAAGGAGACTGAATCAATTAAATCGGAAAATTTTGAATGGATCTGAAAATATTTGGATTGGGTTCAAATGATTGATCAAAAATGAATTCGAAAGATCGGAAAGATATTTATAAAATGGAAATACAAAATATGTAAAATATAATATTACGGATATTATTCGTAACGGTACAAAATACACGTGCGGGGCAAAATTGTCATAGTTCAATTTTGCGGGGTGTTACAATAGCGACTCTAAGAACCATGAGTATGAACTCCGAATAGGTTGACGTCAAATTTTGGAAGCAATCGAATGGTGAGGCGTGCCTCGCACACTTACACAGTGGCAAGTGGCTAGAGCGACTCTAAAAACCATGAGTATGGACTCCGCACTTGTCCGGTGTTATTTTGGGAGCAGATCGAATGGTGATGCATTCCCCACCCATGCTTGGTAACCAGTGGCTATGACGACTCTATGAACCATGAGTATGAACTCAGAACAGGTTGACGACAAGTTTTGGGAGCTATCCCTTCTTCTGCCTGAGGCATTCATCTTGGGGGAGGTTGAAGGAGTCTGTCCTTGTCAACTTCCATGAGAATTGCATAAATGTTGGCATTAAGATGAGTTTACATATCAAAACGAGGCACTGGGAGAAGACGACGCTGGCCTATGACATCCTTCTGGGTCTTCCTGGGTCTGTCTTCGTTGGTGCTCTTTCGTTTGTTCCCAGATGATGGCACCTTTGTTCTTGGGGTCGAATAGCATCTTCCACTCATATGTTCTTCCACTCTTTGAAGGAGGTTAGAGAACTATCTAGGGGGGGTTTGACAAGGGAAGCTTTGAGATGTTCATGCTTTATGTTGTACCTAAAGGCAGCCATGGCTACGGCTAAGTCGAGTGAGGGAATGGATCAGAATTCGGCTGTGAAGCGTTGTACATAACTCTTGGGAGACTCCTTATCTCTTTGCTTCAAATCAAGTAAGGACGAACTTGCCTTCTCTATCTTGCGACTGATAATGATGTGTGTGTGAAAGAGTTCCTCAAGTTGATCGAATGAAAAGATGGACCGCGGAGAGAGACGAGAGAACCACTCCCGTGTTGATCCCTTTAGGGTTACTGAGAATGTCTTATTGACGAGGGAATCAGATGTCTGGTGGATCAACATGAGGGTTTTAAAACTTTAAAGGTGGTCTACCGGGTTGGACTTTCCATTATATGACTCAAATGCTGTAATTTTGAAGTAGATTGGAACATGAGCTTCGATGATTTTTTCAGAAAAAGGGAGGTCAGATGGGGCGGTATGTTCACTCTTGTCTTCCATCTTCTTGTTTCATCAGTGTTAAATGGTCTTCCATCTTTTGGAGGTGCTGGAGGACTACGTTGTCTTTTCTTCGGACCTAGTGGACCTATGGGACTCCTCTCTTCGTGGAGGAGTGGTGCAGTGAAGGCTAGTTTGTCGGGTCATGCTGGGAATGATATTGAGGTTTTGAAGGATCTCATCTTTGAAGTTTCAGAATTTTGCTCTGGTGACGGGTGCTTCTTCCTCCCTACCTCTCCTTGGGGCTAATCGGCTTGTTGGAGTTGGGCTCCTTCTCCCACGAGGGAGATGAGTCCTTCTTTGTCTCCTGGGAGTGTGATGGCTTCTTCTACGTCTCTGTCTTCGAGGAAAGGGACTCTTTTGGCTAACCTAGTATGCAGGGAGGACCTCGTCTTGGACTCGCCTTCCATTCAAGCAATTTTGGAGGTTAGGCCCCTACTGTCGGGAGAGTATAACCTGACGGAGGTCTGGTTGTACTTGAGGTGCTCCTGGGGGTAGCATGGAGGGTGTGGAGGTGTAACTAACCCCCTGTTCTCACCTTAATACCACTACAAAAAAATCGTTTTACACCGGCGTTTCTACTCTGGCGTTTTGGTAGAAACGCCGCTGTAGAAACCAGTTTACTTAGTAGGGAAAAAAAATACCAATCTACACCGGCGTATATGAAAAACGCCGGTGTATGTAGGTATACACCGGCATTTTCGCATTAAAACGCCGGTGTATGTGAAGGATAAGTGACGCGTACTCCAGTTGACATATATCTCTCTATCTCTCTCATTTTACTTATCCCCTTCCCCCAATTTTTCACTCTCTCTCTCCATCTCCCTCCTCCCAAATCAAAAACCCCCATCCCTTCCCCCGCCCCCCTCTCCCGACGTCGCCGCCTCCTCCCCCGCTGTCGGCGGTTCCCCCATCGCCGCCCCCTCCTCCGGCGTCGCCCTTCCCCCATCGCTGTCCCATCGCCACCCCCCCAACCCCGCCGTCGGCCCTTCCCCCATCGCCGCCCCCTCCCCCGCCGTCACCCCTTCCCCCCATCGCCGCACCATCGCCGCGCCCCTCTCCCACCGTCGCCCCTTCCTCTACACAAATCCTAGGTTTGTTCTTGAATTAATTTGGTGTTTGTGAAACTCACTCAAATGGTTCACCAAGATTCATTTCTGAGAAATAAGCTCGTGAAATAGTGAAATTAGGTTTCCTTTTTTTTTTGTTCTGTTGAAAATTTTGTGGCATGTACATCTTTTCAGCCTTCAATGATAATCAACAGAGTTTGAACTTGATAACAAATTAGTCATTACATATTTACATATGTGCTATCTTCTATTTTTGTTCTATAAGCTGAATATCCACATTTCATATGTGTTAAACTTTAAGTTGTAAGGTGTTGATTTTGCATATTTGTAGATGATCATTTAAATCCTCTAACAATCTTTGGCATCAGCTATATTTAGCTTGATTTATCAAGCTAGAATATCAATGATCCATAGCTATTTTTTTAACTGGCTCTTTTTTTTCTCTAATATTCAATTGGCTCATTTGTTAACATATGAACGTTCGGTAAAAGGGGCTGTTCTTTTATATCTAACTGAAGAAGGTGACGATTTGATTGCAAGCATGGTTGATGGTGTTTTGTTACAGTTCTTATGTTGAAATGATTTTTTTTTCCTTCTCTAAGATCAACATCTCTATGATCAATGCATCCTATAATTTGCTCCCCTCCAAACATCTCAATTGAAACCAAGTTTAGAGATTAGGGGGTACAAATTGTACGGTGACATTATTACTGTTATTTAGCATGGGGTTGGATCGGATACATTTGAGGCGATGCTTCCTTGGTTAAGGAGTTAAGGAATTAGATGAATACTTGTAGGGTTTACCAAGCTATATTTCTCAAAGATAAATTTGCATGAGGATGGCGTGCGAGCTCTTATCTTCTTTTGATACTGAAGCCTATGCCCATCCTGTTATCAGTTTGTCACTGCTCGGAGGGGGGAGGAGGCTCCATTTGCCCTTCTCCCCCCCTCTTGTCCTACTCCCGGCACATCTAAATTGATGGGTCTGTAGACCAGTGGTGGTGCAAGTTGTTTTTGAATATGGATATGTAGATATGTGATGGACGTGGATGGATCCAACGAAATTGTAGTATTTGAAGGTGTGGATCATGGTTCTTGCCACTCCTCTGTAAGAGGTGTAGATTTGTGCATATGTATGTATGTTCTTCAGCTTAATAAGGGAGGAGGAGGAGGAGGAGGAGGATATCCCTGACTGGGGTGCTCACATGCTTGCAACTTTATATTTTTGATGGGTTTCTTTGAATGGGATGAGGTTGTTTGAGTTGGAAAGGGAAAAAAGGCAATCCTTTTGATGGGTTTTTGGTTGAATGGGTGTTTGACAGTAGAAAGTAGTAAACTTGAGGGTATTTTTAGGGCTAATGTTGAAGAAAATACACTAAAGTTTGCTACTTTTTGTTGTGAGGTAATTGCAGATGATAAAATGTTGATATGGGTATTTTACAATTGATTATTATAAACTTGAGTGTAGTTTCTGTATATGAGTATATGAACTATCTGCGAGCTTGATTGGTGGGTACTTTTTTTAGGGCTAATTTTGAAGAAAATGCCCTAAAGTTAACTAATTATTGTTGAGAGGTAGTTGGAGAGAACAAATGTGGATTGGGGTATTTTACAGTAGAAAGAAGTAAACTTAGGGTATTTTATAATGAATTAGTGTTTATTGTTTTGTGCCGATGTTGTTGTTGTGGTGTAAAATGGACTGGCTATTGATGCTCCTGGTGGGTTTTTGTTCGAATGGTGGTCGGTGTTTAAGGACATTTTCATTGCGAGGACGAACGAGAAGCATTCTGATGTTGCGGCAACACACATAGAGGTAGATTTTGTTATAAATGCTGCATGAGTCCTTGTTCTTTAATGCTTTATCTTGGTATCATAAGTTAGAGTTGGTTATTCCAGGTATGGATTAACTTTGTGAAATGCTTGAATGCTTACTTTTCTTTTTCACTTGTGTGGATGGAGATTCTTTCTCATCTTGGTTTGAAAATGAGATTGTTCTTTCTCATTGGGTTTAAGTGATGATGAGATGGATTATGTAACTGAAGTTGCATACTATGATTTACAGAGGAGTGACTAGTGATGAAATAATCCTGTTTGAACTTATATTGTGGTGAGATCACATTATTATGTTTATGAGATTACAATTTGATGATATTATCCTATTATGCTTCATTCATTTTTTATTAGGGCTCTTTTAGTTTTGCAATTGGTTTTGATTGCAAGATTGCTCAAGTGTTTTTTTTTTTTTTTTAATATATACCTACCCCGGCGTTTTTACAAGCGCCGGGGTAGCTTTCAGCAAAAACTGACAGTCTATACCGACATTTTAAAAATGCCGGTGTAGGTGATGGCCGAAAACAGTAATTCCAAACGAAACCACCCTTTCGGTGGTGTTTTCCAACCGCCGGTGTAGTTTTAGCCTATACCGACGTTCGTAAAAAATGCTGGGGAATGTCCCTAAGCTACAGCGACACACGATTCAACGACACTTGCACCGGCGATTTATAAAATGTCGGTGGTAACTACAGTGGGGTTTAAAAACGCCGATGAATGTGGAAAAATTGCCGGTAAAGACTGTTAGTCTTGTAGTGTACGCTGGGTATGACGCTGACTTCTTCAGAAGCTCCTCGAGGCCGTCTTTTTGGAGGGAGGCTGTTGAAGGGGCTGTTGAGGGGGTTGGTCCGGCTGAATAGGTTGATCCGGTTGAGGGGCTGATCTTACTGAGAGGTAGGAGGGACGCCCTCAAGAAGAGAAGTTGGAGGAAGAGAGTTAGCTCGTCGGCTTGAGGAAGCCGTCTTCCCTTTTACCTTTGGAAGCATGGCAGAAAACAGTTTTTACCGGCGAATTTTGGTCAGATTCTTTTTTCTGTTTTCCACATAAGGCACCAATATGTTGGTCCTTTTTTCTATGTAGGATCAAACATATGTTGTGATTTTTTTTTTGAAACAATAAAATGAACTGACCTTTTCGCTGATATTGACTTTTTTCAACTAATCTTGATTCTTGAATCTGATTCGTTAGAACCGTTGGATCTGATCTAGTGGTGATGATCGCTCTGATTGACCTACAAAATTCTGAAACATCGGGGCTAGCCTCGATGACAGGCCCTCCGGCACTCAAATTAGAACTAAGAAATATATTATAGTTTTTTTATGGAAAAATACCGATTACCTGGTTCCTATGGAGGTCGTGAGGTATTTATGGTCGCTTTGTGGACCAGTTTCAAGATATGGATTTATCTCTAATTCCCAATGTTTTGATAGAGTTTGTTATCCTCTTCTTCACGAAGATATATGGACAGTTACCCTTCTCTTGGCAAAGAGATAGGGTTAGTTGACCATCTTCTTTATGAAGAGATAGAAGTGGTAATAGAGATAGAGTTAGGGCTTTTATCTTGTAAAGATATTTGGTTTCTGAACTGTCTCTTATGTAAAATTATGAGTTTAAAATTATTTTTAGATAATCATGAACTCCTTCATGTTGGGCTATTATGACAACCAAGTAAAATAAGTATGTTTTGAATTCTTGGGCTTGAAAGAGACCCGACTCCCGTTTATGAACCCGTTTCTAGTAAAATTTATCGTTTTGCCCCTAAGATGTTTAAGATGCGTGCCCGATTTGAATGATCTCGATCTGGTTCTATTTTTACCCATGTCAGTAATGCTCTGTTCATATCTCATAAGTTCACAATTTCTAGATGCCTAACCCATTCTTCTTGAGCACCTTTTTCCACTTAACTAAGTATGTATTTATGATATTACGCAAAATCTTTATCGTGGATTAGCAACAATGATCTTTTTTCCTGCACAATGTACACTATCTTTTTTCTTTATTTCTCTCTCTCTCTCTTTCTTTCTGTTTTTTTTTTCTTTTTCTTTTTGAGAAGACAGAAATGGACCCAATCTTTGTAGTGGAATAAGTTTTTTTTTTATGATGATGATAATGAAATTAAAAATATATTTGAACATTGATTTATATATCGAAGATTCATTCCCTCCAGTGTGAGAATCCAAAATTACTGTCCAAGATTATGTCCTCCAAATTAGCTAAACCCTAAACGGACAATTGTTTCAGATATTTACTTTTCTATTTGCCTTGATCATGGTTTTCGTTCTCCGGTGTAATTACGGTTTAATTAAGCGACAATATTTAAAAACCAAATGACAGTAAAATAAATTAAATAATTCAGACTTCACACATGCAACAATATTTTGTATAGTAGATTCACATCATCACTAGTCATAAACCATAATAGGCTAAGTCTGTATATGCGCAGTACTTGTGATTTGATTACTCTTAGACTCGTGGAGCAGTGACGAGACGGCATGCAGAATGTTAGAGCGTCTGTGATAGTCTAAAGCTATTTTTTTTGGGTATCTGGCAAATGAAAATCCTTAAAATAGTTTTGCGCTGACTGCCAAATTTTGGGTATTCGTAAATTTCTAAATCTAAGACGAAAGATGGATTATCGTTGGAAGAAAAACAGTCAAAATTTTTAAAAATTATTGGAACGGTCTTTTCCCGTCCATCCAATTTTTTTAAAATAAAAAAATCACAACATCCCATGGACGGAAAAGGATCCCTCGTCCAAGGAACCAGGTGAGTTTACTTTTCATTTTTTTTTATATAGACGAAAATCGATTTTTCGTCTACCATTTTAAAAAAATTTTTGGATCGGACGAAAAATTAAATTTCATCCGATACTTCACTGTTTTGTCAAATTCTCTCTGACGAATTTTTTTTTTCGTCCGATGTGACAGACGATAAACCCTTATCGTTTGCTATATTTTCCAAAATCCCAAATCGCCTATCAAATTTGGCCAGGCACTGTTCACCAGAAACCCAAATTTTGAGTTTTTGGCTAACGACTACAGTGTCTTCATTCTAATTTTTTTGAAAAAATTGGGTATTTGGAAGATGACTACAGATGCTCTTAGGGACTATAAAAACAAAACAAAACTTGTTGGATATATTGGTATATTCTCTCTATATAAATATAGCACGTGCATATGTGTAACACGTGTAATGAACGTACAATTGATTGGATATTGGAATGCGGGTTTGTGGGCTTATAACCCGATACCCAAACCAGTATTTAGGAATAAATACTGGCTTGTGATAGCAGTCTAGGTATTTCAATTTTGATACCTAGGGTGAATATCTCAAGCAACTTAGATCTAGAGATAAACCCTAATTTCCCAATTGTTAATTTCTCACAAAACCTAACAATCTTGAGATAATTATTAAATCAATTTGTGAGATTAAGAAAGAGAGAGAGGGTAGACTTCGAAATCAACGTTCGTCGGGATCTTGTCGTCGTCGTCACCAACCGCCACCATCGCCGGCATCGACACTCGCCGTCGCAGCCATTGCTGATGCTGACTCACGCTGTCGCCCAAACCCTAACCGCCCTCCGCGCCGCCCACAACCTAATCGGATCGCTCATCTCCCTAATCGAAGAATCAGCTTCGAAGGTTGACGAAGACGAACCCATGCACGATCGGAAAGAGAAGGGATGAGGGAGTGCGTGCCTCAAGGGAGGCGGAGGAAAATAATCGAAGCCAAACCGGTGTTGTTTTCGATGCAGCAAAACACGTGTCTCGACCTGGCCATCCGCCGAGTCGCGTACTCGACGCTCGCCGGAACCCTAGTCGGCCTCCTCCTCTTCCGGAGCCGAACTGCCAGATGGGCATCTGTTGCTCTTGGTGGTGGGTGTGGAGTGGGATCAGCCTTTACCCAATGCTCTTAATTATATGATGGTCCTCGTCCAAATTGGTTTGGTCCTCGTCCAATAGTGAAGCCATCAAAGCCAGAGGTTATACCAGCACCATCTGTTTCCTCTCTGAATGGTTTGTCGTTTGGATTTGTTCCCAACAGACATGAGTCTAATCAATTGAAGGGGAAGAGACAGTGAAAGATAAGTTCTTTACTTTCCTCGTATTAAATTTCTGTTAAATATCTTGCTAAGTGATTAAGTTCAAGACCGTATTAATCATTTGTTTAATTAAATACAAGTTGAACAGTTGTTTTTGGCTATGTGCTAAAACAAGATATCTATTTTGATAAGTTAAACTGTATGTTGACTATAAAATTCGGATCTCCAATAAAAATTGTTGTGAATTAGATAGTGCTAATAATTTGTTTAAATTGACTAATCTTTAACAATTTGATGAATGTAGGAACTTTAATGTTACCTACAAATTGTGTATGTTGGAGACGATGGATTTGCATCATGGTATGATAAGTCTGCACTGCGCAGGCTTCTCCATCGAATTTGGAAAAATACTTCTAACTTGAAGTGTCGGTATGATCTACTTTAATTTTTCTCAGTAATTTTCATATGATGAATGTGTTAACGTTTTGTGCGTTTGATCATATGATTGAGAGTTTTAGATCATAGTTATTCTCGCTCTGGAAACTAGCATGTTTAGGGTTGTTAAGTATTTTATCATACTATGTGTATAGATATTTTTGACAAATCCAGTGTTTGCAGTTTGTGTGAGATTACATATTTGCTTCTCTAAAATTTAAAATAAAATAAAATTGTATAAGATGTATAACAAATGTCTGTAACTTAGGAGAGAGCATCTCTTATTGTAGAATATGACTCTACTAGTTACGTTGTGTTCCCCCTCGTTCATTGTACTGTGTGTGCAAGGTTGAATTATAATATGTTAGTCATTATCTCATTTAGCGTTATGAAGATGATGAAGAACGAGTAAAGGAAAGAACTATTTGCTCAATGTGTTTGAGCTAGTGGACATTGTTAGAACCATTAGAGAAAGCAAATAATTTTTTGAAAAATATGATAGAGTAATTTTGTATTAACTCTTATAAAGTGCATATATTGTCAATCGTATATATAAGTTGAGTTTAACAAATGAGACAATTAATAATAATAGTTCTAATTGTGTTCTTGAACATAGCATAATTAGCTAAGATTTGAGAACTATATATTCAATTGTTTGTGAGGAAATGTGATCTAATTATCAAAACTGTGGGGAAATGAAGTTAAAAGCTATTGAGTCAAAGCTTTAACATCAAAGTTGTTTTGAAATTTAGAATCACTATGAACTATATATTAAATTGTTTGTTCTTGTTAAAACTCATAGCCCTACTAAATGACACCCCATTAAAATATGACTAATATGAAAGTTGTGCTCAGATTATAATCACTAGAAAATCATTTAGTATGGCCTCTAGGAGCACACAACTTCTTGAGTCAATACATTCTGATATTTGTAATCTCAGTAGCTTTGTGACTAGATGAGACGATTGTTGGTCAGAAGTATTTAATCTCTTTTGTAGATGATTAATATAAGTCTGTCATATATATGAAGAATGAAGCACTTGTTATTCTTAATGAATTAAAAATTATAGTTAAATGCTAAAAATCAAGGGTTCAGATTTAATAGAGGTGGTGAATATGTTTTAACAACTTTAGAGAAATTTGCATTGGGCATAATCTCTAGAGCACTCTACTTACAACAGTCAAACGGTATTGATAAAAGTTAGAATCAAACACTTAGTGAAATGTTGAATTCTATATTATTGACTGTTGTTTGTCTTGTGTAATTATGAGTGATGTTGTATTGTTAATCATATCTCTAATGTGTTACTACACTCTAAATTGAATACACCTTGCAAATCATGGTATGAAAACACAAATAATTTTGTTAAAGTGAAAATTTGTGTTATGATACATTTGTTAGAGTACATGATCCTAGAAGGCCTAAAGTAGGACATACAACAAATATTTGTGTGCTTAGAAAGTGCAGAATGTAGCTCTGTGGACAGATGTTGGATCTATCTAATTTGTGTTAGAAAAATCTAGATTTGCAAAATTCTTTGAAGATATGTTCATCAAAGATAAATGTATGAAATAATCTAGTCCTACAGAAATATTCAATGATTCACAGTTGGAATCAAGAACCAGCCTTACTGACACTTGAAAACTTGAATGACAAATGAGCTAAGAAGAGTCTTTAGTAGACAATGAGATGATTCTGTGTTATACAATAATACTTTAATTTAGTTGATCTGCCGAAAGGGGCTAAAACTATAGTAAGTAAGTGGGGTTTTGTAGAAGAAACTTAATTTTGATTGTTCAGTAGCAATTTTAATACTTTTTAGTAGCTAACAGATTGACTGAGAAAAATGTGGTAGATTTATTTGATGTCTACTCACATGTTTGTCATATTGCTACAATAAGTATTCTTCTTACCCTTACATCTATTGAAAATTTTGTCATTCATAAAAGATAATTAAAAGGTTTTGTACTGAACAGTTTTGTACTGGAAAGTTTTGAACTAATATGTTTAGTGAACAAGATTTACAATATAGTAAAATCATTGTATGTTCTTAAAATATGTATAGCCAACAGATAAATAATTTGACAAATTTTTTTGAAAGAGCCTAGTATATGAATCAAGTAATTCAGATCAGTGCCTTCAACTTTGTGGTGTGTCAAATATAGTGGCTATTATTTGCTTGTTCTGTTGACATGCAAGTTCTTGGAAGTGACCTCTCTATTATAAATGAAGTTAAAATTATGCTATCCAAAGAATTCAACACGAAAACCTAGGTACTGTGGACACCATAGGTATAAGGGTGAGTTTTCAGTTGGCAAGGGATAACTCTTAGCCAAACTCATCAAATCAAAATGTGTTTCAAAAGTGGGGATATAGTGATTGAAAGTGTGTTTTGAAACACCTTATGATTATGATAAAAGGTTGACACCTAATGATGGTGCAACTATGAGACATGTAGATCATTCGAAAGGAATTGACAGTCTCATGTATACAAAGATCTGCACTAGAATAGACATAGCCTTTGAGGTAGGTATGATCTGCAGATTCACTAATAATTCCATACACATTTGAGTGCCCTTAAGAGGCAAATGAGATACCTGAGTGGTATTCAAGAGTTTGCTTTGTGCTACTCTAGTCATTCTTCGAATGAATGACTGACCTGATGCATTATGATGCTCAGAATTTAGTGAAAGTCGATAACTAGTAGATATGTGTTTACACTAGAAGAAAACAGAAATGTTATGGAAACAAAAAGCAAACAGGCACTGTGCAACCATCCATGAAATCAGACCTCTACGTGTAATCCTCTGCAGGGGAAAAGGCTGAGTGGATTGAAGAAATTGTTGCTAGTTATCCATTAAGAAGTTTAAGTAACTCTCTAATTCTGTTATGCGACTATCAAGCTACAATGCACTGTAGCTCATAACTCACTCTATAATAGTAAGAGGAGTATATTAAGGCTGAAAGAAGCCTAGTTGAACTTTCTCATAGATAAAGTGCAATTGCGACAAGTATGGCTAATGCTCTTGCTAAGAGACTTGAAAGTGATCTAATTATCAAAACTGTGGGGGAAAGTGGAGTTAAAAGCTATTGAGTAAAAAGCTTTAACATCCAAGTTGTTTTGAAATTTAGAATCCAATTGGAGCCATAGAGAAGTTCAAACTTAAGCATCAATTTTAGGCAGTTGACATGTTTTAGATAATTTTGATGATTCGACATAAATTCCACAAATATATAATGTCATTCCAATTTTGATGGTATTATATATCTAGGAATTTACTTAGAATAATCATATTATTCCAATACGAAACATGAAAATTTGTCGATGTGTTTCCGATGATTAAATTGTCCTAAATATCATTCCAATTTTGATGATATGTCTTTTATGGTTACATGTTTCATTCCAATTTTGATGATTCAATGTTAAACCATGATTGAAACGGCAGTCTTTTCATTCCAATATGAAACATGGTATGGTTCTTGTGTAGAAACTATAAAGTTCATGTACTTTACTTATTAAAGATACTTGATTGTGATGCTTGCGTTACATTTTTGCTAAGCTAATTATGAATTGTACTAAGTTCTTTTGTGGAACTAGATACTTTGTGAAATATGTTGGAATTCTTAGAGATGTGTCTCTTGATATTCTTGTTTTCAATAAGCTAGCAAAGATGGAGGAGTTGAATCTGTCAACATAGATTTCAAAAATAATGATTTGCTCAAAATGGAGGAGTAAACATAAAGCAGTGTGCAAGGATAGAATTTCAATTTATTTCTTTTGAGAATAAATTAGTCACTTGCTTGGTAAAACTTCTGTTGAGTTTAAGACTCTTGTGTTCATGAGCTTAAAACTCATATTCTGTTCTTGAAGTTTATTTGCTTTGTTTGATTTTGAAACTATGACAGATTATTCCAGTTGGTTTAGTCTTTGTGAACTATTCTGAATTGGATATGGTTTAAAACTATTTAATTATATTGGTTTAGTCTTAATTGAACTATTCAGTTTATAATTTTATTGGTTCTCATGAAACTATACCTTTATGATGCTTTTCCTTTATGGACTGCTATCAGCCAGTCAGTTGTATACTGATCTGATGAGATAATCCTGTACTTTATATATTGAGAATATAGGAGGAGATTGTTGGATATATTGGTATATTCTCTCTATATAAATATAGCACGTGCATATGTGTAACACGTGTAATGAACGTACAATTGATTGGATATTGGAACGCGGGTTTGTGGGCTTATAACCCGATACCCAAACCAGTATTTAGGAATAAATACTGGCTTGTGATAGCAGTCTAGGTATTCCAATTTTGATACCTAGGGTGAATATCTCAAGCAACTTAGATCTAGAGATAAACCCTAATTTCCCAATTGTTAATTTCTCACAAAACCTAACAAAACTAAGGTTCTCACATTACTCAGAGTATCTGCAGACGTTCCCATATTTTCAAAATTTGAAAAATATAAGGAACGAACTGTTGTAGTCGTTTTGTGTATTTCTAAATTTTAGAAATATATGAACAGTGCCCGTCTGTATTTGAGAGACGTTATAAAATTTTCCAAATATAGGAATTGAAAGATTATCTTCCGTTCGTTCTAAAAAAAATTCTCGAATGAAAGATGATCTTGCATATGATAAAAAAAAAATTAAAAAATAAACTAAAAGTTTCGGATGCAAGATGATCTTGCGTCCAATCGTTTTTTTTTTTTAAGGTGTCGGACGCAAGATCATCTTGCATCTGACCAAATTTGTTAAAAAAATCTCTAACGGTGATCGGACAAAAGAGCTTCTTTTGTCTAACCAAATTATTAAAAAAAATAATAATAATAAAAAAGGGAACGGGCGAAAGTTCTTCTTCTGTCATTGAACATTTTCCCCAACTTTTTCTATTTTTTCTATAGAATAGGGCTTATAAGATTATTATGGGTACATATTAGGGGTTAATTGACAATTAATTAAGAATTAAGATATAATTAAGATTTTAATTTAAAAAAAGTTTTCTGCAATCATGTCTGGTAGCTTTCTTTTCTTTTTTTTAAAATTTCTCAGACAAAAATTAATCCATCGTTCGTCATTTTTTAAATTAAAAAAAAAAAATTCAACAGAATAAGATTCTATCTACCATTTCGATTTTATTTTGAAACTAAATTATCAAATTTCGAGTTCAACAGCAACACAAATTTTTTATTTTTAATTATTACGTTTGAAAATGTTGAATCTGAACCGCTACAGATGCTCTCATAAAGTCATATAGAGAAGGATGAGAAGCTAAAGGATTATGAACTTGACAACAATGGTCTGTTTGGAAACATTTAAGTTGGGGAATGGGAAGGAATGGAATGAAAATGAATGGAGAGGAATGGAAAGAAAGGGAAATGGATGAATTAACTTTATAAGTTGTGTGTGTTTGGCAACTGGTGGAATGAAATTGACTTTTTTTTGTTTCCATTCCCTAGTCTTGTTTGACAAACAATGGAATATTATGGATTACGGCATTTTGAAAAACCTTTTGATAACATTTGTACATGGACATACTTCTGACATTTTGCATTTTAGGTTGAGTAATGAATAAAATTGTTTTCCTGGAGAGAAAAAACATACATCTGACACTCCCAAAAAATGAAGATTTATTAATTCTAAAATCACCCACTCTAACCAAAATTAATTAGTTTACCTTATTTTTTATTATTATTATTTTTTTGTAATTTAATTCTTTTCACTTTTGATATTTGAATTTAAAAAAGAATCGGGTAAAAAATATATTATCAATGGGATCAAGAACATTGGGTAATTTACACCGAAAGAGGAATCTTAGTTCGGTACTAAAAGTTGGCGAGGTGATTTGCCGAAACTGAAAGCAAAAAAAAAAAAAAAAAAAAAAAAAAAAACTATTCTCTGATTAAAAAGTTCGGTGGTTTCTGAAATTTAACGTTTATTTTATGTGAAGTTCTTTTAACATAGTTGGTCTTATATTTATTTATTTATTTAAGTTGAAGAAAAATTAGTTGTTTCCATTCCTTTACCCAGCTTTCCGAGGGGGTGGAGCTGGAATAGAATTCGGCTCAAATCTTTCCCTAGGGAATGATATTTAATTGTTTCCTTTATTTTCTTTTTCAAAACAAACAGGCTGTGGAATAGGATAAGATGGGTCTATCCACAGTATTCCATTCATTTTCCTAGTTTTTTGGGTTTCCAAACGCACCCCAAGTGATTTGGTGTTAAGGAGATGGAGACATCTTTGGATTCTCATTGCTTCAACGGCATGCCTAATAAGCAAAGATAAATACATTGTATAATGGCACTAATTATTATTTTTTTTGGACAAATTGGCATTAGCCTTTAATACATAATAGCATTATATATAATTCCGTACAGCCACAATGAACTTCTTTTTGGATAGCTTAGAGCACCCACAGTCGTTTGCTAAAGTACTATTTTACGGCATACTCGGAGCTATTTTGTCATTTTTACCCATTTCGCTACAGTAGAAAGCTAAAAATAACAATGGATATAGCAAAATGCATATTATGCGTGATGAAACATCATGTTTCGTCTGAATTATTTAAATATATTTTTAAATAATCGGATAAAATATCAGTAAAAAAAAATTAAAACAAAGAAAAAAACCCCGAAAAGAAAAATAATGGCATTCGGGTCCATTTCCTTTTTTAAAAATTGCAAATGACGATCATTGGTTATTGGATGCAATTATTTAAAAAAATGTTACAACTTTTTTAATTGTTATTGCAAATTTTTAAATTGTTTTTGAAATTTTTAAAATGTTTTTGCAATTTTTTTTGCAAAAAAAACCTCCTTAAAATCCAGACGAAACATCGTCTGATTATTTTGCAAATTTTTTTCCTTTTGGGACGAAACATTGTCCCGTATGTTTTATTAATATTTTCTCAGTTTCTGATGATATAAATTATTTTTTTAATTACAGACGAAATATCATATTTACATCACGTTTCGTCTGTTTTATTTTGAGCAAAAATATGTAATTTTTGCCTTTTGACGATTACAGTATTTCGTCGAAATGAGAATGTAATATACGCATTTTGCCAATTTTTTACCTCAAACGGGCCGTGATGCTCTTAGATCTTATCAACCCACCTTAATTGTAATAATGGGTGCCTGATGTAATGTTTTTATCATATATGGATAAGAAAAGACGTCTCAGTTTGTATGGTTGCTTGCATGCAAAGCGTTCGAATATATAATTGTTTTAAGCTTTTCTTTGTTTGAATATGTGGGAACATGGTCCTAATCATGGGCCATATAGGTGTTGGAAATTATTTTCATTTTATTCTATTCATCAACGAATAAAATAATATATTTACATGTTCAAAAAAAATAATAAATAAAATATTCACCTCTAAAGTTAGCATATTGAAATAAAAAAATTATTTTTTTTGCTTGATATGTGGCATTAAATGTTAGTGTCATATTGAAAAAAATAAAGATGCAAACAAATTAATAAGTTAAAAAATTAATCAAAAAGTGATGCCCGGGTATGAAGATTTTTTCCGTAGGGAGAACACACGGTTTAGCACACGCGCGTGCCCACCCGCCATGCTGGACTTGGGCTTGTGGGCTCATGTCAAAACTGTAATAGAGTTCTGATTATTGTATCTTGGGAGTTTCCGAATCGAAGATATATTATTTTCTTTTTGTTCATAGTGAATTTTACTGTTTGAGAAACATTACAATTGTGATTAAATTCGAGTATGAATTAAATTTGGTTTTATTAATTTTTCATTACAAAACTAAGTTTGTCTACTTAAGACACAACAATAGATTGGGCCCAATTTATTATTATCGTTGCTGTTGTTATTATCATTGTCATTTTTTAGTTATGGATAAATTTTGATTAATCCAAATTGGTTTTGGGAACAAAATTGATAGAGTAAATTATTATAGGAGGAACAAATCAGGGAAATGACATAGAATTATTAAAGTTTGCCGTCTAAACAATATAGAGAGGTACATGCATAGGATGGGAAGCAGAAAACTTGCCACATTTGGAGGATTCCTGCGACAGCTTTAAGTGGGCTTTTGCAAGTTGTGGGGCCTGGGTTGGGCCCATTCTAGTTAATGGGTTCTGATTTCATAAATAATTGATTGCTTTCAGTCTTCTTCTTCACTTGGTGCTTCTCATAGTTGGCATATTATAAATTTATTGTATTTTCCTTTTTAATAATATTTCTATATATTATATACTGCTGTAACGGCCAGCGCTTTTATTTTATTTTAAGAAAAAGGGTAGAGATACTATTTTATTTTAGTATAACCTCCATGTTTCATTAATAAGATACTAATAAAACAAATTCAAATTCAGAGTACTTGATGAATATACAAGAACTACAAAACAAGAAATAAAATATAAGGGCGGGACAAGTCTAAGCATAATACATCATAACGAGTACTGATAAGATAACATAAAAGAGATCCCTCTAACAAAGCAATGGAGGGTGAGGAACCAGTACACAGCGCGCTACTCAATCAAAGATACGACTGATCACGATCTCCTTGTCGTCATACTCATCTACCTGGAAGGTTTTGACGATCCTCCCTCCCGATCTCGTCGCCGCAACTGTGGCCCAAATGCCGCAACTATAATGGCGATAGGTAAGGTTGTACTTGTGGTTATATAATAACTTCGCTCATACATTGCACACACTTGCTCATTATTTGTTTTTTTTTGTTTTGTTTTGTTTTGAAATAATGTTGTAGCCACACACCCACTCTTCACTCTGAATATATAGTAATAATTTCGATTTTTTTTTGTGCAAACGAGATTTAACCTTCCGACCTCTTACTCACTAACAAAAAATACTTATCAATGAGTCACGCTGACACTTACATTACTCATTATTTGTGGAACTTGCTAGAAATTCCACTAGATTGCTTAGGTGCAATTCAGCTAGTCTAGAAGCTTTGATATGACAAGAATCTTAACCATGGTTATTGAGCGGAAAGAATGATGTGCAAAAGTACACACTATGATAGGAGTAAAACTTCTATAGGTACTCTAGATTCAGGTTCAGCAAGAATCACTGCTAGAGTTGGAACTCAATTGATTGATTTGGGAAATTTACATAGGATCAGAGATTAGAGAAATTGAGGAAGATCGAGATTAGGAATGAGGAGAAAAAGATCAAGAAGTAATTACATTTTCTTAGCTATCTTTTTCTCTCATCCTCAGCTCTTATTTATACCTATTTGTTACAACAGTTACATCTGCCAAATATCTTTCCCGTCCTTTTTGCTCTTCAAATGTATTTTACTTTACGTGCAAAGCCCGTGCAACTTCTATACTCGTGTCAATACCGCCCCCTTTAAAATGAAAATTGTCCTCAAGGTTCAGTTTAGGAAATTCTTTTGCGACCACTGCGGCATCCGCCCAACTATCTTCATCTTTGACTAAACCATCACACCTGATCAACACTAGTTCTACCAGTGTATGACACCATTGATTGCAGGCCATCAAAACTCCTTCGCAATTGAGTTCAACCTCAGAAGATTTCCTAGGAGAAGTGCTAACAATGTCTGATCTAGCACTATTTTGCGTGCTACAAATTTGGCAGAATCTATATTTTCCAGGCTTCTAAGAATGCTGCCATGCGACATGTGCCATGTGACATGTTGATTGTTAACTTTGAAGGCAATTCATTCTTGAAAATAGTACTTCTTGCTCTCCTGCACCATTTGATTTAGTCCATTCAGATGTGTGAGGACCTTTCCCTATTGCTTCAAAAGGGGGGTCTCGATATTTTGGTCTAGAAGATTTTTTCTTTGGCGAAGGGAAAAGTTTATCAAGCTGTCGAAATTTTTTTATGTTGTTTTACTTAGGAAAAACTGAACTAGCAGACAATTTCAACTTGTGCTCCATGTAACTGGAGAGGTTTAAGTAAATAAAGAGACCATTTATTTGCATGTTGAAAGCCAAGTGGTGAATGTGCAAATAAACCTTCAGTTGCACCAAGGAATCCACTTAATACATTGTTAGGATTATGAGTTTTGATGACATCATGAAGACCCCAAATCACATTGTGTCCACCAGGAAATACTACATCAACCCTCATGAAAGTCATCGTTGGTCGAAGATGAGTGGAATAAATGCGCAGTCGACTGTGAATTTCTGCAGTCGACTGTATAGACTGTGTATCTGTTTTTCCAACTCTAGCAGGAGAGAGAGAATGGGAAAGAGTAGCTAAAGAAATGAGCTGAGAAATGACTGTTTTGCCCTTCTACATATCAGTTGATGGACGGATCAAATCTTGACCATCGGATCGCAATCGAACGGCTGAGAATCTCAGCTCTCGATAAGAATCACAGCTTCCCAGCTCTTAATAGACTTACTCTCTCTCTCTCTCTCTCTCTCTCTCTCTCTCTCTCTCTCTCTCTCTCTCTCTCTCTCTCTCTATATATATATATATATATATATATATATATATATATATATATATATATACAGAGAGAGAGAGAGTCTTCTTCCGTTGCAAACAGGTCTGTGTGCACAGACCCGTGCGAACTTTGATCTGGACCGTTGGATCTTTGATCCAACGGCCCATATATATTTTTTATAAAAAATTGCCTTAACCTGTCGCTGGGAAGGACAGGTTACGGCTAAATTTTATTTTAAAAAATAGCCTTAACCCATCCTTCCTAAGAACGGGTTAAGGCAATCTATATTCATTTAGATGTGCATTCAGATCGTCTTCTCCGACGATTCTCTCTCTCGCTCTTTCTTCTTTCTTCGACGAACCCAAAACGAAAAAAACCCTAATCCCCCTAATCCTTGATCTAAACCCAAATTAGCCATCCTCCATCCGCTCCCCCTCCTCTCTCCCAATATATACTCCAAACTTTGAAACCCTAATCTCTCGTCCCCTCTTCGAAACCAAATCGAAACCCTAGTTCTCCCCAAACCGAATTATTATCTAAATTCAGACTTATTTTGTAAGGTATTGACTGTTTCTTTACCTTAATAGATATATTTGTGTTTATTTTTCAATTTGTGTATACTAAATTATTTAGAAAGTTGAGAAAATTTTATTTGCCTTAGTAGATTGTAGATGTAGAATTGGGTTGACTTTTAGTATATTCAATTGCCAAAATTTTTTGTTTGCGTTAGTAATTTGTAGAAGTAGAATTGTATATACGAAATTAGTTAGAAAATTTTCAGTGCGGTTATGGTTGAAAACTCTGCAAACGACCGTAAAAAAATACGAAACTTTGCGAGTAGGTTGGTCTCACGTAGTACAAGCCACCTCAAGTTGTAGAAGTGAGTTTTGACTCACGGTTCGAGAGATACGGCCACGTATCGCTTTCGGTTGAAAAAAACCAAGTAAAGCGGTACACGGCCGTATCTCGCAAACCGTGACTCGAAACTCGCTTCTACAAGTTCAAAAATATTGCGCTACGTGAATTCGACCAAATTGAAAAGTTTTATAATTTTCGGATGCCGTTTGTGTTGTCACGTTTATCGCATTATAAGTTTGTGACTTAGAAATTTTTAAGTGCGGTTAGATTAGAAAACCCTTCAAACGATATCCAAAAAATTTAAAACTTTGCAAGTAGGATGATCTCATGTAGCACAAGCAACCAGAACTTGTATAAGTCAATTTCGACTCACGGTTAAAGAGATACGACCGTGTATCGCTTTCGGTTGAAAAGAAGCCAAATAAAGTGATACACAGCCGTATCTCTCTAACCGTAAGTCGAAACTCACTTGTACAAGTTGGGGTGGCTTGCGCTACGTAAATTCAAGCAAGGTGCAAATTTTTATTAATTTTGAATGTCGTTTGTGCGGTTTTGTGACGTTCCTCGCATTAAAAGAGAGCGACTTCGAATTTTTTAATTGCGGTTAGATTAGAAAACCCTTCAAACGACCTCCAAAAAATACGAAACTTTGCGAGTAGGATGATCTCATGTAGCACAAGCAATCTGCACTTGTATAAGTCAATTTGGACTCACGGTTAGAGAGATACGGCCGTATATCACTTTCGGTTGAAAAAAACCCAAATAAAGTGATACACGATCGTATCTCTCGAACCGTTAGTCGAAACTAACTTGTATAAGTTGTGGTGGCTTACGCTACGTGAATTCAAGCAAGGTGCAAAGTTTTATTAATTTTGGATGCCGTTTGTGCGGTTTTGTCACGTTCCTCGCATTAGAAGTTAGTGACTTAGAATTTTTTAAGTGCGGTTAGATTAGAAAACCCTTCAAACGACCTCTAAAAAATACGAAACTTTGCGAGTAGGGTGATCTCATGTAGCACAAGCAACCCCAATTTGTAAAAGTGAGTTTCGATTAATGGTCCGAGAGATACAATCGTGTGTCGCTTTTGGTTATAAAAACACCAAATACAGCGGTTTAGTACCCCTAACTGTTCTCCTTTTCACGGTTTCTTAGGTATGGACAGTTGGAGAAAGTTCTGTTGTCGGAGAGAAATTTGTTCGTGCACAACAAATTGGCGAGTTTCTTCCTCATGTTGACGAGCACCTAAAACCGAAGATTGATATGATATTTCCCACCTAAAACCGAAGATTGGTATTTATTTATTTATTTATTTATTTATAATATAATATTATTATTATTATTTTTTATTTTTATTTTTATTAATTTATTTTTATTTTTTTAATATATATATATTATTGTTATATATTACTATTATATATTATTATATAATTTATTATTATTTTAATAAATTGTTTAATATATAATTATAATAAATTATTATTACATATATATTATTATAATTATTATATGTTATTATATATATGTATATAATTAAATATGTTTATTATAATAAATTATTTCATATTATTATATAATATACAATTATTATAATATATTATTATTTTATATATACTATTTTATATGTACTATTATTATATTATATTATTATATATATTACTATTTTATATATACTATTTTATATATACTATTATTATATTATATTATTATATTATATTATTATTATATTTATATTATATTATATTATTATTTTATATATACTATTTTATATGTACTATATTTCATATATACTATTTTATGTATACTATTATAATAATCTATTATTATTAT
Organism: Hemerocallis citrina; assembly: GCA_017893485.1. Lineage (NCBI taxonomy): Eukaryota > Viridiplantae > Streptophyta > Magnoliopsida > Asparagales > Asphodelaceae > Hemerocallis > Hemerocallis citrina. Next base: position 57,174,993 of record CM030361.1, read on the forward strand.
AATATATATTATTATTATTATTATATTACTATTATATATTATTATATATATTATTATATAATTTATTATTATTATAATAAACTGTTTAATATATAATTTGAATATATTATTATTACATATATATTATTATAATTATTATATATTATTATATGTATGTATATTATTAAATATGTTTATTATAATAAAATATTTTATATTATTATATATCAGTATGTATGTATATGTATATAACATGTATGTATCAGAGTATATATACTGTATACAGTATATACATACAACCAAACCTATACATACATTATACTCTCATTTTCAAAAAACTGTTTTCATAAAAAAGTATTACCAAATAGTTCTTACTCTCTTATTTTGAGAAAACTATTTTCAAAACAACAAACCAAACGCAACCATAGCCTTTAAACCCAACTCTAAAGTATTTTGAATATCTTCTATACTGTACATTATTCAATATTCTCAAATTTTAAAGATAACATTAGAAAATTCATGTAATTTGTGCTCAGTAAGTTATTCATTAATTTAGATATATGTTTTTCTTACTAATAAATATTCTCTAAAATCTTGGGATTAGTATATTTTAAATCTATAATCGTAATTAGTGTTATGTAGAAAATATGTGTTTAATATAATTTGAGCTAACTCTAATCATTCATCACTGTGAAGTAATAAAGGATGAAAGAGTCTTATGGTTAACAATATCATTTTTATTTTTACTATTTTTAATTTGATATTGATAATTTATAAGTAATTTTGCCTTTAAACTTTTTCATTTTTAATAAACTGATTTAGAATTAAGTCCATTTTTTAATTGTAAAGTATTCTACCTTTTCTTTTGTTAGAAAAATATTTAGCTATCCCATATTTTGGTTGTGGTCTTCATTGGTCCAGTCACAATTTGTTCCTAAAAATAAGACATAAGAGCAATGACCATATACTTCAAACATCTCGCCACCTAATCTATTTAAAAAAAACCTCATATCTTATATATACGGCATGTTTAGATATTTGCAACTACTTAAGTTTGTTTGTTTCAAAATTTACTTATTTTTTCTCCTTTTGTACAATTCGTCCACTATTTTACCATCTTTATTTTATCCCCAAGTAAGTTGATAAAGAATATAATTTGATTAAATTTTAATAATTTTTATAATAGAAGAAAAAATTATTATACCTTAAGTAGAAAAAATTAATTTTTAATGAAAAATTTATTTACAACGAATTAATTTCCTACTCGAATTTAATAATAATTATATTGTTACGCAAACAGTATAATTCACTATCAACAAAGAACAAAAGAAAGATATTGTATCTTCAATTTGAATCTTGCTAATCGTGAATTAAAGGGACTGTTTCACAAACAACGTATATCACTGTACACAAAGCACATAAAGAAGATGTGTTATCTTCAATTCCGACCTTGAATATCGTGAAGAAAAAGACAGACTGAGGCATGTTGAAACAATGTCCTTAAGACGTTTAATTTTGCCACTGCTACGGTATATACAGGTTATGCACAGTCGTCTCCCAAGATACAACAGTCAGAACTCCATTAACTTACACTAGAATAATGGAGACTTGATTGAGAAAGGATATGACAACGGTTTGAGATATGAATTTACTGATACAGGGAGGTAGGGACGATATGAAATGGGACTCGGATTTGATCAGAATCCTGTCCTATTTATAGCCCTAAGCCCTTGGCAGTTGTTGCAAATGTTCAGACAAAAACTGTCATGACACTTGCAACTGCCCGTATCCAGCCCGTATCAAATCAGAAATGAATTTCTGCAAAAAATAAGTTTACTGTTTTAAGCCCAAGCCCAAGCCCAAGCCTGAGCCCGAGCCCGAGCCCGGGTCCGGTCCGGTCCGGCCGGGCCGGGCGCGTGTGTTTCACACCGACGCCCAAGTTAGGTGTGTTCTCCCTCCAAAGAAAATATTCGTACTCCTAAGGGCACAACCCTTTGGCTCAATTTTTAACTTATAACTTCATTTGTTTTTTGCTCATTTTTGATATTGGACTAACTTTCAATGTCACATATGAAGCAAAACTCCAATTCTTCATTTTAACAAGCTAACTTCGGAGACGAATATTTCATTCATTTGAAATCCGTTTTGGACATATGAGTACATCGTTTTATACGTCTTGATGAGTAGAATACGATGGGACCGATTTCCAACAATCCCCCATATGAATGATAATTTTCGTCTCCCACCTTACAACAGGTACATATCACAGAGTGCAATTGAAACAATGTCGCATCGTGGATAGGTAGATATTTCATTTTGAACCTTCCATAGTTAAAGTTTATCGGACATACATGGCTAATCGGTGAAATATTTCATCTTGAACCAACAGCCGTTAGCCTATGCCCAAACAATAAACTCTACACAACATTGTGTTCTTCACATCCAATCTCTCGGTTGTATTCATTTTGGCCCTGAACAAATCTCGGTTGTGCGAGTGTTTTTAGAGAACTCCAGCATTTCAAAGTTCTCATAGAGCCGACCAAGCTCACACTTACATAGGTGACCGCATCCATAAAGAGTTCCCTACAATACTCCACTTGTGATTTTTAAGATATGGACGTCATTAAAAGCATAGCTTAACTTTTTAATACTTCTGTAGGCATGCATTTATTTTGTACCATAGGAATGAGATGGATCTGAGTCCAAATGCATTACTGTTTGAGTTACTCATAACTGGTTGTCCTATTGAACCTGGTCAGTGGGATCTCCAGTCGCCAGGTTAGGTTTTCGTATAAGGTAACTCGTATTGTTTTAGGCTTTTAACCCCATTTCCCTCGATGCACAGTTAATTTTCTCTCTGGATAATCCCTTAGTAAATAGATCCGCTAAGTTATCCTGTGAGTTCACAAAGTCAATGGAAATAATTCCATTGGAGAGTAACTGTCGAACAGTATTATGGCGTCTACGAATATGTCGTGATTTGCCATTATATACAGAATTGTGCGCTCTACTTAGCGCGGCTTGATTATCGCAATGGATACAAATGACCGTCATTGGTTTAGGCCAAAATGGAATATCTTTTAAAAAGTGGTGAAGCCATTCAGCTTCTTCACCTGCTTTATCTAAAGCAATGAACTTGGATTCCATTGTGGATCGGGCAATATACGTTTGTTTAGAAGATTTCTATGATACAGCAGCTCCTGCTAGGGTAAAGACATAACCACTTATGGATTTTGATTCTTCCGAATTCGATATCCAATTTGCATCACTGTATCCTTCAAGAATGGCAGGATATCTACCATAATGCAGTGAAAAGTTTGTGGTGTTCTTTAAATATCCAAGTACTCTTAGTAGTGACGTCCAGTGACCTTTTCCTGGATTACTTGTGTATCTGCTTAGTTTTCTCACTGCATAAGCAATGTCTGGTCTCGTACAGTTCATGAGGTACATTAAACTGCCTATCACACAAGAATACTCTAGTTGCATTATATTATCACTAGTATTTTTGTGCAAAACTATAGATGGTGAAAAAGGGTTTGATACTCCTTTAATCACATGTTCCTTGAATCTGTCAAGCACTTTTTTCACTTAATGTGATTGAGATAATTCAACGCCACTAGGTGTTCTTATTATTTTGAGACCCAAAATAACATCTGCCACACCTGAGTCTTTCATGTCAAAGTAGTTGATTAGGATCTTCTTTACACTCTTGATAACTTCTAGGTTAGGACCAAAGATTAGCATATCATCCACATACAGGCAAACTATTACGCATGACTGTTCCATTTCTTGTAATAAACACATTTATCAAATTCATTAATTCGAAAACCATTTTTCATCATGACATTGTCGAATTTTTCATGCCATTGTTTCGGAGCTTGTTTAAGTCCATATAGGAATTTAACAAGTCTGCATACTTTATTTTCAGCTCCCTTTGAAATAAACTCTTTCGATTTCTCCATATAGAACTCTTCTTCGAGATCCCCATTTAAAAATGCCGTCTTGACATCCATTTGATGAATTTCAATATTATAGATAGATGCTATTGCTATCAGCATTCTTTTAGAGGTTATCCGCGTAACCGGTGAATAGGTATCAAAGAAGTCTAAGCCCTTCTTCTGGCGATACCCTTTAGCTACTAATCTAGCTTTGTATTTGTCAATGGAACCATCTGGTTTCATCTTCCGTTTGAAGATCCATTTACATCTAATTGGTTTATGACCTGGTGGAAGGTCAACCAACTTCCAGGTGTGATTGCTTAGAATCGATTCATTCTCACTATTGATAGCTTCTTTCCAATAGGGAGACTTCGAGGATGAGACTGCCTCTTTGTAAGTCTGAGGTTCAGCCTCTAACATGTATGTTAGAAAATCTGGACCGAAAGACTTAGAGATTTTAGGTCTTACACTTCTTCTTGGTTCGGATTCACCATTTTCATAATGAGTTTCATCCTGTTTCTCAGTTGACACTTCTCTTGTTATTTTGAGATCAGGATTTCCATTATTTCTTTTGTGTGGAAACACATCTTCAAAGAATATGGCATCTCTTGACTCAACGATTGTGTTTACACTGATGTCACGTACGTCAGACTTGAAGACTAAGAATCTGTATGCACTGCTATTTTCAGCATAGCCTAAAAAATAGCAATCTACAGTTTTTGGTCTAAGCTTGGTTCTCTTGGGAAGAGGAACCGAGACCTTAGCCAAACACCTCCACACTTTGAGGTATTTGTAATTAGGCATATGTCCTTTCCATAACTCATATGGAATGGAATCAGTTTTCTTGTATGGAACTCTATTTAATATGTGATTCGACATATATAAGGCTCCCCCCCCCCCCCCCCCCCCACTAAACAAATTTGTAGGTAGTCCAGAAGTTATAATCAAGACATTAATCATATCTTTTAACGTTCTGTTCTTTCTTTCTGCAATTCTATTTTGCTGAGGTGAGTATGAGACAGTTGTTTGGTGGATAATTCCATACTCTTCACACAATTGTGTAAATGGAGACTCGTATTCTCCACCTCGATCAGACCTCAGTACTTTGATCTTTTTGTTAAGCTGATTTTCTACTTCAGCCTTGTATTTTGTGAATGTTGCAATTTCTTTGTCTTTACTATTTAGTAAATAGACATATCAAAACTGAGTGCAATCACTGATAAATGTGATAAAATACTTTTTCCCACCTCTCGTGAGTAAGAATTTGAAATCACATAAATCAGTATGAATTAAGCATAACGGCTCAGTACTCTTGTCCACTGTGTTGAATGGTTTCTTGACCATTTTTCCTTCTACACAAGCCTCACACTTGTGATTTTTATCAAATTTAAAGTTTGGAATCAAACCTAAATTTGCAAGTTTTTTCATCTTTCGAAAATTTATGTGCTATAATCTATCATGCCATAAAAATGTTTCAGACTCAAGCAAATAAGAAACTGAATTTTTATTAATCATAGAATTATAGTACATTGGGTTATTGCCGATTACGGCTACATTAGATTTGAATAATCCATCGCAAAAATATCCCCTCCCAACATAAACCATAGCCTTGGCCAGCACCAACTTGTCTGACTCAATCACAATCCAAAAGCCTTTCTTGGATAGCACAGATCAAGAAATAAGGTTCTTGCGGATGTCTGGCACATGAAGCACATCGTTCAGTGTGACATTCTTTCTAGATGTGAACTTCATGATGACCTGTCCACAGCCTTCGACTATCGACACAACAGAATTGCCCATATAAAATTTTTCATCATGATCCAGTTTCTGATAAGTCGAGAACAGTGAATTATCGAAACATATATGCCGAGTAGCACATGTGTCTACCCACCATTGTCCGGGATGTTGGACTATGTTATATTCAGAAACAACAGCAGACAAGTTTAGGTCATCGATGCTTGAAGTGATGTTCTCAGTGACATTTGCTTCTGAAGTGCTGGAAGTTTTCTTGAAACGGCAGTCTCTGGCAGAGTGACCAGGCTTCCCACAAATCCAAAAATTTCCATTGAACTTCTTGTTGGGCTTCTTGTCTCTGGATCCTTGATCTGAAACTTTCCTCTTCTTGGAATTCTTCTTGTTGTTGTTGGAGTTTCCCTTCCGCTTGTTGGAACTTTCCACAACATGTACTTTAGCCTCCTCGTTTTTGAACTTGATTGTTCCTCAGTTGTCTGCTTCAATCTTTAACCTAACGATAAGATCTTCTAAGGATATTTCCTTCTTTTTGTTGACTCTTAGTTTGGTGAGCACAAAACGTGCTCATTAATACTAATAAGTTTAAAGTTAGTTGTTCAGAATTTCAAGATCAAATAAAATCAGCAAGAGATCCAAGAGAGATTCAAGAATATTCAAACAAGGAAAGTAATAAAGAAAGATTGCAAATACAAGCAAAAGAGGAAGATATTCAAAAAAGAGTTCATGATTAATTGGTCTACAAGAAAAAGAGGAAGATATCAAGACCTGAATTTATCTTTCTATTTTCGTGAGTTTTTAATTGTATAAGATTGATTAAAGATGGATTAGTTTATGGTAAGAAAACAGGGTGGATTCGGAATATACAGCGCGATACCAGTCGACCGTACTTCATGACTGGTCGACCGCATCACAGTCGACCGCAACCTTGAGTTGCTTGAGAAGCAGTTGACCTTTCACCTCTCTACTTCACGTCAAAGAGCTGAACGGTCGACTGCACCAATATGACGGTCGTCCACACTTTGCGCTGTGTATATTCTTGGAAAGTATTGTTTCTATTTTTGATTGATACACTTCCCCGTCTATTAATATTGACGAATCCACTGTGTATTCTTCACCCTATTACTTCCGATAAAATTCTTCTGAACTAATCTTTCGATAATCAATCCGAGTGTGAGCGATAATTTTTCTGTATTCTTCAGTTAGGATCATTAAACGATCTTGAGTTTTGGTTTTTCTTTCTTTTCTACTTCGGTGAGATTGACAGGACTTGTATTGGAAGTCCTGTGGGTGTAATAGGTCTCTCGGCCTGAATCCGAGAATCACTGTACAAAGGGTTTTAAGTATAGTGGAACGTTTGTGGCGGAGAATTGCTACAAGTAGGTGGTGTGGACGTAGACCTGGGGGTCGAACCACGTTATATCGCTGCGTCATCTGTGTTTGCTGCTCTTAACTCTTTTACTTACCTTGCATTTTATTTTATTAATTTTTTAATTCCACACAATCACCCTATTCATCCCTCGAGGGTGATTTATAGTGGTATCAGAGCGAGGTGCTTATCAAAAAGCTTAAAAGCTTAAGCAAAAGGTCCAATGGCCGAAATCCCTCCTCCTGATAACTTATACTCATCGGAGCCATTTATCTCCAATGGAACAAGCCTTACACGATCACCATTTTTTGATGGAAAATGCTATGACGTCTGAAAAGTTCGTATGTCTCATTTTTTACAGATGCTCGGAGAAGAAGTATGGAATGTGTGTATCAGTAAAACAGAAATTCCAGTTAGTAACGGGAAGACATCCTTCACAAAAGCAGATTTGGCCCTCAAGACAAGAAATTCCAAAGCCATGACCGCTCTTTATGCAGAGTTGAGTAACGAAGAACTAATGCAATGCGGGCGTAACTGCAAAACAGCATACGAGATCTGGAACAACATGCTGAAGCGAAATGAAGGAACCGCTTTTGAGATAAAAGCTAAAATTAATCTATGTTTCTATAAGTTTGATGTGTTTCGCATGTTGCCAGGGGAAAATATGGATCAAATGCTCGCCCGCTTCGATATCATTGCTCACGAACTTGAGAGCTTAGGTAAGGGGCTAGATGATGACCGAAAGGTCGGAAAGCTCATAAGTTTTCTCACGCCAGAATGGGATGTAAAGGTCGCTGCAATGAGGGAGACTCTTGAAGAGAAGGGATTCGACTACTACATACTCCAAGGAAAGCTGAAGACATACGAGATGGAAATGTCGGAGACCAAAAGATACAGACAAAACATCGGGATTAAACCAAAGACCGAAGAGAAGACCATTGCACTAAAAGCAAAAAAATCCCGACCATCAAAAGCAGATTCAGATCGTGAAGAGTCAGACGAGGACATTGCTCTATTGACAAAACAATTTTGTAAGTATCTCAAACATAAGAAATATGGCAGGTACCAAGGAGAAAGGGAGAAGGATAAAGATGATGTGTGCTGTAAGTGCAAGAAGTTTGGAGGCATTTGTGCAAATTGTCCCATCTCACAAGACAGAAACAAGGACTACTACCGCTCAAACCAAAATCTGAAAAAGAAGGCACTAAAGGCAACATGGTTAGATTTCGACTCAAGTGAGGGAGAGCAAGACTACGACGACGTCGACTTCATGTCTCTAGGGCATGGTGAGGTGCAATCACCATCTCAAGAAGAGGTAATCGAAGAACCCACTTATGATGAACTAGTAGACATATGTAATGGTTTGAAAGACTATGCTAAGAAATTAAGTCGTGAACTTAGGCAATATAAACAAATTTCAAATGATACCCACGACTCTTGTATTATAAAAATCAAAAACTGAAAAATAAGAATGCCTTGATCTTGGAAAATTTTGAGTTATTTAGAAAAATCATGATATATTGCTAGAGGAAAATGAAATTTTAAAACAAAAAATTTGAGAATTTTTAGCAACGCATGATGATCACTTAAGAGAAATTCATGAGAAATCTGTTTATATAGCCAAACTCATAGATGATTTAGAAGAATGTAAAAAGAAATTTGATGAGGTAGTGGAAGGATGTAATGAAGCTCTTGAATAAAATAGGATTCTTGATGCTACACTAGACACTCTTCGTTGGAACACAAAAGACGATGAGATGACTAGGAAAAGATTATGTAAAAGAGTAACTGAGCATGAAAAGATTGTTGAAAAATATGAAGGGCCCAGTTACATTATTACAAAAAATCCAAGATCTTATCATGATAATCGAGGGCTTGGTTACGAAGAGCCAATACATCATCAAAAATATAAATCATCATGTCATACACACCACAAACTCCAACAAAATCATAAACCAATCCAAAGCTATGCAAGTGTGCATGACTCAAGACATAGTCGTATCACATGTCATTATTGTTGTAGACTATGGCACATTTCATTTAATTTTCTATTAAAAATGAATACTAATTGTGTGTGGGTAAGAAAGGATGTGAATGCAGGTTCAAAACAAACTTGGGCACTAAAAATTATACCTACTAATCTTGGTGTAGGTACCTCAGCGTATCAAGACTAAAGATCGGTGGTACCTTGATAGTGGATGCTCAAATCATATGACAGGTGACAATAAATAGTTTGCATCACTATCAAGGGAAAAAAGAAAGGACATCATCTTTGGAGATAATAGCACGGGACAAAACATTGGTAAAGGTAAAATAAACTTTGGTTCCTCATGCTCCATTGAGAATGTTCTACTGGTAAGAGGTTTGAAACATAATCTAATTAGTGTCAGCCAATTATGTGATATAGGCTATACAGTCACTTTTGATAAAAATTCATGCAATGTACTAGATAGCAATAAATCTTGTTTACTTTTAGCTAACCGATGTAACAATGTCTATGTTATAAATTCTAATGAATTAGCACATGAAAATATGAGGTGCTTTGTTGCAAGAAATGAGGATGGTTGGTTATGACATAGAAGACTTGGACACACGGCTATGGACAATCTCAACAAACTCGTAACCAAGGAGCTTGTAAGGGGGATTCCTAAAATCAAATTTGAGAAAGATAAACAGTGTGAGTCGTGCCAATTTGGTAAGCAAACTAAAAGTTCTCACAAACCCAAGAAATTGGTATCAACTTCTAGACCCCTGAACTCTTGCATATGGATCTTTTTGGACCATCACGGACACATAGTAATGGAGGTGCACGATATGCTTTTGTAATTGTTGATGATTATAGTAGATTTACTTGGGTTGCCTTTTTGCTACAAAAAGATGACACATTGTATGTATTTTAAAAATTCTGTCGAATAGTGGAAAATGAGAAAAGCCTTACCATTGTCACTATTCGTAGTGACCATGGTGGAGAATTTCAAAACGAACTCTTCACCTCATTTTGTGACAAAAAAGGAATAAAACATGAGTTTTCTTGTCCTCGCACTCCCCAAAAAATGGGGTTGTTGAAAGGAAAAATCGATCTCTTTAAGAAATTGCCCGAACCATGCTTAGCGAAAAAGATTTACCTAAATCATTTTGGGCAAAGGTTGTCAATACAACATGTTACAAAACTAACCAAGTAATTATTAGAAAATATCTTGAGAAAACTCCTTTTGAACTATATTATGGCAAAGTTCCCAACTTAAGTTACTTTCGCGTCTTCGGATGTAAAGTGTTTATTTTAAATACTCTTGATATTTGGAAAAAATTGATCGTAAAAGTGATGAAGGTGTCTTCCTAGTATATTCTCTTAGTAGCAAAGCATATCATATATTTAATAAAAGAAGATGCACAGTTCAGGAATCTATTGATATTAATTTTTATGAAACTAATCCCTACACCAAAGAAATATTGCATGTTGTTGTTGATGATGAGACAGGTGTTCGAGTTGAAAAGAAACAGCTTCACGTTGAAGAAGACCCAAATATGAATGATCAAAATCAAAAATCTCATCAAAATGAAGATGCATCCAAATTGCAAATAGAAGAGATGGATGCAGAATAAATTGATACCATGGAAGATGAACATGTATAACATCAAATTTCCACAGGTGAAAGACACCCCGTATGGAAAATCATGTCTAGCCATCCACCAACTCTTATACGAAGTGACATGTAAAAAGGGATAACTACTCGCATACAAGCTCAAAATTTTATGTGTTTTCCTGTATTCGTTTCCATACTTGAACCTAAGAACATTAAGGAGGCCTTGCAAGATAATGACTGGATCGATGCCATGCAAGAAGAACTTAATCAATTCAAAAGGAATCAAGTATGGAGACTTATTTCTAGACCTCATAATAGAACTATACTTGGAACTAAGTGGGTGTTTAGGAACAAGTTAGATGAATCCGGATCAATCACTAGAAATAAGGCCCGTTTTGTTACACAAGGTTATAATCAACAAGAAGGTGTAGATTTTGATGAAACTTTTGCAACTGTTGCACGGCTTGAAGCCATTCGTATTTTACTTGCATTTACTGCTTATATGGATTTTACTCTCTTTCAAATGGATGTTAAAAGTGCATTTTAAAATGGTTTTATTTCCGAAGAAGTTTGTAGTGCCCCGAATTTCTAATATAATATCTTAGAAAATACGTGGCACAATTCCTAGTATCAACTTCAATATAATATTAAACAAAGTTAACACCAATAAAAAAAATTCAACTTTCATTTCAATAATCATTTACATAGCACAGCGGAATACAATACACATTAAATAACAATTCTCTTTTCTTTACAACACTTTCTTTTACAATTACATAAGTCACTACATCAATTGAACTCAAGCATCCAAATCCGAGCCTTAAAAAATCACCTGTAAAATATGAGGCTAGAGATAACCCTAACCCCAAAACTAAAGGGGTCAGCCATAAAGGTGTGAGTGACATAAACAAGCAATATAGTAAAGCATAGATTCACAAACAACATGTAATAAATAAGAATACATAAAATATGACGTAGCAAAGAAACATGTGAACATCAAGTGAAACTAAACTAAGGGTCAAGTGTAAAAAACAGGAAACCACATGCATAAAACCAAATCAAGAAAACACAAGTCTATATGCTGACTCCCTAATGCGTACTTGTCGAAGTCTATGCATCACACTCTACATAGGTCCAGTGCAAGCCCTTAACGTCTCCACATTATAGGGTTTAATCCCCCGCTATGCAACTAATCCTACTACTATGACTACTACGAGATAAAGATAAACTGTGAGTATTAGCCCATGTCCCGATAATTCCGGAGGTCAAACTCAATCCACAGATAATTTCGGAGACTGTTTCACTCACACCTGGGAATCTTCGAGAATACCCCACACCGCAAGCAATGGCACCTCATCACACGAATACCACATGTGCGTCGCTTCGACCCCGATAATTTCGGAGATCAATCCCACACCACAGGTAATTCCAGAGACTATTTCACTCACACCTGGATAGTTTCGGGGATTATCTCACACCGCAAGCCATACTGAGGTCCATAACCCATGTTCTCATTCATCATATCACCACTAGTGCCTGTCCTTATCATTTTTAGGTTATTTAATTACTTTACGAATCTCCTGGAGTTGGTGTACCATACTGGACTTAACCACTGATCAACTAAAACGCCTCAACAGGCCCAAACATAAATATCTCAACTGCCGGTGTACTAGGGTCACACACTCCCCTAGAGACTCACACTCAAATATCCAAACCAATCTTCCAATATGAATTGCTCAGTCAAAACAACTTGAAAACATATGTTCAGTAGAAGATAAAGTATAGAATAGCAAGTTATAGATTAAAACATTTAGAGAATAAATTATTTGAAAGAACATTCAAGAATATAAAGATACATCAGTACCAGTCGACTAATAACAAGCGTAAGTCGACTGTCCAGAAAGAGAATTCGATGGTTTTAAGAAAATAATTCTAAGTATTATAAGTCGACTCTAAAGGTCATAGGTCGACTGTCCAGAGAGAAAAATCCAATAATCTTTAAGAAAATCATTCTAAGTATAGCAGTCGACTGTAAAGGGTATAGGTCGACTGTCCAGAGAGAAAATTACAATAACTTCGAGAAAATAATTCTAAGTGGTACCAGTCGACTGTATAAGTCCTCAGTCGACTGTCCCGGATGAAATTTCAAGAAAAACTAGAGAAGATAGCAGCCGGGTCGTGTCGGTCGACTGAGAAGTCATACCAGTCGACAGTCGACCTACAGACTGCATACTTTTGGTTGTGCACATTTCAACCGATACGTAGTTTTACTTTATGAAAATGATTTCGACGAAAAGCTTATTTCTTATATGATCAAAGATAACTTGTAGGATTTATAATAGTTCATAAAACTAAATCAAACTACTTGAAATTATAAAAGAAAAAAATGTGATTTGTTAATCTCTTTCAAATAAAATATAAATTGTGCACATAATCAAAAATAGAGTTTCTAAAAATTAATTGTTCATTGAAATAGCTTCGTATTCAGATCCAAACCACATCCGTACCAAAATCTAAAGGAAAAATCCCCAATTTGGGTATATTTCCTCAACTCAACTAAATTTCCAAATTTCGATTTTCATGTCATGATCTCTTGATTCATACTTTTCCTTTCAAATTTCTCAATAACTGAATTACTACCATAACTCACAACCATAATCAATTGATAACATCACCATATCCAATTTGTATTCAACCAATACTCAAAAGCAATAAAAGTCTCATCCTTATTAGGTTTACGCTTCAAGATCAATTCAACATCAATCCAAAGGATAAATAGCCTACCCATGATTTCTAATAGGACATTCATCAATCTCAAATTACCCACATACAATTTTATTTACAACAACTAGGGTTTCACAAGATCCAATTTTTCATCCATCCAATCCATCATATACATATTCATACTCAAACCCTAAATATGCTTTCTAGTAGAGAAAATTCATCATCCAAGAATAATCAAAACATTTATAATACTCGCATACCACATACACAAAAGAAAATAAAACACAACAAATCACTCACCTCGAATAAAGAAAATCTGGTAAGAAGACCTTTCTTTTGCGAAATCCAAGATCCTCTTCTTAATCCTCTGATATGGCTAAAAATAGAGTTAAATCGGAACCGTCTGAATCGGGCACGAATCTTAAAGCTCAGGGGTAAAATGGTAATTTCACCTACAAATGGGTCCGAAGCTGGTACTGGGTCTCCATCGCAAAGATCCATTAACCCGCGAACGGATCCATTTCCAACTGGGTGCGGGTTCCAACCCGCAGCAAACCCGGTCCAGCAGGATAAGATTAGGGTCCCTGATTAATACTAATCAACGGCCCTAATTTACATCTATCTTTTCACTGGTAATTAGGGATTACATTCCTAATCTGATTATGGGGATTATATTCCTTATTAGATCGCAGGGATTACATTCCTAATCTGATCCCTAAGGCGACTATAAATACCCCCCACCTACCACCGTTATGAGGTAATCAATCTTTTGCCAATTTACGCTCTCTCATAATCATTCCTGATTACTGACTTGAGCGTCGGAGGATGCGTCGCCGGGATCAATCCCGGTGTCTCGCACTTTTTGCAGGCAAACGGCGAGAGTCAATGGTCAAACTCCGGCAGAACAGGTTAGGTGTTTGCTATTCAAGTTTTCCAAGAATCCACAAACACTGTTTGTTTACCCCCACACCAGATTTAGCGGTAACAAATTGGCACCGTCTGTGGGAAACTCAAACGAATAGCAGCCTCACCTCTTCCTGTTGGTTGGATCTTCTCTAGCCATGCCTCCTAGGAAAGTAAGATCCAGAGGGTCCAACCGTGGATCCAATCCCATCGAACAACAACAGGAAGCACCCCCTCAACCCGTCCAGCAACAGGGGCAGATTCCTCCTCAGGTCGAAGACCCTCTCTAGCAAAACCAACTTCCTCCTCAGAATGCCGGTCCGGGGGCCTCGCGCCCCAATCCTCAGAAGCAACCTCTCCAATAGGACCACATCTCCATACACAATGCCTCTACGGATTCTATGGCCTCCCACAATCCCCGTGCTTCAGACCTTCACAATACCATCCTCAATCGGCAGAAGGATGAAGACCTTCACCGCCGTCTGGATGAAAAGCGGGCCCGAGAGGGAGCCTCCCGCCAACAACGTCCGGATGAGCGATCCCCTCACCGCCGAGACTACCGAAGGTCCTCTACCCGAAGAGGGCGGAGAGAGTCCCCCGAGCATCACAGGAGAAGACCCCATTCTCCTGCCGATCAGCAATATCCAAGGAACGATGAGGCACCCATCACCCATGCCGAGTTCCAGCAATTCCAAGCAATGGTGTTGCAAGCTCTCAACCTCCGACCCAACAACAATAATACCCAAAGGGTTCTTACTCCCCCCACGAGTCCAGAGTCCTCGCCATCAGTCCATAACACCTCCTCCGGCTCCTAGCAACCAACAACATGTTCTTAGTCCTCGCTGCTCCCAAGGTTACCGTCGCCGTAGTCCCCGCTCTCCTTCCTATTAAGACGAGTCTCGAGGCTCATTCGACTACTGTCGGAGGGACGATGCTCTCTACCACCGTCTCCACGAGATGGAGAGGCGCATTGGCCAAATAGACAAGGATGAAGAGTTGAGAGGAAGAACCATCCGACCGAGCAGGCCTCCTTTCTCCCAGACCATCATGGAGGCTCCTATCCCGAGATGTTTCAAATCCCCGCAGTTCGAAACTTACTCAGGGGAGTCGAACCCCATGGACCACATCGAAAGCTTTAAGACCCTCATGCTTATCCACCAAGCTTCCGATGCCTTGCTTTGCAAAACCTTCCCCTCCACTCTTAAAGGTTCGGCTCGGGAATGGTACTCCCGCCTCGCCCCGTCCTCCATATTTTCCTTCGAACAGTTTGAGACCCTCTTCATCACTCATTTTGTGAGTAGCAGACGCACGGAGAAGATCAGCATCTCGTTACTCCAGCTCCGCCAGGAGAAGGGAGAGAAGTTGAGGGACTATGTGAGGAGGTTCACTGCAGAGGTTAGATCCATCGCCTCCCTCGACCAATCAGTTGTTGCGGCCGCCTTTCAATCAAATGTCCTAAACTCTAACCTTCGCTCCTCCCTTGCCAAGAAGCCCCCGCATAATTTTGCCGACCTCCTTCTCAGGAACGAGAAGTACATTCGGGCCGAGGAAGCCGAATATGTCCTGGGCTTCGGAGGGTCTACCTCCGGGACTAAAAGAAAGGCAACTGAAGAAGAAGGGGCCAAGAAGCTTCAGAAGGATAGTAGCGGTCAGTGCCGCCCTCTCCCGAGGTTCGAGAAATTTACTCCTCTCAATGCCAATATCTCCACCATTCTGATGGAAGTTGAGAAAGAAGGGGTCATACCTCCTGCTCCGAGGATGAACACCCCTCCCAAGAAGAGGAACAAAGAGAAGTGGTGCCGTTACTACCGGGATCATGGCCACGACACCAACGATTGTCGGGCGCTAAAGAACGAGATAGAGGCCCTCATCCAGAGGGGGCAGCTGGCCAAATTTGTAAGAGCAAAGGACCGAACTGATCTCTCCTCTCCTCTGCCTCAGGGGGCTAACAAGCGTCCGGAGCAACGTGATGACTCCCGAATTTGAGGAAGAACGAGTCCTACATCTCATTCACGGAGGCCCCATGGGAGGCTCTTCCAACTCCTCTCGAAAAGCTTTCATCTGAGAGGTCAATTCAGTTTACGGCACCCCTCCCCCCAAAGGCCTCAGTGTCCCAGTCACGTTCTCAAATGAAGATCTCGAAGGGGTCAGGACCCCCCATTGTGACGCCCTTGTTATCAACCTTCATATGGCAAACTTCAAAGTGGAAAGGATCCTAGTGGACATCGAGAGCTCCGTAAACATCCTCTTCCTCTCAGCCTTCTGAGGGCTCAAGCTATCCCGAGACCGACTCAAACCAGCCGGCTACACACTCTATGGGTTCACGGGAGTGCCGGTAACTATTGAAGGGGTGATCACCCTCGATGTAACTGCTGGCAAAACTCCTACCACCCGGACGGAGCCGATGGACTTTATGGTCATTGATGTCCCAGCTGCGTATAATGTGATCCTAGGCCGACCCGGCCTAGCTGTCCTAGAAGCCGTTCCTTCGGCATATCACCTCAAGATGAAGTTCCCCACCCGAGCAGGAGTGGGGGAAGTCAAGGGCAGTCAAAAAGTAGCCCACAAATGCTATATGACTTCGACTAGGGGTCCAGTCCTCTCCCTCGAAACTCTAGAAATCCCCCAAGAGAGTGTACAACCAACGTCCAAGCCGATGGATGAATTAGAGGAAGTGCTCTTCTCTGAGCAGGATCCGAGCCGAAAGTTCTTTATTAGCAAGACCCTTCCATCTACCCTATGCTCCGATATAGTCTATTGCATCCGAAGGAACCGCGACCTCTTTGCTTGGTCTGCTGCCGACATGCCGGGAATATCCGAAGAGCTTCTAGTCCACCACCTCAGTGTTGCACCGGGGTCCAAACCGGTCTAACAGAAGAAGCGCAAGTTCGCTCCCGAGCGCCAACAAGCCATCAAAGAAGAGGTATACAAGCTCCTAAAGGCTCGGTTCATACAGGAGGTCAACTACCCTGAATGGCTCTCCAATGTAGTCATGGTAAAAAAGTCCAACGGAAGTTGGAGAATCTGCATTGATTTTACCAACCTGAACAAGGCATGTCCCAAAGACCCATTCCCTCTTCCGAGCATCGACACCCTGATCGATGCCACTTCGGGTCATGAGCTCCTCAGCTTTATGGACGCTTTCTCCGGGTACAATCAGATCTGTATGTTTCCCCCGGACATCCCAAAGACTTCTTTTGTTACTGACCAGGGCCTCTACTGCTACCGGGTGATGCCGTTCGGGTTGAAGAATGCAGGTGCCACATATCAATGCCTTGTCAACAAAGTCTTCCAAAGTCAGAACGGCCCCAATATGGAGGTATATGTTGACGACATGCTTGTGAAGAGCATTTGAGGGGCCGATCACGTGGCTGATCTGCAGGAGGCATTCGACGTACTGAGAAAGCACAACATGAGGCTTAATCCGAACAAGTGTGCGTTCGGGGTCTCTTCGGGGAAATTCCTTGGCTTCATGGTCAGCCAAAGAGGAATCGAAGCTAACCCTAAGAAAATTAAGGCCATATTGGACATGGCTCCTCCCAAGAACGTCAAGGAAGTTCAGAAGCTAATGGGGCTCCTCGCCGCCATCGGGCGTTTCCTCTCGAAGTCAGGAGAAAAGTGCCTTCCCTTCTTTAAGGCCCTCAGGGGGGCTAAGGGCTTCGAATGGGGACAACATCAACAGGAGTCGTTCGACCAGCTGAAAGCCTACCTAGTCAATCCTCCTCTCCTCAGCAAGCCTATTCCCGACGAAACCCTCTACCTATACTTGGCTGCTTCCGAACATACCCTTAGAGCCGTCTTGGTAAGGGAAGAAAACCGGACTCAAAAGCCCATCTACTATGTGAGCAAAGTACTTCGGGATGCCGAGCACCGCTACCCACGGATAGAAAAGATGGCATACACCCTGATTATGGCAGCGAGAAAGCTTCGCCCGTATTTCCAGTCCCACTCGGTGGTCATCCTTACTGACCAACCGCTGAAGCAAGTCCTCCACAAGCTGGAGACCTTCGGTCACCTCATGAAGTGGTCCATCGAGCTGAGCCAGCATGGCATCTCATACCAGCCTCGGACCGTGATCAAGGTGCAGGCCTTAGCAGAATTCATCATTGAGAGTACCATCCCCGAGGTCAGCCAAGCAACGAACGGACCACCTATCTGGTCGGTTTTCGTATATGGGTCCTCTTGTAACGAGGAAAGTGGAGTCGGGGTCATTCTGGCAGGCCCAGATGATTTCGTCCTTCAATACTCCCTTCGCATCAACTTCAAGGCCTCTAACAATAAAGCAGAGTATAAAGCACTCATAGCCGTCCTCGAAATGGCTCGCAAGGCAGGGGCGCAACGCCTCCGGATCTTTAGCGACTCTCAGTTGGTGGTAAATCAGGTCCTAGGCGAGTATGAAGCGCGAGACGATCGAATGGCGAAGTATCTTGCTAAAGTCCAAAGTCTCATGGCTCAATTTGAAGAAGTGCTCATTCAGCGAATACCCCGAGAAGAAAATTCCCAAGCCGACGCCCTCTCCAAGCTAGCCTTATCCTCTCTTCAAGGTCTTGAGCAGACCGTCTTGATTGAGGTACTCTTGAAACCAAGTATAGAAGACGAAACTCCCGACTCGATGGAGTCGCTGCCGGTCCTACTGCAAGATAACTGGATGAAACCACTGATGGAATTCCTAAGGGATGGGCTCCTTCCCGAAGACCCTAAGGAAGCTTGCCGAGTAAGAACCAGAGCAGAGCGGTACACCCTAGTTGAAGGGATCTTGTACAAACGCTCCTTCACACATGTGGACGGCAGACCATACTTGAGATGCCTCTCCCCAGAACAAGCCGATTATGCCTTGCAGGAGCTCCACGAAGGCATCGGCGGGACACATTCGGGGTCCAGATCCCTAGCCCGGAAGGTGTTGAATTATGGGTATTTCTGGCCTACTCTCCTCCAAGATGCCAAGCGACACGTTCGGCAATGCAGCTCTTGTCAGAAGCACTCCAACATTCGTCGCCTCCCCCAAGCTCAGCTCACCTCTCTATCAAGTCCTATCCATTTCGCAATGTGGGGAATGGATTTACTAGGGCCATTCCCTCCAGCTCCCGGCCAGCTCAAGTTCTTAGTCGTTGCAATCGACTACTTCTCGAAGTGGATAGAGGTCAAGTCCTTGGCCACAATCACCGAGAACAAAGTACTTCAGTTCTTCTGGAAGAACGTTATCTGCCGATTCGGTCTCCCTCGAGTCCTCATAACCGACAATGGAACGTAATTTACCGGGGCAGCTTTCCAAGCTCTATGTGAAGACCTCGCCATCCAACAACATTTCTCCTCCGTCTCCCATCCACAGTCGAATGGTCAAGTAGAGAATGCTAACCGACAGATCCTCTCCGACATTAAAAAGAGGCTGAATAAGTGCTCTAAAGGCTTATGGGTCGATCAGCTCCCTAACGTGCTGTGGAACTACCGCACCATAAAACGGACCCCCACAGGAGAGTCACTATTCAACCTCACCTATGAGTCCGAGGCTGTGATCCCTTTGGAAGTCCGAATACCTTCTCCTCGCCTTGCTGCCTACGAAGAAGAACAGAATGCCAAAGAACTTCGGGAAAACTTAGACTTGATCGATGAGCTACGGGAAAGAGCGTCCATCCGCCAACAGAACTATCGGAGGAGGATCGAGTTGGCGTACAATAAGAGATTCCATCCCACCGACCTCAATGAAGGGGACTTGGTCCTCAGAAAGTTAGCAATCCCCTTCACCAGCCAAAAGGGAAAGTTAGCTCCAAACTGGGAGGGACCCTACAAGATCATCAAAGAAGTTCGGCCCGGGACATATCGTTTAGAAGACCTTGAGGGCAGAGAGATCCCCAGGACATGGAATGCCGACCATCTCTTGAAGTACCAAGAGAACGCTTGAAGGTCTCTCTATGTACCTTTGGAAGTCAAACCGTTCCTCTCCTTTTACTTATATTTTTCTCTTTATTTCTCCTATGTAATAACGGCTCGCAACTTAGAAGCAGCTGACTATCAGTTTTCAATAAAGAACAATTCTTCACATTTTGCCTATGAATTACTTGTGTCTCTCTGCTTGTATCTTCTAAACTCTAACGATGGTTCGGAGTCTAACACTTGGCTCGATTCCACTTCGCAGGTTCGCTCTTAAGCGAGCTAGAAGTGGTTCACCATTCGGAATTGCTCCCACAACTGTTGAACAAACTCTAACGACGAGTTCGGAGTCCAACACTTGGCTCGACTCTGCTTCGCAAGCTCGCTCTTAAGCGAGCTAGAAGTAGTTCGCCATTCGGAATTGCTCCCATAACCGTTGAACAAACTCTAACGACGAGTTCGGAATCCAACACTTGGCTCGACTCTGCTTCGCAAGTTTGCTCTTAAGCGGGCTAGAAGTGGTTCGCTATTCGGAATTGCTCCTACAACCCTTGACTTACTCTAACGATGGTTCGGAGTCCAACACTTGGCTCGATTCTACTTTGCAAGTTCGCTCTTAAGCGAGCTAGAAGTGGTTCGCCATTCGGAACTGCTCCTACAACCATTGAATCACTCTAACGATGGTTCGGAGTCCAACACTTGGCTCGATTCTACTTCGCAAGTTCGCTCTTAAGCGAGCTAGAAGTGGTTCACCATTCGGAACTGCTCCCACAACCGTTGAATCACTCTAACGATGGTTCGGAATCCAACACTTGGCTCGATTCTACTTCGCAAGTTTGCTCTTAAGCGAGCTATAAGTGGTTCGCCATTCGGAATTGCTCCCACAGCCGTTGAATCACTCTAACGATGGTTCGAAGTCCAACACTTGGCTCGATTCTACTTCGCAAGCTCGCTCTTAAGCGAGCTAGCAGTGGTTCGCCATTCGGAATTGCTCCCACAATCGTTGACTAACTCTAACGACGAGTTCGGAGTCCACAGCTCGGCTCGGCCAAGCCTCCTCAGTGCCTCGAGTCACCAAACTGAGCAGACGAGGTACCGACCTCCACATATGGAGAAAAGAAGCCGCCGAGCCATTTCACCGTCGGATTGTCTCAAAATTCGTACTCGAACATGATGAATGGCTCAGGTCGTGCCAGTCTCCACAAAACGACAAGATAACGTTTTCTCGAAACTTGAGCCTCCTGTCTCGTGATTCGCACCGTGATCGTGATCAACCGTCCAGATTGACCCACGTAGCTCGGGTTAGAATTCCGAACTACCGAAAAGCAAAGTAGCCTCGGCATACACCGATCAAGGGCGAAAATTCTACAGCTAGAACGCTCGGAGGAGCTAACTATTGGTTCTTATGGTTCGATTCAGAAGTAAAGCAACTACGACACAACAACGAGCAGGCAAACTCCAATTTTATTAAAACAACTTAATAATTTTACAAGGCAAGGTTACTACAAAAAGGCACTACAAAAACTCGAAAGCACGGTACAACTTCTTCAACGCCTCTTCGGAACGGGGCATTTCGATTCAGAGACACTCGGGGTCGACGTCGCTTACCCTGCGAGCTCGTCTCTAGGCCGACGAATTGAGATGCCTCTTCGCTACTGACTCTAACCGTGGCTCCGACCGAGGCACTGCTTGATGAAATAGCTACCGCACTTTGAGCATCGGCCACCCTCCGCCGAGTGACGGGTGGACGAGTGTCTAGCTCGTAAAAAGAAATCCCCCACTCACTCTGCTCGTGAGTACACGAGGTACTGCGGACGTTAATCCTCACAGGCTGAGGTTTAAGACGAGCAACTTCTTCCTCGAGTTCGACTATCCTATCTTTCAAAGTGTCGTCCTTCACTAATATCTTGAACCGAGGAAGTTTTGTTGTGCCCGGGTACTCAGCACTGTCAGATATGATGCGATGCAAGTTGGTCACCTCGATGCTCTTGTCGACCGTAACCCTCTGCAACCGCTCGACCTTCATTGCGAGATCATCTCGCTCGGCCAACGCCGAGGCCAACTCTTCCTCCTTCGTCGAGAGCTCTTCCTCGGCTATCCGTAAGTGATGCACCTCGGCCAGCAGCTCACTGTTCTTCTTCTCTACATTGAACAGCACTCTCTTGATCAACTCGATCTCGCCCTCGAGATCAGCTTCGCAAGACTGCTTAAATAGTTGCGCACGCTGCCGAGCTGCTGCGGTATCCGGAGCATGTTCGACGTTCTGAAAGACAAAAGCCAGCACTCAACATTTGACGAACTTCAAGCAAGTTCCGAACCAAATACTTATTAAAAATAAACAACAATAAACTTGGCCAAAATGAAAAAATTTTGAGTGCTTTTATTCATGAACAAAAGAGCGGTGGCCAGTCCGCTAAAAGGCATTACATTGAAACGAAAGAAAGACAGAAAGAAAGAAACGAGGGAATCAAGGGTCCACCTGAGGCGGCAGCTCGGATGCAAGCGCCACAGCAGATGGCCCCTCCCCTTCCGTCACCCTGACTTGGGGCTCGGCCACTACAGTCACCGGGTCGACAGGCGCTTCGCCCTCCGGCTGCTCGCCCTCCGGCCGCTCGCCTTCCTACCCTTCCTCCTCCTCGTCTTCGACTTCGCCACCAGGCCACAGGCGGTACGCCACCCTTTCGAAGCTTGGGACCCGTTCCTGCACGTGATCGAGCACCCTAGCGTAGGACAGCTCCATGTTCCGAGCTATGTGCTCCTTCGCCTCGGCCTCGACTTTTGCCCTTATCACGATCGCCGCGGCGTCCTTCTCTGCCTTCGCCACCTCCAGGGCCTTCGCCGATTCGGCCAACTCTTCGGCCGCCTTAACGACTTTGGCAATCTCTGCGGCGAGCTGCTCCTTCGCTCGCCCCAAGTTCGCCTCGAGGTCGGCGACTCGAACCGCCAAACCCTCCGAGCGACGCTGCTCCGCCTCGAGCTGCCTAACTGCCCTCGCCTTCTCTGCCCTATCCTTATCACAGAGGGCCTTCAACTCCCTCTCCTGCTCTGCACCTCTGCCTTCCACCGAGTCGGAAAGTCGAGAGTCAAGGGCCCCTTCAACAGAAAAAACTTCTCCTTCCAACCTTTGATTGAATCCAGATTCTCTATGAGCCTAACGCCTCTCCGTGGTGACAGGTAGTAGCGAGGCTCGGCCTTTGTATTCCGGTGGATTTGATACAGGCTTTGGAGGACCACCACGTCCGGCTCGACCTTAGCAATGCGGCACTGCAGCAAGAAGGCGAGCACGTGGTGCCAGGTGTTCGGCATGAACTGCACCGGTGCCAGGCAATACCATTGAAGAACCCTTAACACGAAGGGATGCAGAGGAAAGCGCAAGTCAGTGCTCAAAGAGTCGAAGTCGAACACGCACGTATCCGGCGACAGCTCGGAGTTCGCTCGCATCCCAGGGTCGGGGAGGATCAGCTTGTATTCCGGAGGGATGGCGAACCCCTTTCTGATCTGGAGTAGGTCCTTCTCAGATAATACCGAGGCAATTTCGTCCACCTCGGTAACCTCCCTCGGGTTGTTCTCCTCGTAGGCAGCCGATCGACCGACGATCACCTTCTTCAAGAGATCACCCTCATACTGCCTAACTCCGACGTGACCGGACAGCACACTAGGGTACCGGCCCAACTCAGGGGCTCGCCTCTCAGTCTCCATGATCTCCTCGACTACAGGAGATCGGGCCACTACCTTCTTCTTCTTCTCCTTGGCCACGGACGGTCCTACCACCTCCTTCCCCTTTCTTCGGATTTCCACTCGCCTCCTCTCCTCGGCGCCACTATCGCCCGAGGATGAGGCCTCACTTCCCGAGTGCACCCTTGACATCTCTAAATATGTTTAAGGCAACTAAACTAACCTTGATGTGACGTGGCCTTGAAGTGACGTACACGATCGGAACTAGTTCACCGGAAATCGCCTGGCCCGCGTGACAGCTAACGCAACCGCCTTGGAGCTGAAATCGCCGCTAGCAGAGCACACAGAGAGTAAAAGTAAAAACTTGGGAGTGAAAGTGAGAAATGAGCTCAGGGGTAAGGGGGTGAGAATTTATAACCTCAAAAGCGACGTTTGGGCTTACTTGGGCATTTAAAGGCCCACTAAGAGAAAGCAAAGCGCCAAAACGGAGAGTTGCGACGTTTCAAACTCGTCCTTTCACAAACTCCGCAACTCGGTGATTCACGCCCCGACGAGCCCCTGAGCGACCTTCATCACGAGCCGAGCGGACGAGGTACCGACCCTTACATATGGAGAAAAATTCTGCCGAACCAATCTCACCGTTGGATTGCCTCAACATTCCCGTCGATACACGATGGACGGCTCAGATCACGCCACGCCCACAAAACGACAAGATAACGTTTTCTCGTGATCTGGACTCCCAGACTCGTGATACGCACCGAGATGAGTGGCTTCGATCTCGCCATGTGATCCAAACACTCGATCCGAACTTCCGAGATATCGTCCGAGCAACCTTCATCACGAGCAGAGCGGACGAGGTACCGACCCGCACATATGGAGAAAAATACTGTCGAACCATTCTCACCATCGGATCACCTCAAAATTTGCGACAAAACACGATGGGCGGCTCAGATCTCGCCACGTTCACTAAACGACAAGATTGCGTTTTGTGGGGATTTGCACCATAATCGACGCCCAGGATCATGCCACGTAGCTCGGCAGAACCCTGTGCTCTGAGCCGAGCTACCGAACAGCTTGGCTGGCCCGCCGAGCCACTAATTCAGGGGACAAGGGATTGAGCCACCGGAGTGCTTGGCCGAGCTATCGGACAGTTTGGCCGAGCCTTCGAGCTACTAGGTCGAGCTGAACAGCCCAGAGTACCTAGTCGATCAGCCGAGCTGCCGAAGTACGGAGGACGTACTACCGACCCATCGGAGTGCCTAGCCGAGCTATCGAAGAATTTGGTCCAGCCACTAAACGAAGAGGCCGAACCATCAATCTGCCGAAGTACTTAGCCGATCTACCGAGCAGTTCGGTCGAACCACCGAAGTACCAAGCCGAGCTGCCGAGCCGAGTGGACGAGGTACCGACCTCCACATATGAAGAAAAATGAAGCCGACCCACCTCAGCCGTTGGATCTTGTCAAAAAGCGTGCTCGACGCGATGGACGGCTCAGATCTTGCCACGTTCGCTAAACGACAAGATAGCATTTTGTGGGGATCTGTGCCGAAATGAACGACCAGGATTGTGCCACGTAGCTCGGCAAATGCCGAGGCTCCGAGCCGAGCTGCCGAAGAGTCGAGCCGAGGAGCCGAGGCACCGACCCTCTCATGCGGAGAAACTACCTGCCGAGCAACTTGGATCGTCCGATCCCCCAGAAAATTGCGCTCGAGGCTGATGGAGGGCCCAGATCGCGCCACGCCATAAAAAGGTATTAAAAATTAGTTTTTATTTATTTTAATCATTTTATTAATTTAAAAATTGCAAAAAAAATTATTAAAAATTCGGAAAAATTAATTAAAAGTTCTAGGAAATCATTATAAATTCGGGAGTATATTTTCGAGCCCCTGGATGAACAATTGTTGCCTAGAACGGTTCATTAAGACCCCCGAACGACGAATTAACACTTCGCAAAATTAAATAAATAATCCGAGAAAATAGATAAAAATCACCAAATATCCAAAAGAGCCCAAAAGCAACTCAGGGCGCACAGCCAATTCAAAAAATTGCCATACTGCCTCATATAAAGATTCAACACTCCCCGTTGGACTCCGATACAACCCCGCAAGCCATGGAAACAGTAAAACTACTCCTCAAAGGCTGATCAAGCTCAGTCTTTAGGAGTGGGGGCTCGTGATATGGCTAAAAATAGGGTTAAATCGGAACCTTCCGAATCGGGCACGAATCTTAAAGCTCAGGGGTAAAATGGTAATTTCACCTACAAATGGGTCCGAAGCTGGTATTGGGTCTCCTTCCCAAAGATCCATTAACCCGCAAACGGATCCATCTCCAACTGGGTGCGGGTTCCAACCAGCAACAAACCCGATCCAGCAGGATAAGATTAGGGTCCCTGATTAATACTAATCAACGGCCCTGATTTACATCTATCTTTTCACTGGGAATTAGGGATTACATTCCTAATCTGATTACGGGGATTATATTCCTTATCAGATCGCAGGTATTACTTTCCTAATCTGATCCCTAAGGCGACTATAAATACCCCCCACCTAACACCGTTATGAGGTAATCAATCTTTTGCCAATTTACGCTCTCTCATAATCATTCCTGATTACTGACTTGAGCGTCGGAGGGTGCGTCGCCGGGATCAACCCCGGTGTCTCGCACTTTTTGCAGGCGAACGGAGGGAGTCAACGGTCAAACTTCGGCGGAACAGGTTAGGTGTTTGCTATTCAAGTTTTTCAAGAATCCACAAATACTGTCTGTTTACCCCCACACCAGATTTAGCGGTAACATCCTCCAAAACAATAAAACCCTTTGTGTTTTGCAGCGAAAGAAGGCTGCACTTCACTCCTTTTAAATAGCCGAAATAGAAGAATTAGGGTTATTAAACACATTTGCAAAATAACCCCTTAAAAATTTAACTTTACATAAATGGATACCTATACTTGAAAACTTGATAAAACCAATTAAATTGAGATTTAAAAACAAAATAAACCCTTTGTTTTCCAGCCGGCACTGTTTATAAAGTCCAGAAAATAGTTTTGCATTTTCATCCCTCAAAATGGCAATTTTGCAAAAAGATCCTTCTTTTTCGTAATATTTGCAAATAGATCCAATTAATTCCAGATAAATCTAGAAAAATTACAAATAATCTCAAATAATAAATAATGATTTTCCATAAAAATAATTTTGGCTTTTGAACTTCTCAAGAAAATATTTGCACGTGTTTCGAACGTGTAAAAAGATAATTCTTCAGAAAAATATTTATTCAATCCCCAAAAATTATTTTAATTCATTTATAACCCTTCAAAATAGTATTTAAAAATACGGGGTACTACAAAGTTTATGTTGCACAACCACCGGAATTCACTGATCCCACACACCCAAACCATTTATTTCGTCTTGATAAAGCATTATATGGTTTGAAGCAAGCCCCTCCTGCTTGATATGAACGACTAAGTTCATATCTACTTCACATAGGTTTTTCTAAAAGAAAAGTAGACACTACGCTATTTATAAAACATATTTCTAAAGAGATTTTAATCGTTCAAATATATGTTGATGATATTATATTTGGATCCACTAATGAAAATCTTTGCAAGGAATTTTCAAAGCAAATGTAGGATGAATTCGAAATCAACATGATGGGAGAACTAGCTTATTTTCTTGGGCTTCAAATACAACAAAGAAAGGATGGCATCTTTATCAATCAATCCAAGTATGCAAAGGAATTAGTCAAAAAGTTTGGACTTGAAACTGCAAATGCTTACACAACACCTATGGCCACTACCACCAAGCTTTCAAAAGATGAATCTGGTAATAATATTGATATCTCTACTTATCGAGGTATGATTGGTAGTTTACTCTATATTACTGCATCTCGTTCTGATATTATGTTTAGTGTTTGTCTATGTGCACACTTTCAATCGTGTCCTAAAGAATCACATTTGGTGGCCATTAAGCGTATCATTCGATATCTTAAAGGCACACCAAATATTGGACTTTGGTATCCAAAAAATAGAAATTTTTCTCTTGTAGGATATTCGGATGCAGATTATGCCGGTAGCTTGACCGATAGAAAGAGCACTAGCGGTATATGTCACTTCTTGAGAAACCGCATTGTCTCGTGGGCATCCAAGAAGCAAAACACTGTCATTCTCTCTACTGCCGATGCTGAATATATTGCAGCAGGATCCTGATGTGCGCAGGTATTATGGATGAAATATACTCTCGAAGATTACAAAGTATTTTTTGATCAAATTCCAATAAAATGTGGCAACACTAGCACTATTCAATTGACCAAAAATTCTGACCAACATAGTCGCACAAAACACATTGATATTAGGTATCATTTTATTAAAGATCACTTTCAAAAGGGGAATATTTTACTTGAATATATTTATACTGATTCAAAACTTGCTGATATTTTTACAAAACCTTCAGATAAAAACAATTTCATTTTTTGAAAGGAGAGCTAAATGTGATTGATATCTCAGCATGAAATTCCATGTTGCGGTCGACTGAACGGGCGAATGTACGCCTGTGAGGGTGTATGGTCGACTGCGCGGTCAACCGGTTTACTCTCGATTAAAATGTGTTTTATAAACTATTTTCAAAGTTAGTTTCTAGTATTTGCGGTCGACCGTGCGGTCGACCGGCTCTTCCTCTTGAAAGTTTTCTTGTTTTTACAAAATAAACGGTCGCCCGTGCAGTCGACCGGTTTGCCCTCTGGGATATGTTGTGTTTTTTGAAAGGGGTGCGGTCGACCGGTATGCTCTCGGGAAATTTTTTAATCATCTCTTTTGCGGTCGACCGGTCTCCTATCTGGTCTTCGATAAAAAAAACTCTTTTTTCAAACAAATTTTTTCCTGAAATTTAATTTTTTATTTGTATTGGGGAGGATCTCAAATCTATGTTATTATGAAGAGCTCTCACTGTATAGCAAAGAGTCTCGCTATCAACGATATCATGTAAGAAGACTATTTTCCACTTGTTTACAGTAACATTTCGTTCTTTTCAAACTATATCCCTCCTGTCTATTTTGATTGATGAGTCATTTTGCTAACGTGCTGTTACTTTTCTTCTACTTAATCCCTCTTGGTGTGTTCCAAAAAGGGGGAGAATTTTTTTGGAATGTTTTCAAATAAAGTCTAAAGTATTCATGACATGTTTTCATGAAATGTTTTCAAATACTTTACAATGATTCTATGAATGTTTTCAACTACAAATATGGTTTCAAAAAATTTAAACTAATCATATATGTTGTAATTCAGTATAACAGGTGGCATTGAATTAAAGGGGAGTATTTACATATCTCTTAAAAGCTCTTACTTATGAAAATTTGTGTAACATGATATACTAAACTCAGGGGGAGTATTTATATGGCCTATTTAAATTTTCAAACATTTTAGCATGTTTTGTTCACACCAAAAGGGGGAGATTGTTGACTCTTAGTTTGGTGTGCACAAAACGTGCTCATTAATACTAATAAGTTTAACGTTAGTTGTTCAGAATTTCAGGATCAAATAAAATCAGCAAGAGATCCAAAAGAGATTCAAGAATATTCAAACAAGGAAAGCAATAAAGAAAGATTGCAAATACAAGCAAAAGAGGAAGATATTCAAAAAAGAATTCATGATTAATTGGTCTACAAGTAAAAAAGGAAGATATCAAGACCTGAATTTTTTTTCTATTTTCGTGAGTTTTTAATTGTATAAGATTGATTAAAGATGGATTAGTTTATGGTAAGAAAACAGGGTGGATTCGGAATATACAGTACGATACCGGTCGACCGTACTTCATGACCGGTCGACCGCATTGCAGTCGACTGCAACCTGAATTGCTTGAGAAACAATCGACCTTTCACCTCTCTACTTCAAGTCAGAGAGCTGAACGGTCGACCGCGCCAATATGACGGTCGACCACACTTTGCGTTGTGTATATTCTTGGAAAGTGTTGTTTCTATTTTTGATTGATACACTTCCCCGTCTATTAATATTGACGAATCCACTGTGTATTCTTCACCCTATTACTTCCGATAGAATTCTTCTGAACTAATCTTTCGATAATCAATCCGAGTGTGGGCAATAATTTTTCTATATTCTTCAGTCAGGATCATTAAATGATCTTGAGTTTTGGTTTTTCTTTCTTTTCCACTTCGGTGAGATTGACGGGACTTGTATTGGAAGTCCTGTGGGTGTAATAGGTCTCTCGGCCTGAATCCGAGAATCACTGTACAAAGGGTTTTAAGTATAGTGGAATGCTTGTGGCGGAGAATTGCTACAAGTAGGTGGTGTGGACGTAGACCTGGGGGTCGAACCACGTTATATCACTGCGTCATCTGTGTTTGCTGCTCTTAACTCTTTTACTTACCTTGCATTTTATTTTATTAATTTATTAGTTCCGCACAATCACCCTATTCACCCCCCAAGGGTTATTTACACTTTTTGTACTTGAGGTAATACCTGAAGTCTTTCCAAGATGGTGCCAACTTTCCAATAATTGCTTCCACTAGAAAGGATTCGCCAACCTTATAACCGTCGGCTTCAATCCAATGAATAATGATCTAAAGTTCCTACATCTAGACAGTGACGGACTTAGAGTCCACCATTTTGTAGTCCATAAATTTATCTACGATAAATTTTTTCAAGCTGGCATTCTCAGTCTTGTATTTGTAGGCCAGAGCGGTTCACAAGGTCTTTGCAGTAGTGAGTGGAATGTATTTCTTGTACAGAACTTCATCCAAATAGTTAAGGATGTAGTTCCGACAAAGAAACTCTGAATGCCTCCACACATCCACTGCTGCAAATGTCTCCTTGTGAGTTTCTGGAGTCTGCCCCTCAGCCGGCTTAGGTTCCTCCTCCTCGAGGAACCTATATATCCAACCCAAGAGTTATGAGATAGAAGAGCATTTTGCTCTGTCAAGTCTTGAAGTCAGCCCCTTTGAAATTCTCTGGCTTGTTGTGCATACTATTAACCATTTTTGGGAGTTCTATTTCGGTAGTCATATTGTTGTCTACAAAAGAAAAAAACACTAAACGTCTTAAGTTCTTATACTTTATGTAGACAAAGTTAATTTTTAATGAAAATTTAATTACATCAAATTAAATTCCTACTCGAATTTAATAATAATTATACTGTTACGCAAACAGTATAATTCACTATCAACAAAGAACAAAAGGAAGATATTGTATCTTCAATTCGAACCTTGGTAATCGTGAATTAAAGGGACTGTTTTGCAAACAGCGTATATCATTGTACACAAAGCACAGAAAGAAGATATGTTATCTTCAATTCTGACCTTGAATATGGTGAAGAAAAAGACAAACTGAGGCTTGTTGAAACAATGTCCTTAAGATGTTTAATTCTGCCACTGCTACGGTGTATACAAGTTATGCGGCAGTCGTCTCCCAATATACAACAGTCAAAACTCCATTAACTTGCACTAGAATAATGGAGACTCGGTCGAGAAAGGATATGACACCGGTTTGAGATATGTATTTACTGATACAGGGAGGTAGGGACGATATGAAATGGGATTTTTGCAAAAAATAATTAAGTTTACTGTTTCAAACCCAAACCCAAGCCCTGGTCCGGTCCAGCCCGGTCCTGCCGGGCCGGGCGGGCGCGCGTGTTTCACACTGACGCCCAAGTTAGATGTGTTCTCCCTCCGGAGAAATTATTCGTACCCCTAAGGGTACAACACTTTGGCTCAGTTTTTAACTTATAACTTCATTTGCTTTTTGCTCCTTTTCGATATGGTACTAACTTTCAATATCACATATCAAGCAAATGTCCAATTCCATTTTAACAAGCTAACTTCGGAGACGAATATTTCATTCATTTGAAATCTGTTTTGGACATATGAGTACATCATTTTATACGTCTTGATGAGTAGAATACGATGGAACCGATTTCCAAGAGGTGGGGGTAGGGTTGATTCAATTTTGAATTATTTGTATACTAATTACCTTCTAAAACAGAAGCAATATTTAATTTGCTTTGAAATAAGACATAGCCAAAAGATATCTTATGTTCAGGATATTAGTTTGCGTTCTTTGATCCATGTATCCTCCTTGGGTACATCAGATTCGTATCAGAGCCAAGATCCACTTCTTCAACAGCATGGACACCAACTTGAAATATTCTTTTCAGGATTTGAAAGATGCTTTTGAAGAATTGAAGTCTTCGATAAGGGTTTTCAAGATATCCTTATGAAACTTGAAGACATGGAGAAGATTCCCACCACCATACTGACGACAAGAGAATGATTTCTTTATCTCCACAATAATCAAAGGAGCAAAACCCACATCGCCGCCTTCCCCACCACTTCCTGTTTCGCAACCACCAGTTTCAGCGTCGTCGATCACCACCACTATCACCTTTACAGAACTTACCACCTGGAAAGTTTGGACCTTTCCAGACAGTATTGACGAGGAATCAAGTTTATAGGCCGGCAGGAGAGCTAATGCAACCAAGAGGACCAACTTTAAAAACATGCTTCCAGTGAAGCCGATCGAAGCTTGGAGATTTGCAATATTGTGCTACACGTACAAGCACATGTATGTTTGGATTCGACATGGTTTACGTGTTCACTCGAAATATGTGTATATTTGCGACAAATGAATCAGCATGAAATTCTGCGGCACTGTTTCCTTTCAAATTGTATTGGGAAACAGCTACGTAATGCTCGTGAAGTGCATGGAACTGGGCCTTACATATTCTTCTTAAAAGAACAGCCGCAAGAAGCATCTCCGGATTAAGTAGTACAGGGTTGATCTGAATTTTGAAATAATTATTTATAAATTTAAATTAACTAGGATGCAATATTTAATTTGCTTTGAAATAAGATATAGCCATAAGATATGGCATGTGGCAAGATTAGGCAGTGAGTTTTTAGATTTAGGATTTCGATTAGGTTTTTATTTTTGAATAATTCTTAGGTTTATCCATAGCTTTAAATTTCCTACATAAAAAAGCAACGTAATTTTATTTCATTGCAGTTGAGTTTTTGAGAATGAAATGAATATTTTTATTGGAAAAAACACATTTCTTTTGCTTCCACATAATCTTTATGTTCAAGAGATTATTTTGAGTACTTTGAACCCCAAGCCCAACCCTAACCCCAACCCCCAAAAATAAAAAAATCCCCTTAAGCACGTCAAGGGGTTCATTAAAAAAAATACTACAAAAGTATTCTACGCCCTTGCCCTCTGCCATCTCAGCATTCATTATTACTTTCATCGCAACTTGCCTTGCGGCTCGCGATTGACTGGTAAACATCTCTTTTAAGCTTGTTATCATATCTAAAGCATGCGGTATTTCATTGTGTTGGTGTTGAAGCACATTTGACATGGACTCCAAAATGTAACATTTAGCCATGTCATCAGCCTTAACTCATGCTTTATGATAATCAAAATCTTTCTGGGAAGTTTCATCTATGGGCTCATCAGGTTTCTTTTCTAGAAGATAAATTTGTAATTCTGAGAGATAAAGACAATGTCAAGATTGCGTTTCCAGTCAACATAATTAGGTCATTCTAACTTATTGTATTTAAGATTCATAAAGAGTGGGTTCATGCCGGAAAATATCTGAAATAATTTACAATAATATAAGAACTAGAGCAAAATTGGTGTTGCTGCTAATTTTGGTGTGGGAGCAAACAGATAGAATTTGTGGATTCTTGAGAAAACGAGCAAGGCAAACATGTTGACCTTCACCAACTTGTTGACTTGTTCTCTTACCGCCGCTGCAAACCTGTAAAAAGTGCGAGACACCGGGATGGATCCCAGCGACGCACCCTCCGACGCTCTTGTCAGTAATCTGAATGATTAAGCAAGAACTTAAACTGGAAAAGTATTAATTACCTGGTAACAGTGGGGGGGAGGGGTATTTATAGTCTCCTTAGGGATTCGTTTCAAGATATGAACATATCTCTACTTTCCGGTGTGAATGGATAGAAGCGGTTAAGATCACTTCTTAGGGATAATTATGAATTTGAATTCTTATTTATCCTTCTGAACTGGTTTGTAACAGGTTGTGACCCGTATCCAGTAAGACAGATCCGTTTATGGGTTATTGGGCTTTGAATAAAGACCCAATTCCCATTTCAGACTCGTTTGTAGGTAAAATTACCGTTTTACCCCTGGACTTTAAGATTCGTGTCTGATTCGAACGGCCCCGATTTAATCCCATTTTTAGCCATATCACGTGCCCCCCACTCCTGGAGACTGAGTTTTACAGTCTTTAAGGAGTAGTTTTGTTGTTCTAATGGCGTACGGGATTTTATCGATGTTCTTAAGGGAGTTTGGATCTTGCTCAGGGTGTAACGGTGTTATTCTGGGCTTGTAAAATGCCTTAAAATATTCTTAGAATTTTCTGGATTTTTTGTGATTTTTTCAGATTTTTCTGAATTTTTTCTCATTTTTTGAATTTTTTATTCATTTTCCGAATTAAATAATTAATTATCTAAAATACTAATTAATTATTCTAATTTAATAATTATATTTTTCAAAATTTTTAAACTATTTTATGAATTAATAATTATTAAATTAGAATAATTAATTAGTATTTTCGATAATTAATTATTTAATT
The DNA here is from genome assembly GCA_017893485.1 of Hemerocallis citrina. Classification (NCBI taxonomy): domain Eukaryota; kingdom Viridiplantae; phylum Streptophyta; class Magnoliopsida; order Asparagales; family Asphodelaceae; genus Hemerocallis; species Hemerocallis citrina. The sequence goes on from CM030361.1 coordinate 57,209,375, forward strand.
CCGAAAATGAATAAAAAATTCAAAAAAAATGAGAAAAAAATCAGAAAAATCTGGAAAAATCACAAAAAATCTAGAAAATTCTAAGAATATTTTTGGACATTTTACAAGTCCAGAATAACACCGTTACACCCCGATCAAGATCCAAACTCCCTTAAGAACATCGATAAAATCCCGTACGCCAATAGAACAACAAAACTACTCCTTAAATACTGTAAAACTCGGTCTCCAGGAGTGGGGGGCTCGTGATATGGCTAAAAATGGGATTAAATTGGGGCCGTTCGAATCGGACACGAATCTTAAAGCCCAGGGGTAAAACGGTAATTTCACATACAAACGAGTCTGAAATGGGAACTGGGTCTTTATTCAAAGCTCAATAACCCATAAACAGATCTGTCTTACTGGGTACGGGTCCCAACCCATTACAAACCAGTTCAGAAAGATAAAGAAGAATTCGGATTCATAATTATCCCCAAGAAGTGATCTTAACCGCTTCTATCCATTCACCGGGAAGTAGAAATATGTTCATATCTTGAAACGAATCCCTAAGGCGACTATAAATACCCCTCTCCCCTCACTGTTACCAGGTAATCAATACTTTTCCAGTTTAAGTTCTTACTTAATCATTCAGATTACTGACAAGAGCGTCGGAGGGTGCGTCGCCGGGATCCATCCCGGTGTCTCGCACTTTTTGTAGGTTTGCAGCGGCGGTAAGAGACCAAGTCAACAAGTCGGTGAAGGTCAACAGGTCAACAGGTTTGCCTTGCTCGTTTTCTCAAGAATCCACAAATTCTATTTGTTTGCTCTCACACCAAAATTAGCAGCAACAATTGGTTTAAACAAAACTTTTTAAATTCTCATCATAATCAATATGGGTTTCCTCAAACCATAAACTTATAGAGAAAAAACGGATGACTGGTTCTATGGTTACAAATTTTCGTTGGAAAAATTTGCTCCCACTAACTAGCGGGAAACCCATGAATTATCTTAGATATGATATGTCAAATTAACATCCAATTTTTTTGGCCTCCAATACTTAACGATAAACATCCGTTGGGGAGTTTACCATTATTTCTTGGTCGAGTGTGCACCATTATCAAGAATGGGTGGAGAACAGCTATGTTATCTAGCATGCGGGATGTTATATATGGAGTTAACTTTCCTGGCGAAAGCTTAGCGAGAGGAGTTGGAATCTCCCCCCATCGGGACTCCGTGAATGGAGTGGAGAATAGATGTGTTCTGAGTCTTGCGATTCGGATGGCCTCTCTTGACACTTATTAGCCCCCCGGAGCGGAGGATTTTCGGCGTTGTTATTTTTCTGAACGAATTTGAAGAGATAACCCTTAAGAATCAAGGCTTCCAGTTCTTCTTTAAGGGCTCGACAATTGTCAATAGTGTGTCCATGATCTCTGTGAAATGCACACCACTTATTTTTGTCTATTCTCTTGCTAGACGTTAACATCTTGGGGGGGGGGGGTGGAAATCTCTAAAAGGCTTCTTTGCAAGAGAGGCTTTTATTTCTTTATGCATGACGTTGTGGCCAAAAGCTGCAGCCGCCACTGAAGGGTCCAAGGAGGAGATGGACCTCGCTTCGACTGTGAAGCGCTTGACAAAGTCTTTCAGCAGTTCTCCGTCTCTTTGCTTCAATTCCATCAGGGAATCACTTGTTTTTTCAGCCTTATAGCTAGTAACGAAGTGCATAATGAATAGCTTCTCGAGCTGGTCGAAGGAGAATATTAACTCTTGGGTTAGGTGTGAGTATCATTCCTTTGCTGATCATTTCAGTATTGCGGGGAATGTTCGGCACATGAACGCATCAGTGGCGTTGTAAACCATCATGAGGGTCTTGAAACTCTCGATATGGTCAGTCGGGTCTGATCCCCCATCGTATGATTCGAATTGAGGAGCTTTGAAGTCCTTTAGGATTTGTGCATCGATGACGGTTTTGCTGAAAGAAGGACGACTAGGGCGGTAGGCTCTGCTGAAGTGGCTTCCCTCATTCTTCATCTGCTCTAGACGATTGAATCGGTATGGCGGCGGCCTACGTCCCCGGGGTCCTCGCCAGGCCATTGAATCGGTTGACGCATTATGGACTGAGATGCATTCGTGCAAAGGATGATGTTCATGACTGCTTTGTCGAGAGCCCCTTGGTACCTCTCCGTTGAAAGGAGCTTAACTAGGCTGTCGGGGCAACATTTGAGGAGGAATCAGATCTTCCACCGGAGGGGCTTGTTGACGAAGAGAGTTGGTGCGACGGCCTGAGGCCGCCGATCTACTTCTTTGTCTTGGTGGCATGGCGGTAAGTCTGATTTGTGTAGTTTTCCATAAACGTCGTCAATCGGTTGTTGCTTATTTTTGTGTGGGAGCAAACAGATAGTGAGTTATATTTAATGGAAACTACTAAATACCTGACCTTTGATCTTTGCCGTGAAATGCAGTTAGAGCTCCTGAGATTGAATCTAGATCGTTGATTGAACACCAGGATCTGAATCCGACTGTTGCTGACGCAGCCGATGGACTTGCAAAAAGCCTGAAACACCTGGGATTGGCCCCAGCGACAGACTCTCTAACGCTCAAGTTAGAACCAGAGAGAGAAATAGAGTTTGAGAGAGAAATTGTTGATTACCTTCTGACTGAAGATAAGGGGGGTATTTATAGGTCTGAGAAACATTACAAGAGATCGACTATAAATTCCTTATCTCCTATTCGAATTTCCCCCTTAAGAGATAAGTTCTCTTGTTTGGAGATAAGAGACTTGACTAACAGCCCTCATGGATTGGGTCTCTCTTAATGGATCTAATCTGTCACTTTTTATAGAGCTTAAAAGTGATTCATGTCTTGTAAAGAACCTGGAGAAGACCCAAACCTATTAAAGAAGTCTGTTATGATTAACCTGCCTATAGAAGCTTTGAAATTTGTGCTAAAATCGTACGGCCCTGATTTGCTGCAATTTTTACCATTATCAGGAAGTGCTTTCCTTGGTCCAAGAAACTCCTTTCAAATCCAGTTGCAGCCTACCTACCTCCAGAGACCAAAGTTTAATTTCCCATAAAAATTTTATCACCACATATCTTTTACAAGATAGTTTGGATTCAAGTCTGCAAGATCGGACTGCTATTACAACAGAAGAGTTACACAGACAATCGTGAAAATAGATCCAACTTATGTTTCTTTTTGTTTTTGGAAGAAGGCGGAACCATGCATGCATACCATATGCACACATTTTCACAATAATCCCACAGTAAGGGAATGATGTCAGCATAAATTGAACCCCCGACATCATGCACGATAGCTAAGACTTACCATTAGACCACGAGAGACTTACCACTAGACCACACCACAATGAGTGACACTTGCAGATATAGATCCAAAGTTGTTATAGCAATTATCCAAGGACATCACAGGTTTGCAAGAGTGCAAGAGTGCAACAATACCAGCTACTGAATAGAAGAGTTACACAGCTAACTCCAATGATTTTATAGGAATTATGTCAGGACTTATAATTTACAAAGGTCCAATATAGAACCAAAAGCATAGTCATGTTCAAAGTTGATCAGAGAAAAAGCATTATAAAAGTGAGCGGAAGTTCAACATTCAAAGTTTTTTTAAAGCTAAATCTAAAATAAATAAACACCACCAGCCGAGAGATGATGACGTTCACTATTTGGATCTAATCAATGTAAGATTCCTGGCACTTTCATCTCCAAGTGGACCTTGCTTATCTGCTTTAGTTGCATTTTCAATTTCCTCTAAATGTTTCTCAGTTTTGTAATCTCCGTTATCGGGTCTCCATAAATATCCATCCTATAACCCTGCATTAGTTCAACGGGTAAAATAAGATTAGTTTACCTAATTAAACTAATTACTAAATTTACAAGTGACAACCAAATTCACTAAATTTACAAGTGACAACCAAATTCTTTATGCTGGTAGCCCAAATTCGTACGAGTACCGAACCTCTTTAAAAGTGACGCCAACTAAAAAAATGTTCGAACCTGTACAGATTTTGAACTATGTGGACCATACACTTGCATATTTAATATTCTCTTAAAAGATTACTACTCATCTTTAATATAGGCTAAATTAGAAAGAAAAAAAAAACCCTGACCTACATCAAAACCCCCTTGAACTTTTTTATCCGCAAACCTTGACGGATTCTAGGGTTTTATAAAAAAAACCACATCTAACATCACGTATCTTTCTCATTTTTGTCAAAAAACCTCACAGGGTTTTTTGAAAAATACTTCAGCGAAGGGTTTCTTGCAGATAAAAAAGTTCCAAGGGAGTAATCTGCAGAAAGGGTATAGTTCAGGGTTTTTTTGTTCTTTCAATAAGGTTTGATATATCAAGGCAACCTGCACATAATAGAAAGGGAGCTTGTTCTATCCCTCTATGCGGCTTATGATCATGAATAATTTTAAATATAAAAAAAAGCAAATAAAAGAAAAGAAAGGTGACTAATGAAAACATACACTCCTTCACTCGTTATTCATCACATGTACCTAAGCAAGGCCATGGACAAATAAGAGTTTTCTTTAAATTATTTTATATGATTTTGGATGGAAATGGTATTTAAATCAAGAAGTTTGTATGGCAATGATTTGTGCAAGCATGACATGATTTTATGTTCTCACATGTACCTACAACAAGAAGTAACCAAACACACCCTTGCTGTTTTTTGAACCAAACACATGATTTTATGTTCTCATATTCAGTTTGTAAAAAGATGATGCAAAAATAGGACAAAATAAAATTTGAAATAGAATGCTGATAAATGTTGTAAAAAACTCTACATGACTATAGTCAAACTGAGGACAATCAGTTGCACTGCACTACTATTGTAAATCCAATTGTGGCTCACGTAGACAAGTCATTGTTAGTAAATCATGATTATCTATCAAGATCGGAGAATCCTCCCTTAAAATGAATCATATCCCCCATTTAATTTCCTAAACCATTTAATAAGGATTATCAATTTCCAAAAGATCCTCATTAGTTATAAATCTCATAGGGGCCTTCTCATTTTCAGAAGGAACGATTTTCATCAATTACCAACCTACAAAACATGTCATGAATCTAGCATGCCCTAATACATACAAGGGTTTACAAGTTGCAACATATTTACCAATAAGTATGCTAATATCAAATATACCCCTTAACATATTCAGATCTGCCCCAAACAATGCCGGTCACACCAAGACTCAGTGTTAAAGATCCAGGTATGCCATCATGAAGATGCATATAGTTATAAACTAGATGAAAAGATTGCAACCTAAGATATTTATAATCAAGAATTTTCTTTTATGGTTTGAAAATTTTCTCTAACAAATCCTAAATATATTTCTTATCTAAATCTAAGTTCATAGTTCTTACTGTCTTGTTAAGAAACACAATATATTATTTGGCTTAATAATATCAGATGCAATACCATCACAATCCAAGACGAGAAAATTAAAAAAAAATGTTAATTGGTGGAAGGAAAGAAAAATGAACTTACAAGTTGCAAAATATGAATAGCATTCGTGTAATAATATATATTGAAGGGTAATTCGCAAAACCATCCTGAATTTTGGACATTCGAAAGATAACTACCCTAAATTTATTTCGTCATCAATGAGCCACCCTAAGTTTTCATTCATTAATCACATCCATACCCTCCGTTGATTTTACTATTATATGGTCTAATTTGGATATTCTTATGCCTAATTTTAATTTATAATTAAATTTGTTCAAGAATGATTAGTTTTAGTTGTTGTTGTTGTTGTTGTGTAATTCGCAAAACCATCCTGAATTTTGGACATTCGAAAGATAACTACCCTAAACTTATTTCGTCATCAATGAGCCACCCTAAGTTTTCATTCATTAATCACATCCATACCCTCCGTTGATTTTACTATTATATGGTCTAATTTGGATATTCTTATGCCTAATTTTAATTTACAATTAAAATTGTTCAAGAATGATTATTTTTAGTTGTTGTTGTTGTTGTTGTGTAATTCGCAAAACCATCCTGAATTTTGGACATTCGAAAGATAACTACCCTAAACTTATTTCGTCATCAATGAGCCACCCTAAGTTTTCATTCATTAATCACATCCATACCCTCCGTTGATTTTACTATTATATGGTCTAATTTACTATTAAATTGTTCAAGAATGATTATTTTTAGTTGTTGTTGTTGTTGTTGTTGTTGTTGTTGTTAGTATTTGATTTGATTTGTTATTATCAGTATTTGATTTGATTTGTTTCTAAATTTAATTACTTATGTAATGCCCTGGGTCCACTCCCGACTTGTCTACGAACCCCGAGTCATTACCGTAGTCATGACCCAGTATTGCCACAAACCTGCCATAGGACTAAAGCCGCACCTAAAAACTAGCTAGTATAGGAGGCACTTTGGGGTCAGGGACTTCACTAAATAGTAAGTAAGGAACTCTTACTCTCATGGTTTTTCCTAAAAACTAGCTAGTATAGAAGGCACTTAGGGGTCAAGGACTTCACTAAATAGTAGACAAACAAGCCACAGAAAAAGCTACAAACCCACCAAAAATAGTAGGCCGCCGCCATACTACAAGCCCAACAACTATTTAGCCCACAAATTCCCAGGTCCACATAGCAATTACTAAGCCCAACTACGGGCAATACAAATTATTTTTAGTATTATTGGTTAACTGTTAAAGACCAAGGAAAATTAGACAATTCGCTTTCTAATCTAACGGTGTTATAAAACCGTAGGGTGGATTTCACAAAAAAGTAAATAAAGGCGAAAAGTAAAATAAGGGTGGCTCATTGATGACGAAATAATTACAGGATGATTACGTACCAAACAGCAAAAAATCAGCCTGATTTTGTGATATTTACTCTACACTTCAACTAGCCTATTAGAGCATCCACAGTCGTTGAAGCCAAATTTTGGGTAAATAGCAATTGAGAAATAGGAAAAAAAGAATGTTGCTGCAGTCGTTTAAAGTTATTTTCGATTGGTCGTTTGTTTTTGTTTAAACGACGGAAGATTATCTACCGTCAATCTCCTACGACGGTATATAATAGGCCGTCCGTTGACATTGTTTAATTTTTTATTTTTTTTTAAAAAAAAAAATAAACCCAACGACGGAAAAAAATCGACCGTCAATCTCCGCAAACGGTATATTATACACCGTCGGCGGACTGGTGTTTAATTTTTAATTTTTTTTAAAAAAAAAAAACCCAACAACGGCATATAATGCACCGTTAATCTCCTCACACGGTATATAATACACCGTCGGTTGACCGTGTTTTAATTTATTTTATTTTTTTTAAATAAAACCCAACACACGGCATATAATGAACCGTTAATTAGATGCCACGGTATATAATGTTGCGTTAGTTGACCGTCGGTTGACCAGATTTTAAATTTTTTTTTTTTTTTTTTAAAAACCCAACACACGGCACATAATGAACCGTTAATTAGACTAGAAGGATTATAATGTTGCGTTAGTTGACTGGCGGTTGACCAGGTCACCACCAGATTTTAATTTTTTTTTTTTTTTTTTTTTTCAAAAGCTTCTTAATCATTGGGTTCAGTACCTTTTGTACGGGACGGCATATTATCTTCCGTTAATTAGATCGGACGGAGTATAATGTGGCGTTAGCTATATTTTGCATTTGGCCAGTTCGCCTGCTATATTTGGCACGCAACTGTTCATCGTACACCCAAATTTTGGGTATTTGGACGACGACTGCAGCTCGTTTTTTTTTATTTTTTCCAAAATTTGGGTATTTAGCCCACGACTGTGGATGCTCTTAGCACGTGTTGCACATTTTGTCTTCCTAAGAGCCTCACTATGTTGATCCCAATGTGTATTAATTATCATCAATTTCCATTAAGATACAAAAAGACATGCAAGACATTGGCTGCATGAAATGTACACACTGCCACAAACTCTAACTATCTAGTTATAAACTTATAATAGTAAAGATGTTCATATCTCTAATATTATAATGGGAGAAGGCCTTAGCGTCATTCGTAAATTTACCAACATGTGTAACGCACGTACATTTAAAGGAGATTTCAGGTTCGAGTCCTCCCTACGTCAGAGTTCTATTTTTATTTTTATATAAAATTATTAAAACGTGCATCGCACGTGTAAATTGCTAGTTTTATATAAAATGAAAAATCCATAAGATGTATACAACTATATATCTCTTTCATATAAGTTCATAGTTGCATTTGATTATTGCACGTAGACATATTAGATGTTATAAAATCGAATTTTAATATTTCACATAATCACAAATTAATGACTCTTCTTACTCAAATACATAAACCAAAAACACAGCAAAATATGAATAATCACAAACGCAAACAAAAGTCTTGGGTTAAGGTTAGATTTTTTTTCTTTTTCTTTTTTCTCCGTAACTTAAAAGTGGCATATTTACAATTCGTATCGAATCATAATATACAAACTATGTGTTGTAAGATTTATTATAACCTAAGATCATACTCCCATTCGTATCATTTTGCTAATGAATCGTGTGGTATTGTATGTATCGTGTATCTCAAGTTTTAAGTTTTTAACAACTACGATTAGAAGTATTTAACCGTGGGGTACACAATCGTTGGGGCCCACATTATTAGGGGCAAACATGGAAATATGCATTTCAGAAGGGCAATTTGGTATTAGAACTATTTGTAGTGGTAGATATGCCTGAAAATCCTAGAGTTTACTTATACTACTTACTCTTGCTTGTTCCACACCTCTGTTTGAGATCAGCCTGTCATTAAAGCTCGGTTCACGCATTCTAAGCTCGACCCTAGTTCACCACAGTGTACTTTGGACTCGTAACTGGGTTGTCCTTCGATTTGAGGTGGGCCTGAAGGCTTAGAGATGGTCGTAGTTAGGGCTAAACTTCCAATTTGCAAGAGAAGAGAAGTAAACTAATGAATCAAAAGTAAGAAGCTAAATAAATTAGGTTGGCTTCTGTTTAGGTCAAGAAAAACTACAGTAGATCAGTATGAATCTACTTCTATACCCTTAAATTGCAATGGACCCAAAAAAGAAAAGTAGCAGAATTTGTAAGTTTACTTTGAAACCCCATGTTTTAAAATTTTCTTACCGAAATACCACAGTTTCAAATTGAGTAAATTTCACTAACACCCCCTTCCCCGAATTAACATGTATACTGGTAAAAAATCTCCCAGACTATTCGAAGTGATTGTTTCACCCCTACGAACCCCTACAACAACTAACCCCCCTCCATCACTTTTAATAGTTGTGTGGGCCCTACTTGACATGTTTAAGCTATTCTATCCCTATTTTACCCAATGCATTTCAATAAGTGACATCAAGCATGGTTTGGGTTTTGTATGGGCCAAAAAGTAACCAAGTGACAAAGGAGGTTAGTTGCAAACATAATAATCCTTAGGGAGGGTGGAACAGTCGCTTCTAAAAGTCCGGGGTTGTCTGCCAAAGTAGAAACTTGAGGGGGTTTAGTCAAATTTAATCTTTTAAATTTATTGATATAACTTTGTTTTTTTTATTGTTCCTAATTTAATCTTTTAAATTTATAGATATAACCATATTTTTTTATTGTTCCAGACCCCCTTTTGAACAAATAAGCCTCAACGAGTAAAATGACCCGAGCTAGGTTTTGAAACAAACCGAGACCACACATGATTACTCGTGTTAGTTCATTTCATTAATCAAACATGAAATTATGTTCAATCTGGGTTCATTTAGTTAACAACAGAGCTCATACGACCTTCTAACCGAGCTTCGAGCTTCATGAGCTTATTTGTATCCCTGTTTTGAAGATATAACGAGGAGCAGTTACGTGGTACTGTTACATGGTACTGTAACTGGGTTGCTTTCTTAAAGTTGCGAGCCTGTAAAAAACCATCACTTAATTGCTGGGTAAAGCCCAAAAACAATGGGTAGGTTTAGGTTATATAATCTTTATTAATCAATGAAAAACCAATATAAAATATCTCATAATAGACCTACCTACGAAGTAAGATGAGATCACTGTTTTTGGCTTAAAATCCTTTTGTAATTGGAATATTTGACTTCCATAATAAAAGAAGGAACTTATTCAAAGTCAAACCACTAATGGAAAAAAAAAACGCCGTGTCAAATGAGGGGCCTCAAACAATTAAATAGGCTACATTGGTGATGGTAAAAAGATTGATTAAATAATTGAAATTACATGACAGGTATAAGAGCTGATACTCATTCATCTTAAAATACACACGCTCAACTAACTGAGCTACGCAGTACTTGTAGAAACATCTCTTTTTAGGTTTTATATGTTCAGGTGTTTTAAGACCAGGCAAAAGTTACACATATATCTATATACTCACTATGTATAAAGGGTGGAGTGTGTCAATTCTATATATAAAGAGAGCAATGTGTGGTTGGACTTTCTGGGATACCTATGCCAACCACCTTTTAGAATTTCCAAACACATCCTCCCACTATAGCCTTTTGAGATGGCCAAAATGTTGGTGTCCCTTTTTAAAATTTCCAGACATATGCCCCTCCAATTAGAAATAAACAAACCCTCCCCCGTCCCTCCTCCCTCTAAACCAGTCCACCGTCCTCACTTAGGCACGAGCACTGCACGACTTTTTTTGTTATTCCACAGAAATAATATAAGTTGACCATACAATAATTGTATCTTACAATCATACGTTTGATTTTTATTTCATTTGTAACGGCACGGATCATACATTTCTTTATGTTTCTTTCAAATATGGCGGAGTTTGCTCGATTATTTGGTAGGTGGCACTATACCTCCGTTAATCCCATATATTCAAAATTTCTCCAATAAGATAGATTAAACTGGTAATTTAATCATACTGAAGTTCTTTTGTTCTAAATGTTAGTTCTTTAAACTACATACATGCATACATACATAAATAAATGGGTAAAAGGGAGTTAGGCTGCTAGCTTAACGTATTATGTGGTTTATTGCCAATACAGTTATAAGCTATTGGTGCTAGGGTGGTCAATTTTTTCCATATAAAAGATTAGAAGCAGCATACTATAAGAAAGCATGTGCAGATCTTCATTTTGTTATTCTTCCTCCTTACTCGTCCCTCTTCTGAAAACTCAAAAGACATTTTCTCTCGTCCACTCATAGTTAGTCTCTCTCTGAAAACTCATCAATCATGTTCCTCGTCTTCATTTTGCTATCCTTCCTCCTTTCTCAACCCTCTTCAGAGAACTCAAAAGGAAATTTTTCTCTAGTCCATCTAGAGTTAATCTTTTTAATCTTTATTCCCCTCTTCATTCCACTACTTTTTTTAATCGATAATCATTCAACTCTCTTTCTTCAAAGTTTGAACTGAACTGATCATTTTCTGGAACCATTCCATTCAGCCTTCAGCCTTCTTTTTTCGTTTTACGAGCACATTTTTTCTTGCAATCATGCTTTTCAAGCTCAACATACTTAGTGATGAATGCATTTAAGAAAGTATAGAATGATTGGGAAATAAATAGAGAAGAAAGCATTCCTTCAGGAAAGTGGCATCCCCAACTTTTGCTGAAGCTGATAATTGAACGAGTAAAATAAATACAGAATGTAAGAAAATTAATATTGACTAAATATTCTTTACCTCTTTCCATGTTCGAAACACCTTCAACCATCGATAATCGGAAAATGGATTGTCTATCTGAATCAAAAATGCAAACTAGCTTATTGTTAACAAAAACGAAAATATGCAGAAAAACCACATAAGTATCGAAGGCAAAAGAAAATTGTTAAATAACTTCAAACCTGCATGCATTGCTTCTTTTCAAGTTCTAAAGCCTTCAGCATGTCTTCCTCATAAGCAGATCTCCACTGCGATTGATCAAAATTGGATAACGACGAGAATCATCATTCCAGAATTTCAGTGTGGGCATGTTTGTGTGGGTGAAGTGACATGCTCCAGCATGTCACACATTGCACTCGCATATCAGAACAAACGCCTAGCTAACAAAACCATAAGGATCTGCTCCAGCAAATAAATGCCCAGCATTCTATAAACCTGGAGCGTACCACTCAGGGTACTCGTGTACAAATCAAAAGAAATGCCCAACTAACAAAACCACTAGGATCCACTTGCAGGTCTTTACCCTTTTTTTTAATATTAGGAAAATAGTACTATTTCCTCCCTATATATATTGCTCTCTTTTCCCCTGAGTTTTCAATCACTTCCCATGTTATTTGCTTTAGATTACTTTTCAAGTTTGCATTGGTTAAGTAATTACTATTAGCTGTAGCACTAGTTCATATGTTCATTTGCACTAGTTGTTCAATTAAATCCAATGTAAATGAAAATGGAAAACACCACAAATAAGGCATAACCTAGTGCAAATATGGTACCAAATTAATGGAAACTAACTACTTATACTGCAAATGACCTTAAAAGTCCATAAAATACTTATTTTTTGAATAAAACACAAGATAATTGCTAAAATGTTGCTTAGGAAAACTAACGAAAGATGTTCTCGCTTTTAAAAGGGAGGGAAGAACTGAAATATTTAAATACTACAATGCAAGCATTCTCCACAAGAAAAATAATAAATTAAAAGAAAATTAGTGATAAGATGAATATTTCACCTGGTCATCTCTACCACAGTTCCCCTCCTGGTACTTTCTATATACCTACAATGATGATTTTGTGTATATAAGCACAATATCATATAAATAATGTTATGAGTTGCATTAGAGGCTTTCTATTAGATTCTTTAAAACAGTTAATCGGTAGGATGAGCTTTTAGATTGATGAATAGTGAGTCATCCTTTCCAAGGTGAATCAAATGAAATGAAAGTGAAGTTTCTCCACCAATCACAAAGCTCGTCTAATGAATGTTAAGTGTCAAGTCTACTTTTCGTAATTAAATGGAAAAACTCTAATTCAACTCATATATTAATAGCCAACTGTGGTAGATAATTACTTGTAATCCTCGCCGAACATCCAATTCATCCAATTCACTAAATTGACTCTGAAACTCTTCCATTTGCTGAATAACTTTTGCTTCATGAGCACGAGCCTCAAAGTCGAGAATGTCACACATAACACTTAACTGCATAAGGCTCAAGCATAAAGAAATAATGCTGAAAAAGAAATTTGAATGACTAAACATAACTGTAAACCACTCAACATGGGTCAAAGAAACATACTTCTATGTTACAGGACAGAAGAAACAAATAGAACTTGCACCGAAGTTCAGCAAAATACACAGTTTTCAATTTTTCAAAAAGGAACTGCATTAAAAAAGATGGAAGTAAGATTTAGTGATATACCAATATTTACATCCAAAATACAGAGTCTGTGTACATACATTGAATCCACGCTGCAGTAATTCTTCATTCAGAAAAGGAAACTTCTCAATCAACCGGTACTTCTCAGTTAACTCTTTGGCCAAGACTTCTAGACAATTAGGGTCATACTGCTAAAAATGAGAACAGAAAACCAGATTATTGTGTTATTAACAATAAACTAATATTGCACACTTCAGAGAACAATTTGAATTTTAAAGAAAAATAACAATACCTTTATGTTACAACCATTCTTAAGCAAGAAATCAAGAAGGTCAAAATACTGAGTAGCCTCTCTCATTAGTTCAAAACAGCCAACTTGAAATTGATGATTCGATAATGTATCCTAAAAGAACCCATTTAAATAACAGTTACAAATTAGACAGGGAGATATATGTATGGATACAAATCAGGGAGAGATGAACGGTAGATAAATATATGGATACAAATTAGAGATAGTCAGGGATGGAGGATAGGGATGGCAGGCGGTAGCAGCTGCCACTCTCAAAATTTTTTCAAAAAATACTAAACCACCACTAGTACTACTAGCAAAATATAAAAATTCATTCAAAGAAAAATTTCAGCTCCCCTTTCTTCGGAAAATTATTATCAAGGCCATGTTCAAAGCTCCAACTCACATATGCTGTCTTTCCAAAGATTGAGGCTCAATTAAGGTAAGACTTAAGTCCCTCGCTTGACTGTGAATTCTAAAGGGAAAAGAAAGAATGGGGTAAACTTGGTAAAAGCCCTTTATTGTCTTTCTGCATGCTAAGCAGTTAAAATCGATTTTTCGAAACAAATTGTTCTAGGTCTGATTACCGAATAATCGGCGATTTTTCTAATTAATCGCTTTAGGAACTAATCGGACCTAGCCTGCACTGTGTCAAAGTAAAGAAATTTAACTTCTATAGAATTAATAATCCTTAAAAAAACATAGAAAACTTCAAAATAAATAATATATACATTAAAATAATTTATTCAATAAAAGTAATTCACATCAGGGCAAAATACTTTTGTATAGAAAAGTTAGCTCTAACAAATACAAGGTATCTTTTTCAATTCTTTTTGATAACGAGAAGTAAAAGCTAATTTTAAAACTAAAAAAAATTATGGGCTGTTTATTTATTTCTCCTTCATTAAAAGGTTTTTTTCTTTATTTTTCACTATTAGCTGCCACCCCTATTGCAAAATCTCAGTTCCGCCTTGGAGATAGATCCAACTTGAAGTCATAATTTGTAACAGAAAAACAACACTACAGAATATATGTAATGTTGAGAAAATTTTGTACACACACACACAACCAGCCCCCCCCCCCCCCCCCCCCCCCCCCCCCCCCCCACCCACACTAACATCCAACAATACCCACACACACAAAAAAAAATTCCAAAACCAAAATGTAAGGTAAATAAAATTCCAAACCCATATAATTACTGCACATAATATTATAGTATATGGGAAAATGACCTCATGATATATGAAAAAATTCTCTCATTTAGATTGATCATTATGGATTGGTCACCTAATGGGCAATCCATGTTATCATGACATATAATATTATTTATAAATTTTAAAAACCCCAAAACGTAATAGTGCGCTTTGATTAGTGAGGCTTGCGCTTCAAATTGCAAGCTTTTTACGAGGTAGTGAAGTTGCTTTGCGCCTTTCGCCTTCGACTACAATGATTATAAGCCACAGACCACGAAAGCCCAGATATCCCAATAGTGCCAATATAACCTCACTTAACAAAAAAAATGATAAATAAATAATAATCCAATGTTACTGATGTAAACTTAACCTAAGTAAAGAATTTTCAAGAATTTTAAAATATTAAGTTTACTAATACGTAATACAGATTAAGTCAGAAATTAAACTACTAATTGGTTTGATGAATTTTCAAGATATGAAATAGTTTAACAACCCAATTAAAGATTCAATCCTAACAATCAATAATTATACATAAACGTTTTTAGCAAGTAAAATAATCAATAACGATTTGTACCCGAATTAGCAAGTAGAAGCACACACTTTCAATATTTGTGGACGACAGAAAAATCAAATAATAATCTAGAAACGATAAAGTAGTATCACAAATAAAAGATACGTGGAAAGAATATACCAGGTTTGAAGCAAATCGTGTTAGTTCCCTGAGGGCTGCGGTGGTGAGGCAGCGAGGAGGCGTTGCTGAGGTGGAGGACTTGGCTGTCGTTGGGGAGGCAGCGAGGTGGACGGAAGGGCGGTGCCCTGAGGTGGTGTTGGGGTCGGCTGCGAACGTGGTGGGGGGTTCGATTGAAGGGAGAGGGAGGTCGGTTGATGGGGAGTTGGTCGGAGGATGAGTGGAGGTGGTGAGGGAGCCGAGGGTGATGGCGACGGTGACTGGAGGGCGACGAGTGTTGGGGCTTCGGGGATGGGTTCGGAGGTCGAGCAGGGGGTGGGGGTGTTGGGTTTCGAATTGAAGGTGAGGGGTTGTCGGAGTTGGTGGTCGATGGGACAGTGGTGGTGTGTGTGTGTGAGGGAGGAGGTCGACGGGAGTTGGGTTGAGGTGGTGGCAGTGATGTTGAAGGCGCGCCTCAGGCGACGAAATTCAAGGGTGCGATGTGCCTCAAGCCTCAGTTGAAGCGCACCCCTTGTTCGAAGCGTTGGTGAGGCGTGCGCCTCGGCACGCCTCGACGACGCACCTCAACATTGTTTTTCCTTATGTTTTCCCCTTCTTTATTATTTAAGTATTCTTTCTTTTTTTAATTTTGAGTCTTTTGACAGATTTTATATTTTTTATTATTTAAAGTATTTTTTCTTTTTTAGTTTTTAGTCATTTGACAGGTTTTATATTTATATTCTTTTTATTATTTAAATTATTCTTTTTTTTTCTTTTTTTATAGTATTCTTGCTTTTTTAGTTATGCAATGTTTTTGCTTTACTGCTGTATTAGGCTGCATTGCTTTACTGCTTTATTAGGCTATTTGGATGAAACTTACTGTAATAATTAATTTTAGAATACTTGAATATACTTAATATTTAATTGTAATGTTGTAATACTCTGTAATAGTGTAATACTAATACTTCATTGTGATGTTCTCCAAAAAAAAAAATTTGAATGTACAAAAATTATAACACAGTTACAACTTACATATTACACTTACACCGTTATACGATTACACTTACAAATTACACCTACAAAATACGTCTTCCATACCTTACTTTTTAAGTATATGGTCATTGTATGATATATTTTGTTGTTATGATGTTATCTTCTTTATATAATCTAATTTATAAATTTTAAAAATCCCAAAAGTAGTAGTGCGCCTAAGATAACTAAGGCTTGCGCCTCAAATTGCGTCTTGCGGCTCAGGTTTTTTACAATGAATTGAAATTACTTGCGCCTTACGCCTTCGACTACACTGGCCGGTGGTTGTGGCGGCGTCGACTGATCGGGAACGGGAAGAAGAGAGGGAGGAGATGAAGAGTAGGATATGGTTGGATTTGGGGATTAGGGTTTAGGATTTTAATTTGGACATTTGGGTGTAGTTTTATAGTTTATCACAAACCCTAATAAATTTCTCAGTTGTCTCACAAAAAGACGGTTGAAGAGCAATAACTCAACACAATAATTTTTTTAATCAATAATAGCATATAGACTCAAAACAAAAACAGAATAAATCTCAAGCAAATCTAAAACAAATCTCTCAAATAAACTACATATGGCTAAATCTCAAAATAAAATAAAACAGAACTGATGTCCTCATCAGTTACTCTTTTAAATAGAATAAATAAATTAGATATAAGACTTATCAGAAAGAATATTGGTCTTAACAAGTCCAGCCGGTTCTTGCTAATCATTTTTCTCCCTCCTACCCTTTCACTCTCTAAAGTAAAAAATATTCAGATCAACAAAAAAAATACCAGTAACAATCGTCATCACTCTCTCCCACTTCAGTATGAAGGCATTGCATTTGATTCATATAAACAAATATATTTAATATTCTTACTGTTCTTTCTAAGCAATAAATTTTGTATTGGCATAAGCCTAGTTAGAATTACTAGTTTTCAAGCATGTGTGACGCATGTGAGAGGCTATAAATTATAAATGTGTGGTTGCGGTTTGATTTTAAAATGTGAGGTCAACATTTATTTGGGCGGTGCAGATGGTTGATATAACTTGGAAGTCCTGAACTGAAGGAAAAAATTTGTATGGTTGAGATTAGTTTAAGTGGGTTGGTAGTATACAATTTGGGCAAATTCAACTCTTTAGTTTTAATAGTAGAGACAAATCAAAAAAATTAATGCATTTGCACAAGCACACAATCGAATATAAACTGATGTAAAACATATTAACAATATAAAAGCAAATATGCATACAATAAGCAATCTATAGCTGTTAAGATTCTTAAGAAGGCTACCAAAAGATCAAGGAAGAACAAATACCTCCATGGATAATAGATCATGGACCTTTCGTACAATTTCTTTATTTAACCTGCTTCTCAAGTTCTCAATCTCTTCCTCTGTGCTTTCCAAAATCTTAAACAAAAATTCCACTCTATTCCAAAGGGAACGAAACCTCAATAATAACTCCGCCTCCTCCATGTCCATGAATACTCCTTGATCTTGGTTTAAACCCAAATTTCCCTGAAAATAAAGGAAAAAATAAAGTCAGCATAAAAATTTGAATGACCATAAAGCATGAGTAATTGAAGTTTAGTAGGTGCATACAGTTTATTTTTAATAAGTTTCTAAGAAAATATTTGAAACTCTGCATTCAAGTTGCGGCTCATATAGATATATTTGATTTTGGCATAGGCATGCCCAACTAATATGAAGGGATGTTTATTAGTCTAGCACCATACTTCTATATATCTCTCCCAAACTCCTGCTTATTTAGTCTTGTTGCATTTTCCCATACTGATATATGCACATTCAATTTCAACCAGGTCAGAACTTTGATAAAATAAAACCTTATGGAAACTTAATTATTTTATTAAGAAAAAAGAAATTCCTGCATCACTTCCTTGACATGGAGTTTTTATATAGAGAGAGATGTTCAATCTAATTTTCAACCAACAAGTAGGGCACCCATCCTGTGGGAGCTGGCTCATCTCGCCACACCTTCAAAGTTTCCGTATAGTGTGGTTCGTTTCACAGTTGCATGCAACAACAATTGCTGCAATTGATGTTGGATTGCAAATTCTCAATGTAAGCAACTGAACAAAACATAACAAAATCAACCTCCAAAAGTTGGGCCGCATAAGTTTATTCTAAATGCAAGTAACTTAATAAATTATATCTGTAAAAAATAAGTCATTTTAGAGCATCCACAATGGTGTTCTCATTTTTTACAAAATGGCAGCTACAGTAAAAGCAAATAGCGAAATCCTCTGTAGTGGTCGTTTGCTATATTTTTGAGAAAGACGAGGCATGATGTTTCGTCCGTCAGTTTTTTTTTATAGATTTAATTAATTACTGATTAACTATTAAAATATGTTAATTAAATAAATTAAATAATATAATATTACCTAAACCTAATTAAAAACCCACTAAACCTAATTAAAAGGACCTAACCTACCCACTAATCCCTCCTCAAATCATGGACGGGACATGTCCCATCCGAGAATTTTTCAATTTTTTTTTCAAACGGATCAGACCGTCCGATCAAAAAAAAAAATTTGGGACGATACATGTTGTATCGTCCGACGTGATTAAAAATAATAATAATAATTGGGACGGGACAACTTGTATCGTCTCTTAGAGCATCCACAGTCGTTGAATGTGAAAAATGGCAAAATGCATTTTTTGCCCATCCAATTCGACGAAACGCTGCAGTCGTCGAATGGCAAAAAAATGCATAAGTTCATTAAAAAAGAAACAGACGAAACATGATGTTTCGTCTGTAACTAAAAAAAATTACGGGACGATGTTTCGTCCCAAAAAGGGAAAAAAAGGAAGTTTTTTTTTTTGCAAAAAAAATTTGCAAAAACAAATTTTAAAAATAGTTTGTAAATAATATTTGCAAAAACAATTTAAAAATTTGTAAAATAAATTTTAAAATTTGCAAAAACAATTTAAAAAATTACAAAAATTTCCAAAAAATTCACTGTAGCTGGACGAAGCATGGTGCTTCGTCCGGAAATTCCGGAGGTTTTTTTTGTAAAAAAAAATTGCAAAAAGAATTTTTTAAACAAATTGTAAATTTTTTTTGCAAAAACAATTTAAAAAATTGCAAAATCAATTTAGATAATTGCAAAAAAAATTTAAAATTTACAAATTTTTTTTAAATTGGATTGGGACGAAGCATGATGTTTCGTCTCAAATTGGGACGAAACATCATGTTTATTCCCACGTTTAAAGGTTATTTTATTTGGTTTTTTTTTTTTACTGCGGACGAAACATGATGTTTCGTCTGCTATAATATGCATTTTGCTATATCGAATGCTATTCGCCCCTTTCTACTGTAGCGATTTTGCCAAAAAATGGCAAAATAGCGAACGACTGTGTGAGCAACAGTAAAAAAAAATGGAACAAATTGCAAATAAGCAAACGACTGTGGATGCTCTTATAATTTGAGAATGCCAAATTCATTTCTCATAAATGAGAACGCAGTGTAGCTATTTTGCCATTTTAAAATAGCAAAATAGCAAACGACTGCAGCGTCTCATTTCTCAAAAAATGGGAAATTGGCAAATATAGCAAACGACTGTGGATGCTCTTAGTAAGAAAGAAGTGCCAACAAAAGTTCATAATTCTATAGTACAAAGGACGAAGATAGAACCTTTATACTCTCTGAAATAGATAGTGTGGTTAACGAACTGCTGAGATCCATCCTTTCATCTGTAAGATTGTCTAGTTCAGTTGAAACAAACTCTTTCTGTTTTAGAAGCTTATACAATTTCCTTTCCTCTACCTTTGGGTACTCCAGTATTGTTTCCGCATGCTTTTCTAGTGTCATCTCTTTAGTACTCAAAGCTCTCCAGTTCCTCTTAACAGCCCCTCCCCAAGTTGCAGACAGAGCTAACCAGGAGCGAGCAGCAAAAGGTTGTGCTAGCCTACCCTGTGCTATTTTCACATAGACTGCTAATGCCATCTCTCTTGTTTCTCTTGCTTAAAAACACTATCTTTTTATCCTTGAATAACTCCTGCACATAGAAGACAAGAGAAAAGACAATCTCAGTTACAAAACGAATAAAGGAGGTTTTAAAAAAATGCATATATAAAAAAAATTTAAAAAGGTAAATTACCCAAAAAACAAAAACTTGAAAGGAGCCAACATAGTTTAGAGACATTTATAAATCAAAAATCATTTAGGAATAATAAATACGGTTAGGATACAAATTAACTTACATATACAACAGTTCTCTGTTTTAAGACATCTTATTTTACTTGACTTTTTATCCTCATTCATGCCCTAATATACTAGAAACTCAAATATATAAATACAACAGTAGTGTTGTACTACGAATGCATGGTGTAAACCTTTATAATGAATGCCCATGTAGTTCGATAGAATCTAGTAATAGTAAGTCCAAATTTTACAATTATGATGTTCAAATCTGCTCCATAAAAAATGGGCTCAGCTCCAGAGCACATTGTTCCATGAAAATTATGGTAATAATGCATGACTGATTGTTACTTTGAATCAGATAATCATAATTTATGCCAATATTACAGCCAAGTAAACTATTTACAAAATGAGGACCTGTCACAATACTAAAAAGGAATTAAATCCTCAAAAGTTCTACTAAGAGTCGAGTAGGGAAAAGATGATAAATTTGTCAGGGTCGCACTTACAAGTTTAGGACCTAGTCAAGTTTATAGAACACAAAGAGTGGATAAAGTGAGAAGCAACAGTATCTGAATATACTAAGGGTAGTCAAGGTATTGCTTGGAAAGCACTGTTTGTAAGCCTATATGTAGGCATCTTACTATACCTTGTTAGACAGAACAATACAGCAACAGCAACGACCACAACAACAACAGCAACAACAACATGAATAACACCAACAACAACCAAGTCTTTGTCCCAAAAGTTTGGAGTCAGCCTACATAAATCCTTCTCCACTCAACTATATTAAGTGCCACTTCCTTCGTCTAATTAACACTCTACAAATCCGTATTAATAGCTTCAACCCAAGTTCGTTTGGGGCTACCCCGTCATTTTTGCTATCCTAACTACTATCAATTTTCTTAACTGGGGCTATTATCAGCCTCCCACCTCAATTGATTGTCCAACATTTTATCTTCAGCTGGGTAACTTGTACTTTCCTCCGTATGCATTCAATTCTTTTTTTATCTTTTATTGTGTTTCTACTTTCTACTCAGTCACCTTCAGATAAAACAATATAATAATATATTTTCTTGTTCTCTGAAACTCTGAACTTGAAGATGGAGCTTAGACTTTAACATTTAAGCAGGGATGAAGTGAAAGAGAAATGCCAATCTTATTTCTTAAAATTAAAATATTTTAAATAAATCTATGAATAGAATATTGGGATATTTCGAAATTATTGTAACAAGTATAGAAATCTAGATAGATATATATATAAAGAAAATACTTTTTGGAGATTAATATTGATTCCTTTCAACTCAACGATTAAAAATACTATACATGATATAATGAGAAAAGGGAACCTTATCTGTTTGAGGTGATTTTTTAAATATCGAGCGATCATAATCACTCAGTGGGGGCCATTACAAACAACTGATTTGTTCGACGATCCATATCATTTACCTTGATTTTCATGTCATAATATGAAAAACCAAGTTCTTTGGATACTTCTTGATCATGTTTCAAGTTGTTGCATAACTAGGGTTTTTTCAACTATTAAACAAATTGGACAGCACAAAGCATAGGCAAGAGACCTCCAAAAAAGCTTTTTTTTAAAATAAGCGTCAAATGACAGAAGAACATGGTCGAACAATGTGGACTGTGCATAATGGGTCCCATGAAGTGATTATAATTACTCTACGAGACAATTTCTTCATATAGTGTGGGGTCCCTTTTACTCTTATAGAATAACTGCTAATGCAAGGACTAAACATTATTTTTTAAAAATGTTAATTAAAAATAAATGGTTAAAGATAAATAAATAATGAAACATTACTGACAATACTAGCAATTACTTGCAGCCAATTAATCATCAAAAATGTTAAAAGGTAAATTTTCATAAGCCACTTTTAGACAATGCGTTCTGCAATGATTAACGGAGGCATATGAGAATTAATGCTTGAGAACCCTTCAATGTACGTTACAAGTAAAGAAAAACAAAAGTGAGGTATTGAGGTTTAAGAGATTAGTAACTAATAAGGCTGAGAAACAAAGAAAATAGAAGTGGATAACAAGAGACAGAATTAGGCATAGTTAAGATATGAAGTGAAGCTTTTATGATGAGATTTAATAGCGAAAGAGTTTGTTGTAGAGATGAGAAAGAATTTGAATCATATTTTGAACATCTCCATAATCCACTTTACCAGTTGAACCACCATAACACACTTTAACCAGTTTCTGCAGTATTTTGTATTTGTTATTTGTTACTGTTTTATTTTTCAATGCAAACATGCCAGTAATTGCTTTGAAATTTAAATTAGACCTTTCCCTAAGTGAAAACACTCAAGGCAGAAAATATTGATACATAGCTCATTTGGGATTTTAATAACAATATTAGAATAAGTTGATGTTTAAATGATAATTGTATAAATGGCTAACTGTAGTTTTTCAACAAAACTATACACAGCCTGTAAAATGCTTAATAAGGTGTAGGAAAATGATTGAATACGTATTTATAAGAATGAAGAAGATTTGTGAAGTTGCACAAGATACTAGATGATCGAGTTTATGAGAATGGAACTTTGGGAGGGTTACCTCCTATACGTATGATGATGCCTATTATTAAAAATAGTACATAACATTATCTTGTGGGGAAAAAAATTGTTTGATAATCATTGGTGAAACACAGCTACTAACGAAAAATATATTAAAAATTAAAATGCACTCTCTAGTAAACGGGGTGGAGCCATCTCCAAACATGTTCAATTACAGCTAACAACTAGAAGAACAAAATCTTCTAAATGTAGTCAAGTGTCAACCTTTTTAACTTTATTTTATAAAAATGTTAATTTTTCTTGATGTAGAGAAGTATGCATCATCCCCTTTCCCATTTTGATCTCACAAAGCAAAACCTGTACAACACCTTAGCTATTCAATCTGATAATCAAAGTTAAACTAGTGATCGAAGTACAAAATTGTTGAATAACGACATAGACTTGCTTCAAAACTGTATGTATTGAAAAGGTATCAGCTGATATTCCCAATTACATTAAAAAAAAAAAAAAAAAAAAAAAAAAAATATCAATAAAGGATCGTGAACCTCACAGTGTTCTAAAGCAGAAACCGTTGCCTTAATTAAAGAGATCGGCTTTCCCCATCAGCCATCACTCCGCCGTCTTACGCATGAGAGAAAGAGAGAAGAGATAGTAAGTTTGTGGCCAACAAGAGAGAAAGAGGTTTTTATTTGCAGGGTTTGTTTGGGTACTTCTGGATTATTATTACAAACAAATTTCAATATACTTCTACTATTATAACCCAAACTGACTGCGGTGAAGCCAACCTAAGTTGTGTGAAACCCAAAGAGGGTGTACGAAACCAACAATTAATGAAGAGCTGAAAATATCATTAATCATTAAATAATGCATGAAACCATATAATCATATCAACTGTAGTAAATGATTATTTTACTTTCTTAACCGTAGTAAAGAGTAAACACGTGCATTTCATGTGCTAATAATCTAGTATATACAAGCTAGACATGCCATCAAATGTCTACCTCAAGAGCAATTGCAACAACAAAAAAAACTCATAAAGAAGTCTCTAGTACACAAGCATGTAATCAAATATAACCTTCTTGCAATCAAAGATACTAGTAATATACACATGTGATGCACGTATTAATTTTTAAAATGAATTTAAAGTAAAAATTCTGATTTACACATGTGATGTCGATTTATGTCTTAATAAATAGGATTATGAAATTTTAAAAGAAAATGTAAAGACTATACTGAGAGAGCTGGAGTTGCAAGTAAGTAGGTAGATTTACAACTCCAACTCTCCCATTATAATATTAAAGATTATATATTATATTATAGATATATAGATAGTAACACATGTGACGCACATTTAATATATTAAAAATTTTAAAATAAAAAACCTGACATTGTGAGGACTCAAACCTGAGACCCCTTCATATTAGTTATGCACGTGTAATGTATGTGTTGATAGATTCACAAATGACGCTCAGGGCCGGCCCAAGGGTAAAGCAACCCAAGCTAGGGCTTTAGGCCTCTAAAAAAAAATTATCTGAACAACAAAGGCCTCCTCACATGCCAAAAATCCCGAAATAGGCCTCCTCGCATACCAAAAAGCCCGAAATTGATTACAATAATATAATAAATGATTTTGCATCTCAAAAAGCCCGAAAGATAACATTTAAATAAAAATATATTAATTTTAACAAAATATTATTATATGCTTTTAAAATACCTCATTTCGAAGTTCGCTTTAGGCCTCAATATGTGTTGGGCTGGCTCTAATGACACTAAGGCATTCTCCCAATATAATATTAGAGAAAGAAAATAGAGATAGAGATTATATATTATATTATAGATAGATAGTAATTTCACATGTGATGCACATTTAATATATTAAAAATTTTAAAGTAAAAAAAAATGACGTAGTGAGGACTCGAACTTGAGACCTCTTCATATTAGTTATGCATGTGTAATGTATGTGTTGATAGATTCACAAATGACACTAAGGCCTTCTCCCGTTATAATATTAGAGATTAGAGAAGTTATCAGCTAAAACCCTAATCCCAAAAAAAACAAAAAACAAACATCTAAGATGTCAATAAAATAATATAAATTACAACAAACACCCACAAAATTCCACCTTTTACCTTTCTCAAAACACTAATCAAACTACTCATCCACAAATCGAAACCCTAAATCTCAAGCAATAAGGGAACAACAGAAGCAACTGCAGACGACGATTTTACCGAGAAACCCTATAAATTAAAGAAAGAAATTGAATCGAAGATTTCAAGGTTTTTGGACGTTTTGGTACTTTTGGGATTTGAAGAGGAAGAGGGCTCCGACGATGGAAGGATGACGAACGGGCGAGATGGGGGCGAATTTTTGGGGGTGGGGGGAAGAGGGTTTTTTCTGGATTTGGATGGTGGGGGAAATTACGGAATTGTCCTGGCAGTTTCGAGAGTTTTACGTTGGCTTGTTAGAGCATACACAGTCGTTCGATGTAAAAAATGGCAAAATGCATATTTTGCCCATCCAATTCGATGAGCATCCACAGTCGTGAATGGCAAAAAAAATGCATAAAGTCGTTAGAAAAGAAACAGACTGCATTTTAAAAAAATACGGGACGAAACATGATGTTTCGTCCCAAAAAGGAAAAAAAAAGGAAGTTTATTTTTGCAAAAACAAATTTTTAAAATAGTTTGTAAATAATATTTGCAAAAACAATTTAAAAAATTGCAAAATAAATTTAAAAATTTGCAAAAACAATTAAAAATATTACATAAAGTTCCAAAAAAATCACTGTAGTTGGACGAAGCATGGTGCTTCGTCCGGATTTTCTGGAAGTTTTTTTGTTAAAAAAAAATTGCAAAAAGAATTTTTTTAAAAATTGTAAATTGTTTTTGCAAAAACAATTTAAAAATTTGCAAAATCAATTTATATAATTGCAAAAAAAAATTAAAATTTACAAAATTAATTTTTAAAATTAATTTTTTTTTTAAATTGGATTGGGACGAAGCATGATGTTTCGTCTCACATTGGGACGAAACATCATGTTCATTCCCACGCTTAAATTCGTTTAACGGTTATTTTATTTGTTTTTTTTTTTTTTACTTCGGACGAAACATGATGTTTATCATGTTTCGTCCGATCAATTAAAATAATAATTAAATAATCCAGACGAAACATGAGCTATAATATACATTTTGCTATATGGAATGCTATTCGCCCCTTTCTACTGTAGCGATTTTGCCAAAAAATGGCAAAATAGCAGACGACTGTGTGAGCTACAGTAAAAAAAAATGAAAAAAATGGCAAATAAGCAAACGACTGTGGATGCTTACGGCTAGATGGTAGTTGTTGAGTTGGTGTGGGGGTAGAGTTGTCAGATAGGGTGGCTATATGTGGAATATTTTACCAAACTGTCCCACTTTTCGAAAAATTTTCCCAACTGCCCTACTTTTTTTTAATATTCCCAAAACGCTATACTCGTTTTCTGAAGAAAAAAAAACGAGTGGGTAAAACCATATCACTTTTTTAGAAAGCGAGTGTGAGGCTTTGCTTTTCGATAGCCCATCACTCGCTTTCCGAAAAACCGATGGGATTTTATCCACACTCGCTTTTTCAGAAAGCGAGTATCGATTGGGGCTTCTTAAGCTTCAGATTTAATTCTCTTGACCCCCATTGTCTTTCAAATCTCTATCTTCTCTACCTCTTCTACGTACAAAACCCTAATATCTCCCATCTCTTTTTGGTTGATTTACCCAACAATTTGGCCGATTTGTTTCATTGAATGAATTTGGATTCATAGATGTTGGAGTATGTATGAATGTACAAGGCAGACTGCATATGCAGTTTGAATTGACTTTTTTCTTCCTAAACTCGCTTTCTTTGATTGTGAGTCTGGGCAAAACCTCCTCGCTTTCTGAGCTTTCTAAGAAAACGAGTTTAGAGCTGAGAGATTTTCATACCGTAAGTGGTCTCTGAAAATTTCTCAACTCAACAGTCGCTTTCTCAGAAAGTGATTAGATTTTGCTTACAGTCGCTTTCTGAAAAAACGAGTGTAGGCAAAACCACATCGCTTTCTGAGAAAGCGACTATGGAGTTGATAAATTTTTATAGACCAAAATATGGATCTTTTGGAAGTGGGTTTAGGGTTTTGAGAGTATAAGTTGAGAGTGTTGGAAAAGATTAAGTGAATATATTTAGATTTATAGGAGATTTTGTGGGTAGGAAGTCGATTTTGAGAGGCTAGAGTTTTGGGTTTCAGAGTTAATGAGAGAGTAAGATTGGAGATAAGAAAGAGTCAGAATGGAGATAAGGAGAGGAAAAAATGAGTATGAGGTATTAAAACCCCCAAACGACACTTGATGTATCAAAAAGCGACTTTGGGAAAAACTCACTCGTTTTTTTTTTAAACAACAAGTCTTGGTCAGGGATAAATCAAAAAAAAAAAAAAAAAAAAAAACTCACACTCGCTATCTCAAAAAACGATAAGATTTTTATCGAACTTGTTTTTTAGATAGCGAGTAGGTTAGTTTGAAATTTTTTTAAAAAGTAGGTCAGTTTGGAAAAAACTTTCACAAAGTAGATCATTTTGGGGAAAAAATTCTCTTTATCTCATTCTCTCTTATTCAGTCCTCCCCAAAAACTAGGGTTTGCACAGTTCGCACTTAACGTCGCCAAGAATCCAAGTTCTCCTCCGCTCTCCTCCGTTCGCATTCGCAGAGTCGTAGTCCCGCAGGGCCGCAGTTCGCACTCGCAGTCGCAGTCTCTCCTCCGCTCTCCTCCGTTCTCCTATAGTCTCACACCGCTCTCATAATCGAACACCAAGAATTGAAGATCCAAGTTCAAGTCTCTCACAGTCTCGGTCACGGTCTCTGTCAGGGACGTCAGAGAACCATCGTCGATGACCGGAGTTATGAAGAATAATAGCGGTAGGATTGTATCTGTGATATGCAGTGAATGTATCAGTTGTTGGTTTGTTTGTTTGTTGTTTCAGCAAACCTGCTCTTTACGTGTTGTAACGCTCCGAATACCAAATAAGACCGAATTCGAGATTCCACACGATCTTTACACTTCACTTCGTACAATTTTACACAGAAATTTAAATTTTTCACCATACAACCGAGTTCTTTACATTGTTCACACAACGGAAGATAAAAATGAAGTACAACAATGAAAATAATATACAACTTGCATGTCTTTAACAAGTAACCAATCAACAGCATTGAAATCAACTTTATTCTTTCTTGAAAATCCAATTCCTGCATATTAAGCTGTGGGCACGTCAGTTGCTTACAACTGACGAAAATATTATACACGATCATCCTCTCTATGCCGGAAATATAACAATCTCAATACTTTAACAAACCACAATCTTGAATGTAAATAAGTGTTAAAATGTGACTACACTAAACATGTAAGTGTATCAATGTCTTAATGCCTAACGCAGATATTTTATACTAAGATGACACTAATGCATACTTGTTCGGATTCTATGCATCTCATACTACATAGGTCCGAGGGCAAGTACCTACGTACTCCACATTAAAGGGTTCGATCCCTTGCCATGAAAACTACCCAGTAATAACGTATGATTTAAATCATTTCACAAGTACAGATCCAAGTCCCGGAGTCCACCGCCCGACTGTTATAACAAACTCCTCATCGTGTGAATCATCTCGCAAGTGCCCCTCTAGTCCTGGTATACGTATATACATTGGAGTATGGCAAACTATCCACCCGATTACGCATAGTACCGGATTTAAAATAAAAGCTCGTCTCCCATGAAGCAACCAAGTCTCGGAATCTACCGCCCGACTGGGTCTATAGTCCCGGAATCCACCGCCCGACTATATAGAGTGCCCCACTTACGTTTGCCCAAGTTTTACTATATCTTCACTTATGTGCCTAGTTCTTAAGTTCAAGACATGAATAAATTATCATACCTAGAGTTAGTCTTACCCCCTACCGGATTTAACCACAAATACTGAGATATCTCTATGGCCATATATCAAAAATATAACTCAAATTTTTTTATTTCAACAATGCCGTACCCGAGGTCTCACTAAACTCTAGATCACAACATTTCATGTACAAGAAATCCATGGGTACTCATAC
The DNA here is from genome assembly GCA_017893485.1 of Hemerocallis citrina. Taxonomy (NCBI): domain Eukaryota; kingdom Viridiplantae; phylum Streptophyta; class Magnoliopsida; order Asparagales; family Asphodelaceae; genus Hemerocallis; species Hemerocallis citrina. Next base: position 57,238,568 of record CM030361.1, read on the forward strand.
CCTTCAATAATCATGTATTAAACTCAATATCTTCTTATCTTAAACTTATTCATAAATTGATCAATGTCTCATTTTAGCACTATTCATAATTCATTTATTCACAATCTTTCAAAAACAACGTTTCTTTTCATGAACTCAAAATATAGAGTAATCACTTCCGATCTCATAATTTAATCACATATAGTGTCTTAAACCACATCAAATATTCAATCAAAATAACCGTAGAATCTCATTTAGGAGAAAAATCAATTTCATTGCCAAATTTAATCTTCTTATAATCAAAGGTCATACTCTTGATTAAAATTTCAAAATCATCAATTTATCAATTTCACTTTTAATTATGTTATTCTCACACTTCCAGTACTTTCGAAAATATCCAATGAAAACACGTAAAAAAATAACCGGGTTTTAGAATTTAATCAAAGTCTCCACATTTTTAAAAAAAAATTGTTTTGAACAAAGTGAGAGAGCTCACATAAGGGGAAAAAAAGTTTATAAACATAGTCAGAGAGCTCACATATGGGAAAAAAGGTTTATAAACAAAGTCAGAGACCTCACAGAGGTTCAAACCCAGAACGAGCAAGAAAACTGCCCAACGCCCAAGCCAAGGGGCCAAGTGCGCCCACATGGGTGAGATACACAACAGGTTTTAAATACCCACCCTCTTCCTATTTCACTATGTTCAAAAAAATTGTTTCTGAAAGCTAATTCACGACACCAATATTCGAACACATGCCGTCTAAGGGGCAGCCGAGCGCCTACCCACTGAGTTATTGCTCAGATCACAACTTATAAGGAGTTTAAATCCCCAACTATTTACCCTCGACCGATTTCATCTCTTTAAAAAAATACACGCATTCAATTTTTATTGTTCCACCGATTAAATACGGTCAACCCACGCACTCTATGTAACACTCCGCAAAATTGGATGTGACAATTTTGCCCTCGTGTGTTACGCACATGTATTTTGTAACGTGTTTTCACCATGTGTTTTGATTACCGACTCTGTATGCATTTCCTATATTGATTTTACCCTATTTTGAGCCAACAAAAATATAATATTTCAATCTCTGTATTTTTACGTGCTCTTTACGTGTTTTTTATGCACATGTTTTCTACGTATGTGACAATTACATCGTGGAATATATAAAATTAATAAATATATTTTTCTTATGTTGTATTTTATTATTTTTAATATTTTTCCGTTGATAAAACCAAATGTCGCATTTTCATGTTTTACGTGCGACACACGTGTTTTCGGTAATTGTATTTAAGCATGATTGTTTTCAAAATAATTTTCATAGTGTGTGTGACGCCCCGTAATTTCAAAATACATATATAGTGTATATATATCTATATAATAAAACACAAAGAAAGCTATCAAGTGGCGCTCCTTCAATCCTCCAAAAAATCAAAGGTCCAGATCTAACTTCACAAAACATATTTTCCCTCCCAAAGTTTCCCCCAAAACTCAAATTCAAATCTCTCACCCAAAACAACTCATATATTTAATTAATTAATTCTCTCTCTCTCTCCCTCCCTCCCTCCATATTCTATTCAAAAAATTAAGAAAATAAAAATTTTAATTTTTTTTTAAAAAAAGTTAAAAACTAAAAAACTAAAAAAATTAAAATATTAAATACTTTAAAAATCTATATAATAAAACACAAAGAAAGCTATCAAGCGGCTCTCCTTCAATCCTCCCAAAAATCAAAGGTCCAGATCTAACTTCACAAAACATATTTTCCCTCCAAAAAGTTTCTCCCCAAAACTCAAATTCAAATCTCCCACCCAAAACAACTCCTATATTTATTTAATTATTTCTCTCTCTCTCTCTCTCCCTCCATCCATCTTCTATTCAAAAAATTAAGAAAATAAAAATTTTAAATTTTTGTTAAAAAGTTAAAATCTAAAAAACTAAAAAAATTAAATTATTAAATACTTTAAAAATCTATATAATAAAACACAAAGAAAGCTATCAAGTGGCTCTCCTTCAATCCTCCCAAAAATCAAAGGTCCAGATCTAACTTTACAAAACATATTTTTCCTCCAAAAAGTTTCTCCCTAAACTCAAATTCAAATCTCCCACCCAAAACAACTCCTCTATTTATTTAATTATTTCTCTCTCTCTCCCTCCCTCCCTCCATCTTCTATTCAAAAAATTAAGAAAATTAAAAATTTTTTTTTTTTAAAAAAAAGTTAAAAACTAAAAAATTAAAATATTAAATACTTTAAAAATAATTTTAAAAAATCAAAAAAAATCATATGAGATGATTTTTGCAAGACCCCCAAAAATTTCTCATGTAATATGTTTACTGTTTCAATTGATTTGCTAGACCTCCAAAACTATTTTCTATGAACAAACAAGGTGCACCGTTCCGAAGACGTGCCGTAGGCACGTGTCAACGGGCAAACCTAGTCTATATAATAAATTACAAAGAAAGCTATCAAGTGGCTCTCATTCAATCTCCCCTAAAATCAATGGCCTAGATTGATTCTCACGAAACATATTTTCCTGCCCAAAATTTCAAACCCCAAAAACTAAAAAACTTAGTTTATTACTCTCTCTCTTTTCTCTTTTTACTTTTTTATATTTCTCTCTTTATCTCTCTCCCATACTTTCTTAACTTACTTAGAAATTTTAATTTTAAGATTTCAGGTTTGTAAAATTTTCAGAATTTTTATGTTTTTTTTATTGTACATGTTATATTGAAAATAGCAAATATCTCTTCAACAGTTAAATTTCATCATTTTTCACCCTTAAAGCTCTAAGAAGTTGGATTTTACACCCTCATTTATAATTATTTTTCAACATATACTAATAGAAACATGGACTTTTATTTACAACTAATTAATTTCATACTATTCAAACTTGAACTACAAAATTCTTGTTTTATTGTTTACAGGGCTTTTTGTGTGTTGTATCGTTCCGAAAACGTGCCGTAGGCACGTGTCCATGGTCAAATCTAGTATATCTATTTCTATTATAAAAGCAAGAATATAAAAGAAAAATCTGACAGGAGCCAATCATAGCCGTTCATATATTGTATTGATCTAGACGATTAAAGGTTGAGATTAAATAACTTAATTGTAATGTGTATTACACGTGCAATTGCTCTCTTTCTCCCTCTATATACTATCCCCATCTAACCCCATCGAATCCCGGCCTCCAATCGAAAACAAAAAAAAAAACAGAAGGAGAGAAGAAGAGAAGCAACAAACCTCCTTGACCAACATCGGAGGTTGGACAGGATTCTAGTCTTGATGGATTGGGAAGCTAAATTTCCACTAGCATCAGCTAGATCGATCCCTAGACCAGCATCAGATCACACCCCGATCCTTCTCGATGTGGGGATACGGGGAGCCCATAGGCCTAGGAAATTCAGATTTGAAAAGGCCTGGTTGGAAATTCAGGGATTCCATCACATGGTTATGGAGAATTGGGCGCTCCCAATTGCCGGCAGGGACGCGGCATCCCGATGGTATGGAAAAATTCGAAGACTGAGAAAGAGGCTTTGTAGATGGAATCGGTCTAGATTCTCGATCATCTGGCATGCTAAAGAGTCCTATCTAGAAGAAATTGATGAGCTAGAGAGAGTGGAAGAGACTAGAGTCCTGTCGCATGAAGAGCGAAACAGGCTATTAGAGTTCCGAGATAACATTGCCAATCTTTATAGACTGGAAGAGATCAAATGGCAACAAAGGTCTAGAATTTCGTGGCTCAAGGAGGGAGACGCGAATATGGCCTGCTTCCACCGTGTTGCAAGGGCAAGAAGGAGATCCAATCTTATCCTATCTATTCAGACAGATACAGGAACCTCGCAAGACGAAAAGGTGATTTCCGCAACCTTTCAAACTTTTAATAATGGTCTCTTCGGGAGGAAGAATGTTTTAGGATCCCAATGAGCGAGGACTACTGGCAGGCATATCAGAATGTATCGGGACTAAACTTATCCTCCTTGGAGGCACCTTTCTCGGAAATGGAAGTCAAAACGGCTATCAACCAGATGGGAGCAGACAAGTCGTCTGGGCCAGACGGCTTTCCAATGATGTTCTTCCATGTGTTTTGGGAAGAAATTAAAGGAGACTTTATGGATTTAATGGAGGAATTTTTTCACAACAGTCTGAGGCTAGGAATGTTCAACTTTGCAGAAGTTGTGCTGATCCCCAAACGAGAGGTATCTAAGAGCGTTGGGGATTTTAGACCAATTAACCTGATAAACTGCTCGGCTAAGATCATCACTAAGGTCCTAGCCATCCGCTTGGGAAACATTATGGACAGTCTTATCAGTAGGACCCAGACGGGTTTCATCAAGGGCAGATGTATTCTAGACTGTGTGGCCATTGTTGAACAAGTTATCTACCACTGCCATAAGAGCAACTCCAAGAACTTCCTCCTTAAGCTGGATTTTGAGAAGGCATACGACTTCGTCGACTGGGAGTGCTTGCTAGAGGCTCTCAGAGGGAGAGGTTTCGGGGACAAATGGATCAAACAATGTTTGCAATCTAGTAAAACGGCAATTTCAGTGAATGGGAGGCCTGGTCCATCATTTCCTTGCAAGAAGGGACTTCGACAGGGGGATCCGCTATCCCCACTCCTATTTACTATTGCAGCGGATGTGCTAAGAGGTATGCTAGAAAACTGTCACAGAAAAGATTGGATAATGCCTGTGACCATCAACACCTCTAATCAGGGGTGCACGATTCTCTAATATGCTGATGACACCCTACTCTTTGGAAACGGGGCTAGATCTGAAACAGTCTGCTTTAAAGGGGCCCTCTACTGTTTTGAAGCCTGGTCAGGCCTTAGGATAAATTTCCACAAGAGCGCGCTGGTTCCCGTTACACCTTACTCTTTGGAAATGGGGCTAGATCTGAAACAGTCTGCTTTAAAGGGGCCCTCTACTGTTTTGAAGCCTGGTCAGGCCTTAGGATAAATTTCCACAAGAGCGCGCTGGTTCCCGTTACACTATCAGAAGTAGAAGCACGGGAGCATGCCACCATTCTAAACTGCTCGACGGAGGAGTTCCCAATCAAATATTTAGAGCTCCCACTCAGACCAGAGAGACTTACTAAGGCTGACTGGTTACCTATAATAGACAGGGTGGAGGACAGACTGTCTGGATGGAAAGGTAAATCGCTTTCTCTCGGGGGCAGAGTGGTACTCATCAACTCAGTGTTGTCTAATCTGCCCATCTACTACATGTCGTTTTTTAAACTCCCAAAGTGGGTGATCCAAAGGATTGACCGAATCCTAAAAAGATTCCTTTGGAAAGGGGCAGATTCGAATAAGGGAGCTTACCACCTTATCAAATGGAGTATTGCCTGCATGAAGAAGAGACATGGAGGGCTAGGTATTATTGACCTTAGAGATATGAACCTTGCCCTCATGGGGAAATGGTGGTGGAAAGTTTTTCACCATTGCGAGGAAGGATGGCAGGATTTTATTCAACCATACCTTCGAGGAAAATGGACGAGAAGCTTAGGCTTTCGAGTTGGGTCTAAAGTCTCTCGCCTCTGGAAAGGAATTGTCAAAGCCAGCGGACCGTTTAACTCAGCAGTAACGTCTATTATTGGTAATGGATGGTCCACCAGATTTTGGTAGGACAAATGGTGTGGTCCACATGCTCTTAAGAAAAGTTTCCCAGAGTTGTATGAAAAAACGATTCGACTGAATATTTGTGTGGCAGAACCTGGAAAAGGGGGAATTGGAGACCGTCGTTCCGAGGAACTCTTTCCCCAGGTTTGCTTCAGCAACTGCGTGAACTACAAACGCGCATTTCTCAGTTTGGGGTGTTATGCGCCCAAGGCCCAGACCAGATGCGTTGGGGACTCAAGAATAAGGGAGTGTTCTCGGTTAGATCATTTTACCACCGAATTCACTATCGAGGATGCAGACCCAGCTGGGCAACGGTGTTATGGAAGGCAAAAACGTCCCTTAAAGTAAGGGTTTTCCTCTGGCTTATGCTCAACAATGCTATACTCACCAGAGAGAACCTGGCCAAGAGGCAACCCCACATTGCGACCAACTGTGGGTTCTGCAACTTACATACGGAAAATTTGAACCATCAGTTTATTCACTGCACAAGAAGTAAGGCCATCATGATAGAAGTTCTATGAGCCCTAGGAACAAGTGACTATCCAAGAGAGTATGAGGAACTATGAGTTGGCCCCAGATTTGCATCGATCCGACACGACATGAAGGATGCGTGGTATATTGCCATTGCGGCAACCATATGGGTGTTATGGCTAGACAGGAACAATTTTTATTTCCGTGCTTCTTGTAATTCTATTTATGGTAACCTTACTCTTATCATGCATCTGATTTCCTTTTGGACTACAGCTACTGCCACAGGAGCGAGATGGAGGATTGCAAGGGTCTTCCAGGTGGAAGAATTTGACGAGGAGGAGGTAGAGTTCGGGCCGACTATGGAATGAGGAGTGAGCACCCTCCATTCTTTTCAGTATTTCATCAACTGCACTCTCTGCCTCTTTGTATTTTGTATCAATCTATTGTACTTTTGGTTGTCTGAGGTTTGGATGATGTAAGCGTTATTCCACCTTTTACCTCAAAAAAAAACAAACAAACCTCCTGACCTATTCCCGCTGCCTCGATCTGCGCGCCGCCGTACTGCCAGCAGTGGCCGCATTCGATGACTGACGCCGAACCCCCCCCCCCCCCCCGATCTCGTAAACTGACTCTTCTCTTTCGTCTTCTTCTTCCATCTCCTTCAAATCAATGTCTAGGGTTTCCAAGAAGCTCCAATCTCTCATCCTCCAAATCCTAATCTGTCGATTAGTAAGGTAATTCCATCTCATAATTTTTCAATAAGCAAAATGATAAATTAGATTAGATTCGTCGAATTCGTTTTTCCTTTGATTGAGTATTTGTATATAAAAAAATTTGATCTTTTACGTCATATCTATTATCTTATGGTTAGAGTTTAATTTCACAATTTTATCTGAAAAGTTCTCACCGTCGGTAACCTCCCCCACCTCCTGCATCTCTCCCAATCTTTGATTTTCGTGCTGTTGCTAGGTCTGAGCGCCGAGGAGAGAGCCTGCCTTGTTAGGGCTTGCAAGGTTTGTTTGGTGACTGACTGTGTTTGGGTTTTGTAGAGGTTGCTTGATTTTTGGTGGTGCTTTAATTTTCGTATTGTGTTTTTGTGGTTGTAAAGTTTTAGAGGATTAGATATGTCATGTTTCTATTCCATGTTGGGTTTATAGTTTACAGGGATCAAATAGGTATCAAATTTATGTGATCCCTATCTAACTATGATGTGAAAATACATTAGGTTGCTCAACTCTTAAATAGATTATTTGTTTTAGAAATTGTCATAGGTCATAACAAGAACCATATACCACCTACTTCTTGCACAACTGAGTGAGGATTTATCACTATGCTATTGTTGTGGTTATGACTCACATTAATTAAGTTAGATGTACACTTTTCTTTGAGGTCTGTACAGTAAAATTGCATATTTGGAAATTGAAAAGATCAGAAGAAGCATTGGTCCACTCCCTGATTATGATTAAAAAATGTATTTTGCTAAAGTGAACTTGGTTTGGTATCACCAGCAATAAATCTATTTTAATTTCCATTTTTCTTTTACATTATATATTTGATTAGAAAAGTATATATTCGACATATGAATTGCATTTTTATAAAAAAAATAATTTCTTGCGGAAGAGAGAATTTTTGTCGTTATAAAGTTATCATTCAGCTGTTGTGCTGTCCTCTTGCCTTTTTGCTATTTATGTTGCATCCCCATGTAAATTTTCCTTTCTGCCATTTCTTCCTTTGCTTAACCTCATTCTGACTTTTTGTTCATTAGAGGGATACTTTCTTTTGCCATTAGAGGGATACTTTTTGTTCATTAGAGCTGATCATCTTACAATTATTTGCGACTTTTTAGGTATCCAGTGATGGAGGCTCAATCAAGCCACACTTTAGATCCACTATCTGCTGCCAAAATCTAGGTGGCAGTAAGAACAGTCAGGGTTGTTTGGGCAACTCCAGAGATTGACATCCTATTCCAATCTCCATCTGCGTTTTTTTTTTTTTGATTAAAAAGGTTGGCCTAGGCCCCCCCTAGTTTCATTAAAAAGATTTTAATAAAACACAAAAAACCATCAACGGACAATGATGTTCATGTCACCCACATTCGGGTCATGATACTCATTGTCCACCCAAAACAACAAAAAGTTTCCCTACATAGGTCGCTTCCGATCCCATGAGTCCCACCAAAATACATACAAGTAAAAATAAAGGCCCAAAATACATCAGAATATAGTCCTGAAACAAACATGAAGCACTTCCCCTGGCTGCATGTTCCACCCTCCTGACACCATGTTCCATCTGCGTTTTTTCTATACATGATATTAGCAATGCGTCCGTTAATGAGCCAAATACTTTTCAGGTTAGAGATAACATACGATTTGTTGAAGTGGTTCTATTGGAACCTGAGAAGAATATTGTCGCACTGGCTTATGCATATTTTCCCCCTCCCTTCCAACCATCACCGGTACCCAGAACAAAAGGTGGACCCATCATCCCTAGCACGGTACCTCCAAGGAGGGCTGGGGGAAATCAAATGAGAAGAGCATATGGATTGTAGAGTTGACTAAAGCACATGCTGCAACTCGTGGTGGTCATCATAGGGGGAAGGTCATTTCATCAGAAGTTGTACCTGACGTTCAACCGCCAATGGTTGGTATATCTTTCATATAATGCTTGTTGAATATAAATACAACATACTTCTAGAAATTTTAAAACTTATAATCTGAAATAAAATCTGAAATAAACTATATGCGTCTTCATGAGGGCATACCAAGATCTTTAACATAGTCTTGGTGTGACCCACATTGTTAGGGGCAGATCTGAATATGTTGAGGGGTATATTTGATATTAGCATACCTGTTAAGAGGTAAATATGATGTAACTTGTAAGCCCTTGTATGTATTAGGGCATGCTAGATTCATGACACATGTTTTGCAGGTTGGTAAATGATGAAAATCGTTCCTTCGGAATTGAGAAGGCCCTATGAGATTCATAACTAATGAGGATCTTTTGGATATTGATAATACTTATTAAATGGTTTAGGAAATTAAATGGGGGATATGGTTCATTTTAAGGGGGGATTCTTGGATCTTGATCGATAATCATGATTTACTAACAATTGCTTGTCTGCGTGAGCCACAATTGGATTTATAATAGTAGTGCAGTGCAACTGATTGTCCATCCGTTGACTATAGTCATGTAGATTTTTTACTACATTAATCTGCATTCAATTTCAAACATTATTTTTCCTTATTTTGCATCATCTTTTAACAAATTGAATGTATGACTTTACATTGTATATAAGATACAAAAAACAGTAAGGGTGTGTTTGGTTCCTTGTTGTAGGTACATGTGAGGACATAAGATCACATGTCATGCTTGCACAAATCATTGCCATACAAACTTCTTGATTTAAATACCATTTCCATACAAACTTTATAAAATCATTTAAAGAAACCGCTTATTTGTCCATGGCCTTGGTTAGGTACATGTGATGAATAACCAGTGAAGGAGTATATGTGATGTAAAACCAACCCTAAAATAGAGAATTTCCAAGAATTTTAATGGGTTAATTTTACCAACATGAAAGTGCGGATCTAAGTTGGAAATTGTTAACAGTTAGCAGGTTTGATGGGTTTTCAAGAATTGAATCAAATGTAACAATTACAATTAATAATTCAATCTTATAATCAATAAGTAAATCCCTATGTGTTTTAGCAAGTAAAAAGTTCAATAATGATTCGTACTCTATTCAGGTATGTGGAACACTCAATCTCAATTAATTTTGTGGACTACAGGCAAATCAGATAATAAACTAGATGATAAGGCAGTAGAACACAAATATTAAGAATGGAAAGAGTATACCGAATGTGAAGAAACCCAGCGTAGATGTAGCAGTGGACAGTACCCAAGAACACAGCAACGCAGCAACGATAGAAGGGCGGCAGCAACAACAGCGAGGCTGGCCGACGAGGAGGTGCGACGGTGGAGGTGACAACGGCTGGCGTCGAGGCTGATGGAGCCGATGGATGGGTTCAGGGGTGATTCGGGGCTAGGCAGTGCGAAAGAAGCAATCGGTGGTGGGAAGTGGGGTGAGGAGGTAGGTGGTCGGCAGGTTAAGGAGAAGACGAAGGGGCTGACGGAGTTGTGGTGAGGGTCGACGAAGTTTGGAGGTGCGGGATTGGGTGGCGACGGGAAGTGGACGAGGGCGGCGGTAGGGGTTTTGGGTGGCGACGGGAGTTGGGGAAGTTGGGGATCGGGGGCGTGGAGGTTGAGGGAGATTCGAGAGTAGTGGGGAGTTGGGTTCTTTGTGGAGATCGGTTTGGGAGTTTGGTGGGTTTGGGGAAAACGAAGAAGGACGGGTGAAGATGAAGATGGGAGCGCGGCTGATGAGGGGGGGGGGGGGTATCATTAGGGTTTGGTTATTTGGGATTAGGGGAAATTAATGTTAGGGATTTGTATTGGGGATTTTAATTTGGGGATAGGTTTTAGAATTAATCACTAATTCTAAAATTGATTAGGATTTATCACAAACCCTAATTTTAGATCTCAGTTGTATCACACAAAAGAGAAGTAGGAAGAGCAAAAACTCAACACAGGTTTATTTTAATCAATAATGGCATACTTTCTCATTAATCTCAAGGCCTATAAATAGGCTCAAAATACATCTTGATACAAATCTCAAAATATTCTCAGAATCTAAAAAAATACAAAAAAGATTACATATGGCTATAATTGCCAGAAACAAAAATGGTACTGAAATAAACTAAACAGGAAAGATGTCCTCATCATTCTCTCCGGGTGGGAGAGAGCTCGACCCAGTCGAGTCAAAACCAGTGATCCTATCATGGTGCTCCAAAAAATCTGGATCCAGTTGCGGGAGCCCCTTACAATCACTGCAAGTGTCATCCGACTTCGGCTTGTTTTTCCACCTCACCAAATACTTGTGCATACCACCATCTCTTGTGGAGATTATCTGATCATCTACAATATTATCCAATTCTTCTGTCGGTGGGTGAATAGTATCAGGTAAAGGGGTAAATGTGGGAATCTCACCATTAGGCTGCAGGGTAGGCTCATTTATAAAAAAAATTCTAGGGTTGAATTCTGAGCCTTTATAAAGTACTAGATCCTCAATATTGAAAATCTTACTTATACCAGAACCTTCAGGAAGGTCAACGACATAGGTACTATCATTGATTGCATGTAGAATCTTAAATGGGCCTGCAGCACGTATATTCAAGTTCTTAACGGGTCCAACAGGAAACCGTTCCGGATGAATCCGAACCATCACTTCGTCACCAATATCAAAAGTTATAAATTTCCTTCTAGTATCTGCTATTAACTTGTAGTTAAAATTATTCTCATTAAGTTCCTTGGAAATTTCTCTATGCAAGTCATGAATGTTATATGCAAATGTGGGTGCAGACTCTGTGACTCTGTGATTTTCTAACACAGGGATAAAATCTATGGGTTGCCAGGTGACTTGGAAAGGAATGGGTGTCTCAGGTATACTCAATGGAGGTGACTGGATAGGTTGAATACAATTGAGAGACTGGTCATCCTCTTTTTCATCAAAGTCATCACTTATATTAGGTTCATAGGTAAACTCATTGTCGGGCTCATCAGCGATGACTGCGGTACCCTCTACTATATTGATCATACTTGGACTAGGACAGTTGCCAGCAACATGGCTGTATCCCTTACATTTATAGCACTTAGTGAGAGGATCAATCTTAGAATAGTCTCTTTCAGTGTTCTTACCCGTATTGGTATTTCTAAGTGGATAGGAATTTGAAGTATGTTTATTTGGGTAAGACTTGTTAGGGTACTGAGGAGAGGAGTGCTCAGGTTTCGAGGGGTCAGGAGGATTCATTCTAGAGGAATGATCTCTCGAGTCGCTGGACCTAGAATAAGAACTAGATTTAAGGGAATCCATGTCGAGGACTAGGGCGTAGGCTGCCGCTATTGAGTCAACGTTTCTATAGATTAGCTCGTTCCTAAGGTCAGCTCGTAATCCAGCTTTGAACCTAGAGAGAGTTTGTTCTTCACTCTCTTTACCTAAAGCATTGCACCGAATAAGGAAGTCATCGAACTTATCGACATATTCTTGTGTAGATTTACTTCCTTGATAAAGTTGGTTCCATGAATCTAGCAATCGGGTATGGAACGATAACGGTACATATCTCTCAGTGAGCTTCTCTTTCATGGCCTCCCAAGTGGCTATGGGTGCCAGGCCTCGGCCTCTGCGGGCATGTTCAAGATTGGTCCAGTATTGTTGAGCTTTACCCGTTAATTTCATAGTAGCAAATTTAACCTTTAGGGCTTCGCTCATGTCAAACCACACAAAGTAGTGGTCCATGGCACGGATCCAATCGAGGTAAGCTTGGGGTTCCATGTGGCCTTCAAACTGGGGAACGTCAGCCTTAACGTTCTTTTTATATTGTTCGTCAGGGTCACGTTCTTGACGTCGATCGTCATGAACATTTCCTTGAGGGATCTGACAATGGGCATGAAGCTCAGGGACAATGGTTTGATTTAGCTCCACTTTCTCAAGCCTCTGATTGATATTGGCAAGAGTTGCTTGGATGGTAGCTAGGGTAGCGGAGATATCATGGTTGTCCATTTCAGGTCTGGGAAGTCTATGGTTCCTAATTGGGTGATTGGGAAGGGATAGGAAAGGCTCTTCAGGGTCTGTAATGGTGCTGCGAAGACGCATTCACCAAAAGTGGAAACTATGGGGTGTGTCCTAATTATTATTATTATTATTTTTTAAATGATTCTGAAATAAACTAAAATAAAATAAAAATAAAATAAATAAAATAAAAGAAAAGACTACACGATACTAAATGAATGCAAAATTGATGCCTACGATGTAAGAACTAGGGTTTTAAGAACCTTCGCTCTGATACCAAAATGATGTAAAACCAACCCTAAAATAGAGAATTTCCAAGAATTTTAATGGGTTAATTTTACCAACATGAAAGTGCGGATCTAAGTTGGAAATTGTTAACAGTTAGCAGGTTTGATGGGTTTTCAAGAATTGAATCAAATGTAACAGTTACAATTAATAATTCAACCTTATAATCAATAAGTAAATCCCTATGTGTTTTAGCAAGTAAAAAGTTCAATAATGATTTGTACTCTATTCAGGTATGTGGAACACTCAATCTCAATTAATTTTGTGAACGACAGGCAAATCAGATAATAAACTAGATGATAAGGCAGTAGAACACAAATATTAAGAATGGAAAGAGTATACCGAATGTGAAGAAACCCAGCGTAGATGTAGCAGTGGACAGTACCCAAGAACACAGCAACGCAGCAACGATAGAAGGGCGGCAGCAACAACAGCGAGGCTGGCCGACGAGGAGGTGCGACGGTGGAGGTGACAACGGCTGGCGTCGAGGCTGATGGAGCCGATGGATGGGTTCAGGGGTGATTCGGGGCTAGGCAGTGCGAAAGAAGCAATCGGTGGTGGGAAGTGGGGTGAGGAGGTAGGTGGTCGGCAGGTTAAGGAGAAGACGAAGGGGCTGACGGAGTTGTGGTGAGGGTCGACGAAGTTTGGAGGTGCGGGATTGGGTAGCGACGGGAAGTGGACGAGGGCGGCGGTAGGGGTTTTGGGTGGCGCCGGGAGTTGGGGAAGTTGGGGATCGGGGGCGTGGAGGTTGAGGGAGATTCGAGAGTAGTGGGGAGTTGGGTTCTTTGTGGAGATCGGTTTGGGAGTTTGGTGGGTTTGGGAAAACAAAGAAGGACGGGTGAAGATGAAGATGGGAGCGGCGGCTGATGAGGGGGGGGGGGTATGATTAGGGTTTGGTTATTTGGGATTAGGGGAAATTAATGTTAGGGATTTGTATTGGGGATTTTAATTTGGGGATAGGTTTTAGAATTAATCACTAATTCTAAAATTGATTAGGATTTATCACAAACCCTAATTTTAGATCTCAGTTGTATCACACAAAAGAGAAGTAGGAAGAGCAAAAACTCAACACAGGTTTATTTTAATCAATAATGGCATACTTTCTCATTAATCTCAAGGCCTATAAATAGGCTCAAAATACATCTTGATACAAATCTCAAAATATTCTCAGAATCTAAAAAAATACAAAAAAGATTACATATGGCTATAATTGCCAGAAACAAAAATGGTACTGAAATAAACTAAACAGGAAAGATGTCCTCATCAATATGTTTTCTGTCTTTACTTAAATTTGCTTTTTTTTTCTTTTTAAAATTAATCATGAGCATAAGCAGCATAGAGGGAAAGAACAAGCTCCATTTCTATGTGCAGGTTGGATTGACACATCAAACCTTTTTTGGCTTATGTAATAAAGATGGGAAGTAATCTTTTAAGAGAATATTAAATATGCAAGTGTATGGTCCACAGTTCAAAATGTGTAAGGTTCGAACATTTTTTTAGTTGGCTTCACTTTTAGAGATGTTCGGTACTCGCACGAATCTGGAATATAAATAAGTAGAAAAAAAGAATTTAGGCTACAATCGTAAAGAATTTGGTTAAATTTAATAATTAGCTTAGTTAAACTAATTGTGTTTTACCTGTTGAACAAATGCAGGGCTATAAGATGGATATTTATGGAGATCCGGAAATGGAGATTGCAAAATTGGATAAACGTTTAGAGGAAATTGAAAATGCAACTAAAGCCGATAAGCAAGGTCCGCTTGGAGATGAATGTGCCAGGAAACTTACATTGATTAGATCCAATTAGTGAACATCATCATCTCTTTGCTGGTGGTGTTTATTTATTTTAGATTTAGCTGTGATGAAACTTCAAATGTTGGACTTCTGCTCACTTTTATAATGTTGTTTATGTTGATCAACTTCGAACATGACTACGCAATAGTTGAAAGGTATCGTACTTAAATAAAATAAATTTCACTTAAAACCTTTTTTCTAAGTAATTATTGTGAAGAAATTCACTTCTGTTATGGTTGAGCAGTACCATCTTACACAATGAGAAATGTTGAAACAAATCTAACAGACGCAACATGCCATCTCTAATTTCCAGACTTTTGTATCTAAATTCAATGGTCGAGTCTGTTGGACTTGATTTAATTTAATAATATTTTTCCATTTAAATGTAATCGTTAAATGGCATGTAAAGATGTTGTTAATTGAAGTTTCTAATGCCTGATAAATTTTGTCTTCAACTATGAGATTATGTGGAATATGCATAATGTGAAACTATTGTAAAATATTATCTTCCATTCCGAGAAGCAATGAAGAGGCGAGGCATAGAGGATATGGATCTGGTGATAGTAGATGCCCAGATGCCTGGTAAGCTTTATTTGGAGTTCTTTTAACATATTCACATCTTTGTAAAATTCTTCTTAGGGTTTTCTTTTTTGACTTAGATCATTAATTCTACTGTTTGCTAATTTTTGCTGGTGAGTTGGTTATCACTGAAGCTGATTCTCCCAGCCGACGACTTGCTAAACCACTGATTTTTTCCCGGACAGAGAGTGACTGTCCTATGGAGAATGGTTATGCACTCCCCGTTAAGGGCATCTATATTCTTGTTGATATCCAAAATGTGGTTATCATTGAGTTCGAACTTCGAAGATAGGAAACTGGTTCTTGGTCCTCCAGCAGATCCGTTAAGAAACTACACTCCAGGAGATACAAGAGGAGGTGTTGATCGTAGTGATGTGAAACACCTGCAAATTCTGCAACCTGATGGTCCAAGCTTTCATGTGAATGGTCATTTTGTCGAGTGGCATAAGGTATCTTTCTATTATTGTGTCTCCACGTTTTTGTGTTAGATTTAATAGATGTTTGCAGACACCCAAAAGTAATGTTTTGTCTCAGTCTCAGTAACAAAACATTAAAAATGGGATATATATAAATTTCACATATCAACAAGTATGCATCAAATCCGTAAACCATTCCCTGTTAGTGTTTGTTTTGGGGTTTCTACGCAAATGCGATGTTTGTATAATGATAGTTATCTTAAGTTTGGTAGTTATTAGGTTATTAGTGTACTACTATGCATTTTTTATCTGCAAAGCCTTTTTTAGACTTCACTACAGAACAGATGCATGGAGGATGTGATTTGGAGAGGTGATATGGTAGTTACTAATTTTAATGTGAAGTACTACGATCTGCATTTTGTTATCTGCATAAGTCGTAAAGAGTTTTTTAGACTTTGCTATTGAACAGATGCCCGGAGAATGCGAACTGGGGAGATTTTAGGGTAGTTTTTTTAAATTAAAAAATGCAGATTAGGGTATTTTACAATAAAAAGTTGTAAACTTTAGGGTATTTTAAAAATAAATTAGCCTTTTATTGCTAAGATTTTTTTTAAAAAAGAGTTATTGAAAAATTGTGTGATTTTGAATGGGGTTGCTGGTGACGAAGCTGTGTGGGCGTTGATGATAGTGTTTGTTCGGTGGGGTGGGTCGCAACGGGGGCGGTGGGATCCAATTTGGGAAAAGTTCAGGTAAGAATCTTTTGATGTTTGCGTGCATGGTTTAATGATGGTGTTAAAAGTTGGTTGGACTTTTTAAATGATTGCGAGTGGGGTGTAATTAGGGGGGTGGGGATACATTGAGTGTGTAGTTAAAGGCAACATCTTGTTGTTATTTATGCAATAAACAATTAAAAGAACTCATGCAACATATATTAGTGATAACTAATCTTAGTTAATAAGGTCTATTCAATTTTGAAAATCAACCAAATAGAAAAGATCAATACAAATTACCCCATAGTTGCAAAGGACGAACTAATTTTTGTTAAACTTATATGTAATTTATTTTGTATATTTTATTCTAGAATTGATCAATGTCTTTTGAAATATTATTTACCACAGTTTTTTTTTATTTTTAAATTTTTTATTTTGAAGATTAGTTGTGAAACATGTGATCAAATTTCATTGAAAAACAATACCTTGAAATTAACTGGGAAAAAAAGTAATGGATGTGAAAGAAGGAAAAGTACGAAACTAACTGCTATTCTTTATTGTTTTATTTTTTCGTACTTTTGTCAAATATACAAAAAAGTAATTAATTACAAATAAATTATTGCAGATATATATTCAAAATCATAACAAAAGATACAAGTGCCGAAGCATATTTGACTTTGTTTAATGAGGAAGCACCATGCATAATCGTTGCTCTGCAAAAGACTTGAAACAGATTAAGAATAATGTATAATATCGAGAGCTAATTACTTAATATCAAACAAATATAGTGGTTGGTGTATATGATTAATTTAGTGAAAATGATGTTGTCTCTTATGTATCAAATGTGATATGCACCATGGCGGCGGAGAGCGGTCACTGCCCAAGATATCGAAACTTTTCAAGTGCTATAAATTTGTGGATAATTAGCAAGTGTGGATGAGTTTTATTTTTTATTTGAAAACTTTAATTTTAATTTTCCGTTCTCTATTTTTTATTTTGAATTGAAATTAATTAAAGTTGTGGATTTATTGTTTAAGTGTGAAGAATAGATAATTTTTGTTGTTATCATGTGTGCAAATGCTGGCAGAAGGGTTATAATTCATCATATATTAGGGTTATATTAAATTAAATTACATTAGTGAAGTGAATAGCTATCATGGAACAAAAGTAGCTCGAACTGAGTACTATCTTTGTCTTGATGAATTTCATGTGCTGAAGAAATTTTGTTGGTTCAGGAGTTTCTTTGAAATACATGGCCAAACTGTTGCCTTTTGGGAAAGAGAAGGATATCTCAAATGGATTTTACAACAATTGCCGAAGGGAGGAAGCACCTCTTTGGTCGCTTGAGTATCCCCATCCAGCTGCCTTCTACTTTTTCAAGATTTGCACATGGAAGAATTCCTTAGGATTCATATGCAAAGCTTTAATTAGGATTCTGCTCATTTCAAGTGTAAAGCAAGCTTTGGTATTTTATTGTTATTTTATTTACTATTGGATTAGAACTCCACTGTACATTATTGTTTAGAAGCAAGTGTTCTACCCCAATATATATTATGACATTCTTTGGTTAAATGACAAAATGTGATGTCGAAGTCGTGTTCTCTGAGTAAATATAAACTAGATTGCATGTGTACATGGTATCATTATGATTCTTTTTCTCCTTTCTCAATTGAACAAGTTCCTCAAGTCTCAATCTACATTTGTAGGAGTTACCGATTGCTTCTAATTGATTGTATTCACAAGATATAACCTTGTTAAAGTATTAATTGGTATAAACATGTAATATTTCTATGCTTGATTGAGGTTTATTATTTTAGGAATTTGAGAGAATAAAAGTGATAGTAGATAAATTCATGGGTTCTTTTTGTATCTTCAAAAGGTAGGGGATGATGCACCTATGCATGTGCAAGTTTAATTCGATTTTCCATGAATATATTTATGCATGTGTGTTTGTTTTTTAATAAAAATACAATTTTTATATGTTAACGATTGAAAAGAACTATTTTCCCAACCAAAACAACGACTATAAGTTTGAAAAATATGTTTTTTATGATTAAAAAACACTTGAATTATGGATTTCTTATTTGCGTACTTGTCGTTATAACTCAAAAACCGAGGACTCATTCTCTGGACATGATCTTTTCAATGGATTATAAGCCATGGGTGATCCTTACAAACATAACATGCTTAGTGTACAATCTATACTGTAGATGGTGGATGAATCGTTGTAATTAGACTCGCTTTGTATTTTTGAATTAAAAAGATCCGATTTATCATAAAAAGAATGTTTACTAAAAAATAGCCAAACTTTCTTCAAGACCCTAACTTTTACAAACAAAAATCACCATTTTTATGAATCACCATTTTAAAAAAGATCAACCATTTTCCTAGAGACCCTAATTAACTGATTTTTAAAAGTAACCAACTTTCTTTATTTATTCAAAACCTTGTCATTTCTTTTATAACCCAAAAAATGATATTGTCTTGATTTAACAAAACTTATTTTGACACCAAAATCTTTTTTTTCACACAAATCACTCAAAAATAAACATTTCTTTCAATAAAAACAAAACCGAACGATCTCTTTTTTGTAAATGAACAAAGCAACTGGAATAAATAAAACGATCCCCAAATCTTATGCTAATGGTATGGTTGAACATATGAGTTTTAATCTATGACATTTTTTTGCTCTTCTTCTTATATTCGATGATTGGGTGAGTTTATGGTTAGGATCTTGGTAGATTTGATCTTGATTTAGGGTTTGGGATAGCGATTAGGGTTTTTTGGGGGATTTGATGTGCGGTTGATTGATTGATGTTGTCGATAGGGAGTAGGGATGGTGGCAGTGAGAGGAGAGCTGAAGAATAATTTGGGGGGGGGGGGGGGGGGGGGGGGGGGGGGAGGGGGAGGAACCGATGGATTCCACCGCTAAAACTGGCGTTAGAGAAGGGGTGAAAAAGAGAACAGAAGAAGATTGAGTCCCTCTCGATTGCCGACAGCCCCGACGATGTGGGTCCCCCTTGGATGATCCTGATGACTCTGAAATTAGAGCGGTAAGGAAAACCTTTTTTTTTTCTTTTTTCTTTTAGTGGAAATCTTGAGTTGGATTTAGAGTAATTAGGGCTTCTTAATTTTATTCTTGTTTTGTGAATTTAAGGTAATTTTAGTGTTGAAGTGAATTATTCAAACTTCAGTCAGTTCTTAGGTAATATGCAAAACAGTAGTTTTGTTTCCATGCAATCTGACATAACAATTAGCACTTCAGTTAGAGTTATATTTCTTATAATAATTCTATATTATGTTTGTTTTATCTGTTTATGAGTGTAAATAGTTAGATTTCTGTTGTACTTAGTAAGTATATTGACGTTCTTTCAATTATGATGTTGGAACTAATATGCTAATAATAGGCAATTAAAGTTGCTTGGAGTACTTATAGCCAATCAAGATATTGTTAGAATTTTTATATGGTGTGGAATAACTAATAAATTATATTTGCTCGCAACAACAAAAGCAAGATATATGTGAATCATTATTACAGTTAGTTGTTCATTTTGTGTAGAGAACATAAACTACACTATTTAGGTTTGATGGGCATACAAAGAAATATATAGAAGAGATTGATTTGCTTCACACTCCTTGAAATATGCACCATTTTGGTGTTATCGGTATGGAGTTGGTGTTAGTAGTAACACCTAACTAGCCAAGTTATACCTTTAGGAGCACATACACCTCTAATTGGTTATGGATCACTGGGTAGGCACAACTGATGATTTCGGTCAAGTAAGCCAAGTTATAGTGAGCTTTCGCATGATGCATACAACTCAGATAACAGTAATATGGAAGTAAATAATTTAGCTTTTCCATGAACAATAGAATGGGGGAGGAAAACTCGGATGACAATGATGATCTGAAAGGCATTTGCACGGACATGCAGTCAACCTTCTTTGAATTTGAATATAGCTTTTGCAGCAATAACATAATTTTGTAGGGAACTTAGGATGACGATGATGATTTGAAAGGCATTTGTGTGGACGTTCAAGCAATCGTATTAGAAGTTGGCGAGATTGGTGATTTATTTGAAACTGATTTTCTGACTTTTCACAAGGTAAATTTCTATCAACAAATCTCTTGCCATTACAAGATGTTCACCTTATTGGTTAGCATTATATTTTAATGCACTTCGTTTTTGGTAAATTAAATTAATTTATTTCCCATATTGAAAGTTTTAAACCTATTATGTACTAAAAGAAGCTAATGATGGGTTGTTTATCTTGCTAGCTTCCATATACACTTTTAGAATGTTTAAAATTGAAAGCTTCATGTTACTGATGAATTGGCATCATGAATGGTTTGAAGTATAATACTTCTGAGAAGTACAAAAGATTGAAGCATTGTTGAACTTTTGCTTTGTATTTTGCATTGGTTAAATTTCCATGATTTAGGGGGGAAATGAGGAATATATCAAAACAAAAGTAGAGGTAGAAAAAACTATAACTGCCCTCATGCTATTCTTTTTTAGATTTTTTTTTTCCATCATCTCAACTTCTATGTTTTTGACTGTCTAGATTTGATGGAAAAAGGTAAGGAAGTTAAAAATATGACAATAATTTGTTGGTAGCTTTTTTTAAACCTTTTAGCAAGCTTTAATAAGCTTATTTTGGTAAATTTAATTGATTTATTCCACATATTGAAAGTTTTTAAACTATTTTGTACTAAAAGAAGCTAATGAAGGGTTGTTTACCTTGCTAGCTTCCATATGCACTGTTAGAATGTTTAAAATTGATGGCATCATGCTACTGATGAATTGGCATCATGAATGGTTTGAAGTATAATACTTCTGAGAAGTTTGAAGGATTGAAGCATTGTTGGACTTTGCTTTGTATTTTGCATAAGTTAAATTTCCATGATTTAGGGGGAAAAATGAGTAATAGATCCAAAAAAAAGTAGAGGTAGAAGAAACATATAGCCTTCATGTTGTTATTTTTTAGATTTTTTTTTTCTTTTTTCATTGTCTCAACTTCTAAGTTTTTGGCTGTCAATATTTGACGGAAAAAAGGTAAAGAAGTTAAAAATATGACAATAAGTTGAGGGTAGCTTTTTTACCGCTTAGCAAGCTTTAGGCCTACCTTCTTCTTTCGAATCACTATGAGCGTAACTTACTCATCTTTAGATAAATGTTAGAAGTTCTTTCTAAATGTCATTAGATTTACATCCATTACTTATTTAAATCTCGGTTTGTAATTATCTTTCTCAAATTAAACTTTGTACAATTCATAAATATATGTTTCTCACCATACGTTTGTCGTGGAACTTACCATGATTTCTCCTACAGAACTTACTCGTTGGAGACCAGTCTTTTGCCATATGCATATCAAATCCCCCCATACAGGTTCATTCACATGTTTGGAAAATATTCTAATACAAATATGGTTATTATCCTAAGAGCTAAGAATTTGCACATGCAACAGTATTTCGACCTTTATATCTTTCGCAAGTTAATCTATGATTGAAACAGTTGTATTTTACATGATAGTCAAGTTATTCCATATTTTGTAACATTTTGATGTAAGTATCCATACACTACTAATCGGAATGGATATAACGGCGTATCTATCCCGGCGTCTATGCCCAAATGCCGCGATAGATCGCCATTATAATATTTTTTTAAATAGCTTTGATCTATGACGGCGGTGCTATTTTACGCCGTTAGATATATAATATATAACGGCGGTTTTATAGACACCGCCGTTATAGACCAAACAGCTATTCGCCTATTTCGTTTCGCTCAGCTGCCGCCTGCCAAATATTTCCTCCCGCTCCACTCTTCCTTTCCCCCCAAAAACGTATGCTTCTAACCCTAACTAATCCAGTGCCGCTCCACATCCGTCTCCAAAATCTCTCTCTCTCTCTCTCTCTCTCCCCCCCCCTAACCTGTCGACCTCTTCAGCGCCATCTTCCCCTCTCCCCACACGGCTTCGTCGCCCTTCTCCATTCAAGAAGATGCTCCGTGTGGATTCATTCTCTATTTGATTGGTACATTTCACATCCTCTTAGTTCTGATGTCACTTTCAAGTATCCTTTCTTCTTCTTATTCTTCTAGAATCTAGGGTTTTTGAATTACTGGGTTTTGGGGATTTTTCAGTTGCCACCCTAATTCTAATTTTAATTTTGGTCAGGTACGGCAAGTACAAGCCTCTAGTGGAGCCTGCCAAATGGTAAACTAATTTTCTATTTTTCGATTGATTTTTGTTGTTGTTGTTGTTGTTTGATGGTTTGCTTTATTATGTAATCTTTTCTTTTGTTAATTTTACTTTATTTTAGTCAGAAATGTGGGAAAAGGGCGGTTCGTCAGGCGTATCACAATCTTTGCAATGGTTAGATTTTATTTATTTTTTTGGTTTGTTTGGATTTTACATTTAATGACCACTTAAAGAAACAAGACAAAGAAATTAAACTCTTAAATGTTGACTGTGTTCGCTTCTGTGATTGTGTTAAGGATGTGCGAAGGAACAGAAAGTGTGTGCCAAATGTTGTTGCCAAGTCCAGCAGACCATTGGCAGGTTCAAATTTTCATCCTACTTTTTTTTTCTCCCTTTTCCCATTAGACGAATAGCGTGATCTTATGGTTGGCAGTTTGGTTTCCTATAGGGATATCTCGGAGGTGGAGGCCGAGCGCAAGGAGTTTGATGAGGTTTTTTCCCCTCTTTCCGCGTCTCTTGTATTGTATACTTTTGTATTGATAGTGAATTAAAGGGTTTTTGTAAGTTGTTTGTAGGCTATCAAGCATGCCCGGGAAAGGGAACGGAGGACACTTCTCCGGATGGTAAGCATTCCTCTTGCTGTATTGCGATGGATCTTGTTATTGGATATATATGTATTAGGAGTTCTATGTTTGCATTGAAGTGTGATCATGTTGTTTTAAGAAAAAGTTTGTGCCTAGGTATCTATCTTACTTCTCTTTGAATTTTACTAACCACAGTTTGAGTATGAGACAAAGTCATGTCCATGTACCATTAAATTCTGGTGGATTACAATTAAGTATTAGATATCCCCATCAAATTTGTATCTTTTCCTTATAATGTGCTGTGGGTTGCCTAGTAATGCTCCTTAGGGACTATGCAAAGGAATTCTAAGTATAACTTAAGTTTTTCTAAACCTCTTAAAAATGAATATTGCATTTTGCTATATAGGCACACACACTTCAAAGATTTGTGGATATTTTTGGGAATTGAATATGAAAATTGGGTGGACTGCCGAATTAATTTATACTTCATTTCCTGTTAATTTTATGGGCCTTGATATATTACAACATTTTCCTGAGTCATAAAATGGTGTGGGTTTGGGTTGACATGAAATGTCAGAATGTGGGGTGAAACCTATGCATCGGACTATGGTGTCACATATATGCTAATTCAAAAGCTTTTGATGATAGTATGTGTCTATTAAACTGAGAGGAGTGAATTGGTGAATAACCACTTGATTAAGAACTCCACTGTATCACCCAACTTTGGGCCTACCACCAAAGTTAGACTTTAAATAAAAGATTCTTGAAGATTGTCTATGTTCTTGTTGTAGAGAACTAGCAGTTATGCTTTAGTCCCGATTAATTGATATGATGGACTTTAATAACCTCAATTACTTGCAATAGTTACTTTTCTCTTGTTGGAGCTAATATAGGAAGAGTGTCGTTGGTGTATAATATGTGGGGCAGTATTAAAGAGAAAATTAATGAGGCTTTTGTTGTTTCTGAGCAACTGTCCTTAACACATGCTAGGAGTGTGAATTGGGCAAAGATGATGCATTTTGCTGAGCTACAGTCTCCAAGCGCAACCTGAACTTTCGATGGGTCAATCCAAGTTCAACCCTACTCTAGTTAAGGTTTCCAGTCGAGTAATCCTCACGTTAGGTTAGAGCGGGTCTGGTTGGAAGTGGGTTTGTTTTAATTAATCTAGGTCAATCCTGATTATTAGATGTGATTTTTATCAAATTTATCCCTTGCATGTTGCATTTAAACAAGTCTGAACCGAAAGCTTTTTTGTATTCTTATGTTGATAGATTCATACTTACCCTACATAATTAACACATAAGATGGTAGTAAGATCGGTAATGTGGTGAAATTAACGTACTATTGATTAGATGGAGTGATGTATTTTGTGAGTATTTCCATTTTCTTGTGCTTTTTGATTTGAATATACGGTTTCTCAATGCTTACTGATTGCATAGTGTAATCTATTGTAAAATAAGAATGATTGGTATATTACATCAAAAAAAGAATGATTGGTATAACCTGAATACTCCGTATTTCATTCGCAAGTTGAGCAAATTTTGCAAGTTAAAGTCGTGTCTATGTGCCATGAAATCCCAGTGGATAATATTTTGCTGTTGAATATCCCAACAAATCTGTTTCTTCTCCCTTCTAATGTGTTGTGGTCTCCTTGTAATGCTCCTCTTGGAGACTGAAGGAATCTTAAGTAGAGCTTGGGTTCTTTTAGACCTCCTAAAATGAATATTGCATTTGTCAATATACGCATATGCACATACGAGGTTTGTGGATTTTTTGGGATTTGTATAGTTGGTGGCATGCCAACTGAATTTATCCTTCATTCCCTGTTCAACTTTATGGGCCATGATCATTGAATCATTTTCCTAATTCATCAAGTTGTGTGGATTCTGGTCGAAATGGAGATCAGAATGTTGGGTGAAACTATCAAAATTGGACAGTGGAATCACATGTATGATAAATTAAAATCAAATGAGAATAGGTATGTGTATAGTATATTGAGAGGAGTATTGAATTGTGACTTTGATTAAGAACTCCATCATACTGAGGAAGACGATGATGTTTGTCAAGAAGAGAAGGTAATGTATTGAGCTATAAGTGTCTGTTATATTGACTTTGTCGTATGACATTTTTAGATACTCATCATACAAAGGAAGACGATGATGTTTGTCAAGAAGAGAAGGTAATGTATTGAGCTATAAGTGTCTGTTATATTGACTTTGTCGTATGACATTTTTAGATGGAATAAACTATCTGGTGAATAAACTAATAAATGACTGTTATAACAAACCTATCTGGTGAATAAACTAATAAATGACACTATTGTGAATTATACAGAGCCAGGGAATTCCATCGCTTCTAGTCACGCACATACATCTGGGCGAAATATCAATGGGAATGAAAGCAATGCCGAGCCACAGCAGGAGACTTGCAATAGTTTAGTTTAATTTGGACTATAGTCTTTTTATGTTTTGTCGAAACTGAATTTATGTTTTGTTAAAGAAATTGATGTATAACATGTATATTTCTAACTCTTCGTATGACCATTTTTAGATAAGTAATTATTGTTTATTGTGGTCCATGATTATATAGTTGTTTATCATGCTATTAGTGATTTTAAGATTTGAAAATTTGATGTGACTACAAATATTTTGAATTTGTGATCTATTTTTAAAATAGTTGGGAAAAAAACCCGATGTCGGGATACATATCGATCCACCGAACGTGGCGAATTATTTTTTTTTTAAAAATTGAACCTATAACGGCACTTTTAAAAGCGCCGTAATAGACCTATGAATTGTAACGACGCTTTTTAAAAACGCCGCCATAGGGCTACGGGTTTTAACGGCAGTTTAAAAATGCGCCGTTACAAGCTGTACACATATAGCGGCGTTTTTTAAAAACGCCGGTATAGGCATCCAACCTACAATGGCGCTTTTCTAGAACGCCGTTACAGATCATAGGCCTATAGCGGCGCCTTTTAAGACGCGCCGTTGTAGACCTATGGTCTGTAACGGCGCTCTAGAAAAGCGCCGCGATAGGCCCATGATCTGTAACGACGCTCGATGTAACGGCGCTGCTCGCGGCAATAATTAAAACGCCGCTACCATCTATGGCGGCGTTTATAAACGCCGCTATAGACAGAAAAAAACGCCGCTATAGGCTTTCCGATTAGTAGTGATAGTTGATAGTTCAACCACAAAAGATTCTATTGACAGACTAAACATGATAATTGTCCCAAGCTTTTAAGATTGACATTGCCAGCACTTACTGTATAATCGTAAATTGGGGGCTCAAGCGCTTGCAAAATTTTGAAGACTGATTGAAATTGGGATTGGGATTATGCATGGTTTAGTGTCTGATCTTAATTAATTTTTTTTTATCTTTCGTTGTTAGTTGTTGTGTAAGGCTTACCTCTTATTCTCTTTATTTTTATTAACAAATTAATTTTATCAATTAAATGCTTCTTCATTGCAGAAAGTGACACAACTGTGAAATTGATGCTTCTTCATTGCATGTGGTCATTTTCTTGCTTTAGAAAAAAAGGTTTTCCTACTACCCTGCTCCCTTTGAAAAAAAAGCTAAGAAATGGTATTACCATTTATAGTTTTTGATGTCTTTAGTTTTTAAAGTTAGTTGAGTGGTACACCCTAGATCGGGGTTAAAAGATATGCTCATTTAGCTTTTTTGATTGGATTTGAAAATTACAGTTTAGTTTTGAATATCTTATTGGCATTTTTCGTATTTATGTTTCATGGTTTTTCTCGATTAATTTCTTTTGTACGATTTTTCCTCAAACGCTATATTTTTTATGCAATCTTTTGGACATTTAGTTGCAACATAAACATGTTTGGTGCTTACTTTATGAGTGCTAAATGTTGTTCGTTATATGAAGCTTGATTCAATGAGTAACTACAGTCCTAGAATTATTAGTAAGATTCTACATTAGGTCTTGGTCCACGGTTTGGTTGATAAATTTAAGCAGGGTATAGTCTACCGATATAGGAGTCTATGGTAGGAAGCATTGATGTCGACCCTGATCTGGATCCAAAATGTACATGTGAACTTGAACAGTGGAATTACAACGCTAATGAGGACTAGAATGACTACTTAGCAAGTAATTATGTTGTTTT
The DNA here is from genome assembly GCA_017893485.1 of Hemerocallis citrina. Lineage (NCBI taxonomy): Eukaryota > Viridiplantae > Streptophyta > Magnoliopsida > Asparagales > Asphodelaceae > Hemerocallis > Hemerocallis citrina. Next base: position 57,265,961 of record CM030361.1, read on the forward strand.
ATGTTTATAAGTAGAATACAAGTTCCATTGCATACAAAGCATGTTCAACAAATGTTAATATTGAAAATGATGAACCTTATTGTCGAAAATATCAAAAAAGTAATGTTGAATATGAGCCAAGGTATACATAACATCATATTGTTAGTTTTTTCATTTTTTTCATTCGTCAGTCAAATATAAAAAATATTATTAATTAAGAATAAATCATTTCAGATATGCGTTCAAAATTACAATAAAAGATACAAGTGGGGAGGTGGAATTGACTTTATTTGATAAGAAAGAAAGATGCATTATCAGCTGTTCAGCAAAAGTCATGGAACATATTACGAATAAATGAATAAGTTATAATATGTTATTCCCACAATGTTAAAAATAATCAAAAGCTAGCTACTCAATTAAATGTTGAAGAATTTAATTGATGGACAAAGAAATGATTAGAGATGAGTATACTTTTTTTTATCAAATCACAAAATATCATGTATGGAAGAACAACTATAAGAATATTGACTTGATGCAAAATTAAAAAAATAAACTAAAAGCTACGAGCAATTTTAAGTTCAAGAAAGTTAAAATAAAAAATGATGATCTTATGAAAAATACGATGTTATGAGTTTAGAATTTACTAATTTATTCTATTTTTTAATATCTTTTCTTATACTTTTTATGTTTTAGATGATACAATTATTTACATGTTATTTTGTATTACTTAAGATTTGATATAATGTTTAGAGTATTTAGTATTAAAATTTTAAACATTTTGTGTACATAATTAATATATAGTGATCATACTATGTATTCATTTGAGTTCTAAATGAGATTTTTTCTATGACTGATTTTCTCAACAATATAAAACACTCATAAAATATTTAACTGGTAGGGGTGTAAATTGAAAAGGACGGTCCATCGTTCGTCTGAGTCCAGCTCGAGAAATGACCCGACCGTGGACCGGCTGAACTGTTATACGAACCGAACATGAACAAATTATTAGGTTTGATGTTTTACCGAGCTCGAGCCAGACATAAATCTGTCCGATATTATTTCGGTCTAATGCTTTACAGAATAGGTGGGGAAAGATAGAGTAGGTTGGGGAACTCTCCAATAGGATTATGCCATCTAAGATAGTGAAGAGAATGATAGTGAAATTGGTGGTAGCTGAAGCATTACTCATATATATAATATATGTTGAAGGAAAAATGTTGGCTGTTTGTTGGTTTAATATTGCAAAATGGCATTTGTGTGTAATTAATTTGAAATGAATTGTGTGTTGGAATGGAGGGTGGGGCCCACGGCTATTTGAAACAGCAAGAGCAACTTTGTGCATCTGTTGTAAATAGATGTTGACGTCAACATTTATGGGGCCCACATTGAAGGCAAAGACAGCATGAACAATATTGTGTTGCTACTGTCTTCAAGTGGAGTCAGCAAGCCGCTGACGTGGAGGATTGTAGCTGGGGCCCACCGTGTGGGATTATTATGCTGTGCTTCTGCTGTCTTCATCCGCGCGCGCGCGAGAGGGGGGGGGAGAGAAATTTACCGTACTGCCCTCTTTATTAAAAATAATTAGCAACTTGTCCTATTTTTTTAAAACAATTAACGATATGTCTTTGTTTATGACACGTCAGCAACAAACGTTATTGGGAAAAACGGCATCACTTATTTCGATGCCGTTCTTCTCAATAACGACAATTTTTTTTTTTAAATTGTCGTGCCGTTATCGGGAATAACGGCATAGCTTATTTTTCTCTAAAGATCGTACAGTATCAATTGTGACTCGAGAGAGAAATGCAAAAATAAAAATAACTGATGCCGTTCTCTAAGAGAACGACATAGAGTATACTGATGCCGTTTTTCACAATAACGACATCAGTTATGATCGTTTTGTACAGGTTCCTATAATCGAAAAACCCTTCTTCTTCCCCCTTATCCCTTGCGATTGTTTCCTTCTCCATTCCGACTCCGAAATCCCTAAACCTCCCCTCCCCCCCCCCCCCAAAAAAAAAAAACCTAAAATCCCAAGTATTTAATTGATTTGTACTCAGAGTCTACTCTTCAATCTCTCATTGAGAGTGCCAAATCAATCCGAATCCAAAATTATTGTAAGTATCCAAAAACCCTAATTTTATTTTGTAAAGTTGATTTTGATAGTATGATAGTTGTGTGCATTGGTAGTATAGTACAAGTAATGTAGATTTGTGTTATTTAAGTAGTAATTGTGAAAATAATATTAGGGATTCTTAGTGATATAGGGTTTACAAAATGTGGAATTGTTGAGAAAGGTGGAATTGTTCAATTTGTTAGGAAAACAAAGAATTTGGAGAGATACTTTGTGGGGGGGGGGGGGGGGGGGGGGGGGGTCGTTGTCATTATGATAATTGCAAGTAGTTCAAAATTCATACTTAGTTTATAAAATTCATTTTTTTACAATGTTATGAACGATTCGGATTTGAGGAATAACGCGTTTGTGATGAATTATACTTAGTTTATTTTGAAAATTCTTTTACAAAAATTGTTGTTGATTAGTGTTTGTTATTGTTGACAGGCCAATGGATCCTACACAACCATCTTCTTCCCATGGTTTTGGTGCTTCTTCTAGTTCTTCGTTTGGACCACGGGGACATCCGGGTCCATTAGATCCCACCGTTCTATATCTGCAAGAAGACCACAGATCACAGGCCGTTTGGACCAGAGATGTAGAGAAGATGAGTTTCCGAATGCACAACATCATGCCGGTGATCCCCGGTATTGAAAATTACTTGGTAAGCAGCGGATTCTACGGGATGTCGAAGCTGGCAAAAATCAAGTGTGACCACGCCCTACTTACCGCTCTTGTAGAGCGATGGAGGTCGGAGACACACACGTTTCCCTTGTCGGTTGGAGAGATGATGGTCACCCTACAAGATGTAGCCGTGATTGCGGGTCTTCCAATTGATGGGGTGGCCGTCACCGGCAACTTGATGTTCAATAAGGTAGCTTTGGTACGAGATTATCTTGGGCTGGTGGTGCCTGAAGTGGATCACGGAATATGGGTTGGGGAATCAATTAGACGTGCTTTTCTTGATGGGGAGTTCACTAATCGGATGCCAGCCGTACCGACGGACATCCAACTCCAGAATTATATCCGTGCTTACCTATTGTAACTGTGGAAAGAGGAGAAGGGGAGGAAAGAGGAGAAAGGGTTTTTCGATTATAGGAACCTGTGCAAAATGATTATAACTGATGCCGTTATTGTGAAAAACGGCATCAGTATACTCTATGCCGTTCTCTTAGAGAACGACATCAATTATTTTCATTTTTGCATTTCTCTCTCGAGTCACAATTGATACTGTACGATCTTTAGAGAAAAATAAGCTATGCCATTATTCCTAATAACGGCACGACATTTTTTTAAAAAAGAGATGCCGTTATTGAGAAGAACGACATCGAAATAACTGATACCGTTTTTCTCAATGACGTTTGTTGCTGACGTGTCATAAACAATGGTATATCGCTAATTGTTTTAGAAAGTAGGGCAAGTCGCAAATTATTTTCAAAAAAGAGGGCAGTACGGTAAATTTTTCGAGTTTGGAAGGGTAATATTTTAAACCCATGGTCGTACGGATGAAGTTTGTTTTTTTTTTGGGTTTTTTTTGTTTTTTTTGTTTTTTGTTTTTTTTAGTTGGTCTCTGGTAGGCCTATAATAAAGCCGAACCCAGAAAAAAAGTTAGGCATGGGTGGTTTGGGGTTTAAGGTATGGGCCTCATTTCCAAAATGTCACAGATGATTAGGCCTGGTCTGTATCCAACCATGCAGGCTTAAGAGCATGCACAGTCGGGTTGCAAAAATGGCAAAATGGCTTTTTTTTAAAAAAACAAAATGGCTTTATTAAAAAAAAAAAAAAAGGAAAGGAAAACGAAGCGATGCATTCGTTTGCTATTTGTCAAAAAATAAGAATTAAACTTCAGTATCTTCTCATATTTGAGAATTCTCAAATTACAGAGAATGGAACATGCCATTTTTTAAAAATGGGACGTCCTATAATTTTTTTAATAATTTTTTATTTTTTTTTGAATATCAGACAGAACAACTTATTCCGTCCCAAAAAAAAATTTAAAAAATTAAAAAATAAATCGGATGAAGCTTTGACCGGCCAAAAAAATTCAAGAATCATGTTTAGTGTATAATAAATGTTGAATTATTAATTTAATCATGTGTTTAGTATTAATTTAATAATTAATTAACTCACTAATAACCAATTAAAAACTAATGCATTATTAATCCTTCTAAAAATTTAAAAGATATATTTCAGATAGAACAACATGTTCCGTCCGATGCTTTTTTTTTTGTTTCTCAAATTTTGGCAAATGACGAGTGCAGAGAATTTTTCATATGCTTTTTCTCATTTTATCATTTTGCTATTTTATAGCAATAACCATGTGGATGCTCTAATGAATAATTTTTTTATTTTATTTTTTTGGTTTTCAGGTGTTTAATTAAAAAACTAAATAAATCAATTTTTAAAAAAAAACCTCAGTAATGCACAAATGTTTGACTGTTTGAAGGATGTAATCTTTGGACTGGGACACTCGCAATCAACTTTAGAAAAAGAAATATGCAAATCGACATCAGATGCATTAATTGCTTAAGCGCGGACGAGGACACAACACATTTATTTTTCACATGTTCTAAGGCGGCACTTACGTGGAAAATAATATGTAGGGGTTTTGGATGTGCACAGCGTCCAACTTTCTCCTTAGACGTGTGGGGTAGTTGGAGAAAGAGTTTCATTAAGAGAGAGGACATTAAGGCTTGGGAGATAGTAGTAGCGGCAACCCTGTGGAGTCTATGGCTAGACCGAAACGATTTATGCTTTCGTAACATTAGTTATAGATTTTCAACTTCTATGCATAAAAATTCTCCTTATCCATGATTGGTCAGGGTTTGTGGGAGCAAAGAAGAAGTTAAGACTGACCGAGGAGGAGTAGAGCTTCAGATCAACAGGAGGACAACATGTTTCTCACGAAATTGGAGGGCGTGACTTAGGGGCGAAGCCAGAACAAAATTTTCACGGGGGCCAAGAAAAAATTCTATAACTATATATAAATATAGAGGTATTTTTCATAATTTTTAGGGGGGCCAAATAATAAAATTTAATAGATTTAATGGGTTTTAAAAAAAAATTCAAAAAATTTAAGGGGTTTTTCAAAATTTTGGGGGGGGGGGCCGGGCCACCCCGGGCCCCCACATAGCTCTGCCCCTGCGTGACTAGCTGTCGGTTGTGATGTATTTTGCTGTTTTGATGTACTCTTGATGCGACTCTAGTTTGTTTACTTTGATATTTGGTGGAGGTTGTATTAAGGGTTCGGTAGGACCATGTTTTGCATGTACTACTTTGTTTCGTTAACAATCATTAATAAAACGATGACATAGGTCATCTCTTTTTATCAGTTTTGAAGGTCTGTTTGAAACACTTCTCCTTCTCTGTAGTGGCATGAATTAGCCGGTTGCTTTTTCTTCATAGCAGGAAAAAAATTATGTTTGAAGGATGTAATCATAGAACTTGGCGAAGGAAAGAAGTTCTCCGATTGTAAAAGTGTATTCTGCATTGCCAACCTTGACAGGAGCACTCATCTGCTCAATCAATTCATCCAACGATTTTGTAACAAACTGTGCCCGATTATACTAGGTAGGGCCTGCCCTGAGCTTATGGGCCCGAGGCGAACTCCCAAAATAGGCCTCCCCATACATATTATGAGAAATTTTTAAAAAAGTCTCACACTGTTTAATGCTAAAATATATTTGGGTGGCCAGGCTCGTGGACAGAACTAATTTTTTTTACTCTTTTATGTCGGTTATAAATACTTATGTTGACATATTCAATGTGCACTATCACTACAATTCTGAAAAAACTTACAAATATAGATAAAAAATATTATTTACGGTGCCTCTAAAAATGACAAAAAATCGGAAGTTCGAGGCGGCCGTCTCTCTTGCCTCTCCATAGGGATAGAGAAAGTGAAACAATATGTATACGAGTCTATATAAAATGGGATAAGCACATGTCATACACATACTAGATATTACATACATATATTAACGGTCCCTATCAAACTCATGGTAAATAAAAAAGAGTGAGTTTGGAAAGTAACTCATGATGTTGGGCCTTCATATGAGTTTTCGTGAAGAAATTTGTACGCTGAGATTCACAAGGCACACAATGAAGGGATGTGACCTTAGGAATGCGTTCCCGAGTGAAGAAAGCATCAACACGAATATGTTTCGTGAACTCATGCTTGACCGGATCAGAAGCAATTCTGATAGTACTAATATTGTTACAAAATATGAGAGTGGGCTTTGAAGCATTACCAAAATCCTCTAATAACCATTATAACCATTCTACTTCCCTGTGGTGGATGCAAGAGCACGAAGTTCAACCTCCAAACTAGAACGAGAGACCGTAATATGCTTTTTGAACTTCTAGAAAATGAGAGAAGTGCGAAAAAAGACACAATAGATTGCAATGGATTGCATATGACCAAGATTATAAACCCAGGTGGCACGAGTATAGGCTCGCAGTCCTATAAGAGAAGACTTGGAAAAAAATCGATATTAAGTTATCGTTCCACAAGGATATAACCATCTGCTTCGGGTGCAGTATAAGCACCCGAAGCAAATGATCATAGTGTATAGACATAGGATTAGATACAAACTGGCTTAGAACATGATGTAACACCCCGTATTTAAGAGTATATGCATATATAATATTATATGAATATATATCTTTATATCTCTACTATTTTAATGGGAGAGTTGGGGTTGTAAACAAACAAACCCTAATTTTGTAACTGAGTAAACCCGTGCAATATACGGCCAAGCTAAATCCACCAAACATTCCCGTGTGATGCACGTGCAGCTCCCAAAAAAGGGATATTTTAGCAAATGCCCCCATTTAAAATGTAAAAACTAGCATATACCCCCACTATTTTTAAAAACTAAGAAATACTCCTATCTCTAATCTCTAATATTATAATGGGAGAAGGCCTTAGTGTCATTTGTAAATATTTTGTCAATCTACCAACCCGTGCAATACACGTGCATAACTATTATAAAGGAGGTTCTAAGTTCAAATCAAGATTATATCTAAATTTTTATTTTAAAAAACTATATTTATTAAGACGTGCATCGCACGTGTAAATTACTAGTACTATTTTAATGGGAGAGTTGGGGTTTGTAACCAAACAAACCCGAACTTTGTAACTAAACAAACCCGTGCAATACAAATCCAAACTAAATCCAATAATATATACGTGTACCGCATGTGTCACCCAAATCAAAACATTCAAATATAAACTATTTTTTTAAATTCGATATGTAATCATTTAATTTAATGACTATACTTTAAGTAGGCTTGCATCACACGTACATTATCCTAATATATATATGTGTGTGTGTGTAAAATAAGTAGTTGGGCATATAGGAGAGTCTATGGGCTTGGTGTACGGAAATGGGCGAAGAATAAAATAAATGAGAAGAGAGAAGGTGGCTGTGTGTGTCATGGTGGTGGGCCCCGGTTCTTGAGGTTTTGGTTGCTGTTGATGCGGGGGGGGGGGGGGGGGGGGGGGGGGGTGACATGGAAAATTTATGTGTGAGAATGAGCGTGTTTATATAGAAGCCCATGATCAAAGGTTACTTGAAAGCTATAGCATATTTTTTTAGACAAGCCTGTGGTGAACCATTGTTAATGATAAATAGGAATATAGTAGTTGGGCCTATAGGTTGTTTCTATGAGCCTTGGTATATGGAATTTGGCCATGTTGAGATGAGGAGGGTGGCTGCTTAGTGCGTTGTGCGCCACGTGAGCAGAGAAGGGGAGAAGGAGTGTTGTGTTGTGGGTGGTGTGCATTGCACGTGCTTTGGGTTGGTGTGTGGGTGATGTGTTAATTGTCCCACTTCGGCCAGAGGTTAAGAAATAAAGAGTTTAAATATAGAAGCATATGGTCAATTGATATCTAATAAGCCATAGCTCCTTCTGTCTGTGGTGAGTAGTTGTTAGGATGTATTTTTTGCGTGTGCGCGCACGCGTAGCCGCGTACGCAGCTGAACGGGGCTCAGGACATTACAAATGGGGTATCAGAGCCGACTTTCGACACTGATAGTGTGCAAGATGTACGCATGGGATGGAGCTAGCGGTGTACACTAGTGGGTAGCCAGAGTCCCGAGTACCATCATGCCTACGATCAACCACCTATAGTGTTCTCGTCTCGTGATCTTTGTATAAGACAAGAAGAATAGTCAAATGTAATGGTGCAATTGTGAACATGAAGAACTAAGGTCATGGAAAATTTTGTATATGAAAAATCTCCTTGTTGGGAGATAGAGATGAGATCTCCAAAGGTAGTACACACGGAATTTAAAGGTAAAGAAAGAGTACAATTCTTACGAATAGAAGCATCAGAGGTCATGTGATAGAAAGCACCTGAGTTCAGCAACCATGTAGGCTGCAAAAACGAGCTAGGTGTGGTGGCAGACATGGCTTGTAGTGGATAAGTTGGAGTGCTAAAATAAAAAAAGGCACTGGGAACAGTGCTACTGAGATATGAGCTGAGTGAGCTGATCATGAGGATAAAAATTAGAGGTCTCAACCAAAACAGCTACATGAGGTCTCTAATTCAAACACAAACGCTTGCAACGTTGATCTAAAGTGTGCTCATAAAGGTGACAATAGTGATATTGTTTCTTCGTCTTTATTGGAAAGACGAAAAGTAAATGGAGCAGAGGAAGAACTATGGTGCAACAGTAGTGGTGGAGGAACAATCGGTGCGACAGTCAACACAGAAATAGTAGACTATGGTACATGATGAAGACTAGTAGTCCAAAGATTGGTCTTCTTAGCTAACATAACTGATTTGTCTAGCTTTCTTCTCTTGCTGCGTTGCTAACTTCTCCTCACTGCTTCGTGTCTTCTCTTCTTCTCAAACTTCAACTCATGTATATGTGTATTTGAGGTCACAATCCTAACAAGAGTATCTACGCTACCTAGTTCCCTCACCTTATACGACCCATTCACGCATAAATCCTTCAATTGCTGAAAATAATCAGCTACAACTTCCAACTCTCCGCAATTGCAACTGCGCCAACAATTTTAAATTTATAGAGCAGCTTATTAGAACTTCCAACGCTTTTCCACCTCAAATGGCTGATATACATAAATATTTACAAAGCCTATTGGGTTTATGCCGGAATATCTCAGGACATATAATACAGATTTCCTAACTAAATTACTTTTTTTTTTCCATTCATAACTGATCATGGATTTTCGCTCTGAGTGCAATTCATTGGCCAGGGTGCTGGTTTCTCCGACAAAGAAAATACGTACTTTTATGGTATCGGCTATTTGCCCATGAGTACGGAAAACTATTTGCACAGGCCACTGCCTTCCAGAAGGATCAGATAGTATGGTATGTCGGTCATCCTCAATGCCAACTTTTTTTTTTGATAAATCAATGCCAACTTTTGTTGCCACTTTCTTCGGTATGGGCTGTTCCAGTTATTTATCATAGCAATAAAAGCATTAAGGAAAAAGAGAGAGAAAAATAAATCAGCAGGCTAAGAAAATTAAAATGCTGAAATAAATCCTACTAGGATAATGAATCATACAGTAAATTTGCTCAGGCAGCAGAATTTAATGATAAAATCACCAATATTAGGGGCAAATCCAGGATTATCCTATAAAAGGTGAAAGTAGTTGGATAAAAAAAAGTTGCATAAATTTTAAATTTATAGGACGGGGAAAAAGAACAAAAGAAGGAAATACTTTGCGCAACAATTTATACTCAATTCGCCACTCAAATTATTTGCACTAGATTTGCGATAATTATAGAAATGGAAGATCTCGCAGAGACCAAAGGGCAGGTTATGGAGGTTGTAGCACAATGGAATATCAACTAATGCTTTTGCAAATAAGTGGGCGACAATGAGGTTCCCCAGATTTGGGAGTTTTTTTTGCCTACAGAGGCCACTTTTTGAAAATATTTATGGTTTTGGGCCAGTTTTCCAACTATTAGTACTTTTGGGCTACTTTGTATTACGTCAGCAGCAGCCGCTATTTTCAATAGCGACTTCTTCATTTTCGAGGTCGCTAATGGGAATAGCAACCTATGTTTTAATTTTTTTTTGAATTTTTTGTTTGCCGTCGCAATTCCCACTAGCGACCTTATTATGTATGAGATTAGTGACCTCTAATGAATTGTATTCTAACACTTAGCAAAATTTAAAGAGTTTTTGCTCTCTGAAAAATGACAATCAATTTATTTTTAAAACTAAGGTCACTATTCGGAAAAAATGTCTTTATTGTATTAAAGTCGTTATTCCGAATAGAGACCTTAGTTGTATGACTATTTTACAAATTTTACAAAAAACAAGGAGATTGTGTTTCCTACTCAGGTCGCTATTGAGAATAGCAACCTCAATTTTAAATTTTTGGGGAAAGCTCTTTAGGAATTGCTAAGTATCTCAATACATTCATTCGAGATCGCTAATCCTATCAGCGACCTCATATATACTAAGGTCGCTAGTAGGAATAGCGACAGCAAACAAAAAATTCAAAAATATTTAAAACATAGGCCGCTATTTCCATTAGCAACATTCAATATGAATAGGTTGCTAATGAGAATGGTGGCCCCTACTGACGTGGCACAAGTTAGCACGAGCGCTAACAATTTTGAAACTGATCCATAATCGCAAATATTTTCAAAAAGTGGCCTATGACGGCAAAAAAAATTTCAGATTTGGCAAGTAGGCAGAGGATTGAGGATTCCCTTCACAATGTGGATTCCGAGTTGTCAAGACTATTAGGAAAGGGCCATTGGGTCATTTACTATGAGCCTCAAGTAATGATACTGAACAACTTCTTGGATGTGCTTCAAGGTTACTGGTTCAGAGCGTGAGGAAGTTCCAACTGAATGCAAATCTTCTGTGGTTCAGGAATTGGTGGAAGAGGAGAAACTTATATATACCCAAGGAATCTAAAAAAAATCTGTTCTAGACTTTGATTGGTGCAACAAAGAGTCGATGGAGGAGTTCAATCAATGTCAAGGTGAGAGCAGCAATGTGATGGTAGGGGTATATAGGTGGCAGACTATCGAAAGACTGTATGCTTAAAAATTCTTTTTGATGTGTCTTATGGCTCAAGCTTTGAGGTGCTGGTATAGGCTATGCCTTAAGAAATGAGGATGCAGAGATGAATATTGCTAAGGATACTATTCAGGCACATTTATAGCTTCAAAGCAGAAGCTTTCGCTGATTGCTGGGAAATTCAAGAGGTGTTCGAGCTGGGGCTCGATAGGTCTATTATTATTCAAGGAAACTCTATGCAGGTAGTGGAGCAGTTAAGAAGATACATACCCTGTTCCGAGGACAACTAGTTGGCTCATTTCTTTTGAGATTGCTCAGGGGCGAAGTCAGAACAAAATTGTCAGGGGGCCAAGAAAAAATTCTATAACTATATATAAATATATAGGTATTTTTTCATAATTTTTAGGGGGGCCAAATAATAAAATTTAATAGATTTAAGGGGGGTTTTTTAAAAATTTCAAAAACTTTAAGGGGATTTTTAAAATTTTGGGGCCCCGGGCCCCCACATAGCTCCGCCACTTTGCTCTGATCCCTTCTGCGGTAGGAAGAAAAGTGCCAGCCAAATCAAGTAGCAGCAGCCAAAGGCCAATATTCACGAGATCACATAAGCAGAATACACAAAAGAAAAGAAAAGAAAAGAAAAAAGTAGACGAGTCTAGCCAACATAAGGAACAATCACATAGGCATAAGAAGCATTAGAAGCCCCAGTGGAAGAGGAAGTAACAGGACCAGCAAGATGGAGATTGGACGCAGACCCTATAGAAACACTTGCAGGAGAAGGAATGGAAGAAGTTGAGCCAGCCCCCTCTGAAACACTTGCAGAAGAAGCTGCCACAGCCAGAAATGAACAGAATAAACAGTTCAAGGAAGTTTGTGAAAGACAGATATTTCTTAATACAAACACGGTTGTTCCTTTCGGTCCAAACAACCCAAATAAAAGTCATCATTGAAATTTGTGTCGTGAGCACTTAACATTGTACAACAGGAAAATGATCATCTTTTAAATAAAAGGGTCCATTACTAATGAAACTAAAGCTGAACTGCTATAGAAGGGTCCTAAAACTTCCACAAATGCAAAACAACATGAAATAAACTGTAAGCAAAATATTACCTATTTCTGGCTCCAAAAAGTACAAAACAATGATTTGGATGAATTTCTTACCTAAATTTTGAACTTGTTTTGCAGGATAATCTTGAACTCGGAAAATGTGAACATTTATCTTTGAGCCTTCGTCAACGAATTCAAACACGCAGACGTCTTCTTCTTGTAAAGCATTTCCTTTATAAAAAAGATCCCAACACAAGAATCGACGATGTTTAGTCCAGCCAGTCAATTTCACAGACCATAAAGTCCCATTGGGATCCTGAAGGGGTATAAAATTCCTTTCATCAAGTTTATAATCTTCCACCGCTTCGATCGGAATCCTCTGACAGCAGAAAACAAGGTATTATATACAGTACAAATCTCTACTATTTTAATGGGAGAGTTGGGATTTGTAACAAACAAACCCTAACTTTGTAACTATATAAATACGTATAATACACGTCCAAACTATATCCAACAAATATAAATGTGCACCGCACGATTAGCCCAAATCAAAACATTCAAATATAAACTATTTTTTTCCTTATTCAATATATATTTGTTTAATTTGATGACTTTATTTTTTTAGACGTGCATCGCACGTACATTATACTAGTACAACAAAAAAGAAAAAGGTAGATGAACATTTTACTGAATGTTAAATGCAATTAAACTTGTCTTATAAAGGTGATAAAAGTTAAAAAACAGTGAAGAATATTACAATGAAATATTCCCATGATAGTATTGACAGGACATTGATCATGGAGGACAGGCTGTGATGAAATGCACATTATTCGAAATACGTCAACTATAGAGAGACAGTCCAAAAAGTTAAGATTTTGAAGATGCGTGATCGATGAAGAATGAGTGTGTGCAGTGTGCACCATTCAGGATTGTATGTACAACTGTTTTGAGTAAAGGCATTAGGCACCTAAGGCCTGGCATGGGAAATTTATAAAACCTTAAGAAGAAAAAAATCCTTAGAAGTAAGCTACCATAATCCACAATCTTGTACTACTTGGAAAATAAGGGTACAGATACAATAATATAGAAGGATTGAGCTCATTCCTTCTAGTTTCAAAACTCAGCTAATACGTCCATGACACACAACTGAATCGAATTAAATTCCGCCTATTAATCTACCAAGTATGGGCACGGACACGCCGACATGGACACAATGTGACATGACACACCGACACGGGAAATATTTTGAAAAACTACCTAAAATATGAAGTGTCGTGTCGGATTCATGTGTCCGACACGGGTGCAACACGACATGGCTACTATATAAAAGTCTCCGAGCTTCATAGCTACCAATACTTCCAATATGGTAGAAAGTATGTCATACAACAGATTTAAAATCCAACCCCATAGAAGCAACGATTCACAACCAACCAAACGTTAGTAAATTTATTTCTTGGGCTTCGGAAGAAAATAAACCATTTCTAATAGTGAATTGTTTAAACTAATGGTCCTAGAATGTTCTAAATCTACTACAATTTGATGAGTACAGGTCATGAACTATTCATATGATTATATCAAGATCAGCAAAATGGAATTTTTTAAATTATGGTTTCCAACAATGTTTCGTCGAACGTGTTATGTTATATTCCACTTCATTTCTATGGTGTTGATTATAGGTTTTTATAAGCTATTTAGTTGCATTAGATAACATCAATAGGGTTGGATTTTAAAATTTAATGCTCAAATATATACTTTTTGCTTGGTAGAAATTAAGTATTAAATTCTCCTAGGAGAATCCTAGTATCAATCTATTCACCTAGCTACTCACATATTTATCATATTTGAAACCTCAATAGAAAATTTGATACTCGCCATCTAGTTTTAGTACTGTTTTTCTGAATTCCTGAAATGCAGGGCAAACATTCAACACATAAACTTTTTAAATTTTATAACATTCTATTTTAATTACGGTGTATATATTTTTTAACATCACGAAATTACATACCGAAACTCTAATTTAAAAAGTATACCATCAAAAAACAAACTATAATTTGTAAAAATATACCCTATTAATATTTACTAAAAAGGATAGACAATTAAAAATAAATAATTTATACTACGAACATACTTCAATATTTTTCAATCATGCATTTTGATTGTTGTGTTTCTCTTGTGCACTCTCCTATTCCTGTTGTCCTCATTTACCGTTGGTAGCGGTGACTTGATCCTAATACCAAACTCTCTAGATTTAGTAAGTAGATATACAATCTGCAAATGCTACTTCTTATTGAGTAATACTCATTGAGGGATTCCCCAAATTAGCATTGATGTCTTTGAATTGATCCTGAGGCTTATTCTAAGAATAAACATTTGGGTGTTTGGGTCTTGATCTCAACAAAGAAGACCAGTGTCCCGACCTACCCAATGATATATTCCTCTGATGCTAATACCGAAATTGCTTAGTTATTGAGCGAGGTAAACTAAGAAAGCATGGACATGGACACTGATACAGACACGATGCAACACAACCGACACGAAGAAGATTTTGAAAAATTACCCTAATGTATCAAGTGCTGTGTCCAATTCCAGTGTACAACACGGGTGTCCAACACGTGCCACACGATACGCCTACCAAATAGAAGTGTCCACGCACCATAGGAGGGAAAGTAAGTAGCACTGAAAATGCTGATTTATAGAAGAACTATATAATTAATTTCCATGGTCTCAAAACTCAGCCGAGACCGGCCCAAGTTATAACAGAATTTTGCCTCCCGATACACATGATATAGATATTACACAGAAATGACAAGCTGACACCTAATCCCGCAATTATATCTTTATGCATGGTAAATTCATTAAATCATTGCCATTGGCAGTACATACCTCCTTAATGACCTAGTCATCATAGGTTTTAATGTTCTTGTTCACTCTATAAAAGATTTACAATGAACTCACCTATAAAGCAAATTAATCCCCATCTCCTCCGACATGGCTCTTATATGGTATTATTAGTTAATACATACATTTATGACTAAACATATAATTAAATTTTTGAAAGGTAAATGTGCCTGAGAAGATAATACATTCATCTCAATATGCTATGAATATTAGAGAGACGTTATAGCGGTGCCACTAATGTGCCTGAGAAGTTCCCCGACATACATGATTTAATTGATGGCGTATGAAAAGTGTCCAACACAGCAAAGAATGTGCAAGAAATGTAGGTTTCCTATATGGACTGACCTCTATCCTTAGTTAACCACAGCTGATAACAAAAAAAAAAAACACTAATTCTCAGAACACCCATGAACTCTATGATTAATTGTATACCAAAATGGACCATCTCTTCTCCATCACTCCGCCAAGAACAAGCGCTCTTAATTGCACTTGGCCAACACAACAATGACAAGAACAACAACAACAAAATGATCACTAAAAAAAACCAATTTTTAATAAATGGAAGATAGTTCTACAAGAGGAAAGCCATAAAGTTGAGCTTCCTTCCATGGAAAAGGCCAGCTTTACTTGTTGCTCTTTGAAGACCATTGATGTTTTTCGGGGTTCAAACAAATTGGAAAATTTTAGACTTCAGAATCGTCATGCTCAGAAATTTCTCCATCCTTAAAATTATGAGATGTCTTTTATTTTCCTAGTTTCTTTATTCTCTTTCTTTTTAATTGATAGAGATGTTTGATTGGAATTAGTGATTAGGATAACACTGATGCTTGACAATCTAATAGCTGTGCTCTCATTACCCAGCCCGTTGGTCGCTGATAAGGTTTATAAAAAACGTACTTAAGCGCTACGATGACCGCTTATTTTCAGCTCTTAAGCGTGATAGAGCTCAAAATTAAGCAGTAGGCTTCACTGATTTTTTTTATTTTTTATAAATTAATTGTAGGAAATTCTAAAAATAATTAATAAAAATAAACTAAGATAAACTATAGGAAAGTAAATATGACACACATGCAAACACTTCTCAAATTTCAGCGAGGAACAAGCAGCAAGAGTTTTACTTTGAAGGAATTCAGTTGGAACCGGATTTAAGCCATCATAGAACCCTAAACAGGATGGACTATGGTCCACCAATGGCAGAGGCATAGGTTACAATGCCATATTACCAGGAAAATGGGTAGCTTGGTTTATCATATAAAGCTAAATAGTGGAATTAATAATGGTGAATTCTTTGTTAGTCAGATATAATAGTATGGAAATATTGTTATGCTAAATTCCACGCTACATGCAAAAATAATGTTATAATCCAACATGGAGACCGAACTCTCTGTCTTTCTTAATGGAATCCAGAATTAAGATGCAATACTGATCAAATATATTACAAACAGGCCCAGTTCACCTAGACAAAAATACTGAGTTGTCAATCAAAAAAAGGGAATGGGAAAATAATAAAAGGATGTGTTGGTGAATAATTCTTGCGACACTGAGACCTCCAAGAGCTCAGGGGTTGAGTTTTTGGGTTGAAAGTGGTGATCACTTGTGCTACGAAACCTAATTTAACTATCGCATCACATGAATACAAAAAGCACACATTGATCATCAACCTAATACAACCTTTTATTCTAAGTTATGGAGCAAGTTATTTAAAGAGAAATAAAATATACCATCACACTAACTGTAGCTATTAAGAAAACGATGAACATATACCAATGGAGGAAAAAATAAATTTAATTATAATAATGAAAATGAGTGGGAAGAACTCCACAAACCACTTTGTCGGCATCATGCGTCTTTCTGCAAGTAGAGATGAAGTGACGATGAGTATACGCGACAGAGTGTGCAGCTTCCAAAGCAATCTCATTGGCAACTTCATTTAGACCTCTGAGTACTTTATAGCATAAATCTACAGCAACAATAATAACGACAACAACAATAAAGATCACAGTCGACACTCTCTATAAAAAAAAAATTTGAACATAATGCATCATCAGTCAACACTCACTGTTCCTACTCTTCCCAAGTGCTCTAGCTTTCCTCTTCCTACTAGCTCCTGGCACACTTATTCCTTGGTTTACAACTCCATCAGGTTCCTCCTTCTCGCATCCCGATTTCCCAAAAATTTTAACATCAAATCCATCTTGACCATCATAAAGAAAAACCAAGAAATCTCCATAAGCAATTTTGTTTTTCTTGATGAAACTCTTCCATCCTCTTGCAAAGTACATCTCCTCCCCCACAATCCTCATCTTGATTTTCCATTGTCGGCCTTCCTGGATCCGAAGAACCACATCTCGCCCTATCTTCTCTGCAAACTTGTTAAAAGGTGGTGGGATTTTCTGAAGAAAACAGAGCATTAGCAAGTTATTAAAGACCCAGTAAAGTAATGATCAAATAATAGCGAAATAATGTTTTAAACCCAACAAGGAATTTAGCAAGTACCATTTTCTCCCTGAGATCTTCAATAAGAATGACCTTAAAGAAGGCAGGGTTTTCAAAAATTGGAGTGTTCATTTCTCAAATGGGTAGTATGAAAGAAAACAGAGAGACAATCAAAGAGATCAGATAACCTGCGTTCTTTCTTTTTTCTTTCAGAAAAGGATTGCCATTGCTGCGTTCTTGGGGTTTTTATACACTGCTTATATCTACTATTTGGATTCCTCATTAATTGAGACTTGGAAGATTCGCTTTTGAAAGGAAGGAAATTAGCATTACTGCCATTTTTCAAATTGTGTTTAATGCATGGTATGGAAATCATGTACAGATTGGAGATTTTGAGACAAGAAAGCCGGGAGAAAAGTGGGAAGTGAGGGAGGCGGGCATTTGAGAATTAAACAGTTTTTAATGCTAATAAGGCATGTATGACATGAGAGATAATGTGAATGTAATCTCTTAGCAAATAGTATGACATGAGAGATAGTGTGTGATTTTTTGGAAAGTTTAGTAAGTTACTGACAATTAATACTAGCAAATCTTTAATATTATAATGCAAACTTTTTGTGTGTGAAACCAAATTGGACAGTCACCTACTTTATAAATGTCAACCAGATAATTAAAACTTCATCCAGTATAATTAATCATTCATTGTATCCTAAATAATCAAATAAACCCTAACTTCACATTTTTTAAATCAAACAAATGCCTGATATTTTTTTTAAATGTTGTCAAATTAAATTAAAAAATAAATCTATTACCAAATCTTAAAAAAATTGGCTGCCAAATCTTAAAAAAGAAGAATGTATTGCCCACTTTTTTATTTGTTAAAGATTGGGGAATAGAACTTTCTTACCAAATTTTAGAAAAGAGAATGGACAAGAAAATAATGGAAAGAGGGAAATAACAGGCCCAACACATGCGTTACTGCTTATCTACTTAAATCTCAATCACCCACTTAAAACTCCTACCTATGCCAACCACCTCCAGGACTTTAAAGATTAAAAACCTTGTAATATGTGCACGCTTTTGTATGTATTGGACGTGCTAAATAACAGGTATTCTACATTTTGCTTTTCTTGTCAAATGAAGGGGATTGCACCAACAAATTATGTGATCTCTTGAGTACATTTATATTTCACCTAAAATTTTGAACTACTTTTGAGAGTTTAAAATTGCTATTGGAGAGGTTAACTAAACTTTATTTTAAGTGGAGGTAATGGTTTGCTAAATTAAGTTTTCTTGATAATGAGCTTAGTTATCAGTTATCACTCTTCTACCTACAAGTACACTAAAATAAGTTCTCTTGACCTCAAATAGCTTTGATAAGTGGAGATAATTGTAGTATCCCAATTCCAAGTAGCTTTGAAACAAACTAAAGTTAAGAAAAACTGAGGTTTTGAAAGATAACTATACAAAAAGTCCAGATATCCTAGTCGACAAACACACCCTCAGTAGTTCAAAGAGACAATATCCAATTGGAAAAAGTCGCATTTTCTCTTTAATTCTTTATATGTAAGAAACAAATTGGCATAGAGGGAACATTTTTGTTTATATAGAAAAGTGATGAGGACACCAGTTCGAAACGATATTCCGATGATGGGCTTAACTTGTCATTGGATAGATAGTGATTGGATGATTCTGAAGAGAATCATCTCACTTGCGGCTTTGCCGTATCCCCATAGTGGACTAGTTATTGCAACACGTATTTTAGAAGTTTGTGATTTATATCATATTCGTGATAAAAAATTTACTATTAGCTTTGATAATGCATCAAACAATAATGCTTAGATTAGTAGATTAGAAACACAATTAGCACCTCCATGTAATGAAAATTTTCATGTTAGATGTGCATGTTATATTTTAAATTTATGTGTACAGGATGCATTGAAAGTAGCCGATTCATATATAATTGCAATTAGAAATTGTGTACATTTTATTGCTTTGAGTGGTTCTATACTTCAAGAATTTAAAGGATGGTGTAAAGCTAGGAGAATACATTTTAGAAAATTTTCTAAAGATAAACACCGATGGAACTCTACTTTCGATTTACTAAATGTTGTTGCTCAATACAAAGATATTATAAACGATTTTTATCTTACAAAAAACATGAAAAACTTTCAAATGACTCCCCAATCATGGTTATTTGCCGAATTTTTATTACGATTTTTAGAACCTTTTAAAACCGCAACTGTGAAGTTTTCTACATCTTATGATTATAGTTCTAGTAGTATTTTTATTTCAATCATTACTATGATGCAAACTTTTCAAGAAATGATTTCGGACAAATACATTAGCCATATTATTAATCCTGCTTATACAAATATTTAAAGTATTTTAATCCTCCTCCTATGTTGCATTATATTGCTACTGTTATGGATCCTCGTATCAAATTAGCGGGTACGAAAAGTTTGATTGAAATATTTTTTACTTTACTTGGAGATGATTCCGAATATGATTGTAATGAATTTTTAGCTAGCTTTGAATCGACATTGAATAACTTGTGTAATTATTATGATAGAACTTTTGCATCTAGTAGTACAACTAGTATAGTTCTTCTTCTACTTCTAGAGGTAAGGGTAAGAATACATTAGAAGATGCTACTGCTAATTTACTTGCTCGGATTCAATCAAAAAAATCTAGGACTAATGCACCTAGTGAATTAAATTCGTATAATCAACAAGATATTGAGAGTTCTAGTACTAATATTGAAGTGCTACAATGGTGGAAAGAATATGATAATCTTTTTCCTATTCTTTCATATATGGCTCGAGATCTCCTAATTCCTCATGTCTCCACAGTTGCTTCAAAAAGTGTTTTTCTACAAGTGACAGAGTTCTAACAGATTACAGAAATCGCTTGAAGCCAGATTCGTTGAAGGTGCTCGTGTGAATTGAAGATTGGATGAATGCTGAAGACAGGACTTAAGGAAAATCGACATCTACATCAACAAGTGGAAGCAACTCGCCTGAAGTCCAACAACAAGATTAGGGAATTTAGGGTGATGAGATCCTAGGTTTAGGTTAAATAGAGGTGCACGACAGTAGTCTAATCACCTCTCTTCGATCTAACTCTAGGCTATCTCAAACTCTAGATTCTGACTATCCGCTCAAACATGTAAATATAAAATTGTAAATCAAGAAATATTGTAGGTTCTTTATGAGTTTCTATTACATGTATTTGTATGTAAAAAACTCGTAAAAAATTCATAGTAGTTGAAATGAATAATATATGCATTTTTTCACTCTTATACAATTATAATTGTTGTAAACTTTTTTTTTGTAAGTGAAGTTGTAAAAAAAATTAACTAGACCAACCAGCGACCCGGCCCGACCCGAAACGGGTTCGACCCGAATGGGTTTGCGGGTCGACCGAGTCGAAATTTTGGATTTCGAACTCTGCACGACCCGGTCCGGTTAAGCCCACGATCCGATCCGAGCCCTCCCTAACTTGGCTGCAACCCGCGCGGGTCCGACCCGACCCAGCCCGGTCGACCCGAATGCCACCCCTAGTTCTATGCTTCTATGCTTTATTAATTTCATTTTAATTTCGGGGTATTGGTCTTGTGGCCCGCAACTATATCATATTTTATCATTATATAAAAAAACACGTGTCTATAAAGGGCAGAATTTTATTTTTCGCTCAGGACCTTAAATACATCAGGACCGGCCTGATTCCGCACTACATGTAAAAAGAATGTTATAATCCAACGTGGAGATCGAACTCTTTCTTACAAGAATCCAGAATTTAAATGCAATACTGTTCAAATATTTTACAAACAGGAAAAAAGACTTGAGTTGTCAATCCAAAAAAGGGAACAAAAAAAATAAATAAATAAAACAACGCAATTTATGAACAATTCTTGCGACACTGAGACCTCCAAGAGCTCAGGGGTTGAGTTTTTGGGTTGAAAGAGGTGATGCCTTGTGCAAGGAAACCCAGTATAACTATCACATCACATGAACACAAAAAGGCACTCGGTAATTATAACCTAATAAAACCTTTTATTCTTAGTTACAGAGCAAATTATTTAAAGAAAAAAAAAAATACACCACACACTAACTGTAGCTATCAAGAAGATGATGAACATACATAAATGGAGAAAATAACAAAGTTAATTATAACAAGGAAAATGGGAGGGAAGAACTCCACAAACCACTTTGTCAGCATAACGCGTCTTTCTGCAAGTAGAGAAGAAGTGAGGATGAGTATACTTGACAGACTGTACAGCTGCCATAGCAATCTCATTGTCAACTTCATTTCGAGCTCTTAGTACTTTATAGCATAAATCTACAGAAACAATAATAACGACGACAACAACAACCAAAGATCAATTAGCAACACTTTTCTCTATAAAAAATTGTTGAACAAAATGCATCATCAGTCAACACTCGCTCTTCCTACTCTTCCCAAGTGCTACAGCTTTCCTCTTCCTACTAGCTCCTGGCACACTTATTCCTGAGTTCCCAACTCGATCAGGTTCCGCCTTCTCACATCCCAATTTCCCAAATATATTAACATCAAATCCATGTTGACAATCATAAAGGAAAACCAAAAAATCTCCATAAGTAATTTTGTTTTTTCTTGATGAAACTCTTCTATCCTCTCGTAGAGTACATCTCCTCCCCCACAATCATCATCTTGATTTTCCAACAAAGTAGAATGTCAGCATGATCCCATACAAGATGTATGAAGGAAATAGTAATAGAATCATGGCCCGTAAAGATGTTGGACGTAAAATGTCCGCATGAAACTTTCACCCTTGAATTGTTTTATTAATTCTATAGGCACAATTTTCATGAATAATATATTCAATATTTTGATCAGCAAACAATTAAACAAAACTGGTCTTTCAACTAAATGGATTCATAAATTTCTATTGAAAGTACCTCTCTTACAATGCTGAAACTGATTGACTAGCTGTTTAGCAGATTTTTTTACAAGTTACTGAAACTAATTCAAGATAGATATAAACTATGAAGCGCAGCTCGGGTACAGGGTGCAGGTACAACACGACACGACACAAATACGGGGATACGTGATTTTACAAAATAGTAGGATAAAGGTGCGTTGGTGGGTGCATTAAATATAATATATTAAATATTCTATCTATAAATAACACAATATTAATCTTGTTAAAATTGCAAATATTTGAACAATTCATAGAACTGTAAGAATACATTATAATTATGAGCATTTTTTGAGAAAGAGAATGATAATCTAACTATCAAAACATTGGGTATACTTGTTTTGTTTTTTAGAATGAAACAACAAGATTTTTAAATTATAGTAGGGTCCCAAACATTTATCTAAATATAATGGCTAAATTTGAAGAGAAAAAAACACCCCTCAACTATGTGTTTATGATCAAACACCCCTCAACTTTTATTTTTTGAACAAACACTCAACTTTTTTGTCAACTTGGTCCACTAAATTTTGTTTGAAAAAATTAACCTAAACTATATTAATGATACAAAAAAACACCTCTAAAGTTTTATTTATGATTTTAAAACACCCCTAGATTTTTATTAATATTTGAAAAAACGTCCCCTAACTCAATGCATTTTGAGGGGCGTTTTTTGAGAGAAAAAAAGTTGAGGGGGGTGTTTGTTCCCCCCAAAAAAAGTTGTGGGGTGTTTAATTAGAAACACATAGTTTAGGGGTGTTTTTTTCAAATTTTGCCAAACATTGTTGTCTCCAAAAGTTGCAAAAATGTATTAAAAGATTGGGTACTCTTTGGGTACCTAAGGAGTATCGGCACCTAATACGCACCCAACACGGGTACGTCGGCCATTTGGAAGTACCCATGCTTCCTAGGATATAAACAATTACAAAACTCATTTGGGTTATAACTGAAACTAATTGAATAAAAAAACATGGATATGTTAACTATATTGCAGAACTTTTTTATCAATTCCATGGATTATCGCTCGCGGTGCATGATCAGCATTGTTGTTGTTTACTTTAACATCAAAATATTTATATTTTTATGGCGTCCGCTCCGCCTGAAAATTCAAAAACCCGTGCATCAGGTTAACCCAGGTGACTTGCATTTGTGAACTTTTTTTTTCTAAAATAAAAGGTGGAATATCGTCACCTTGTTTCATTACTCATTAGTGAGCAAATAACGAAACAAACCCAATATAACCTGAGGGGAAAAAAGTACAACATAACCTCTAACATCCCTGGGAGGGTGGGAACTCTAAAGTAATAATACTGAAGCAAGAGAGATGTGTAAAGTAAAGTCAATAAAGGGTCGCCAACAACACTAGGGAAAGGTAAGTTTCTAATTTACTCTAAAGTAGGGTCAACAACAATCTCCTCATCACCATATCCTCACAGCTAAAAAGTGTCCGAGATGTGTCCTCATGGACATGCAGCAGCTCCTTCTACCTAGAAGGAGATGAGACATAACTCTAGTTCATCACAAATACTATTATTTATCCCAAGAAAGTAAAGAGTGATTCTTGTCAAATGAAAGCACCTAAGTTGTAGTTGTCGTTGTAATTGCTATGCGCCAAGCCTATCTCCTGTTATTCATAAGATTAGCAAACAACGGCCTGATCCAAACATTTAAGGAGGTTGATCTCTATCAAGGGTAGGTAGTACTTCTACCCAACGGCTTTGCTTCAAGAACGATCAATGAGAAGATGGTATGTTGTTTCCACTGAAGCATTGTAGAATCCACAGTTCGTTACAATCAGCGATTGTCTTTTGGCTAGGTTATCACATGTGATAAAATATGATTGAGAAGTCATCTAGTCCTAGGGCTTTCTCATTCCCAAGTTGCGAGATTTCCTCTTTAACCTCGTTCATTTGGAATGGAGCTTCTAGTTGCCTCAAATCCTCCACCACATCTAGGGTTTGAACAAGCCAAATGTTCTACCTTAGGATTAGTACCAAATAAATCTTTGTAATAGTTCTAAGACATGGATCTAATTTGTCCTTCTTCATGAACAATGTCATCTAGTGCGTTGATAAAGTGGATAAGATTTGACCTTCTATTTGCACTAGCGACTCTATGATCGAAAGCTATGTTAGCCTTCCCTACTATGAGCCACGTGAATGCGTGATCCTGCATTGTTAGTGCCATTCAATTTCTTCCAGGTTCGCATCACGTCGTCCAGGGAGGCTGGTTGCTTTGGGCGCTGCGGACCGTCCGATCATTCCAGAATTCGTGCTCATGTTTGCTTTTTAATTAAATTCTATCTATTAATTATAAATTTCATAAAATTAATTTAAAAATCCAAAAATTAATTTGGAAAATTAATTCAAAATTCTATTAAATAATTATAAATTTAAATTAATTAATTAAATTTTCAAAAAAAATAGTTATATTTTTAGAAAAATTATATAAAATCAAGAAATTAATTTAAATTTTGAATTAATTAATTAAAATTCTGAAAAGATAATTTAAAATGGGAAAATTTCAGAAAAATCACAAAAAATCTAGAAATTTCTGAGAATAATTCTGGGTATTTTACAAAGTCAGAGCAACTCTGTCAAGCCCCGAGCAAGGTTCCTACGTCCCCGAATGCTCCGATAAATTTTGTAAATCATTCTAAATAAGCTAACTACTCCTCGAAAGCTACGAAACCTAGTCTTCTGGAGTGGGAGTGATATGGGTAAAAATAAAACCAAATCGGGCATGCATCCTAAAGCTCTTGAAAATAAAACGGTAAATTTCATCAGATACAAGCCCGTTAGAGGAAGTTGTGCCACTTTCAAGCCTATCAACTCAAACAAGCCTACCATAATGGGTGCCAAAGCTGCCCAATATGAAGGAGTCCAAGTTCACCCAAAGTTGTCAGTTTAAACTCTCTATCTCTATAGAGTAACTAGCGATCACAACCGTGCAGATCAGATCCAACCATCTACGACAATCAAATTTCAGAGTCAAGATCAGTTTACGGAGATCAATGCCGCCGAAAAGCAAATGTTAGGTCTTTCATTGTTTTCCATAAAAAGAACTCACAATATTTGTTTGCTCCCACTAAAAATTAGGAGCAACGCGCAACAACTTACCAACATCAATACTAAAACCGACCATTTTTCCTTCATGACACCCATAAAATCAGGCACTCTTATCTGCACTGAGTCACAAATTATTGGAAAATTGAAATAGTTGTTATGAAAGAGTTCCTTTTGCTGTCTACTGGTTGTGTGTTTATTTTCATGTTGTTCGCAGGGTTGGATTTTGGGTTTTTTGTGGTTTCGTTTGGCTTGTCTACGTTGTTGTTTGAAACGATGATCTGCTGTTTGGGTGACACTGCATTTGCCTCTGTTGTTCTCTTGTGCAGTGTGCCTGTTGTCTTTGTTGTTGCAGATGGTGGTGTTGTTGTTGTACAGACTTTATTTCCCTTCCCGCACCGTTAGTGTTCTTGTTCTTTTTTCGACGTTAGTGGGTGGGTGCGTGCTGTTACTACACCTTGTTTTGGTCTGTTTTCTTTGTTTCTCTGGCATGTTATGTTAGTGTGTGATGTTGTTAACTTGTGCACTTGGCATATTAGCCAGTTGGTTTCTGTTCTTCTGTTTCTTTCTTTTATTGTACTGGAGTTTATAGGCCTGTAATATTTTTGAGTTTAATATATATATATATATATATATATATATATATATATATATATATAAAGGCTGGAGCTCCCGAGCTCTATCGGATTGATAAAAAAAAGAGTTCCTTTTATAAAAAAACAAGACCAGAGATTAGTTATCAAAAACTTAGTAAAGAATGGAGCAGCTAATATCGAAAGATGAAAAGGGTTGAACCATTTAAGTTTAACAGTTTATCAATGTTAATAAATCAGAGGCAATGTATCCTAGACTCAACAGAGCATTAATCAGATAACAGAAAAATATGAAAGAGCAAACCAACATTACAGGTTTTAAACATAAGAAAATTACTAGAGACCCAGTAAAGGATTGATCACACAGCAAAGCGGAAACCCGGTGCTAAGTTAAACAAATAACAGAAAATTAAGAAATGGGTTTACCTTTCTGGTGTTAGAATCATCAGCAGCCATGGCCTTAAGGAAGGAAGGGTTGTCGAAAATTGGGTTGCTCATTTCGTCAAACAGGTGCTAGGCGAGAAAGAAGAGAGACTGATCGAAGAGCTCGAACTACCCTCTTTATATCTTTATATCTTTCTTTCTTCCAGCGAATAATCGCCATTGTTAGTTCTTGGGGTTGTTGTATACTGCTTCTTTCAACTGCTTGGTTTCGTCGTAATTCGACACTTCGGTTTTATAGTGCAGTGCACAAGCTGCGTAAAAAAAAATTTGAATAGAAGGGATCGAATTGAAGCTCGGTATTGGGTGGAGAAGTGATAGAGGAGTAGAGTTCTGGGCCAATCCGAGAGCGTTTTCAGAGAAGAGAGGAAATGGTGGCTGAGCATTAAAGTAAGGGAGACCGGGCGGTAACTGGGTGAAGAAGCTGGGATTTTTTCTGGAGTTTATGACCTACCTTTCAAAACTATTTCTGAAGATGACCCAATTTTCAACTATTTTTTAGGGTGACCAGCCCAAATAGGCCGTAGTTGGTTTATTCGAATCATTCGATTATGAGACTAAGAACTGTGTCCTCTTCACAAATTATTACCGCAGTTCTGCGGTCTCAGTTTATTTCGCATTTAGGCTAAAGAAACTTCAAGACTTATCAAAATATTCTAAATAAAAATGTGTTAAATATATATCGTATTGTTTAACTACGGCCTAAATATAACGGAGGCCACCGTCCCCAAATGCGGCCTCTCTTTAAAAAAAAATTATAACAGAGGCCACAATTTTTTAAAAAATATCAGTTTCGAAAAGTGGGTCGGTCATCTTCGAAAATATGTTGAGCCAAAGATGCTTGAGAGCTACCCAAAGCCCTATATATTTGTTGTTGTCGAGTATTGTTCCTCAAACTGAAAGTCTTAGAGCATCCACAGTCGTTTGCTTATTTGCCATTTTTTCCTTTTTTTTTTACTGTAGCTCACACAGTCGTCTGCAATTTTGCCATTTTTGGGGAAAATCGCTACAGTAGAAAGAGACGAATAGCATTCCATATAGCAAAATGCATATTATAGCAGTCTGGATTATTTAATTATTATTTTAATTGATCGGACGAAACATGATATTTCGTCCGAAGTAAAAAAATAAATAAAAACCAAATAAAAATGAATTTAAGCGTGGGAATGAACATGATGTTTCGTCCCAAGTGAAACGAAACATCATGTTTCGTCCCAATCGAATATTTTTTACAAAAATTTATTTAAAAATTTAATTTTGTAAATTTTAAAAAAAAATCGCAATTATCTAAATTGATTTTGCAAATTTTTAAATTGTTTTTGCAAATAATTTTTACAAAATATTTTTTAAAATTGTTTTTGCAAATTTTGTTTTGCAAAAAAAACTTCCACAAATTCCGGACGAACCATCATGTATCGTCCGGGTTTGTGATTTTTTGTGCACATTTTGTAAAATTTTATATTGTTTTTGCAAATTTTTAAATTTATTTTGCAATTTTTTAAATTGTTTTTGCAAATATTATTTACAAACTAGTTTTAAAAAAAAATTTGCAATTTTTTTTTGCAAAAAAAACTTCTTCCTTTTTGGGACGAAACATATGTTTTATTAAAATTTTATCAGTATAAATTATTTTTTAAATTACAGACGAAACATGATGTTTTGTCTATTTCTTTTTTAACGACTTTATGCATTTTTTTTTTGCCATTCGACGACTGTGGATGCTCATCGAATTGGATGGGCAAAATATGCATTTTGCCATTTTTTACATCGAACGATTGTGGATGCTCTTATAGAATTGACAATTGTTAGCTTAACCAATAGACTAAGGGTGAGGATGGTCTATCAGTTCTCTGACATCAATCTAGCGTGTAGCTATCGGGTCACCGCCCACAATAATATAATTCAAATGTTCTTCAAATGATACAAGTAGCATGGGCCAAAGCCCAAATGAACATTATATTGTAAGAGCATCTGTTGTAGTCGTTTGTTATATACAAAAAATTTGGAAAATTTTGCAAAAAAATTGATGCAGTTATTTGTCAGGTTTTTTTTTAAAGGGGAAAGGGAGGGGAAAAAGGTCGGAGAAGAACAATACACTGCTAAATTTGACACCGGATTTGACAAGCCATAATATAGGAGACAAAAAATGATCATTTGTTCGATGAAATTTTTTACGCAAAATATGGTCAGAAGAAAGAACATATTTAGTCCGACTATTTTTAAAAAAAAATATTAAATGGATGGAAGAACATCTTTAGTCGTGTGGGCAATGATCCTTGTGGAGTTATAACTTTTTCTTTAAAAATTGGAGGTAAACTAAACTTTTGGAGTTAAACTAAGCACGTGCGGACCACAATCCTTATCTTTAAAAATATTTTTTGAAGTTAAACTAAAATTGTTACAAAACTAGAGAGATGGATAGATGTTGCCGCAAATCTATGTCATATGGCTCTTTATTCATAACATATCTATAACTATTATAATGGGAGAGATGGAGTTGTAAACAAATAAACAATTTTTTATTATTTCTTAGTGTGTGTCAACACGTGCAGTGCACGTGTTGGTAGATTTTTTTTTTTTGTCCTTTTCATTCCCCTCCCCATTTTCTCCACGTGCAACGCACGTATATAATACATAGATTTTTTTTTGTCCTTTTCATTTCCCCTCCCCATTTTTTCCACGTGCACCGCACGTGTATAATACATATTTTTAAAAAATACATCGCACGTGCATTATACTAGTATATATAAGGAGAAAGTTGGGGTTAGGGTGTGGTGGTGGGCTTGGACCATCATCTAAATAGGTGGGCTTGGGCCGCCATCTTAATAGACGGGCATCCACATAATAGGTGATCACTATTTAATAACACTCCCTCTTGGATGCCCACTTTTAAAATATTGCCTCATTAAAAACTTTCCTAAAGAAAAATCCTCATTTGGGAAAAAATCCTTAGCGAAAGGAATGAGTACAACTAATTCTTGAGGAATCCAATTCTTCATGAACTTAAGACTTAAGTGGGTGCGACTTACACTGTTTCATTAAAAACATTTCGAAAGGAAAAGAGTACAATGCGCAAAAACATTCTCCAGAATGTCTCCATCAGTATGTTCAGGATACTTGCATCTGCAGGATGCTCCCACTCAAAATACTAAAGCTATTACATTTAGGTATTGTTCTTTTTTTTGCCTCGCCTTTTATAAGAGATTTACAGTAAGTGCCTCTTGTAAGAACCTCTTTTTTAGGTGTTCTTTTTATATAAAAATAACCTCTTATAAGAGATTTCTGTTCTGTTTTACCTCTTACAAGAGCATTTTCTCTACTTTTACACATTTTTGCCCTTACTATATAATTTCTCTATTTATACTTTGGGGTAATATAGACTTTTTAAGTGATAAAAGGCTTATAAGAATTTGAAATAGGATACTAGAAGCCGTTTAGGCTTATAAGCGATTTTGGAAAAAATTGCTTATAAGAGGTAAAAAAAAGAACGCTAAAAATTATGAGAAAAGAGGTGGACCACCTCTTATAAGAGGTGAATCGCTTATAAGAGGAGAAAAAGAACATTACCTTAGTTCTTACATCATCTTGAATGAAAAATCACCCCCAAAAATACATTTGGTAATTATATCTCAGCCTATACATTCATATGCCTATATGCTTTAATCTTGTCATACCAGTCTGCTATACTAACCATTGAAATCTGAACTTTGAGAGGAATCTTATGAAGACATTTGCAAGGTTCTCTGAAGACTTGACCCGCATCTTCTCTTCTAAAGCTGGTGGGTGAAGAAAAACTTTGGTAAGAAGTGCTTCGTCCTGCCTCCTTTGATGAAGCTTTCTTTAATTTGCCCTATACAGGCTGCATTATCCTCATAAATGATTGTAAACTTATTTGAGATTTCTTGGAGCTCGCAGCTCCCCCTGATATGCTGAACTAGATACCTTGACCATACATATTCTCTACCTGCTTCATGAAGTGCCAATATCTCAGAATGATTGATTGATGTTGTTGCAATTGTTTATTTAACTGATCTCCGTGAGATAGCTGCACACTGTTAAGAAAAATATATCGTGTTTGTAATCTCCCTTTATGGGGATCAGATAAATAACCTGCATCTATATATCCAACAATGTCATAATATTAATATGAATAATATAAACTAATATCTAGTGCATTGTGCTAAATAAAAAAGTGCGTCTATTGCACTCAAAATGGTGTACTTAAGGATCCAGAATATATTTATTTTCTTCTATCGGCCAATATGGATCCTTGGTCAACTTCTAGTGACCTTACACCATAGGTGGGATGAGTAGATGAAAATCACTCATATTGAATCTCTTAAGGAGATTTTAGTATATTTGACTTGATGAAGTAAAATTCCAGTTTAACTGTGCTCAATCTGCAAGCCAAGACAAAAATTTAAATTCTTCCTTAAAATAGCTATTAGCCTTTTCAATCTCTTCAGGAGATCCTTTCACGTTTATATCATTCCCTAGACAGATATTTTTCGAGTCTATTGGACTACATTCTTCCGGATTGTTTTAGTCCATATAGGGCTCGTTTTATTCTAATACCGTGTGTATTTCTAGGTTTAAATCTTTCAGGAATTTTCATCTATATCTTACTGTCTAGGTTACCATATAGGTATGTTGTCATCAATCCCATGAGTCTCGTATCGAGTTTTTCATAAACATCGAAACTTATCTAAATGTGATGATGTCCATGACTAGGTAATATGTTTCTTCATAATCCAGTCATGGTCTTTGTGAGAATCCTCGAGCAACTAACCGTGCTTTATACCGTTGGATCTCATTCTTTTCATTTGTCTATACAACAAACCCCCATTTAAAACCTACAACGTATATTCCTCTTGGGGTTTGTTCTATAGGACCAAACATTCCACGTTTTGCGAGAGAATCTAGTTCCGCTTGAATCGCATCATTCCATTTTGGTCAATCTTGTCTCTTTCAACATGCAAGGATTGTTCGTGATTCAGTGTTATCCTCATTTTCATCAACCCTTTTAATCGCATTTTCTATTGCATATAAGAAATTGTCATTCATGACAAGTTCATTTCCATTTCAAGTTTCGCCTGAGTATGTGTAAAACACATATTTCTCATTATTGTTAGGTACCGGTACCTCTTTCTCAGTCTTTTCTAGGATCTGAGGTATATCATCGACCAGAGCGATATGCTTTATTTTGGAGAAATTAAATCTTTGGTTCAAGACATCTTCCAGACCATCATGAATTATCTACAGGAGATGTTACTTCAGGAGATGCTACTTCATAAGCTGCTTCTTCAAAAACATTATGAACTTTCTCTACAGGAAATGCTACTTCAGGAGTTGCTTCTTTATGAGCATTATGAACTTTCTCTACAGGAGATGCTGCTTCAAGAGCTGCTTCTTCAGGAGCATGCTACTTCAGGAGTTGCTTCTTTAAGAGCATTATGAACTTTCTCTACATGAGATGCTACTTCATGAGCTGCTTCTTCAGGAGCATGATGGACACCCTCTTCAGGAGTTTCTTATTCAGGAGCATTAGGGTGTGTTATTCAATATTCTTTTTCAAGGGAGCTGAAAACTTTAGAATCTTTTAGATCTTCCACGTTTTTTTATGTGGAGTTGTTTCGTTTGTTTTGGGTATTTCGATAATTCACGACATTCATTTGGAACGATCGAGGCATTTATTGTATAATCGAAATAATACCATTAAGTTCTAATTGAAGCATACTAGAAAATGAGTTCTAATTGAAGCATCAAGTTATACAATAAAGTGTCTAAACTTGCAATATGTAATCAGTATGAGTAAATAAAAAAATTTATGCATCAATAAATTTGAAAGAAATATTGTATCCAAATCATAAGTAATGCAATAAAGTCTCAATATCAAGTAATGCAATTTTAAATGAAACCATGTTACTGATAATCCCTCAAAACGTTTGCAGATGTCAAGTTTGTGTTTTCTTGTTTCTCAATATCCTAGTCAAGGAGATCATCATTGTCTATGTCATGGGTAGCATTTGCTGCAATCTTCTAGATTATATGATATTTGGCCACCGCTTCCATTGATGTACGACAGGTGTAGGATCACGCTTAACCTTGAAGCATGTTTCACTTGGTCCTCTATCATTTGAAAGGGGCTGACACAGTCCTTGATTATGAGTGAGCGGCTGGCTCAAAGTGGTATGTGACTCGACTACGCCAACGTGAGTGAAGTAGATCCCTAATGATAAGATGGAGAATTTCTCTAGAATGAACTTATGACTCCTTTTACTGGAGGTTACACAAATGTATTATTCATTTTCCTAGCTCAAGTTTTCAATATCATACCTGTTTGCCCTTATGTCTTTAAAACTCAGTAGATTTCTTATGAAATTTCGAGAGTATAAGACATTATGAATAAGCTGATGGTTCATAGTAGATGGGTTTTATTGGGTAAAATTAAATGTGATCTACCGGAGCCTCCAATAATGTGAGCGGAACCAGCTCTCGTGAATACTGCATTCGATCGAGAATTAATGTTAGAGAAAAAAAATCACATTCTTAAGGATGACGTGAGTAGTAGCATTGTCGACTCTATCTAGTTTTTCCATGCGTTCCATCTACTAGAGATGCAATATTTGATCAATTTATTCAGGAATTATAAACAAGTATAAAAAGAAGGAAAATTTTCTTCTAAATATTCATACGCTTTAGCATAAATGTATCCTTAAAATTTACTGAATGGGTCCTAAATCAATAATAGCCCAAATTACTTGAAACAGAGAACAAATGAAACAAAGAATATCATTAAGGTTCGGTTTCGGGTTTCAGAACCCAACCCCGACACTTTAACTATCATTTACGGATTTCGGGTTTGGAATAAAATCCCACAACCCGACCCGTGACTCACCATTTGACAAAATTCGGTTTTTCCATTAGAACTGCTTAACTGTAAACAAATTTTTTCCAGCTTCAGTAACTTATTCACCATGGAGAAGATGCATAAGACATAACTTGAACAATACATATGGGCTTCAGTGCTGATTTAGTATGGATTAGGCATGTCCTAATTGACAGTTGAATCAACTGCTATCCAAACCGTCGCAGAAGTACTGAGAATACTACCAGGTACTTTGTGGTAGCCATGTCAGAAGAGGTAATATATTTCAAAGCATCAACCAGATATAACCTTGAATAATTAGATACAAACTTATGGCATAGAAAAACAACCAATGAACGAGAGGGTCTGGACTTTAGGATCCAATGGTGTATTTTTAGTTAAATCCATGTATAACTGGTTAAACGGTGGAGGAAGAAGGTGCCTGGAAGCGGACGTTATTTGGAACACTCACGCTCCGCTGAAAATAACGATATATCTATGGTTGGTTAAGAATGATGCAATTCTATCTAAGATTAACTTGGTTAAAAGAAACATGCCTATTAATGCCAACTGCGACAGATGTAATCGAACTGAGGAAGACACAAATCATTTATTACTCTTATGTCCTAAAGCTAGGTTAACTTGGGAGGTCGTATGCCTAGGATTCGAGTGTATAGATTGCCCTAGTTCTACCTCTGAGGTATAGGGACCATGGAAAGTAGAGAGAGTTAATAAGGAGGATAGGTCAGCTTGGGATATTTAACTAGCAGCTACTATGTAGGGGATGTGGCTAGACCGTAATAACTTGTGTTTCCGTAATGTCAGTCATAGATTTCCAGTCTTGATGCATAAAATTTTCTCATTCATTCTCGATTGGGCAGGTCTGGAGGAAACGAGGAAGATGCTGAAGATGGACGAGTAGTAGTTTGCTAGTCAGAAGTTCAGGGGCGGATATGGACACTTTCGTATCGTGTATCTTCTGTTGCTTTAGATTTCCTTTTTATATTTTCTGTTTTCAGTTAGTTTGAATAGACAGATTTATATGACTTTGGTATTTGTAATATGAACTACTTGTTTCGTTAATCAATCATTAATGAAGCGATGACGAGATCATTTTTTATATATTAAAAAAAAACACCAATGAATACCAATATAGTTATAAGACCCTGATTTCGAATATACCATAGTTGTTGGAAAATAATCTATGTGGGCTCACATATGTGACTAAATGTATAATTGCTATTCTAAAGTCTAACCCAAATTAAAGTGATCTAATCAAGATTAAGTAATGGGTTAAAAAGGATATAATTTAAAGTGTGATATAACACGTGTAGAGACCGTAAAGTAAATTTCTTTTTTTGTGATGGGCAAAATTGGAAATCAATAATTATCAATTAGAGTTATGGTCCCCTATATATACGCATCTTCTTATTCCATCTGTCATCCCATCAACAGAAGAATAGAGAGACGGTATCTCATAGAAGTGTGTATCATATAGGAAGATCCAAACCCTCTGCGCAATCTCCATCAATGGTTTCAGGTTAGTGCTTCCGCTTTTAATGTTCTTCTTCTTTTGATTTAGCAAAGATCTATAGTTTCATGAATTAGGATTTTATATTAAAGCACTTTTGCAACATGATTAAGATCTAGATACATAGAAACATGTTTTAGGTTGTTATTAATATTTTATGCATGTTCTTAAGTGTATATAAAATTCCATCAATTGGTATCAAAGCCATCTTTGCTGAATTAATTGAAGAAATTTAAGGTTTCTTGTTTAAAGAAATTTAGGGTTTCTTTTTATCTTAATTTTTCCTTGGTATTTGATCTTCCTGTTTAAGAAACCCAATTATGAATTTAATTGGTGAACTAATTAGACCAATTGCTTCAGATCTGGATTAAATAAATAAAATAAAAATAAATAAACCGTAAGTTCTGATTGACTGTGGTTTTGGATTTTGATATAATTCCAGAAACTATAGATAATTATGGTTTATATACATATTTCCATACATTCGTAACCGTAAGCATGTTGATAATCATGGTTTTAGTTTTTTGATAATCAATGGCTTTAGATATGAATCATTCATAATCAATGGCTTTAGATATGAATCAATCTGTGTAACTAAGTTTTTGGATTTTGCTAAAAACTTTTAAAGGTATGGTTTTGATATGCTATTCTGTTGTAAATAATTAATATTAAAATCAGTGGTTGCCCATAGAAATTTGTATGGGGGTAGTTGTGTGGTTTTAATTCAAAATGAATTAAATGGAGTATGGCTGCCATGTGACTTGAGATGTGATTTTGATAAACTTTTAAATGCATACGGGAGATAGTGTACAATTTATGGATTGAAGGGACCCACAGGAAAAGCAGCACTTGCTACTGTTTGGCAGCGTCAGCACTGCTGACGAGGAGTGCTGACAAGGCTTGAGGGTGGGGCCCGCCCATTTTGTGAAGAGGTACTTGCTGCTGTGGGAAGTGTTGTTGCAGGCAGCGGGGCCCAGAAAGTGGCAGGCAGAAGTTGCTGCTGCATCTCCACATGGTTACGTGGAGGGGCGCGTAGGGCCCGGTAGAGGAGAGGGGCAGGCTGCGGTTTGCAGCTGTGCCGCCACGTGGGGCGTGGGGCCTGCCCGAAGGGGCTGGCTTGACGTCAATGCCAGAGAAGGATAGAGAAGGATACGTGATTAATTAATTTTGTTTTACGTTATCAATTTTCGGTTAACAGTGAATATATTATTTTTTTGTTAATTTTCGGTTATTAATAATTTTTCTGTTATAAAATTGATTTATCAGTCAAATTGATTTTCTATTATGGTTTTGATTAATTTGATATTATCAAACAGTAGATAGATATGGTTTAGTTATGATTTTGTTATCATTTTAAATAGATATTATCTTGACATTATCCATCTACAAATAAAGTAAAATTATAAAATTAAGGAAAATATAAAATTTTGGGAAACAATTAAATTTAAATTATGGTTTTGATTTTTCTTACGAATGTCTAATATTTTGAAAAGTTTAATTGAAACAAAATGTCGCCAAAGTGACCTCTTTTGTGTAGATTAATTTATTTAAAATATCAAGATGATTGTGTGTTTGTAATTCATGCGTTTATTAACTGACCCAAAGGTAAGTTGATATTTGGCCGAATTTCATACACATCTGTGGTAATAAATATGTGACAGTTATAAGGTATTCCATGTGAACAATAAGTCAGTCCAAAGAATGACTTATTATTTGACAGGCTTTATTGTCAATATTTGATTACTACAACAAGAGTACCGCTTACAATTAATGTTACTGTCCAAAGACTTGATATTAATATTCTGCCTGGTATCTTGAGATGGGATTAACCATTATTTGAATTTATTGTTCTATATGGATTCTCATGTGAGCTTATTTTATTTATTTTTTGTTCTATATTCAGCTAATGTATCTTCTGCTGCCTCAATAACTGCTAAAATCAATTCAGTTCTCATGCTTAATGGGACAAATTTCAAGGAATGGAAAGGGAACCTACTGATAACTATTGGCTGTATGAAATTAGACCATGCATTAAGGAAAGAACAACCTCCATCTCTCACTGCGAAAAGTACTGCTAATGATAAAAAGGGTATTTGAGAGATGGGATTGTTCAAATCGCATGAGTCTAATGATTATGAAACACAGCATTCCAGAAGCCTTTAGGGGCACAGAATCCGATGGGATTACTAAGGCCAAAGATTTCCTCGATCAAATTGAGAAACGTTTTGCTAAAAACGATAAGGTTGAAATGACTACACTTCTGACTTCTTTGATGTCTATGAAGTATAAGGGTCGAGGAAATGTAAGGGAGTACATTATGGAAATGTATCATGTTGTTTCAAGACTTAAGGCACTCAAGCTTGAATTTCCTGAGGACTTGTTGTGCTTATTGGTATCACTTCCTGCACAGTTTAATCAATTCAAGATCAGTTACAACTGTCAAAAGGAAAAATGGACTCTAAATGAGCTCATTTCTCACTGTGTACAAGAGGAAGAAAGGTTGAAACAAGATAAGACTGAAAGTGCTCATTTGGCCAAAGCCTCTAAGGATAAGGGAAAGAAGAGGAAATCTGAGGATGAAAAAGCTAAGGATCCAACTCAAAAGAAACAACATAAGGATACAGAGAGTTGTTTCTTTTGTAACAAGCCTGGACATATGAAGAAGAAATGTACTAAATATCATGCATGGCGTGCAAAGAAAGGTATGTTTCTTACTTTGGTCTGTTCTGAAGTTAATTTATCTTCAGTACCTAGAAACACTTGGTGGATAGATTCTGGTACTACTACTCACATAAGTGTTTCTATGCAGGGTTGCCTGAGCTGCCGGAAGCCAAATGATGGTGAAAGACACATCTTCGTGGGCGATAATCGGTAGAAGTGGAAGCAGTTTGGCATTTTGGGTTGTTATTAAGAATTGGTTTCTTATTTGAATTTGAAAGACACTTTTGCTATTCCGTCTTTTAGACGAAATTTAATTTATGTTTCTTTGTTGGACAAATTTAGTTATTATTGTTCATTTGGAAACAATCAGTTTAGTTTGTCTTTAAATTCGAATGTTGTTGGAACTGGTTATTTGAATGCTTATGACAACCTTTATTTGTTTGAAACAATTGCATCCTATAATGAAACCTTGCATGTAGAGTTACGTGGTACTAAACATAAATTAAATAAAGAAATTTCGGCGTCATTATGGCATAAGTGCTTAGGTCATATCTCAAAAGATAGAGTTGAGCGTCTTGTGTCAGATGACATTTTGGAATCCCAGGACTTCACAGACTTTAATGTCTATGTAGACTGCATAAAGGGAAAACAGATCAAAACTAAGAGATTAGGTGCCAAAATTCTTAATGTTAGGTGTTATGAACACATTTGTTATTTACTTCGAGAAAGCTCAGTCATGGTCTCCATAATCCAGAATATGTTCTTATAGTGTTGCATTCTCTGTTCTAAAGTTTAGTTCCGGTTTGGAGTTAAATATAGCATTCTGGTCATATTTTCTCGAATCAAATAGGAGTAGTATTAATCAGATATTTATGAAATGACCAATGATTTTAAATGAAGAAATGAGTATTCAAACCAGTTTATTATATCCTAGCTTAAGAATATGGTTTGCAAATTGACAAAATTCATCTATGGACTCAAGCAAGCTCCTCGTCAATGGTACCACAAATTTCATCAAGTAATTATCTCATTTGGTTTTGAGATGAATGTAGTTGATGATTGTGTGTATCACAAGTTCAGTGGGAGTAAGCATATATTCCTAGTTCTATATGTCGATGACATATTGCTTGCCACTAATGATATAGATTTATTGCATGAAATTAAAAGGTTTCTGTACAAGCATTTTTTAGATGAAGGATATTAGGGATGTCTCTTTTGTATTATGAATTCAGATACACCGATATCGTTCTTGAGGTACTCTAGCATTATAACAAAAGGGATACATCGATAAAGTACTCAAAAGGTTTGGCATGCAAGATTGTAAACCAGGGGATGCCCCTGTTGCTAAAGGAGAAAAATTTAGTTGCAATTAATGTCCTAAAAGTAACCTTGAAATTTAGGAAATACAATAGATCCCCTATACATTAGCTATTGGGAGTCTAATGTATGCTTAAGTATGTACGCGTCCAGATATTACGTACATTGTTGAGATGTTAGGCATGTATTTAAGAAAACCTGGTATGGACCATTGGATAGCATCCAAGAGGGTCATGAAGTATCTTCAAATAACAAAAGACTACATGCTCACATATAGGAAATCAGATCATTTGGAGGTCGTAAGGTATTCTGATTCTGATTTCACTAGGGTGCCAATATAGCAAAAGTCTACATCAGGCTATATTTACCTGTTAACTGGAGGAGCCATATCCTGGAAAAGTGCCAAACAGACACTTATAGCTTCTTCCACTATGGCAGCAGAGTATGTAGCATGCTATGAGGCATCGAATTATGGAATATGGCTGCGAAATTTTTGTCACTGGGCTGCGCATTTTGGAGAATATAGAAAGACCGCTCAAGTTATTTTGTGACAATAAGTCAGCAGTGATGTATTCCAACAACAACAGGAGTTCAACAAAGTCGAAACATATTGACATAAAGTTCATAGTTGTGAAAGAAAGAGTGCAAAGTGGACAGATGTCCATAGAGCACATTGGGACAAACTCCATGATAGCGGATCCGCTCACAAAGGGATTACCACCCAAGGTCTTTTATGAGCATACTGATTATATGGGTGTTGTATTATTTGAGGATATCATGATTTAGTGAGAGTTTGTATTTCATTTGCATTATGTTTGTGTGAGACATTTATACATTTGGCTATTTTCTGATCAGAAATAAAGAATTCAGTTTTCTCACTCATTTGTCATGTTTGGTTCTGACCTCACTTAAGTTTTAAAGAGGACCAGTTGGAAATAGGCATGTGTATAGATCACATTGCATGAAATTTCTATGCTACACATTCACACTTGATCTATGTCGTTTGATTATATTGATATATGTGACCATTGATGAATTTAGTTACGATAAATGTAACGAAAATTGCTTTGATCCTATATTTACATGATTAATGGACGAGATTGTTTGGCTATGCTTTTGGTTATGATAGCAAAATTTTGAGCTGATAAAGTATGTAAATTTATAAGGAGTAACATATGTGGCCCAAGTGGGAGATTGTTGAAAAATAATCTATGTGGGCTCACATATGTGACTAAATGTATAATTGCTATTCTAAAGTCTAACCTAAATTAAAGTGATCTAATCAAGATTAAGTAATGGGTTAAAAGCATATAATTTAAAGTGTGATATAACACGTGTAGAGACTGTAAAGTAAATTTCTTATTTTGTGATGGGCAAAATTAGAAATCAATAATTATCAATTAGGGTTATGGTCCCCTATATATACGCATGTTCTTATTCCATCTGTCATCCCATCAACAGAAGAATAGAGAGACGGCATCTCATAGAAGTGCGTATCATATAGGAAGATCCAAACTCTCTGCGCAATCTCCATTAATGGCTTCAGGTTAGTGCTTCCGCTTTTAATGTTCTTCTTCTTTTGATTTAGGAAAGATCTATAGTTTCATGAATTAGGATTTTATATTAAAGCACTTTTGCAACATGATTAAGATCTAGATTCATAGAAACATGTTTTAAGTTGTTATTAATATTTTATACATGTTCTTAAGTGTATATAAAATTCCATCAATAGTACCTATCTATATGTGTTACCTAATTCCATTAGTAATCATTGATCGAAACAGTTGGAAGTATGCTTAATTACGCCATGCTAAAGAAAGCAAGAACATAGTGAAGCATAAAAGTTCATTGTAAACTAAAAAAATATAAGGGTTTTTCATATAAATTTCTTATGTTTCCATTAGAAATTAAAGGTGATAGTATTTGGAGATTTACCCATAGAACTTGGAGATTAACCCAGACTTTCATTGTTCAAATTTCTACTACTTACTGGTAGTTAATGTTGAGATTGGGGCGTCAACAAACGCCCTCTAGTCGCAGCGGAACTAATAGAGCAATGAGAAAGTCGAAGTAGACGAGGCGAATAAATTGAACAAGCAAGTAGATCCACCAAACTAATACAAACACAACAACGATGACTTATCCCGGTTAGATTTTGCTTAATACGGGGAGGAAATATAGTGATATCAGATATTCAACTAGAAGAGATTACAAGGAGTTACTCATTCACTTGACACAAGGAATTAAACTCACCCACCAAGAACTATCTCTTTCTCGAGCCTCTCTTTGCAATGGAGAAAAGAATCTACGATGTACTCCCTCTCATATTGGAGGAGTTTACAATATATATAGAAGAATAGAGAGAAAACATAGGTCTAATCTTGATTCTCAGTCGTCCGATATAACCTAAAAAAGAAGTAACTGAATAGGAGCTGCACGATCTAACTTGGAGTTGAAGATTGAGCTAAACCGACCTAACAAATCGAGGCCCAAAAACGAATCAGCACCACGGGCGGTAGACCGGTCGACCGTACCAGTCTTTAACTTCCCAATACAACGAGCGGTCGGGGGTGCGGTCGACTGTCACCATAACCGGTCGACCGCAACTATCCTGCACCTGCTGCTGCTGTTGTTCTTCTTCTACTCGCTTCGACGCTTCGACCTCTGTGCTTCATATTACCTTCTTTTAATCTGAACAACGAGTATACAAGACACAATCCTAACAAACTCTACATTGGATTACATACGAGTGTTATCACATTATGTGTTACTCATCTCCAAACTCTAACAAATTCCACTTGCAAAGAAAACTTAGAACAATAGTTTCTTCTTCTAGTTAAAATGATCTCTACCCAATCTCACCGAATCCAGTGTAGCCCTTCAAAGGCCCACCTCCGTAGATGTACTCACGAAGTAGCCAAACTCTGCACGAACTCCACCTACCCTTAGCCTTTCTCCACCTCTCGACGATATTCGAACGTTGTGGTCTCGTCTCGATGAATCTAGTTGTGGTAAACTAGCTGAGCTTGCGAGAATACCAGGAAAAGGAGCAACACTTGCGCAAGTATTTTGAATTCCCCAAAGCATGTAGAGATTGTGTTGGCTTGGCCCAACCATTCTCATACCTCTAATCACCTTACGACGACTCTGAAAAACAGATAGAACTCCACATCGAGCTGTATACCTGCAGCCCCGTGCATCAAGAGTTCCCAAGGAAATCAGATTCTGTTTCAGCAGAGGAATATGCAAAACATCCCTTAAAGTGAACATGTGTAAACCTGACATCTTCAACTCAACTGTCCCCTCACCCACTACTTCACAAATCTCTCTAATTCTCGTTGTCACACAACGCCCCATAGTAGACTTATAAGTAGAAAACAACTCCCTCTCAGAGCAAATATGAGAAGAACTCCCTAAGTCAATAAACCAACTAGAATCCACTTCTAAAGAATTTGAAACAAGAAGAAACGAACCACCTGAATCAAAGGCACCAAAGGCACTAACTACATTAGCGACTGAACTCCCGTTCTTGGCGCTCTCTTGATTCTGTAATTTTCAACAGTCTTTCTTGATATGCCCTGGCCTTTTGCAATATCGGCAATGGATCGAATCCTTTTACAAAGCACTTTGTCTTCCCCCCCGAAGGACCATCCACTACTAGACAACTTGTAGGAATAGACGATGAAGATTTATGGGTCTCCTTCCTAAGTTGATTTTCCTTCAATGCTTTGATTACACCATCTACCGAAATACTCTCCTTGGCAGATCTACCGTGTAGCATGGTCGTGATCAAAGGCTCGTACGAATTCGGCAGTGAATATATCAGGTTGAAAGCTTTATCTTCCTCACACACATATACGTTGATCGCCTTAAGTTCAGATAATACCTTATTGAACTCTGTAATGTGGTCTTGGAGATCGGTACCTTCCTTCATAGATAAACGGAATAACTTCCTCTTCCAATGCATCCAATCTAATAACGACGAACCAGACTAGTCAGTTATGAGTCTTTCCCACAAACTCGCCGCGTCAGTTTATTCAAGAAATTTGTACTTGACCTCGTCCGTCAAGGATAGTCTGATTAGACTTATGGCTCTTTCACGAATATCTTCCCAAACGTCATCCTTCATATCAGTTGGCTTTTCCTTCTTCTTTACTGTTGACTGCAACCGTTCTTGAACAAGAACATCATACATGTCAGTCTTCAAAGATTGAAATTGATCTTACCATCGAACTGCTTGATATTCAAAATACTGTGGCATGTCATCTTAACCAAGGAACTCAGCAACCTGAAGCTCTCTGATACCAGTTGTTGGGATTGGGGCGTCAAAAAATGCCCTCTGGTTGCAGCGAAACTAATAGAGTAATGAGGAAGCCGAAGTAGACGACGCGAATAAATTAAGCAAGCAAGTATATCCACCAAACTAACACAAACACAACAACGATGACTTATCCCGGTTAGCTTTTGCTTAATCCGGGGGGAAATATAGGGAGATCTGATATTCAATTAGAAGAGATTACAAGGAGTTACTGATTCACTTGACACAAGGAATTAAACTCACCCACCAAGAACTATCTCTCTCTCGAGCCTCTCTTTGCAATGGAGAAAAGAATTTACGAAGTACCCCCTCTCATATTGGAGGAGTTTACAATATATATAGAAGAATAGAGAGAAAACCTAGGTCTAATCTTAATTCTCAGTCGTTCCATATAACCTGAAAAAGAAGTAACTGAATAGGAGCCGCACGATCTAACTTGGAGTTGAAGATTGGGCTGAACTGACCTAACAAATCGAGGCCCAAAAATGAATCAGCACCGCGGGCGGTCGACTGTCCAACAAGACCGGTCGACCGTACCACTCTCTGACTTCCCAGTACAACGAGCGGTCGGGGGTGCGGTCGACTGTCACCATAACCGGTTGACCGCAACTATCCTGCACCTGCTGTACTGCTGTTCTCCTTCTACTCGCTTCGACACTTCGACCTCAGTGCTTCATATTACCTTATTTTAATCTGAACAACGAGTATACAAGACACAACCCTAATAGTTAAAACATTTCACTAGGTCAATGTATGAATAAAACAAGAAAGGTAATTCAAATAAACTAGCTAGAATGGTTGTGCACAAACTCATAGTGACAGCTATTATAAAACTAATTAACGTAAATAACCTT
Organism: Hemerocallis citrina; assembly: GCA_017893485.1. Classification (NCBI taxonomy): domain Eukaryota; kingdom Viridiplantae; phylum Streptophyta; class Magnoliopsida; order Asparagales; family Asphodelaceae; genus Hemerocallis; species Hemerocallis citrina. The sequence continues at coordinate 57,310,057 of CM030361.1, forward strand.
CCAATCCATCAGCAAATAAGTTTTTGAGCAAATATCTTCACAGTTCAGTATTTAACAAATATTTAATCTTCTAGTGAGATCAGCATTAACTTGATAAATTGATAAATTGATAAATTGAACTGCAAAGGAATTCAGCAGGTAAATAAATATATAGATAGGCTTATACTTCTTTACATGATTTTATTTATGTAACAGATAACACAAACTGGAAAATGTTGGCAGTTTCTCAAAACAGACCATAACAGCCAACCATAATTCAATATCGGCATAGCTGCTAATAGAACCATCAAAGAGATCGAAATCTATCTAATCTCCGCAGACATTGATCAGATGAAAAGGTGTGGAAGTGGGTCCTTGTATATTTTCATAAATAAAAGTCTGGAGTAGATATTTACATACTACTTAGCTGCATGAAGATAATCTTCAAATATGTACGTGTGCCTCGATAGTTTTCCGTAGGTTAATTTTACACAGAACATTGACTATAGTACTGTACATAATGATTGCATAATAAATGGTAATATGCAAAGATTAATTGTTTTATAAATTGTAAATTAGCATCAACAATCAAGAATCTGAAACTAATATAACTGTAATTTACACGTGCGATGCACATTCTAATATATATATATACTAGCTTTGCCCGTGGGCACGTGCCTACGGCACGTCTTCGGAACGATACATGTAAACAGTAAAACAATAATTTTGTAGTTTAAGTTTGAATAGTATGACAATAATTAGTTATAAATAAAAGTCTATGTTTCCATTAGTATATGTTGAAAAATAATTATAAATGGGGCACTACAACACACAATGGGTTTGGTGGCGTTTTTTTTTTAGATTCACCGGCGTTTTAAAACGCCGGTGAATAATTCACTGGCATTTTTAAAATTGCCGGTGCTAATGCCGCTGAATAAGGCGTCGCAGAAAAGGGGGGGGGGGTCTACACCGGCGTTTTTTTACGAACGCCGATATATCTGTAAGATACACTGGCAGCCGCAGAAAATGCCGGTGTATGGCGTATTCAAGACTGCCCTCTTCTTCCCCTATAATCATTCTACACCGGCGTTTTTACAAACGTCGGTGTAGGTATATAAATTTTAAAAAAAATAATTAAAAAAAAAACATGCAACACTCTTACAATCAAAACCAGAATATGGAGTTCAAATTATTGAATTACAAAAAGTGGAAAAGAATACTTTCAGTGTCAAATTCAGGTAAAAATGCTACTAACTGAAATGAAACTTATACTTTTATAATACTCATAAGATAACTGTCAATTGAAACCACAACATAAGTTCAAACAGGATTATTTCATCACTAGTCACTCCTCTGACTAATTATAGTATGCAACTTCAGTTACATAATCCATCTCATCATCACTTATAACCATACGGCAAAAAACAATATCATTTTCAAATCCAAGCAACAAGCATGAACATTACGTTAGAAACTGATACTCATGTAGACATCATGATATAATTGTATATAAAGTTTAGATAAAAAATTTCTATCACTAGTCACTCCTCAAAAAATCATAGTGTGCAACTTCCGATACATGATCCATCTCATCTCCAAATTCAGACAAAAAAGCAACTAACCCATCTCCAAATGCATAATAATTCCAGTTTACTCTGAACCAAACTAAAACTCAAATGCATAATAACCCATCTCCAAAAGCAACTAACCCATCTCCAAATGTATAAGAAAGCAAACTCAAACTAAAGAATGAAAAAAATGAACCTGCATGGTCCCAATTTTTGTTTTAATCATGATAAGCTTCAAGTATTGAACAGTGAAAAAAATGAAGCACATACTATACAAATAACCCAAACTAAAGACCCCTTTCTTCAATCTAAACCTGTTATAAATATAACCTTCTCTGAATCCTGATATGATTCCATAATCTTTGGCCCATAACTAGTAGAAAATTCAGCTTCTTGTTTGTTCAAAATTTAGTTCGCCTACCAGTATAGATAAATATATCATCAAAGGTTCCATGGATCAAACACAGCACTTTGAATTCTTCTTTTGCAGATCACATATTTTCATCTATAGCCAAAATATGGGCTCAAATAATTTTGTCAACAAATTTATTCACAAAAACATAAACTTGTGTCCATAAGAGTTGAAAGTGAATAATCAGAAAATTTTAGAACAAAAGCTTAATATTGATGATTTTAAGCTTCAGGGTTTGCTACCAGGAGGACAAGAAGTAGTTGTGAAAAGGTTGTCTAGAAGTTCTGGCCAAGGCCAGGAAGAATTCAAAAATGAGATGTCACTAATTGCAAAATTGCAGCACCCGAATTTAGTCAGACTGTTAGGTTGTTGCATTCAGGGAGACGAGAAGATTTTCATTTATGAATACATGCCTAATAAAAGTTTAGATGTCTTACACTTTGGTACATTGGACTGCAAACTTAAACTCTATAACAGATATAAACATTTTTGTAGCATACACCGGTTTGATGAATGATACAATGTGCAGACGCCACAAGACAGCAACTGCTCAATTGGAACGGGAGATTTAACATCATAGAAGGAATTGCTTGAGGGCTTGTCTATCTTCATCGAGACTCGAGGCTAAGGATAGTTCATCGAGATCTTAAAGCAAGCAATATCTTGCTGGACGGAGCTATATAGCTTCAACAAGAATCAACAAGAAGCTAGCCTAGCCAAAAATCAACAAGAAGAACCAACAAGGAGCTAGCTCAGACTCAAAAGCACTCAAATCTAGCCTAGTTACAATCAACAAGATGCTTCAAAGAGACTTCAATCCTAAACTCGAAGCCCAAATGCGTTGGAGGAGCACTTGTTTGAGTAATGGGTTTCATCAAAACTCGATGTCGAAGCATTCGAGCCTGGACATCAAGGACTTCGAAGTGATTCAAGCACTTCAACCCCAGCCCCTTGCTCATATCAAATGCTCCAAAAGCTTCAACAGCCCCTAAAATTGAAACCTAGCTACATCCAATCACAGAGTAACACATTGAAACCTAGATCCCATCACATAATAGCACAGTGAAGGAAAAAAAAAAGACGAGATTCCATCACAGAATCGCATGAGTTCTTGAGCATATTCCCCAAAACAAAATCAAGAAGTATAGAGAGAGAGAGAGAGTACCTGAAGGGAAAATCGACGTGGAACCCATTCCGATGGCGGAGGAGTTGTCGAGGAAGGGAAGGAGGCCCAGTGGCGACGGCGTGCGAAAAAATTAGGGTTGGGAAAAAAAAACCAAAACGAAATGTAAGGGTTTCACAATAGGATTGGTGATTTATCCCAGTAAATTCACCGGCATTTTTTATTCATAAACGCCGGTGAATGGGAGAGGATTTGTGGGGATATAATGTCGCTTTCTATTCCCCGACGTGTTTTTATAAAAACGTCGGTGAATATTATAATTCACCAGCGTTTTGTAGAGGCCGCCGGTGTATAACTATATAATTTTGCGACCAAATCCTGGTCTTATCCTACCCCGACGCGATTGGTAAAACGTCGAGGAATATACGTCGGTAAATCTATCATCTGTTGTAGTGGGGGTATAAAATCTAACTTCTTAGAACTTTAAGTGTGAAAAATAATAAAATTTAATTTTTGAAGAGATATTTGCTATTTTCAATATAATTTGTACAATAAAAATAAACTTAAAAATTCTGAAAATTTACAAAACCGAAATCTTAAAATCTAAATTTCTAAGTAAATAAAGAAAGAATGGGAGAGAGAGAGAGATAGAGAGAGAAAGAGAGAAATATGAAAAAATAAAGAGAGAATAGAGAGATAGTAATAAAGTAATGAGTTTTTTAGGGGAAAAATTTGGTTTTGGGGTTTGAAATTTTGGAGGAAAAATGTGTTTTGTGAGGTTTGATATGGGCCTTTTATTTTGGGGGATTGATTGTGAGCCACTTGATAGCTTTCTTTATAATTTATTATATAGATATTTAAAAGTAAATACTAAGATGTAATCTGGCCTTCAACCTAAGACTCCCCTTTACTCATCACATACTCTTTACAAGTTACCTCTAGTGACACCAACATTTATTTTATATGAGTGTCACTTTTGTAAATAATTATATCGTAAATAAATTTAAACTTTGAGAATATTATGATAACTAACTGCTGTTGAGTAAATAAATAGTTAATATAACTTCAACTTAAAAATGAATGGTTGAGATGTTGTAGATGTGATCTGCTTAGCTTTTAAAACCATCAAATACCATTATGATCAAGCTAGTAATTTACACGTGCAATGCACGTTTTTATAAATATATATTTTTAAAAGTAAAATTTTTGTCGTTGTCTGGCACCGAACCTAACATCTCATTTATATTAATTATGCATGTGCATTGCACGCATTTCATTGGTTTATATTGTAGTAGAGTTTAATTAAACGTGCGTTGCACGGATTGGGATATGGACAAATTACACTAATGCCCTTCTCCCATTATAGAAGTAGAGATAATATATCTCTAATCCAAATATTTAGATGTCTGTGTAATACTGCATGCAATTAAGAGAAACACTACAGTTCAAACAACTAATGAAATCTACGTCTAAATTATGATTTAAAACTTCCAAAACTTAAAATTTGTATCCTCAAACCTAACATAGATCGCCATATGTAATCAGAGTGCACTCCCACAGTATTCAATCTCTAATTGAGATCAAGTAATTGTTATCTTTCCGCAATACGTCTTTGGAGTTAACAATGTCAAAATGATTCCGTGTAAACATATCCAATCCATATGGACAAGAAGAAAATAGGAAGAGGCAACAACAGGTGATTTTAGGTATATACAAAATCAACGATATCAAATATCAAACTTCAATATTCATGAAATAGCATAATGAACATAGGAAATAATTCTGAACTTTCAATCTTCATGAAAGTGTATAACAAATAATCATAGATAAATCAAATAATGTCCTCTATATATCGGTCTAAACTCTTTATTAATCAAACATGGTGTAGAAAACTTAGCTCTTGATACAATAATAAACCCTAGGTCTCTAGATGGGATTTTTATTGATAAATTAAGATGATTCTTTTTTTGAAAGATAAAACAGAAAAGACTTGCATAACTTTCATTCAAGTTAAAGATAATAGATTAACTATCTAACATCGAGTATGTGAAATTAAGAGAAACTAAACAAGATAATAGATCAAAAAAGAAATTAAGATGAATTTTTTCTCTTTCGAGTATGGTTAAACTACTGTACAAAACATAGTTTGTATGAAACATCTACATAGACACGTAGTTTAAAAAGGAGACATGGTTAAATGCATGGTTTGAAACACATGAAGCATGGTTAAACACATATTTACCAGGAATTCTGTCCCTGTATACCAAAAAATTTTAAAAAGGAAAAACAACAGTAATCATTCAGACTAAAACATGGTATTGATGGATCCATATAACCTGGAAACTAGAGTGATATTTGAGTACTAAGTTAATAATTATTAAAATCAAGATATCAGATCTATTTACGAGAAGATCCATAATGTAAAGATGAAATTAATCAATCTATGAACAAGAAAGAATGCATACTAAATTACGAACAGTTCTACTTTATCAAAGCAGAAACCCTAGTAATCATTCAGATCAACCATATCGCATCATAATATAGGGAAAATTGGAAGAAAGATTAGGGTTATAATTGAAGACAGAGAAGAGATTCATTAAATACATTTTTTGTCATGGCTATACCAGAGACTTAGAGCTCAGCTATAACGTATTACAAAACTAGAGAGATGCAGAGATGCAGCCGCAAATTTTTCATATGACTCTTTATTCATAACATATATATATATGGAGAAAATTAAGGTTAGGATGTGGTAGTGGGTTTGGGCCATTACCCGAATAGATGGACGTGGACCACTACCTTAATAAATGTGCATCCACCTAATAGGTAATCAATATTTCATAACAAAAAAATTAATATTTTTTTTTAATAAAAAATGTGTCGACACTTTAAAAAACCCAAAAAACATCCATCCGTCTTTTTTTTTATGTATATAAAATTGCCAAATTTTGGCTGCTCGGACAGCATACTCCTCATCCAAATGCCAACTGCCAAACATCCAAATCTCTAATCTCTAATATTATAATGAGAGAATTGGAATTGTCATTTGCAAACAATCTGTAATTTGTAGACATGTATTTAATCATCTGATCTCAACCATTCATTTTTAGGTGGGAATTATATTAACCATTCATTTACTCAACTATCATTAATTACTATAATGCCTTCAAAGTGAAAATTTATTTATGACATAATTATTTACAAAAGTGTCACTCATATAAAATAAAAGTTTATACTACTACAGATAATTTGTAAAGAGTATGTGATGAATAAAGAAAAATTTCAGATTCGAGACCATATTACATCTTATTATTTACTATATATATATAAAAATTAATTAGAATGTGCATCGCGCAGATTACTAATTTTAATATAAGCGACTACAGATGCTCTGACGGACTCAAAACTCAGACCCCGATCCATCCAACCTAAGCCCGGCCCATTTCTACTCCTTCCTCCAAATAAACCCTAAACCCATCATTTATGCTCTTTACTCTATCTCGCCTCCATTTCCAAATCCATGGCTTTCCGCGGCTCCTTATCGCGATCTATCATCTCCACTGCCCGTACCTCCCTCCGATCGCCCCCCGCTGTCCATCCCCGCCGCGTCCCTACTCTTCTCACCCCTCGCTCCGACCGCCGCCGCCTCCTCTCCTTCGCCGCTCCCCGGTAAAAACTAAACTCTAACCCTAACCCTAATCCCCAAATATCGTCATTCTATTTCTCGAATATGATTATGATGAATTCATTTCTTGAATCTCAATGAATTTCGATGATTCGTTTTCAGAACTTTCGGTGAGCTTGGATGTGTTCAGTCTCTGCTGCCGCTTCACAGCGTGGTGGCCGCTGCTCGACTCACGTCTCACCTTTCGGTTTGCGCGAGGGCGTGCTGTGAGCTTTCTCAGGGTACCTTCTGCCGCACTTGTCAAGATCGTTAATAGTTAGTATTTTTTTTTTTTTTGGAGTCTCAGCTTCGTTGATCTTGAGAATAAGAAATTTAATTGAAAATGAGAATTAAAATTTTGAGTTTTTGGTTGATATGGGGGTAATTGGAATAGGGGGAAATGGAAAAGATGGTTGATGCGAGCGAGGACGGAGGCTGATGATGTTGTCTGCTTTCTATGTGCTTGTAGGTTTCCTGTTATCCTAATTAATGCTAACTTCATTTCACCGCATAAAGTATAAATGAGTGCTAAATAGTTTCATAAAGGAAATTAAATGATAATTAATGTACACAAGTTCAATTTTTGGTGAGCTAATGTATTGAATTTAATTAAAATTGGGTTTAGTTTCCTATAAATTTTTTTTCCTAGTACAATTGGGATCTGGATATTGTATTTGCTTTAGTCCTTGCAGAAATTTCAGTTAATTTACATATTTCAGCATTGTCATGATATTATGAAGTTATATTATCGTGTGCTGCCTTGTTTTGTTTATATTAAAGTTGGTACTTTGTATCAAGTATGGGTATTTTACATATATCTTAAAATGTCTGGTATTGAGCACCAACAATGACATAGTTTACTCGTAACTGAGCATTAGAAGTGATATTCACGCTTTCTATTGAATACTTGACCCCTTGGATATCTTGAATTTATCAGTATTAGAATATGCAAGGTAGCTTAGGTAATTTTGTTATTTGAATTTCTTCTTATATTGCATTAGTTTAATCGAATATTGATTGATTCGAGGAAATTTGGGTTGAGATTTGATAGGGAGGAATGGTAAAGATGGGTGATGCGAGACAGAAGCCGACATTTGGTGGAAAGCAGTGTGTGTGGCTGTCAAGCATTGTAGGTTTCTTATTTTCATGATTGTTTTTTCAAAAAATGGTTAGGATAAATACTGTGACAAAACTTGTTTAAACAGAAATTAAGAGGTTTTGTTTGTTTAAAACAGTAGATTACTTGTATTTAGATTCTCTTGTTTATTGCATGTGACATTTGCGGCCTTCACTATTGTACGTTGGAGTCCTCTTTCTAGCGACACAAATAAAGCTTAATTAATTTGACAGGTTTAGTCTTGTTTGAAACGTCCTTGAAGATTATTGTAATATCTGCTTCAAATGAACAAGTGCATGAAGGATCTTAGGCGTTGGCCACTATTAATCAATATCGATTGCTCATTTGATGTTGAAGGGCCCAAGATATACAGATTTACTTTCCCACTAAAATGCACAGAAAAAATTATGTTATAGATTTGATCCAGGGATAAGGATCCTAACATTGATTAATGTATCTTGTACATTGGGGGCTGTTTGGGTGTAGCATCGTCAAATGTAGAGGAAGAACCAAAATTTATTTTCTCCTTTTCCAAAGACACTGTGTTTTCTGGTGAGTCCCAGCAAAATGTTGGAAGTTGGTGGGTAGTTATTTGTGCTTGGTTGAAGAAAAATGGTGATAAATTATAATGAAGGCTGCTTAGAACCATCTATTTTTGAAGTTGAAATATTGTAGTCCAAAAGGGAGAACACCAGAGGACAACCGTCGGATATTTGGCTTTTCAGCAAAAAAAAATAAAATCACAACTGACCAAAATGCCACATGGGGCCCTGTATCAGGAGAAACTATGCTGCAATAGGTCTCTCCCATTTTTACACGGAAACAGAGAGAAATTTGGAGGGTAAGTCTGTTTAATTGTTGAAAAATCAAAATGCGGAACCCAATGTTATTTTTTGATATAATATTTTTTTAAAAATTATTTACTTTGCAAATTTGCCCTCATATTCTACGACCAATTTTATTTTTTCTTCTTCACACGGACACTAATAATTTACCACTAATTTCCTACAAATTCCCCATCCCCCCCTCCCCCCCCCCTCCCAAAAAAAAAAAAAAAAAAAACCCACCCACAAAAAAAAAACTCCATTAAAAAGGATATAATAAATTTTTGTTTTCCAATTTTTCATTTTACAACTTTACACCTACACAGCCCCAATAGGAAAGGTGCAATTTCAATAGTTTTATATTAATTATTAATTCATATAGTAACAGTGGGTCCCATTTTTATTTACTATTATTATTTTTTATAAACAATGAAAAAGCCCTAACCTCCCAAGTTTCTCTCCCTTTTCTGCACGAAGAGGAGGACGCTTATGTGCATTGTTTCTCCTGAGACTCCCGCTAGTGGGCCCCATGCAGCATTTTGGTCGGATTTGGATTCCTTTTGTTTTGTCTGGTGAGCCAGGAAATCCGACACCTTATGGTCTTCTTTTTATTGTTTTGACCTATTATATTTCTACTTCAAAATTGATGGTTCCAAACAGCCCCTTGCATTGTGATGGTAAAATGTTGGCACAACAATATAACATATTAATGTAGGGATATGATGATTGACTTCAAATATTAGGCGACAACATTACTGGAATATAAAAATGCTAAATGTATTCAGTGCATTCTAATTTGTCCTTAGGAAATTCAAAAGGATGCTTTGTGCCTATGTGCGTTATGATTATGTATTGTGCCTATGCAATACAATGGAAGGCTGTGTACAATGTATTGCATATCCCACTTCTGATTTATAGATAGGTTGAGTACAAATGTCTGTTCAATTATGTGAATGTGGGATTATGGTGCCAACAGGGGTATTTAAATCTTCTAGAGTACCCACCTATTTCCTTTCACATTATTAGTAAATTATCAGGAAAAAATTACATCGAGGAATACAGAGTGGATCCAATTCTTAGACCAACTACTAGTGGAAGCAATGTCTTGGCTATCTCTCCTATCCTTTGGTCATTTTACCCCTGAAAACTAACAAATTTAACGATTATTAAGCATCAGTCTTTTCTCTGAGCCATTAAGTAACTCCAATAAGTGAGCACATTCGATTCTTAAACTTCCTAGGCAATTCATATACTATTTCAAAACAATTAAAAAAATTGTTCTGTTGCATCACATTGATGAAAATGGATCATGTGTGTTTTGCCTCTTCGAATCCTTGATCAGACACTATATTCATTGTTATGGATGTGAGTTAATAATTACATGATAACTAATTATCTATGTTGCTTTATGGCCAATTTAGTGAAAAAATACCTTAAAGTTTCACCTATTTTAGTAACATATACGGTTTAACCTACTATAGTAATAAATGCCTTGATGCCAGGCTAACAGAAATAGCAAGCACTCAAAACTAGAAAATTTCAAGCATTTCACAAAAAATGAAACACATCGGGGTCTTTATTACTATAAATACCTTGAAGTGTTCCGTTTTTGTGAAATACTTGGAGTAATAAATACCCTGATGTGTTTGTTTTTGTGAAATACTTGAAATTTTCTATATTTGAGGGCTTGCTACTTCTGTTAGCCTGGCATCAAAGTATCCTTGAACACATGAATCTTTTTTGTCAGTGTTGCCTATAAGTTAGATTTTATTAACATGTAATCTATCAACTAGGGAAAAGTTGTTAACTACCCCCAAGTTATATTGAACATATTGGAAGTATTCCAAAATTTTTGCCTACAAATACTTCGAATATGTTAACTAGGACCTATGCAGCATGGGTACTTCTAACAAGGAGCCATACCCTTACCGGACACGTGTTGGACACTTGAACACTTGGGCACTTCGTCGAACACTTGGTTGGATGTTTCTAATGCGTTTCCCATATTTAAATACATTTTATATGTTGGAAAACTTCTTTAGACATTTCTCTATTTTTTTCCTAAAAGTTGGAACACATAATTAATAAATTTTAAATACATATTTATATTTCTAATTTCTTTTACTAATTAACTCTAGTTATTTTCATGCACGTCTCAAATTTTATGGTGTACACTGAAGTATTACCACACTATATTTTTTACTTTGATTAGGAGCAACAAATTGTACTGTTCCAACTCTATTTTTATTAAAATTATACGTATTAAGTTATGTTATATAATATTATTGACTTGCCCCCGTACCCTACTTTTTACAAATTTGCGTGTCACGTACCTGTACCCGTCCGTACCCGTTTCAGTATCCATACCCGTATCCTTGCTTCATAGATTAGGACAATAAATATGTTTCACCTATTTTAGTAATAAGTACCTTGATTTTTTTGTATTTGTGAAATACCTTAAAGTTTGTAGTTTTGAGTGCTTATTACCTTCTAGTCTGCCATCAAAGTATAGTTGAACACATGAATCTTTTATGTCAATTTTGCCCCGAAATTGAATCTGGAATGTTGATGACATGTAATCTATCAACTAGCGGCAAAATTGTTGACTAGGACAATTGTGCCCCTACTTATATTGAACATATTGGAAGTATCCTAAAAAATTGCCTATAGCTGCTTACAAAATGTTAATTAGAACTGATGCCTGCTTTTAAACTTTTCAAACCATGTTTGTTGGTTGTTATTCATAAAAAGAAGTTCAAATGTTAGACATATCTATGAAGATCATGTAGGCTTGCTTACCTATCCAGATTTGAAAGGACTTGTGTGTAGCTGATTTAGATTTTCAGCACAGTTTGGGGTCCTGTTGTTCAGGGTGGTTATCAGTTGAATTGAACCAAGCAAACTGTCTATGGAATTATATGGTGATGAGAGCTAGTCATACGCAGATGGGCTCAGATTATTGTCAAAACCAAATCATGTTTTATTGACCCACAGAAATCATGAATACTCGTATAAATCTGCCCAATCATGTTTCTCATCTGGTCTTGGTTTTGGACCTGGTTTCTCTTATGGGATAGGTTTGGGCAGATAAGTACCGAGTGTTTATGAATTTTTTTGTTCCTTTACTTATTTTGGGCCCAACTTATCCAGTGAGCATCAGTAGACCATAGCTGCTGCGTATGGGGATATTTGAACTATGACCTCCCACTCGGGACTAATGGGATCATACTGCATGAGCTAATAAAAGCTTTGTTGGAGTTTCCATGTAGTGGTTGAGATATTCAATAAATCTGATGAACTTGAATGGTGGAATGAATTTTTACCATCTTCTGTGGTTATTTTATATGACAACTATGAACCTAAGTACACTATGTTGACATATTACTTATAGGATAATTAGCCTTTCCAACTCATAAAGCATGTGTCAATTTTCAAATGTTTGTGATTTATATAAGAAGGGACTCGTTTTTGTTAGCTGACTTACTTTATTAATCAAATTTCCATATGGAGATTAGACCTAAACCTGGACCAGCAGTTTTATAATTTCTGCTTCACTTAATCGTTAAAAGTAGATTTGAAACTGTTGTACTCATTGAATTTGCTTCGGAATTTTTTTGCAGAAGCGTTGATTTCTTTTAGTGCATGTGATGGAATAGTAAAGTACATCAGCAAGATAAATTGTCAACCCACTTTTAGCGCAAGTGTTACGTCTACTTCTAAACTTATTGAAAATTTTGTAACCCCGTAAATCTTAAATAGTTACCTACGATATTTTCAAAACATATTGAGGCACTCATGTTTTACTTTTTTGGATTTAGCATTAGTTGTTGAGAGATTTAAGTGTTAGTAATGAAGTGTTGGCATTCAGGATTTTATTTTTCTCTTGAAAGGGTTTGCTAGTACTCTTCGGGTCGCCTCAATAACTTAATATGTTTTATTATAGGTGATTGTTATGTGGTCCACTATTTTTTTAAGAGTAATGCTTCAGCCACTACCAATTTCATTACTATTTTCTTCACTACCTTAGGTGGCATACTCCTATTGGAGAGTTCCCCCACCTATTCTATCTTCCCCTACCTATTGGAGTTTGCCACCTAAGGTAGTGAAGAGAAATGTAGTGAAATTGGTAGTGGATGTAGCATTACTCTTTCAATAATCAAGCTCATGAAACATTATACCCTGCCAGATTTTGTATTTTGTATGATGTTTTGCCATTTAGGATAAATTATAGTGCACCAGACTCAGTTAAATTATCTTTTTGAAAAATAACTTTTTTTAATTTCAGGTACTTGACAGCGGATGATATCAATTTAAAAAAAAAGAAAAAAAAGAAACAAGTAGAAGGGTACTGATCATGGGAGGGAGCACAGTTGATGCGGTCTATTTTAGGCACAATGGTAGGTTATGCTAATTGTGTTAGTAATTTTGTGTTAACTTGGGAGGTCAATAAATTTACTTTGCTGCTTTACTCTTGTATGGAATCGTTGTGGATACAATTTGTTGATTTTTGTAATGCTCTTCGGAATACCATATTGCATTCGAGTCTCTGGTTTCCAATCTTGAGTTGCACTGTTGCTTATAGAAAATAGATTTACCTGTGTTTGGTTCGCTTTCTTGAGAAGGCACTAGGAACAAGTTTATTTAGGAAATTTTGTCCCAGCATCTGGTTGCAATTTATTCTCTTAAGGTTAAAAAGTAAAACAAAACTGTTTCAATAAGCAGGGTTGCTTGTAGCTTTCTTGTTGCTGACAAGTTTCCAAACTCTGTTGGGATTTACTTGTTCTTGTCTCTATTATATGCAAATGCCTGCTATTATTCTGTCCTCGTTTTCAATATCCCGTGTGTTGTAGTCTATGCCATTTGCGAACTTCTACAGGGAGACTGCAGATTTCATGAATCATAAACGACTGCAGAATGTCCGAGTTAATTGAATCTTTAAGATTGCGCGAAAGTCCTATGCAGCAGCATGCCACACTTCTATGGACCTTGAGCTTCTCATTGATATAAAAGCCATACTATCAAACTCTGCTGTCCTAGTTGAGAATCTTACAGCCGGTGATGGTTATTCTCTGCCTATACCAGCTTTTCATATGTCTGCTCCTGAGGTGGACTCTGACTGGATCTCTTATGCCGTGTGTCAAATGTACAACTCAGTGATATGGACTTACATGACTGGGATTTGCTAGATGAGGGAAGGGAAGAAACGGTTCCGGAGGCAATAGAGCAGCCTACAGAAGCAAGCTGCATCAAATGGAGCTATTCTATCAGCAGCCCTTCAAATGATGGGGGAGGCTACTGGGGAGTTCCAATCCGTACGTTAACCCATCATCCACTTACTGGGAAGTGGGAACCCGTGTTTATATGTTCAGAATCGCATTATCCGTTCAGCAAAGAGGCCACTCTGACGAAGGAGACACTTGTGCAAATATCACAGTTATGTCAGCTCTTGATGACCAGGATTTTACAAAGGTCGGCATGCAGAGTGGAGTGCTTCATGCTGTCTTCTTCCATTCCTCCCTCTTGAGAATTTTACTTCTCCAACTTCCCCTGTCTATTCGAGCCCCGCCTCCCTTTTCCCCAGATTTGAGAAAATGCAGGATCTGAATAAGAAACCAGTTGAGCAAGAGCTTAAAGAAGGATAAAGTAAGTTAGTGGTGCAGTTGGCAGATGGTCATTTCAGGAGGAGGTACAGTTGATAGGGATGAGGATGGTTGGCCTTTCAACTGGTGATCACAGTGAGCTTCGCAGACAATCAAATAAGATGAAGGAATCTTTGAAGGTAGTTAGGCAAAAATTGAAGGATGAAGACATGACCAACAAAATTAGAGCTTTTACAAATAAGCAGGTGCAGGTGCTGAACATCAACAAAATGTACAAAAAACAAGGAGTGCACCCTCAGGAGGCAAGCTCAAGAACATGAAGCAACTCTCCATCAGCTGGAGAAGCGAGCCATCATCAAAACTCCAGCCCTCCTCAAAAGAGGAAATGGACTCCTACTGACCAGTTTGCAGTGATGGGCGCAGGCAGGAGATCACATGGTTGAGGTCCGAGTAGCGAAGCAAGCGCGCATTGAAGAGATTGAGGAAGAGAAGACTGGGGAGAAGCTAAGGTGGAGATTGTTGGGATCAATGTTGTTAAAACCGGACCAAACCAGTCGGTCGGACTGGGTTTGACCGGAACCGGGCCATGTACCGATCTGGGTTTAGATAGAGCCGCCTTGGAATGAAAACCGGTTAAATCCGATTTAACCAGCGGGTTTTTTGTTGAAATGGACGAACCGGGTTCAATTTGAAACGGACGGTTCAGAAATGTTATTTAGATTTTTAAAAATATGTGTGGAAGCCAGGATTCAAACTAGTGGGCTCATTAGATCCATATTATACAGGTTAACCACTGTACAAGTACTTGAATTCTGTTATAACATTTGGTTAGGTATATGACTGATAGTCAAATAAAAGTGATCTATTCTCTCATTGAACCCAGTTTGGACCGGATAAAACCGGACCGGCCATCTTTTTGTTTGGTGCCTGGTTCGGTTTTTACAAAATTGGTTGGGATTGTACCTCTAATGATAGTCTCACATGGAAAAAATAAAGAGGCAGTTGAATTAATTTAGACCCTATACTTCAATAAGAAATTTTCTTTTCGGATCATAAAAGGCTTTGAACTAATTTACCAAACGTAATTTGGACTAATGAGGCAGAGTTAATGAGTCATAAACGTTACATCTATGTTTAGAGAATTACACCTAGGAATGCAACACATTAATTACTTTGCTCATAATGGGCCGAGTATGATTGAGGGAGACTCTGAATTGATAGTTGACCAGGTAATGAGTGTGGTTCACGGTGACCGATTCATGTGGATGTTATTCTAATGCTACAAAATCAAAATATGTTGAGCATTAAACATTTCTTTCGTGAATGCAACTTTAGTGCAGCCTTGATGACGAAGAGAGGAAAGGTCCGAAAGGGCTTTGAGAGTGCTTTCCTTGTTACTTGAGGGGTATATTTTAATTTTGCTCAGTTTCTTGAAGCTGATGCAAGGATTTAGTTTTTCGTGAGAGGTTGTAGTTTTTGAGTTGTCATTTAATTATCAAAAATAAAAAAAAATAAAAAACACAATAGTGGATACAACAAGGAGTACTTATATGTGGATGTACTTCATCGACATGCAAGCACACATCGCCCGGGCAGGAATAAGGTGCACACAAGGTCCTGACCAGAAGCGATGGGGACTCGAGTGCAATGGCGCTTTCTCGGTGAGATCTCTGTATCATCGGATCCACTTTCGAGGATGCAGTCCTAGCTGGGCTCAGGTGTTGTGGAAGGCGAAACCCCCCCTTAAAATCAGAGTGTTTTTATGGCTAGTGCTTAATAATGCTATCCTCACAAGGCAAAATCTTGCCAAAAGACAACCACAGGTGGCGACTAACTGTGGTTTCTGCGATGTTCAGGTGGAAGATCTTAACCACCTTTTCATCCACTGCCCCAGAAGTAAGGCAACTATGGTGGAGGTTCTCCGGGCCTTAGGAACAAGTGACTACCCCGGGGTTTACGAAGATTTGTGGATTGGGCCCAAATTTGCATCGAGTCGCCATGATATGAAGGATGCGTGGTACATCGCAATTGCGGCAACAACTTGGGTGCTATGGCTTGATAGAAATAATTTTTATTTTCGTGCTTCATGTAATAGTATTTCTGGTAACCTATCTCACATCATGCATCTTATATCTTTTTGGGCTACAGCTGCGGCCACAGGGGCGAGAGGAAGGATAGCCAAGGTCTTCCAGGTAGAGGAGTTCGATGATGAGGAGATAGAGATCGGACCGACGCTGGACTGAGGGACTGGCTTCACCAGTCACGACAGTGGTTCTGCTACCTGGTGTTTTTGTCTCCGCCTACGGTACTTTCGGGTGGAGTGATGTTTGTGTAGATGGACCCATCCCCCAGGGCTTGTTGGGGGTGTATGTTTGTTTTCTGTCTGTTTCTTTCTGCATTGTACTTTTCTTTTGTACTGTTGTCTTCCCCCGGTACGCCGGGGTTGTTTTATTAACTGCTTATTAATGAAACAGGGTGGCCTTATTCCACCTTTTCCTCAAAAAAAAAAAAACAAGGAGTACTTATACTATTTTTTTTAATGAGTTATTATTTATTTATTTATTTATTGTTTAAAACAAGACCATAGCTAAATAAATTATTTTCTTTAATTATACACATCACATGTGGGAAGCTAATACATCAATTACATTAGTGATTAGTGGGTATAAGTAGTAATACTCCTAGCATTTCTCTTATCTTATTATCAACTAGTAATATGTATGTGCAATGAGCACCTTTTCTTCTTAGGCTCCCAAATTTTACAAATTATTCCAAGGGACATAAATATTTCTGTGACACTTTTGTAGGGTTGGCAACCGGGCCGGGCTGACCCGCGACCAGCCCGCGACCTGCTCGCCAAAATACGGCTCGTTGATTACGGTTCGGGTATGGGTCGAACCCACGAACCTAAGCGGGCCGACCCGGGTCGTCTAATATGGATTTCCAACCTGTTGCACCCGGCCCACCAACCCGGTGACAGTGGCCAACCCGCGGGTTTCGAACCGTTTGACCCGTACGGGCCAAACGTTTGACCCGCAGGTCCAACGGCCAAAAAAGACAGCCAACGACTATTTTAGCCGATTTTTTTTATTTTTATTTTTAATATTATTTTTTATTTAAATACCCCTTAAAGCACTCTAAAAATTTCACACCTTACTCTCATACTCTCTCTACTACTACCACTCAATTCAATCTCAATTGATTCAATTTTTTTCAACAAAGAATCTAACAACATAGAAGCGACAAATTCTGATCGTATCGAATTCAACTTACAACTACGTCTACTTCAAGTCTTCAACTCCTCCAAGGCTCCAACAAAGAAGTTTTCTTTCTTTCATTATACGATTCCCAGCTTCTACTTCTAGTTCTACTTCTACTCTTTATTTTCACCCTCATTCTATTTATATGTATCCGCAAAGTAGAGTATCAAAATTTCACAACCTTCTTATTGCCTTGATATTTTTTTTGTAGTTATAATTTTTTTATCATATTTGTTTGTTGGTTTTTTTATCTTCTCTCTCACAACCCTCCTATTGTTTTCTAGATTTTTTTTAAAAAAACTTATTTCGTCTAGATTGTATTTAACTTTTTCACATACACTACTATATCAACATTTCTAGATCACGAGGTAGCGGCCGTAGCCAAAGTGGACAAGATTCTACCGGCACTTTTCGTAGGCCTCCTATTGTCCCACAAAATGAGCCCGCCGAAGAGTACCTTATAACTGGACACATTGGTACACACGATGTGTTTGTGGAAGACATAGACATAGAAAAAGAACCACAAACACAAGCAACCGAAACAACACAACCGGTTAGTAGTAGGAATACTAGAGAGTAAACTAGTGATTGACACAAATTTTATGATTATATTCCGGACGAACAAAATCCGGGTGTAGGTATAAAAAATTGTAAAACATGTTCGAAGCCATACAAATGGAAGAAGGGTGAGGGGACAAGTACAATAAAACGACACATCTAAAATGTACACAAAGAACTTCTTGCAGACCTACCCGGCCAACAAAAAATTCACTATAGGACCGGTGTAGTTGATAGCCACTCTTATGATTCCGAACTTACTCGTCGGAAAATGGCCCGACCAGTAATTAAGGAAGAGTTATCATTTTCATATTCCGATAGTAGGAACTTAGAAACTTTTAATCAAACCGCATTAAACCCACATTTTAAAAGAATCCCTAGGAATACTTTGAAGTCAGATTGTTTTAAAACGTACAATGAAATGAGAGGAGCTTTGATTGTCATTTTATGGAGTTTAACTTATAGATTATCTTTAACTTCCGATTGTTGAAAGAGTTGCAACAATATTTCAATGATGGGAATAACCTGTCATTGGATCGACAGTGATTGGATCTTCAAAAAAGAATCATATCACTTGCCGCGTTGCCTTATCCCCATAGTAGTAATGAAATTACAAATCGTATTTTAGAAATTTGTGATTTTTTCATATTCGTGATAAATTATGTGTATAAGTTTTGATAATGCATCTAACAACAATGCATCAATTAGTATTTTACAAACCGTATTAACCCTCCACCAGACAATATTTTTCATATTAGATGTGTATGTCATATTTTAAATTTATGTATTCAAGATGCATTAAAAATAGCCGACCCATATATAGTTAACATTAGAAATTGTGTATTTTATTGCATTAAGTGGCCCTATATTTCAAGAATTGGAAAGCATGGTGTAGGCTTAAAAATGTACATTTTAGAAAATTTTCATAGGATGTTAAATACCAATGGAACTCTACTTATTATTTGCTACAAGTTGTTACTGAATATAAACCATGTATAAATGATTTTTGTATGGCAAAAAATATGCCAAATTTTCAAATGACTCCTAAAAGTTGGTTTTATGCCGAATCTTTGTTAAAGTTTTTAGAACCTTTTAAAACCGCAACTTTAAAATTTTCAAAATCTTATGAATCTAGTTCTAGTAGCATTTTTATTTCAATAGTTAATATGATATAAACTTTCAAAGAAATGATCGATGATGCTTTTATTGGTCATATTGTGAAACCTGCATTCACCAAAATTTTGAAGTATTTTAATCATCCTCCTATGTTGTATTGTATTGGTACTGTGATGGATCCTCGTATCAAATTAGAAGGTACGAAGAGTTTGATTGAAATGTTTTTTACTTTACTTGGGGAAGATGAATCTGAAATTGATTGCGGAACATTTTTAGCTAAATTTGAATCGGCATTAAATAATTTGTATGATTATTATGATAGAAGTTTTGCATCTAGTAGTACATCTACTTTAGTTATTTCATCTTCTGCTGCTTTAAATGTAAGGGTAAGTGTAATGCCCCGATTTTCATTTAATGAAAATTATTTTATTTTTTGCACGTAGTGTGCACGTGCAATATTTTTGGTTGAATTAAATGTTATGATTATTTTCATCATGATGAGTATAGATTTTTAAATATATGCTTTTATATAAAGCCTTCTTTCAAATAGATAAAAGCCTTTTCTTTTTAAAAAGCCCAAAATGTAATTCATTTATTTTATTTTAAAATAATTATTTTGGCCCATAAACTAAAACCCATGAGTTAATTTATTTTTAATACAACTTGTCATGTAATATATAATTTAAAGTTTATTTTTTATATAAAATTTAATGTACAATTTTTGGACCTAGTTGCTTGCACGTGCATTGCACGTACACGTGCAAAATGCACTTTTCCAAGCTAGGCCGGTTGTGAGCTTGGAGGGAAATGAAAATTTGAGTGGAAATCGTGGTGTGGTGGTTACTTGATTGTGGGTAGTTAGTGTAACTTCTCATTAAATCTAAACCATTTGTTCCTAACTCCTACTTCAATCCTGGCCATCCATTTCCCTAGATTTTTAGTATAAATACCCCCCCCCCCCCCCCCCCCCCATGGCTAGTTATTCTTGTGCTTATTAATCCCTCCAAACCTATAGTCTAAATTATATTATCTAGTAGTGATTTTGTGAGTTAAAAGATTGAGAGTGTGTGGGATTGTGCTTGCAACATCAAGAAGAAGAGGAGGCCGGCCATCAACTAGGAGCTCTCGGTTTGGTGCTTGAGAGGCTTGTGTGCGCGTGTTCAAGGAGGAGGAGCACTCTCGTGGCAAGGACATTCGTCTAGGAGGTTGCTAAATTGTATTTTTCTCTCCAAATTAAGGTGGGTAAATTTTTCCTATTTCTAAATAAGAATGCATGCTAGATTTAATTAGAAAAAATGATGCATGAAAATGATCAATAAGAGTGCACATTTAATTGGAAAAATGATCTATAATTGATTGAATTGTTGATATGCAAATTGTGTGTGATTCTACTATTAAAATTCAAGTTGGGTGCAACATGAATATGGTTATGAATTGTGTAAATGAACTTTCTTTAGTAGCATGAAAATTATGCGCAAAGATTAGTAGTTTGACAATGTCGCATTATGTGCTAAATTAGAAATTTTTTTATGTTGTTGTAACGAATAAATTAAGATGTAGTCATTATATTTATGAGATGAATAATGGCAGAAAATTAGTGTAGAGATTAATGAAATTTTAATGTCGAAAAAGGAATGTATTAAAGGTAGTATATCAAATTAACCAATTTGTATGGTAGAAATGTGTAATTTATTCGGAAAAATATGTTTAATTATTTGAGAAAATTATTTTTATATACTGGAGTAAAATTCATGATGGAAATGATAAATCTGGTGTTTTTTCAGTATATTAGTAAGAGCAAATTGAAGTAAGGTGTTGATGAACATCGATGTATTCTAAATAACAGAGAATAATTGGTTAAATAAATTTTGAGTTGTAACTTTGACAATCTGAGCGCGTAGCTCAAGTGGTCGGGATAGCCTTAGAGCGCTACAGTGGTCTGAGGTCACTGGTTCGAACTCTCGGGTTACCATACTTT
Source organism: Hemerocallis citrina (assembly GCA_017893485.1). Taxonomy (NCBI): domain Eukaryota; kingdom Viridiplantae; phylum Streptophyta; class Magnoliopsida; order Asparagales; family Asphodelaceae; genus Hemerocallis; species Hemerocallis citrina. The sequence goes on from CM030361.1 coordinate 57,331,256, forward strand.
TAATTTTCCATTTCAAAAAATAAAACAGTGCGGTCGAAGAGCATTTAAGGCTATCGCGCCCTCTTCTATGCGTGGGCAGCACTCGGCCTAGTGGTCTGTGCTTTGGTTGTTTCTCCTAGTGGTCGCTGGTTCGATCCGTAGCCTTCGGCTGTGTTTAAGTTGTGGAAAAATAAATTTTTTTGGGTGTTTTAGTGATCAAAAAATGTAGGAAAAAATATATTTATTATTTTAAAAATATGTGGAGTTTATGAAAAATGATTTGAGGATTATTTACATGAAGTGGAATATGTTTAAGGAATAAAAGTATAATTTAGAACTATGAGTTCTACACTTGCATTTGTATAAAGTGGTATTTTACAAAAGATTTAAAATGGAATATTAGAAAAAAAAAGAAAAATACGAATATGATGTGAATTATTCTCAATGGAGAATGGTATGACAATTCATGATGTATAAATATTCATCTTTGATTAAATAACTAGTGATGTGGTTTTCTTTATGCGAAAATATTATTGCATGAGTTACATGATGAATAGTTGAATTTAGTGTATAATTATGGACTATTGAATGATATGGAAATCATGATTTGAAAATAGAAATATTTTGAGTATGACAACTCAACATGTAAACTTATGAGTTGGAAACACTCAACTTTAGAATTTGTGAATGGGAATTGAAACAAAAGAGTAGCTAAGTCTCCCCCGGCATTTGGAAAGAAATAAAATGAAATATGAAAGACCAAGATTGGTCATGTTGATTGAATGAATAAGTCCGGTTTAGTGGAGAGGCTAACTCTAGTGCTTTGGTTTTATTCATGATTCTATATCATTAGAATTAAGGATTAGCTACATAGTGAAGACGTGATGAAACTAAGAGAAAAACATTGAGTATGAGGGCCATTGGATAGCGGCGAGAGTGTATCCCAGGATGTCCCATGATGAGTCTGGGCGAGGATATTGCTCCAGAGTACCATCCCGGTGGCGACGCTCGTGGGATGTTTGAAGACTACGGGTGGTGTCATGTCTATGGTAGGAGCTGAATTACCACAGGATGCCTGCATGATGAGTCATGTGTCAGTGCGATGGGATTCCCTCCAGGGCGCCTAGACATGAGTTCGTAGGTCAGAAAACATCTAGGATACTTACCGTAGTTACAGTAGTAGATTAAGTCATGACGGGGGATTGAACCCTACAAAGATGAAGAACGATTAAGGGCTTGCGATGTGAATTATTCTCAATGGAGAATGGTGTGACAATTCATGATGTATAAATATTCATCTTTGATTAAATAACTAGTGATGTGGTTTTCTTTATGTGAAAATATTATTGCATGAGTTACATGATGAATAGTTGAATTTAGTGTATAATTATGGACTATTGAATGATATGGAAATCATGATTTGAAAATAGAAATATTTTGAGTATGACAACTCAACATGTAAACTTATGAGTTGGAAACACTCAACTTTAGAATTTGTGAATGGGAATTGAAACAAAAGAGTAGCTAAGTCTCCCCCGGCATTTGGAAAGAAATAAAATGAAATATGAAAGACCAAGGTTGGTCATGTTGATTGAATGAATAAGTCCGGTTTAGTAGAGAGGCTAACTCTAGTGCTTTGGTTTTATTCATGATTCTATATCATTAGAATTAAGGATTAGCTACATAGTGAAGACGTGATGAAAATAAGAGAAAAATATTGAGTATGAGGGCCATTGGATAGCGGCGAGAGCGTATCCCAGGATGTCCCATGATGAGTCTGGGCGAGGATACTGCTCCAGAGTACCGTCCCGGTGGCGACGCTCGTGGAATGTTTGAAGACTACGGGTGGTGTCATGTCCATGGTAGGAGCTGAATTACCACATGATGCCTGCATGATGAGTCATGTGTCAGTGCGATGTGATTCCCTCCAGGGCACCTAGACATGAGTTCGTAGGTCAGAAAACATCTAGGATACTTACCGTAGTTACATTAGTAGATTAAGTCATGACGAGGGATTGAAGCCTACAAAGATGAAGAATGATTAAGGGCTTGCCCTCGGACCTATGTAGTATGGGATGCATAGAATCCGAACAAGTGCGCATTAGTGTCATGTAACATAAATAATTGCATTAAGGACTAAGTGCACAATCACAACACGACATCAATAGGGTAGTCCCTTTAGTTTGATATGTGACAAGTTTGTGTTTATTAAATATGGAAAATAAGTTATACTATTTCCGGCATAGAGAGGATGGCCGTGTATAATGTTCGTCAGTTGAATAAACTGACGTACCCACAGTCTTATATGCAGGTAAATGGCATGATAATGATTAAAGAAGAACAGATGCTTAAAGATTATTCAATGTTGTTGTACATTTATTTCATTGTTGTAAAGTTTACTTCCGCTGTGCAATGTAAATTGTAATGTATTCATGTAAACTCTGATGTAAAGTGAAAAGTTCAAATTTCCTTGTAAAATTGTACTAAATGAAGCGGAAAGATCCTGTAGAACATCTCGAATTCAGTGTATTTGGGATTCGGGGCGTTACAGTAAGAATAAATTAGATGATGCCACATTTAATTTACTTGCAAAAATTCAATCAAAAAAAGCTAGGACTAATCAACCAAATGAATTACATTGGTATAATCAACAAGATTCTGAAAGTTTTACTTCTTCACTTGATATTTTACAATGGTGGAAAGACCATGAACATACTTATAATATTCTTAAATATATGGCTAAAGATCTACTAACTCATGTCTCTACAGTTGCTTAAGAAAGTGCATTTTCTACAAATGACAGGATTCTAACCGATTACAGGAATCGCTTGAAGCCCCAATCGTTGAAGATGCTCGTTTGCACGTAAGACTAGATGAAGGCCGAAGATAGGACTCAAGGAAAAGGGTTCGACACGTCTACAAGTGGAAGCAACTCGCCGGAAGAATAATAACAACAACAACAACAACCAACATGAAGAATTGAAGACCAACAACAACAACAAATTGAAGACCAACGTATGCAAGAAATTTGTAAATGTATAAAAAAATGTAATAAATATTTGTTTCTTATAAATAACTTGAAAAATTGAAGAAAATTGTCATTTTATAGAAGAAATTTATAATAATTCTTTGTTTCATATAAAAAAGTTAGAAATTTTATAAGTTGAAATCATATGAATAATATATACATTTTTTTTTAGCAATTTCACTCTTTAATTATTATTATTATTATTACTACAATTTTTTTTAAGTTAAAAAAAAATGTTGAAACAAACGGGCCAACCCGCGACCCGACTCTGGTTGGACTCGAATGGGATCACGGGTTGGTCGGGCCGAGTTTTCCCTAAGCCAACCCGGCCCGCCCGGCCCGGTTAACCAACCGACCCGACCTGAACGCGCCCTATTTCGGTTCCAACCCGGGCGGGTTCGACCTAACCCGGCCCGGTCGACCCGATTACCAACCCTACACTTTTGTAACTAATCGTAAATAAACTTGAACTTTGAGAATATTCCGATAACCGACAACATTGGATAATTAATTATAAACTAATCGATGATTTTTTTTAGAAACAGGATGGAGTGTAACACTCCAGCCCAAAAAATATATAATAAACCAAAAGAAATGTACAATGAAACAGTTTACAAGGGGCAAACTGAGTACAATACCCCACACAGACACGAAGTGGCCAGAAAAAATATAAAGTACAGAAAGAGAGCTAATAAGAGCTTAGCAAATTAACAACAGCAAAACAAAGACAACAACACCACAAGCGCGGCAAAACAGGCCTAAAATGTACCAGATACAAGGTCAAGAGCAGAGGCAGGTGCAACATTCAAGATTCACCAACACACCGGACGCTGCAACAGTCGTGGAAACTGCAACATACATCACTAGCAAGAGTGGATCAGATAACACTGCCCTCTGCCCAAAACTCGGAGAAATTTGAAGCTCAGTCGAACTCGACGGACGCCCAAAATGAAATGCAAGCCACGACCGCAATGAACGAGAACAGCACCCAAGCTGGAAGTCTAAACAACACCCCCAGGACACCATTGCAGTGGATGCAAAGTAGAAGTGTAACACCCCATTTTTTATTTTTTATTTTTTATTTTTTATTTTGACTCCAAATTTAATTCTTTCAATTTCTACGACACTTTAAACATTAACTAAGATAGTTATATTTCAAATAAAAATTTTGCAGAATTTCCCCGAAAATTTCTGTCCCGAAACACAAAAAGCTTACAGAATTCTACTCTAAATTCCGTAGCTCACAACACAAGCAATAATATCATGGGCTCCCCAGGCCAAAATGAGCAGAAACATACAGGCAATATAATATCATGCTCTGGAGGCCAAACTCATAATAGAATATGAATTATCAAATAAAAATTATAAATTTCTTTGAAAATGTAGTAAAGTTTTTCGAAAAGAACTTAGAAAATGCACCACAGGGCCCGGTACTTCACAACGAGATGGGTACGGATCAAAAACATAACATACTACCCCACACTATACTCATCATCGTCATTTACAGGCTTATACATCCAAAATACAATTTAAACCATAAATTTCACTATTCATATTACCAACTTATACAAAAATTTTGAAGGTAAAAGAATCCACTCAAACTAAATCTGCGTCTCACCTCTGCACAACTGAGGACCTGCAACAGTAGGGGTCTAGGGTAGTCCTGGGACTCCCCTAATCTCCCAAACACTAAGGGGTTAGCCATTTTTTGTGTGAGTATAATTTACTAATGAGGCAAATAAATTAAACTATATAAAGAAAACTGAAAGAACTACAAATATCGTGATAATTAAGATAACCTGAAATTTAAAATATAAAAACATCGTAAAAGTAATTTTGCACAATATATATATATTTAAAATCTTCCACCATCTACCTATCCACATCCACGCTCCCTACCTTGAAGTTGCGTCTCGGCGGGTAGTTCCCACTATTTCCACTGAAATAGCAGGCGAGTAGTTCCTAGACACAATTCTAAGGCATACCAACTTGTGTCATGTCATGCTTTTACTTTAATATCCATTCACAACTCGTAATACCGCTTACTTTAACTTTTCATTCTTATATTATAACCCACCTTACCTTTTATTCATAAATAGCATAACTCATTTTCTTTGTTTCTAATATTCATTCACATACATACTCTATATACTTATTCATCTCCTTTCTTTACTTTCTCATTCTCATCTCATAATATAACTTATATTGCTTTATATTCACCCCACTTGATACATCTCCCTTTACTTTACACTTCTCTCCTTTATTCATGTTGCATTCATTTAGCCAATAAAGTTTCATAATTTTAGCCAGATAAATTTAACAATGAAACGAATGTAACTCCATTGATTTCACATAAAAAGATACATCATTAATACCATGCTTGCAAATACACCACACTCCTTCCATATACGATAATTAGATTACTCCAACCTTATGGTTATAAAACTATATTTATACCTCCTTCTTCATAAGCATAACTTTAACTATATAAGTATTGTCAGTATCTATACATATCTCTCATAATATATTCAATCTCCCTTTATCAAGTAAAATACACAACTCCATGTTTATACACAACTAATAGTTTCCACGTGCGATGCACGTTTTAATAAATATAGTTTTTTAAAATAAAAATTTAGACGTAGTCTTGATTTGAACCTAGGACATCCTTTATAATAGTTATGCACGTGTGTTACACGGGTCGGTAGATTGACAAAATATTTACAAATGACACTAAGGCCTTCTCCCATTATAATATTAGAGATATGCCAATATATACATATATATATCTCCCATTGTATATTCATATCTCCCGTAATATAAATAGTCTCCACAATATATCATAACATCAATATCTTCACATATACACATTCCTTCAGTACACATACACATATATCTTTTTCTCCTTTTCAGTGCCCATACAACTGACCTCCTCGTACAACACAGGGATCTCTGTCTGCCCCTCCCCCCCCCCCCCCCCCCCCCCGCGTACATTTCAATCCCGCTAACCCACCATATCACCCAGATCCAGGTGTCCTAAGCATCTATCATTTGTGGGATGGATTGAAAGTATGGTTGCGCGCATGTCCAACTAAGACTAAAGCCAAAAGGCTAGTCAAACAAATGTAATACGCGGATCGATGTTCCATAGAAGTCTTACACATCCTAGGCTACGTTTTTCTCCTGACCCTATACCAGCGAGGGAAACTCCTGATCCCCAAATATAATTTGGGGCAATAAATAACTCCTGATCCAAAATATAAAATTTGGGGCAATATATAACTCCTATTCCCGGGTGTATCACGGGCCTATGGGGTCTAGCCCAAACCCCTGGAAGATTGTGCGACATTGCAATATTAAATTATCTCCTTTAAATCTCCGTATATACACATATATCTCCTTTATCACATAACTCCTTCACATTACAACTCCTTCACAATATAACTCCTTAGAGCATCCACAATGGCGATTCTTATTTTTTGGCAAAATAGAACGAATAGAAATGGAATAGATCGAAAGGTGTGCAGTGGTCGTTTGCTATATTTTGTTAAAATATGAGTAGGACGAAACAACTTGTCCCGTCCGTTTTTTTTTTACAGATTTAATTAATTACCAATTAACTATTAAAATATCTTAATTAAATAAATTAAATATTAAAATATTATCTAATCCTAACTAAATACCTACTGAACTCTATTAAACACCTAAACTTACCTCTAATAATCCCCCCAAACCTGGACGGGACAACTTGTCCCGTCCGTTGGGAATTTTTTTTTTTTGTTTTTTTTTCTGATGAATCTTATCCGTTGGATTCGTATGAAAAAAATGGAATTTTTTTTTTTGGGAAGGACGATACATCATGTATCGTCCGACCCATTTAAAAAAAAAAAAAAAAATTTACGAGACGAGACAACTAGTCCCGTCCGACTATAATAAAAAATTATTTTCGCTCTGGAACGATACATCACGTATCGTCCTCTATATTTCTATATTCGCTTCTCGGCTTCTCAAATATGAGAATTCACTGTGCATCGTTTGCTATTTTTTGAGAAAATAGCAAACGATTGCAGAGGCTCAATTCTCATATTATTCTCAAAATATGAGAATATGAGAATTATAGCAAACGACTGTGGATGCTCTTAATAATATAACTTTGCCTTTATAATATAACATGAATGCATATAACTCCATTAAATTCATAAGCATACACAAACCATTAATCGCATTAATTATCGTATAAACTTCTCATTTATCACCCACATGGCGTGCACACACACACATCATGCCAATTTTCACATCACGTTATCACATAAATTTTTAATTTCTCACATGCCAATCACACATACACCATATCATTCACTTCATCATGTTATCGCATCACAATATCATATCATACACACCATGCTTTCCATCTCATCACATTAGTCAGGTGATCACACATCATACATACACATACATATATCATGATCAGCATAACTCCTCAAATCTAAATATTACAACCTTGTAGCTTATATACATATCTATATAATAAAACACAAAGAAAGCTATCAAGTGGCTCTCATTTAATAGGGTTGAAATCAATGGTCCAGATCTAACATCACAAAATATATTTTTCCGCCCAAAAGTTTCCCCCCAAAACTCAAATTCAAATCCCCCCAAAACAACTCCTTTATTTATTTATTTATTTATTTATTTATTTATCTCTCTCTCTCTCTCTCTCATTCTCTCTCTATTTAGTAGGAAATTTATATTTTCATATTTTAGGTTTGTAAATTTTCATATTTTTTTATGCATTTTTTTTTATTACTCATGTTACATTGAAAATAGCTAATATTTCATCAACAGTTAAATGTCATCATTTTTCACACCCAAAGTTCTAAGAAGTTGGATTTTACACCCCCATTTATAATTATTTTTCAATATATACTAATGGAGACATGGACTTTTATTTACAACTAGTTATTATTTTACTATTCAAACTTGAGCTACATAATTGTTGTTTTACTGTTTACAAGACTTTTATATGCTGTATCGTTTCGAAGACGTGCCCCAGGCACGTCCCCACGGACAAATCTAGTATACTTACAAGAATCAACACACTTCCATACATACATACTAATATCTTCACACCCATAAATTTTACTCTGTATCTTACGCATGAATTTCTATACTCAATGCACATTACACATCACACACTCAGCAAATCGTAATTTAAAATTTTCATAACACACCATGTACATAAAATAAAAGAGATCATACTCACAGAATATCCCGCGAAGACTCGAAGCGCCACCACGCCATCCCGTATCCAAAGTCGCTAATATATCCTATTATCAAATTTCAAAGCAATTAAGGCTCAAATCATCCAAACCAATCACAGGAGCTAATAACACTAATCCAAATATCACACAGGCATTTTATTGAACGCATGGGATACACACGTGCGATGCACGTAATATTCAAATTCCTCCGGGATTTTTATCCCCGTGCAATTACTAAAATCACCCCCAAATTATTCTAGTAGTTCAACTAAAATTTCTACTACCATGAAGGATAAAATTTTCATATATTTACTTTCCTTTTTATAAATCCAAAACCCTAATCTATATGCAAATTACAAAACCTCCAATAATTTGCTAATTTCTTAACCCTACCATCAAAATGATCCTCTAACCAACCCTATACTCCATTTATAAGTAAGAGAAATTAAAAGCGCACGAAATTACATACAAAATTAAAAAGAGATATACATCACTAAGTCCTTTCTCCAAATCGACTCCACCACTAGCTAGAGCACCCTTCACTTAGCGTTCCCCTATAATTGATTTGAAAACCATGGAGAATCGGAGTGAATTTGGGCGGGGTAAAGTTGGGGTCGAAATGGGTCGGTGGGTTTCCGGTCGGGGAAACACACAGGAAAGGAAAGAAGGAAGGAGGAATGAGGAAAAGGTGGGGGAGGGTGTTTTTGGGAAATTTTTGTTTTTTATAAAAATAAAAGTATATTCTTTAAGGGGTTATTTACATATAAACCCCAAAACTCCAAAATATTTCAATTAAACCCCCAACTCTCCCACTTTTAAAACACTAACAATCCAAAATACATAAAATTGTCTCATAATAATCCTCCAAAAGTATAAAATAAAATAAAATATATTTCTTCACAAAACCGCAACTCATAACTTCAATATATCATCTACACCAATCTAAAAAAAATATCCATACCAATATCCATATTTAAAAATAAAATAAATTTGACTTTTGTAATATCAATATGACTTTTTCCCTCTCTCCCCCTTTCTTTGAGCGCTCATATACGGAGCTCCGGCTATCTCCCTCCTCCCCATCCCTTCATTAAAGTGTTCGGCATCATCGAGATCTTGACACCCTTTTCAGCTCTGAACTCCTGCCTTCCGATTTTGATCGTTGACTTTATGGCATCCCCTCCGTAGCGTGCCCTTAGTCCCTTCTTCCTCCAGCGTCTTCCCGGGTGTTTGGAAGCCTAGGATTCTGTGCTCCTCCTCGGCACGAGCTTTTTCAGCGCCTCGTCTTCTCTCCGGCGTTGTTGCCCTTTTTTTGGCCTAGGTCGTCGCTTCCTTCCAGATAGCCGTCCCCCAGCGCAGTCGATTCGGAGGTATTTTGGCTTCTTTTTGGCAACGTTCTCTTAGCAACCCATCACTGTAAGTTTTTACTTATTGTTTAGTTTCTTTCTGCTTTTCGATCTTTGAGGTCTGGTTTTGTTGTCGTTGAGGCGCTTTTGAAGGTCTTTCGCCCTGCAATTATTTCTATTTTTATTGGGTATCTTTTTGCGGTGGTTCTTCTTAACTTATTTCCCCCCATCTGGATTTCTTCTCTATTGACTCTCGATAACTTTTCTTGAGTCTTCTCTAGAGTAGTGAGGCGTATTTTGGGGGCGGATCTCCATCGCTCCGGTGCGTCTCCGCTCGGTAACTCCATTGCCATTTTCCTTTGAGTTTCAATTCTTAGTGGGCCTTAGCCTTGCTGGGTTTACCTGTCCTGGCTCATGGAATCCACCTGGGTTGAGGTGGTTAAGAGAAACAATTTTAAAACCAAAATAATCAACGCTGGCTTTCTTTATCAGCCAGGGCCTGTCTCTTGGCGGCCCAAGCCCGTTTACAAGAATGTTCCAGGACTCTCTAAGTCCATATTTTCCCGCCATTCAGCTCATCATAACTCCTCATCTTCTTCTCCCCTTCCTTCTAATTCTCACTGCCTTCCTCCTTTTTGTTACCGGTGCTTGCAAGCTGGGCACCTCAAGATTTCTTGCTCGTTCAAGATGAAGTGTTTGTTTTGCCTCAAGTCTGGTCATGCGCGCCACCGTTGTTTCACGCTTCAAAAGCTTTTGGGTCTCACCCTGGGAGCACCCATCTCAGAGCAAGTCCTTGCCGCTTTTGACTTTCCCTCTTTGCAGCGCAAGCTTGCAGACGATCTAGCGCTCCAACCCAAGAAGCATAAAGTTTCTTCGAGGTCTCCCCTTCTCCCAACTCCTTCTAGTGCTAATCGTCTCTCCGATACCATTCTCCCTCCTCCTTCCACTCCGAAGGCTTCAATAATTCTTCCGTCCAAGCCAGTCGTCACTCAGGTGTTCATCCCGAAAACAAAACTTTCTGATAGGTTAAAATTCTTTGGCACTTATGGAGCCATTGCTTTCAACGGAGGTTCGGTTCCTATCTTTACCTTAAACTCTTTTCTCAGCATCACTTGTAATGTTAAAGATTGGGATTGGGTGCTCTACTCTTGTTCGAACGGTGATGTGGTTATACGTTGCCCTTCCCCCAAGATTCTTGAGGAACTTATCGGAAACTCCTCCCTCTCTATTGGAGCTATCTCCCTCTCCATTCGGAAATGGGTTCAGTTTAGTCTCCCGTCTCAAGAGCTCAGCCCTCCTGCAACCAAGGTCACTCTCTTAGGCCTCCCTCCATTTAGTGAATCTTTGTGTTTGGTTGGGAATATGTCCAAATGTATTGGTGATATCATCAGCATTTCTTCTTCGGCTAAACTAGCTTCGGGGAGTCTACAGGTTGAGGCTCTTTTTCATTGCCCCAACCTCTCTGAACGGGTAGAGGCCTATTGCCTGAGCGATGGTTTAGCATCCTTCACAGTCTCAGTGCAGTACCACGACTCATGCAACCCTGGTAAGGCCTTTCCGTCTCCCTACTTGGATGCCCCGAAGCCTGCATTTAAGCCTACTTCCTCCTCAACCTTCCATCCTAGTTCTTCTTCGGTGTATAAGCCGGATTAGGCATTCTTGAAGGGTTCTCACAAGGCTGCATCCAGGAAAAAATATCCTACCCCCAACAAGAGTTATAAACCTCCAAGCAACAAGATGATTTCCCCTTCCAAGGCACCGAACCTGGTTTGGATCAATCCAGAGATCTCTTCTCTTCAAGCTGCTAAAGCTTCCTCCCCAGCAATCCAACCACGCCTGCCCCCCCTCTCTGGTCCTCCTAAGGCCGCTCCTATCGAGAAGCTCCAATCGGCTCTCCCTACTTCGTCTTCTCCCTTTACTTCCAAGCCATTCGAAGCTGCCTCTCAATGGCCCTCCTGGGACATCAATCCTCATTATGCTTATGATTGGGAAAAATTACAAAGTCAAGCGCACTTTCCCACCTCTTCCACTCCCACGCCATTTCCCCCCCCCCCCCCAATCAAAGTCAACAAGTCCCGACCCTCTAGAGAAGATGGGTGGATTGATCAGGACAATTTGCTTCTCGAAGAGGAATAGGAGCTCAGTTGCGAGCATTCGCTCAAACAGGTATTACCTTCTCTTACCTCCTTTAGTTCCCTGCATTTTGTTTTAAATGTTGATGCTTGGCAGTTGCACTTTTCCTCGAATGTTTGTTTTTTTTCCTCTTTCTCTCTCCCGCTCCGCCCTCCACTTTCCACCCTAAGTTGTTTCTCCCACATCGCCAAGTTATCTCCTGACCTGGCAACTTGGGTCCGGGGTTCTCCGGATGTTTCTTTCGCCAGGTCGTGCCCCACAGCTTTTCATATTGCTGTTGAGCGGCCTCGGGCGGCCCCGGCACATCCTGTCCCTTCGATACCCCTGATTTCTTCTCCCCCATTCCTGCATACCGTGTCCGATAATTCGGCTCACCTATCCTCTCCTTCTAAGGAGGATAGGTGTAATGCGGTTCCGCTTACGGCGGTAGGTCAGCTACCTTCTCGATTCATCAGATCTAGCGCTAGAATTAAAGCTAAATAATCCGTTTTTGCTAATTCAGCTCGTTCCTTAGTTTCATTGCTGCAAGCAATGGATCTTGCTGGCCACATTCAGCCGGTTCCCCAACATCCTTCTCAGCAAATATTATTAGGATCCATTTTTCAACCGCAGTTTGACTTGCCGTCCGATAAAGAGCTGGTCTCTCGGGCACAGGACTTAGGTTTTTTAATGGATTCGAATAATTCACCTCTAATTTATGCCATTAGGCAGAAAGAATGCAATCGAGTTCGGGAGCATCGTTTGTTTAATGATTAGAATCTCTTGGAACATCCGGGGTCTCAATTGCCCCGTTAAAAAGCGAGCGGTGTATCAGCTTATAGCTTCTTCCCACTGTGATCTTATTTCGATCCAAGAATCGAAGATCGATTCTCCCTTTCCTAGTACCTTTCGCGCTATCGGAGGATCCATTATCTCTAAACGGATCTTTTTAGAAGCGATAGGGTCTAGGGGAGGTATCCTGTTAGGTTTCAAAGAATCGGCGTTCTCTCTCATCTCGGTCCGTCGCCTTCATTTTTTCCTGATAGTCCAACTACAATGGACAACGCTCAATTGCACTCTCTCAGTTATCTCGGTTTACGGCCCCTCTTCCTCTGATAGGCGTTTCCAATTTTGGAATGAATTCCAATCGCTTCACAATTTCACTTCCGGCCTCTGTTTCCTCAGTAGGGACTTTAATGTCACCAGGTTCACTTTCGAGAAATCAAACCCATATCCTTCTAACGTCCACTCCTGCAATTTTAACAATTGCATCCGAGCTTTGCAATTAACCGACCTGCCGATTAACGGTAGATCTTTCACTTGGTCCAACCTTCGTCAACCTCCGACGATGGCAAAACTCGACCGATTCCTGGTTTCCCATAACTGGATTACCTAGTTCCACAACTCCTTCTCCAGGGCTTTACCCAACCCTTCTTCCGATCATGTTCACATTGCCCTCTACTCTGACTTCCCCTTCAATCATCATCACAAATTCCATTTTGAAAAATTCTGGTTACAAGACCAGCTCTTCGTCAATCTTATTGTGGAATGTTTAGCCTCAGTTACCGGCTCCTCTGGACTGGGCAGTATCCTTCTCAAACTCCACGCTATCAAACATGGATGCAAGATCTGGCGAGCCGAAAGACAAAACAATACTACCTTCCTTAAAAATCTTCTTCTAGCTTCTATCGATTCCATTGATAAGCTGGAAGAGCAGGGTCCCTTATCGGAGTCCTTCCGCTCCGAACGGCTATCGTGCAAGCATGATTATGCCGTCATCCTTCAGCAGGACCACATCAAATGGGCTCAAAGAGCCAGAGTGAAATGGTTAAAGGAAGGGGACGGCAACACCGCCTTCTTTCATAACTTCGCGTCGCACAGGCAACGCTGTAATCGGATTGCCTCAATCATTGACAATGGAATTGAGGTTAATACCAGTCACGAAATCCATCATGCCTTCCTTTCTTTCTATAAAAACCTTATTGGGTCGCACAAACAGCGATCCATTAGTCTTGACTGGAGTCACCTTTACGGTACTCAGTCACAGAACCTTTCTTCTCTTGAAGCTCCTTTCTCCTTGGAGGAGATTCAGTCGGCCATTTTCTCTTTAAAAAGCGACTTAGCGCCAGGGCCGGATGGTTTTCCTGCTTTTTTTTCCAAAGATTCTGGCACTGGCTCAAAGACGATCTCCTTCGTATGTTTAATGAACTTCATCAGGGTTCTTTTTCTTCAATCGTATCAATTACGTGCATATAGTGCTCATTCCCAAAATGATGGGAGCACACTCGCTGTCGAATTTTAGGCCTATTAGCCTGATCAACACTACTTTCAATAAATGAAAGTCCTTTCCGCAAGACTCAGTGCGGTTATTTCTCCCCTCATTGATCCGGCCCAATCGAGCTTCATTAGGGATCGCTTTATCCTTGATAGTGTTGCTTCGGCTTAAGAAATCATCTCTCATTGTCACAAATCTCACTCCGAAGGTATCTTGCTTAAACTTGATTTCCAAAAAGCTTATGACAATGTGAGCTGGGATTTTCTGTTCGACATTCTCTTTCACCGGGGTTTCGGGCCCAAATGGATCGCTTGGATTAAATCCAGCCTTTTCTCAGGCACCTCCTCTATCATTATCAATGGTTCTGAAGGTCACAAGTTTAAAATTAAATGTGGCCTACGCTAAGGGGACTCCCTCTCCTCCCTTTTATTTTTCCTTGTTGCGGACGTTTTTAGTAAACTCCTTCGCAACGCTGGGGAATTGCAAGTCATAGAAGGGCTTGGTGGTTCGCACCAATTCGATGGTGTTCTAAATCTGCAATATGCGGATGACACTATTATCTTCACCAAACCAAACTCTCACTCTCTTCGTCACCTAAAACTTCTTCTTTATTGTTTTGAATTGGCATCGGGCCTTTCAATCAATATTCAAAAGTCTTCGGTTCTTTGGCTGGGAGGGGCTACCAATTGCCAGATCGAGGTCTCCAATTTTTTTAACTGTCCGATAGCATCTTTCCCCATTACGTACTTGGGCATCCCTATTAGATGGGGTAAACTGCATAAATCTGATTGGTTTCCTTTGATAGAAAAAGTTGAATCCAGACTCAATGTCTGGGCTGGGAAACTCCTTTCCCGTGGCGGTAGACTCATCCTTCTTAACTCGGCCCTTTCCTCTATTCCCCTTTACATGATGTCATTCTATTTCTTGCTCTCTTGGGTCATTAAGAGGATTGACCAAATCAGGAGTAATTTTTTCTGGACAGGATCTTCCAATTTCAGGCCAGGTACTCACCTTAGCAATTGGAACTTAGTCTGCTCCTCCCAAGCGAATGGGGGTCTTGGGATTTTGAACCTCAAAAATCATAACATCGCTTTGTTGGGTAAATGGCTATGGAGATTTGTTGATAATTCAGTTATCTAAATGAATAGATAATCTGAACACAAATTTAAAACCTCGCAAGTGTACGAATCGTTTACAGAAGCGTAGTGAAAAGTAAGGGTCGATCCCACAGAGATTGTAGTAAATAACTTACTAATCAATAAACAGAGTGCTTGTTTTTTAACTGTACGTCTGAAGAGAAATGAGATTAAAATCTAAATCAAGTAGTTCTCAGTTGGGTAAAAATATCTATTGAATTAGTTGGGCTTGATTTCCACCTATAGTCAAGAATGCTAGATCAACTTCTACACTCCTCTGATCACTCATGCTTGTTCATTTAAGAGTATGGTATCTACTTTTTAAATTAAAGATTTTCCAAAGCTAAAAATTAGGCATGGTATCTACTCTAATTCTTTCTCTCCTTAAGTGTTTAGCATGATATTTACTAAGTTGCACTTTAAGAAAGCATAACAAACAATGGAAATTGATAAGCACATAAAGAACTAGAACATGGTATCTATTCTAGTCTTCTAATAAACCCTAGAACCCAAATGAGTTCTTGTGTTACTAATCATGAGCACTAGACTCGATCATCTAAATCTGCTTATGTAACAAATTCAAATTTATAAGAAGCAAACTTGATAACTCAACTTTGGTTGTGTTAACCAGAATGCCGGTTCAGTCGACTGTCGTAAGGAGTCAGTCGACTGCTCATCAATAAATAGAGTGATATAGAGTGTTCATCAATAAATACGTTGAGTTAACAACACCTGAATAGTAAGAATGTCAAGCATCAAAAGCTGCATATTATAAATTTGATCACGAACTACCAGGTTTAATCAATAAGTGATAGGAGTGGTGCTTTAGAAGATTTGTAAACATTACATGACTAAGGTTTCAATCTGCCCAAAATGAATTTAGTTACACATAATCCAACTTTTACTTACTAACAAATTTGGATACATGATTCTAATAATTTAAACAACTCAAGAACAAAAATTAGAGAGAAGAAGTAACACTGATTTTGTATGATAATCAGCTTGAAACCAATTTGCTCTCCTCCTCTTCAAGATGTACTCGATCTGCTCCTTAGTTCCGATCGTTGGTTCTGATCCTCCCCCTTGGTCTCAATTTGGCACTCGATCTCCCCTTCTGTCTCTCCTCTTCTTGACTGTGTATTCCCCCCCTCTTTATAGCTTCTTCTGCCCCCATCTGCAGATCTCAAGTTCCAGATTTCAATCTCCTCAAATATCGGATATGGGTTGAGTCAAATCTTCTTCATTAACTGCCAGACCAGATCTCTAGCTTGATTTTTGGGAAGTTGTTATTTGCAGCTATACAATATTTGTTTCCTGGATTTTGACAACTCACTCTGATTTGTTTTGCAGGTTTGGATGAGGGTGTATCTCAACTGTGCTTATCTCTAGCTCCCATTCAGATTCTCTCTTTTTGGTCTCCTTCTTGGCTTGTAGTTTTGATATGCTGTGAAGAAGGATTTTTGTGTAGTCTCCATGTAGCTTGTGCATGTTCAATAATTGCTATAGTATCAGTCGGTTGTTTAATGATTGCTTGTGACTGGGTTGTATTTGTTCAGCTGATACTATAGTCTCACAGAACTAGAACGCCAGTTCAGTTGACTGTTGACTAGGAGTCAGTCGGCTGTTCTGCGAACTTTGGAAACTCAAACCCGGTCAGTTCAGTCGACTGTCGTTAAGGAGTCAGTGGACTGTTCTGCGAACTCAAATGTTTTGATGCAAAATTAAGGTTCTTCATTCCAGTGTTCATC
Source organism: Hemerocallis citrina (assembly GCA_017893485.1). Lineage (NCBI taxonomy): Eukaryota > Viridiplantae > Streptophyta > Magnoliopsida > Asparagales > Asphodelaceae > Hemerocallis > Hemerocallis citrina. Next base: position 57,348,141 of record CM030361.1, read on the forward strand.
TTCACAGTGATGGATTAGTCTTGAGTAAATCTTGAATCCGCTTCATTTAGTTGCTTTTAGGCTGTTTCCTATGGAAAAGAGAAAAAAATTATAAATTACCAAAGATAGATAATTTAATTATTTAATTGCATTCAGATTATTGATCCAAAATGTGGACATTAACAGATTTATCAAATACCCCCAAACTTAGCTTTTGCTTGTCCTCAAGTAAAAATAAAAACTAAAACGACAAGCATCGCATGAACACTTTGACCCTTCCAACATTTACCTCAGAGAACCTGCTACTTTTAGTATCAAGATTGGAACAAGCATTAAGATAGGCCTAAATAATTTAGTTCAAATGTTAATCACTTATTCAAAAGAATACTCAACTTGAACATCAATAAGTAGGGTGGCTAATGCCTATGCAACATAATCATGATTAAGGTTAGCAAGCTCAACTATATTTCAACTCCAAAATCTCACCATGGCATACACTCCCAAAAAAAATAGCTCACATTAACATGGGACGTTCAAAATAGATCTCTTGACAAATATTCATTACTTGAATGAGATGAAACCATATGCTTGATCTTGCTACTACATCTTCACACCATTGATTTGCACAATACTTGGATCAAAAGGTCTTATATAGGTTGTAATGGGTCCATGGGAGAAGGTTTAAGCAATTGAGGGAAGAAGGGAATACAAAATTTCTAAAGAATTAGTAGAGCAACTTGTATTGTTCTAAGAGATTATATTTCTCTCTCCTGCCCCCCCCCCCCCCCCCCCCCTCTTTTTTTTTTACACAATCATGAGGCCATATATGAAAGGCCTATACTTTATTTCTACCAACACAACTCATAGCAATTTTTATTTATTTGATGAACAACTTTTCATATTTCTTATGACAAATCTTCCAACTTTTTTTTTTAATTTTAAATTTCAAACCCCTCACCTTGACATACCACATCTCTTTTACAATTTTTACTCTACTAACTCAATAGATATAGGTAAGATAACCTATTTATCTAGGCATGGTTAATGATGATGTGTCTTACAAAAAGAAAGCTTTTATAGGCTTCAAAGGGGCAACTAGTGAATAATTGGTGTTGGGTAGGCTATTTGTCTTTGGTAATAGATTCTTAGGTGCCGTAATCACTTCCAAGTTTTCATGCAAAATCCAAAATAAGTTTCGAAAAGTAACAAAAACAAGTTCTAGTTCATCTCAAGAATGTAGATTCATGTAGTCAACTGAGATCTTCAAGTGTATGACTCTCTCAAGAATATATGTTAGGCTCAAAACTCACAATTTGTGTATTTAAGTTTACTCATAGTTGAACTTGCTATTCTCTTTCAAAATTTGTCGAATTGACATGGCCAAGTGAGTAAAAGTTTCAAGTATGATCCATATGATAAGTTATTAACATTTTTAAAGATAAAGACCACAATTAATACTTGTTCTCCACTCTCTACCTATAGTAACCGAGCTCATGTTCTCATCATTGTTGTTAGAAGGTGGGGGGTTTTTTTTTTAACACATAATCAAAAGACTCTAAATGTGAATAAATACCCCCAAACTTAGATGGAACATTGTCCTCAATGTTTGAAACAAAAACTTAAAATAGGCATGTGTCACCATCCAGTTGGAAGGAAAGAGAGAAAAAAATGAAGAAATGAATAAAGAGAAAAGTGTAAGAACTTCCCTGACAATTGGGTTGCCTCCCAATAAGCGCTGCGTTTCTTGTCTTCAACTAGACTTGACGAGTTTATGCAATGTATTGAATAGTTTGAAGAGTTATATCTTTCTCTCGTGACTCAAAACTCATCTCAATATAAGGTTTCGCCCTATGCTCGTTCACCCTGAATGTTTGATTTTTCTCTTTGCTATGAACCTCCAAAGCTCCATGTGGAAAAACCTTTGTAACAATGTACGGACCGTACCATCTTGACATAAGCTTGCCTGGAAAGAGTCATAATTTCGAGTTGTATATCAATACCTTCTGCCCATCATGAAACTCCTTCCTTACTAGCTGTTTATCATGGTATATCTTGGTCCGTTCTTTGTACAATTTTGCATTCTCATATGCATCATGCCTCAATTCTTCGAGCTCATTCAGCTGCAATCTTCTTTTATCACCTGCTTGTTTCATATCAAAATTAAACTTTTTAATGGCCCAATAAGCCTTGTGTTCCAATTCCACCGGAAGATGACATGTTTTTCCAAAGACCAGACGATATGGTGACATACCAATGGGCGTCTTGTATGCAGTTCTGTATGCCCACAATGCATCATTCAAGCATAGCGACCAATCCCTTCTGCTTGTATTTATGGTCTTTTCCAAAATGTTCTTGATTTCTCTGTTGCTAATCTCCACTTATCCAATGGTTTGAGGATGGTATGGAGTACCCACTTTATGTGTAATCCCATACTTCTTCATCAAAGAAGCAAATGGAAAATTATTGAAGTGGCTACCTCCATCACTAATTATTGCTCTTGGTGTACCGAACCTGGTGAAGATGTTATCCTGTAAAAACTTGACAACAACTTTGTGATCATTAGTTTTTGAGGGGACAGCCTCGACCCATTTAGACACATAATCCACACCCACGAGAATATATAAATAACCAAGTGAGTTAGGAAAAGGACCCATGAAGTCGATTCCCCATACATCAAAAAGCTCGATTACTTGAATGTTTTTCAGCGGCATTTGATTTCTAGAGGAGATGTTGTCTATCCTCTGGCATCTATCACAAGTCTTGCAAAAAAAAAGCATCTTTGAATACATTAGGCCAATAAAAACCAGATTGTAATACCTTAAGTGCTGTTCTTTTTGTCCCAAAGTGTCCACATGCAAACTGGTGGCAATGTTGCAGAATACTCATTTGCTCTTCTTCTGACACACATCTTCTTACAATTTGATCAGGGCAGAATTTGAATAAGTAAGGATCATCCCAATAATAGTGCTTACACATGGCCACCAACCGCTTTCTTTCTTGACTCGTCATACCTGGAGGAAAAACATGAGCAGTGAGATAATTGACAATATTTGCATACCATGGAAGTTGTATATTTATTTCAAATAAGTGTTCATCTGGAAAATTTTCATTCAGTGGGGGCACATTTCTCTCTTCATCTTGCAGTAACCTAGACAAGTGATCTGCAACAACATTGTCACTCCCCTTCTTGTCTCTAATTTCAAGATCAAACTCTTGAAGCAAAAGCACCCATCTGATCGACCTAGGTTTAGCATCCTTTTTTGCAAACAAATATCTCAAAGCAGCATGGTCAGTGAAAACAATGACTTTAGATCCAATCAAATATGATCTAAACTTCTCTACAGCAAAAATGACAGCTAACATTTCTTTTTCAGTAATGGAATAATTAAGATGTGCATCATTTAAAGTTCGAGAAGCATAGTAAATAGCATGGGGTACCTTATTTATTCTCTGACCTAAAACAGCTCCCAAAGCATAATCACTTGCATCACACATAAGCTCGAAAGGACGGGTCCAATCTGGTGCCATGATGATGGGTGCGGAAATGAGAAGATTTTTCAATGTAACAAAAGTATTCGTGCACTCTTCTGTCCATGCAAACTCAACATCTTTAGCTAACAATCCACAAAGGGGTCTGGAGATTTTGGAAAAATCTTTTATAAATCTTCTATAGAACCCTGCATGTCCAAGAAAACTCCTTACACCCTTGACTGTAGTAGGAGGAGGTAGCTTCGATATGATGTCAATTTTTTCCTTGTCCACCTCGATGCCTTTTTTGGATACCACATGACCTAAGACAATGCCTTGTTGTACCATAAAATGACACTTTTCCTAATTCAGCACTAAATTGCATTCTTCACATCTCTCAAGCACGAGCTGCAAATGGTTAAGGCATTCATCAAAATAAGATCCAAAAACACTGAAATCATCCATAAATACCTCGATGAACCTTTCTACCATGTCTGAAAATATACTCATCATACATCTCTGAAATGTAGCTGGTGCGTTGCACAATCCAAAAGGCATCCTCCTGTATGCAAAAGTACCAAAAGAGCATGTAAAAGTGGTTTTTTCTTGATCTTCTGGAGAAATAGCAATTTAATTATAGCCACTATAACCATCAAAAAAACAATAATGACTATATCCTGCTAATCTTTCTAACATTTGATCAATAAAAGGAAGAGGGAAGTGATCTTTCCTGGTTTCGTTATTTAGCTTCCTGTAGTCAATGCATACCCTCCAACCTGTGGTCATCCTTGTAGGAATAAGCTCATTCTCATCATTCTTCACCACTGTGACTCCACTTTTCGTAGGCACTACATGTATAGGACTCACCCATTTGCTATCTGAGATAGGATAGATGATGCCAACATCTAGTAGCTTAAGGACCTCTGTTCTCACCACTTTCTTCATGTGTGGATTAAGCCTTCTTTGTGCTTCCCTGCTAAGTTTTGCATTGTCTACAAGAAGTATTTTATGCATGCACTTGGATGGACTTATTCTCTTGATGTCTGCAATGGTCCACCCTAATGCACCCTTGTGTTCTCGCAATACTCTCAACAACTTCTCTTCTTCCAGCATACTCAAGTTTGCAGCAACTATCACAGGTAACGTTTGGTTTTCACCCAAGTATGCATACTTCAAGTGTTCAGGTAGCAGCTTTAGCTCCACGTATGGTGTCCTGGTAACAGAAGAAACAAAAGTGTTATTAGACACAAGATTTTCGAACACAGGTGCAAACTTACCTGAATATGATTTTGGAGTTTCAAGGTAGTGTATTGTCACTGTGATCCTCCAATCAGTATCATCATATTCCTGTTCAACTCGAGATAGTGTTAGAGAGTGTGTAATTGTGGCTTGTAGTGGATCGACGCTATGTACCTGAAATGTTTGGTCAACAATCTCCTGAACCACATCAATATTATAACATTCATGATCATTGTGTGGTAATTTTAGTGCATCAAACATTTTAAACTCAATCTTTTCACTATTTATTTTTATACTTATAGTGCCCTTTTTAACACAAATTTTTATATCAGCAGTACTCAGATGATAGGTAAAGAAGATGGCATTGACGAGTCTTCCATATCCAAAACAACAAAATCTACAGACAAAATGAAATCATTTATCTGAACTAAGACATCTTCTAAAATACCTCTAGGTCTCTTGATGCTGCGATCAGCCAATTGCAAAGTGATTGATGTTGGTTTGAGTTTCCCCAATCCTAGTTCTTCGTAAATAGAGTATGGAAGAAGAGTTATGCTTGCCCCCAAATCTAACAGTGCCTTTTCAAAGAAATGCTCACAAACCTTGCAAGGAATGGTAAAACTACCTGGATCCTTCAACTTAGGAGGTAATTTCCTCAACAATACCGCACTCACTTCCTCTGTTAGAGCCACATTCTCCCGAACCTGAAATGTTCTCTTGTGAGTACAACATTCTTTCAAAAATTTGGCATAAGAAGGAATTTGTTTAATAGCATCAAGTAGGGAAATATTGATTTCTACCTTCCTAAGAGTTTCAAAGATATCAAGTAAATGTTGTTCTTTCTTTTGCTTGACTAACCTTTGAGGGAATGGTGGCAATACTACCCTTTCTTTATCACTTACCTTGTTGGAACCCAAAGATTTTGCTGGTTATGTGTCCCTGATTTCGATTTTGTCTGATTCGTTCGCATTTGTTCCAACCTTGCTGTCGATTATCTTACCACTTCTTAGGGTTGTCACCGATTTGAGCGGTTCTTGTCCTCTAGGGTTTGGTATGATTTGTGATGGGAGTTCTCCTGCCTTTCTTTCACTTAACTCCTTAGCGATTTGACCAATTTGGGTCTCCAATTTTTGAATGGCATGTCCTTGTTGGTTGCTTATTTGATGTTGCTGTTGGAGCAATTGAAGAACGGTGGATTCGAAATCCAACTTCTTCTGTTCTTGAACTGACCGATCAAACCCATTCCCGATCTGGAATTGCAGCGCATGCCCTTGTGCGATTTGAGTGCCTTGATTGTTTTGATTATTGTTCCATGAGAAATTTGGATGGTTTCTCCACCCTGGGTTGTACGTGTTCGAGAAGGGGTTGTTCTTGGGTGGATACACTCCCTGTCCTACGTAGTTTGCGTGCTCCTGATCTGCGAAAGAAGACATTGGACATGCATCAGTTGTATGATCAGAATGAGAACAAATTGCACAAATTTCTTTTGCTTGGTTTTTTACGCCACCTAACGTCGAAATTGTATTAACAAGCATATCAATTTTTTTGTTCATGGTTACCATTTCTAATTGCATGTTATTACTAGTAGAAATTTCGTAAACTCCCTGTTTCTTCGAAAAAACCCTTTTTCTTGTTGAGAATTGTTGTGAGTTCTCGCTGAGTTCTTCGAATAGTTCGATGGCCTCCTTACTACTCTTCCTCATCAAGATTCCATTGCAAGCTAAATCTACAATTGCTTTGTTAGTGTCATTTAAACCCTCATAGAATGCTTGTACCTGATCATCCTTAGGCATGTTGTGCGTAGGACAGTTGAGAAGTTTGTTCTTAAAGTCCTTCCATGCCTCGAGGAACAAACCGCCATCTTTTTGTTGGAAGAGTTGAATTTTCCTTTTTAGTTGTTTGGTTTTCTGAGCTGGAAAAAATTCCTTCAAGAACTTTGTTGCCAATTGCTCCCATGAGTGAATTGATCCTGGTTCCAAAGAATTATACCATAATTTAGCATTAAGTTTTAATGAAAATGGAAACAAAATTAACCTGATTTGTTCAGGGGTAAGCCCTTGGACGCTTTGCGTTCTGCAAAGATCAAAGAAATCTTGCAAGTGGAGATGAGAATCCTCGTCTAGCTTGCCACTAAAGTGGGAAACCATGCTGCGTAATTGAGGTGATAGGTGCATATTCCCTGTGACATTAGGTTGATAAGCAATGCAAGAAGGTTGCTCAATATTCTTAGGAGTGAATTTGTCCTGCATTGGTACTCGATTTGGTGCTTCCTCGCCCATTGTTGCTTTGGGAATGGTTTGTGGTCTTAGCTGTTGTTTTAGTCTGACAGTCTGTGCAGAGTGTGCTCTATCTCTTGGTCAATATGTAGTATCTTGGAATTAAGTGATCGTCTCCCGTACATACACCAAAGTCATGTAGCCTCAAATTGAATTGTACCTAAAAGAAAATATTCATAGTTTTTAGTAAATAATTTTTTTTTTAATTGATTTGCAAGTTAGAATATTAAACAATCCCCGGCAACGGCGCCAAAAACTTGTTGATAATTCAGTTATCTAAATGAATAGATAATATGAACACAAATTTAAAACCTCGCAAGTGTACGAATCATTTACAGAAGCGTAGTGAAAAGCAATGGTCGATCCCACAGAGATTGTAGTAAATAACTTACTAATCAATAAACAGAGTGCTTGTTTTTTAACTGTACGTCTGAAGGGAAATGAGATTAAAATCTAAATCAAGTAGTTCTCAGTTGGGTAAAAATATGTATTGAATTAGTTAGGCTTGATTTCCACCTATAGTCAAGAATACTAGATCAACTTCTACACTCCTCTGATCACTCATGCTTGTTCATTTAAGAGTATGGTATCTACTCTTTAAATTAAAGATTTTCCAAAGCTAAAAATTAGGCATGGTATCTACTCTAATTCCTTTCTCTCCTTAAGTGTTTAGCATGATATCTACTAAGTTGCACTTTAAGAAAGCATAACAAACAATGGAAATTGACAAGCACATAAAGAACTAGAACATGGTATCTATTCTAGTCTTCTATGTTGATTAAACCCTAGAACCCAAATGAGTTCTTGTGTTACTAATCATGAGCACTAGACTCGATCATCTAAATCTGCTTATGTAACAAATTCAAATTTATAAGAAGCAAACTTGATAACTCAACTTTGGTTGTGTTAACCAGAACGCCAGTTCAGTCGACTGTCGTAAGGAGTCAGTCGACTGCTCATCAATAAATAGAGTGATATAGAGTGTTCATCAATAAATACGTTGAGTTAACAACACTTGAATAGTAAGAATGTCAAGCATCAAAAGCTGCATATTATAAATTTGATCACGAACTACCAGGTTTAATCAATAAGTGATAGGAGTGGTGCTTTAGAAGATTTGTAAACATTACATGACTAAGGTTTCAATCTGTCCAAAATGAATTTAGTTACACATAATCCAACTTTTATTGACTAACAAATTTGGATACATGATTCTAATAATTTAAACAACTCAAGAACAAAAATTAGAGAGAAGAAGTAACACTGATTTTGTATGATGATCAGCTTGAAACCAATTTGCTCTCCTCTTCTTTAAGATGTACTCGATCTGCTCCTTGGTTCCGATCGTTGGTTCTGATCCTCCCCCTCGGTCTCAATTTGGCACTCGATCTCCCCTTCTGTCTCTCCTCTTCTTGACTGTGTATTCCCCCCTCTTTATAGCTTCTTCTGCCCTCATATGCAGGTCTCAAGTTCCAGATTTCAATCTCCTCAAATATCGGATATGGGTTGAGTCAAATCTTCCTCATTAACTGTCAGACCAGATCTCTAGCTTGATTTTTGGAAAGTTGTTATTTGCAGCTATACAATATTTGTTTCCTGGATTTTGACAGCTCACTCTGATTTGTTTTGCAGGTTTGGATGAGGGTGTCTCAACTGTGCTTATCTCTAGCTCCCGTTCAGATTCTCTATTTTTGCTCTCCTTCTTGGCTTGTAGTTTTGCTGTGCTGTGAAGAAGGATTTTTGTGCAGTCTCCATGTAGCTTGTGCATGTTCAATAATTGCTATAGTATCAGTCAGCTGTTTAATGATTGCTTGTGACTGGGTTGTATTTGTTCAGCTGATACTATAGTCTCACAGAACTAGAACGCCAGTTCAGTCGACTGTTGACTAGGAATCAGTCTGCTGTTCTGCGAACTTTGGAAACTCAAACCCAGTCAATTCAGTTGACTATTCTGCGAACTCAAATCTTTTGATGCAAAATTAAGGTTCTTCATTCCAGTGTTCATCCTCACAGTGATGAATTAGTCTTGAGTAAATCTTGAATCCGCTTTAATTAGTTGTTTTTAGGCTGTTTCCTATGGAAAAGAGAAAAAAAGTATAAATTACTAAAGATAGAGAATTTAATTGTTTAATTGCATTCAGATTATTGATCCAAAATGTGGACATTAACAGATTTATCAAGATTTCTAAAATTCGATCACCTCCCTTGGATCCAAAGCATCAAGATTAACTGTTTTTCTTCTCACCATTGGTGGGAATTTCCTCCCACCTTACCTCGCAGCGCTTCCCCATTCTGGAAAGGGGTTTGGAAAGCGACCGCGACTTTCCACTTCGGTATCTCCCATGATTGTTTCGATGGTTCCAAGACCAAATTTTGGACCGATCTTTGGATTGGTAACACTAAACTAGCCTCCGCTTTCCCGTCTCTCTTTCGCCTTGCCTCCAATCCCATTGCAACAGTGGACGACTCCTTCACCTTGGTTAACTCTCAAAGACTTTGGAGTATCCTTTTCTCGGAAGAGCTTTCTACTCTTCTTATTCCAGTTCTTAACGAACTCCTCACATTCCTTAATAATTTCGAGTGGCGGCCAAAAGAAGATTTTGTTTGGTGTTGGAACTCAGCAGGGACCTTCTCGGTCAAATCTTTTTATAACTTTCTTAACTTTCGAGGCATCCACTCCCCTTTTGCTAAATTCATTTGGAATACCTGTGCCCCTCTGAAGGTTAAAATCACCTCCTGGCTCGCCCCTAACAACAAGCTGCTAACTGTTGAAATCCTCAACAAAAGGAATCTAGCGTGGGGACAGCTTTGTCCCCTGTGCTCGGATCATTTCGAGGATGTTGATCATTTGTTTGTTGGTTGCAACTTCATTAGCCCTCTATAAATTAGCGTTTTAGCTTGGGAATTTCTTTCTATCCCTCCAAAACTTTTCTCTTGCTGGTCTATTTCTCCAGCGAATTATAAGTACCGCAAATCATGGAACCTTTCTGTTCAAATTATTATTTGGATCATGTGGTTAGAAAAAAATAAGAGACTGTTCGAGCATTACGCTTCTCCTGTCCTTCCCTTAATAGAAGAATTTTTATTTCTGTTTAACTTCTGGTCCTCGAATTTAAGTATCGAAGCCAGAAGCTCCCTTTCCAGTAATAGGATGGATTACTCTTTATGTTGCCTTCGCAACCTTAATGCGTTATAATTTCTTTACTAATTCCTTCTATTTATCCCTGTCTATTTTCGTAGGTTTAAAGCAAATACTGGCTTTTCTATTTTGGATGCTACTCCTTTGTGCTCCTTTGGTTTTCTCTTAGTTTCAGCAAGGCATGCTTTTTGAGTTGTGGCTGTAAATTACTTTCTCCTTTCTGTGTTGTTGTCGTTTGGCTGCACTTGCTCCTTTGTGTAGGGAGTGGCGTTCAGCTTGGGGATTGTTTTGTGCTGGTACTTTGCTTTTACTGCCTCCTATGGTTTGGCTCCTTTTTGGTGGGTTGGCTCCTCTTGCCTTCCCCTGGAGGGTTAGATGTTGTGTACTGTATATGTAAGGAATCCTTTTGTTCTTTATTTTGAAAATGGTTTCTTTCTGGCTGTCGGTGCTGTGGTTTTCTGTTGGGCATGGTTTGGTGCTTCATTCCTTTGTTCTGATTAGGCTATTTTGGAGCCCAACTCTGTTTATGTTGTATGGTCGTGATTGCTCTTGTTGTTAGTTTTATAGCTTGCTTTTGCTATCAGTGTTGATCCTCAGTTGTGTTTTGAGGTGCTTGTTAGCCTCGTTCCGGGATTTGGTGCGAGCTTTGTGGCTGGGGACCTTTGAGGTGCCGATGGAGGGGACGTGGTTCTCTTGTGGTCTCCTCCGTCCCCACTTGTTTTGCCCTTTCGGGCACTGTGTTATGGCGTTCCTCTGAGCGTCTCGACGGTTTCTAGAGGCCAGTGGCCCTTTCAGAGGGCCATCCTTCAGCTTTGTAGTGTTGCTCAGGGTCTCGGAGGCCTCGGCTTTGCTGGGAGTCCTCGTCAGTGCCTCCAAGTGCTTGCGGGTGGAGTTTTGCTTCGGTTCCCCATTCGAGAAGCTAGTGGTGGGCAGTTGTGTCTGTGCTTCTTATTTCTCTGATTGTTGTTGTTTCTCTGATTGTTGTTGTGTGTCGTAGTTCGTTTTATCTTGCTCGCTATTTGTTTCGTTGGGTTTTACTTCTTGTAAAACTTTATTGTACTGTTTTATGATTAATTTATTTGTTGGGTCTGGCTGGAGTCGGTAGACTCTATCCGTTTCATCAAAATAAAAAATAAAAAAAATAAGATATACTTTAAAATTAATTCTTACCACTACAAAAATATAAAAGGATATTTTCGATATTTTAAAATTCGAGATGTTACAAGAAGCCCTGCAAACCAAAGGACAGGAGACACTATCCAGCGGCCACAGCCTCCATCGGGGATTAACAACCCAAACAAATCAGGAGGAGAAAACAAACAAAATGCAGCACCATAAAAGAGGACCACAAAATAAGCCTAAACACAACCAAACGACAACAAACAGGAAATAGAACAACAGAAATAGTGGCCAATAACTTATAAAGATAAGGAGAATGAAGTAACAACCGCACCGAGCGGGAGACCACAATAGATTAGACAGTAAAATAAACAGTAAGAGAGAGAGGAAATAAAAACAGCGAGCTTGGAGCCCCAGCAAAACATTGCCCCCACACCGATTGAGGCCAATCAAAAGCTAGCATCAGACAACCACACCCAAAAAAGCCCCGGCACCAACATACACCCTACCAGAAACCAACAGCCACCACCCACCTACACAACAAGCAGAGGAGAACATAGCAAGGGGCAGCAGCGAAACGACACTCAACTTAAGCTCTGCAAACAAAGAAGATAGAAATCAAAGTAAACCAAATGAACAGAACATTATGAGGTAAAGAAAAAACAGGGAAAAACCACACCACAGACACCTACTCACACCCTGCTAAGGACCATAGACCAAGCCCCAAACAAAACAAGAAGAAAAGAATAGTAATGCGGACTCAGAAAAGTAGCAGCCAAACAGTTAAGGCGGTAGGTAGGTATTTTGTAAGAAGAAAGCACCCGCTAACATTTAACTTCAACTTCAGTTAGAACAATTGATCTGAAATGACCATTTTCTATCGAGCTATCTAATTACGAGGAGATTGAAATAGTTGTTCTTTTTAGTTCAACCGCACGAGAATATCAGATGTATACAATTTGCTTGTTCTGTAACTATAAGACTAGGTAATTAGACAGATTTTTGACACAAACAATACATTCAGCTACATAGGATATAAGTGGAGGAATACTTTAATAATAAGATATTCCACAGTAAGATATCAGATTCAGTCATTTCATTTTTAGGAGGGCCAGTAGGACTGTGATTTACTAGTTGAGTTGGTGGTCAAAATGTAGATCGCAAGCAGTTGAGATACTAGTCATCCATGTTTTATATACCATATCCATTGTACAAAATCATACACCATATAATGATAATGAATCAACAGAAATCATTCACTCTCAGAATTATAGTTTGCTTCAAAAGATGCTGTAAAATTAGATGTTGAAAGTTTCTAGTTTCTGATAAACCCTAATCTGATGAACTTCATTAACCCAATGAGTCCAATATTCTGAAGCTTTTAATGTCTAACGCACAGAAGACAAAACATGCATAAGATACAGACCTCAATGGTCCATTAATTGAAGCTCACTATAGCGAGACTGAACACAGCTGCTATTGTTTCCTAGTTGCAATAATACGGACAAAATATCATAAGAAGTACTAATATGTATTCCTTTCATCAACTAACTTGGCATTATGCACGAAGGATATGAACGGCCAGCACAATTTGTTTCGCTTTCCCATTCTTCATCAGCTCAAAGAGACAGACATCGTCTACTTGTAAGCCATTGTCACGTACAAAGGGTCGCCAGATAAACCTTGTGTCTGAGAAGTAAAACCGAAGAGTGGCAGACCATCTTTTTTGCTGGCCAGGAACTCGGAGAATGATTTCGCAACATCGAGATGGAAGGTGTTTCTTGAAGTCAGGAGGGATGGACTATAAAATGAAAACAGAAAGAAGCATAAACATTATCATGAATGGTGTCAAGCAACATAATAAAACCTAGACTTCTTTGATGGCTGAACGAGTAAAATTAAATAAGAACTATCTTATAGTGAACGGTGTATGTAAATCAAGAAGCAGATACACAGCTTACCATTCTGTAACTAACGTTGATATTGGCATTTGACAAAACTGATATGAAGCAAGGATTGTTTGAGTGAACTGAGTGGACCAACTGCATAACCCGCTTTCTTTGTTCTTTAGTTAGACTTAGATGCTTATTTCTTGGCATGCAAAAGTTAGCGGGAGCAAGGGTCTGATCACGATTAATATGAACAGATTCTTGCTTCACGTTGTCCTTTGTGTCTTCCGAGAAAACATCTGAACCAACAGATTCTTATCCTTTTTAAAAAAAAATTGAAAAAAACTATATAATGGTGGTCTATTACTAGCAACACTTACAGGGCTTGTGCCGCTTATTTTTCGTAGGAACAAAGAGTGAATTTCTTCTCGTAATTCTTCTTTTGTAACTTGATTCAGCATTCTGATAGTCTGAGCCAACTCTATTCTTAAGCGAAGTAATAGGGATATCATCGTCATCACAGCTGCTCGAAGAACTGCACACAATTACTTCACGACGAGATTTCACATCCAAAATTTCCACAGAATCAACAGTTGCAGGAAATGTTTTAGAGTAATCTTTGAACTTTTTTGGGATACTCTGTAGTAAAAGCAATGACAAAAATAAAGCAAACAAAGACAAACTTGAAGGAAGCAAGTTCTAGCAGTGCGAAATAGAAGTTCTAGCGGTGTGAAATAGACATCATACCAAATGGGTCAAAAAGTGGATCAAAATAGTTACCAAGTTTTGACAGAAATTGGCATTATCATCTGAGCTGCTCGAAGAACTGCACACAATTACTTCAAGACTAGATTCCACATTCCAAATTTTCACTAAATCATCATTCCTTTCTCTTTTCTCAGGTTTGCAGCCCATAAACGAAATTAAAGGTGTTTTCTTACAATTTCTTTCATCAAAGATTGAAATGTCAAAACAAGAATCTCCATCATACTTGAAAACTAGCAAGTCCCTCTCAAGTATATCATGAGCTTCCACAAATTCCTTCCATCCATCTTGCAGTAAAATTTCACCACCAGTTTTCTGAAGTCCAACCGACCAAATCTTTCCTTCAGGACTCTTCAGACCAACAGTTGATGGAAGAATTCCACAGTAATCTGTGAACTTTTTTGGAATTTTCTGCAGCAAACAAAGATGGCTGTTTGTTATTCTGGTTGCTATGACTTTGCAATAAACATGTAATAGGAATAAGAAAAAAAATACATTAAACTTTCCCTAAAGACCGACTTATTTTTTTGAATTGAGGTATATAAACACCAATACGGAGACCACAATATTACTTCAAGTGTTACTTCAACAAAATTCCTTCAAGTTAAATAAACACCAAGATAACTCCACCCCCACTAAAATGGTTTTGGCGCCATCATTTTCACAGGAAAGGATTTAATCCTTAAAAATCCTTGAACTTCCTTGCATCCAAACTAGCCCATTAAAGAATTAAGACATAATATTCAAGAAAGGACATTTAATAACAAATTCCACAAGTTCAGAGAAGTGATTATTTCCTTTCTGAAATCCTTAAAATATATGGTAAAAGAAGTGGATGGAAAAAATTACCAAATTAATCGAGAAATCAGAATCCATGAGTTGATAAAACTCCATTCCATTCCCATTTACATGATCCTTATAATAATGCTTTTTGTACTTGTCACAGATTTTGCATCCTTGCTCCATTTTCTGAGAATCCTAAAGCCACAAAAGAAAAGAAAGATTGAATGAACATTCAAAATTACTGAAAATAGAGGAAAAACAGAATGGGATGATACCACTTGCTTGGGTTGAAATTTACATGGATGCAAAGATGAAAAGGTCACAGGCTAAAACTATGAAAATTTAATGTTCCTGCAGCTCTGATTATTTACTACTGTAATAATGACAGGAGAGAGGTTCAGCTTAATTTTATTTACTGCAGCCGACCAGCAAAAAAAAAGTATGAGCACTTGAGCACTATCGTATCAGCTTAATTTTATTGTCTGGATTTGAATACAAACATTCAGATTTGTCCCTTGTCCACCAAGAAACCAGATTTGTAACATATTTCATATTCATATGCATTTACGCAGTATCTTGATTCTGTCAGTGTTATGACTTGTCAGGATAGTGATTGCCTGATTGGATACTAAAGTGGCGGTGGTAATGATATCATATCTAATCTATCTTATAAAGTCCATCCACCATCTAATGATAGTTATAATAAAACAAAAATAAATACATTCATTGTCAGCATTATAGTTTACTTTTTAATTAATTAAAACCTACCAAATTTGATGTTGAGCTTTTCCTACCTCTAAATATTTAATATTCAACAAAATACTGTTAAACTCTCATCTGATGCTAACATCACCAATCCCCTATTGACATTGCAATAAAATCAGCATCTTAGAATAGCACCAATAGAAGTTGATATAACGACTGCTCACATTTTTTCTCTGTTCAGCCGAGAAACTGATATGAGCAAATACGGGCAACCTGTGGGTCCTCTGGCCGTCGATCTGTCTCTTGTAACCGACAGGGTCAACCTCCTAGTTTTTTTTCAGCTAAGGTGAGTGCCAAAAGCAACTTGAGAGAAGTTAGGTGCGTTGACAACTGGATCATGAGTTCCATACCAACCTAATAAAGTAAGATGAAATCTGAAGAAGAATAAAACAGGGAAAGCATACCAGCTCATAGACACACTTGACAGAAATTCTGGAAGGATTTCGCAACTTTGGAACAAACAGTTTGGTGTGTGTGAGGACTTTGAAATGCTTATAGTACTGAAGCTGACACAGCTACAAAAATCAGTTATCCTGCAAAAAAGTCGGTTAATCACTACAGATAACCAACCCAAAAACTGTACACGTAGTGCTTTCCAGTAATCCATTGACCTTCCATAATTTCTTTGACTCAGAAGTTGATAGAAGTTGATAACTGAAAGCTTAATTTCATGAAATACCAGTTATAGGCATTTTACACACAACTAATCGGCTACAAGTTGCAAATCTCAAGGAGGGGTCGAGAAGAAAAGATGTGAGCAATAAATATAATGGTAAAAGGCAGTTATGAATAACTAATTGACATTTAATTGAAGGTTTCTCTTTCATTCAATAAGCTGGTTAAACTAAGTGTTTAGCAAAATTTCCCCAAAAAAAATTGTTTACCGGAAGGGAAAAAAAAAGTTGTTTTTTTTTTACCATCGGATGCTGCAATACAAATGCGTGAAAATAATTTCCTTTTTCTTTTTGGTAGCAATCATCTTCAGGTTCCCCTTATCAGTAGGTACTAAAGGAAGTTTAAGGAACTGATAAAGAAATCATTAAAAATGAACTATAAATACTTCAAAATGTATTAGATAGTCTAATATCAGATAAGCCAGGCTGACATAAGGCATTTCTTTGCTAAATGAAATACAAGTCAGATTGCTCAGTTCTACCAAACAAGGACCAAAATTGCAATGTAGAATAATGTATTGAGAAGATGTATTTGGCAGTGCAAGACAGAGCCATTACCTTGACTCAGATCAGATCTTAAGTATACAATACAAAGCTATGGATGATACAGCTCTTAATTTCAAACCAGAGTAAGCTATGGATGATACCCTCAAGTCAATCCTTTCTAATCCACTTGAAGAGTATCAAGTTTAAATATGAGACTTATCTTCTAAATAACTATATATGATAAGAGACCATTCAACAAGTAAGATCACATATAGACAGACGGATATCTATAGCTATGTACAAAAAGATAATGTAAATCAATTATCTACCAAATAGAGAGGGGGTGAAGAAAGTAATTCCTTGCAATCCAGGTATCACATTAGCTAATATTTGCATATAAGAAAGACTCACCTAATTTGCTCTGCTTGCTTTTGATACTCCCTCCACTGCTTCAAGCCAATTGATTTGATTGAGAAATAGAAATGCTGCATCTTTAAGAACAAAGAACAAGCTAAAGTTCATAGTAGCACAATATATATACAAAAGAAGTCCAGAAACGAACACTTTCAAGAATGCAAATGAGCCCCAAAGGAACAACTATGACAACTGTGAATGCCTCTCAATTGATCTTTCTATTTGAGCAATGAGAATCTTACAATATAATGAAAACCCGTTTCTGCCCGTTTCACCTTCAGCTTTACAAACAGCATTAGATGGAAATAGAGCTCCGTCAATCACAAGGGAGCCTACATATTTCTAACCAAAATCTACATAAAAACAAAAAGAAAAAAAGAAGATACATATCACAAGAAATAGGCCAAGAATAAATAAATCCAACTTCACAAACTCGGGCTACTACTCTCATCGATGGAAAACTCGTAGGGAAGCATAGCAAAATAAATTAACAAAGAGATCAAATCTTCCCTCTACCCAATTTCAATTGCTATGTTTCGGCAGATTCTGTAATGGTGGACAGTCTATCACTTTCCACAAAGCTAGGATCCAGAAACCTCGCCACAAAAGCCCACATCCTGTACACATCTTTGAAATTTGTAAGGAACCCAAGAGAGGCTGTAACTGTCTCCACCCTTACAGTGGTGTTCTTACTATCACGAGGTTGTTTCTGATTATCTAGCAAGCGTATATGACTGAGAAAGCCAATGCCTAAAGAGATGCCATTCTTTTCAGCCAATTTCTGGACGATCTCAGGTTTGATCAAAGATCCACTGCTATCAGTGACATTGAAAGCTACAGAAGCACCCCTCTCGTACTTGATCTTTGGGCCATAAATATTAACAAGAGGAACACCATTTCCGCCATCTGAGTCAGGTATCCTCAACTGAAGTAACGAAGTAACTAGCCAATTGATAAGATACCGTAATCTAATGGTAGTTTTGTTAAGACCCAACATATTCACGTGATCAAGATACCTGCAAATTATTTCAGGCTCTCTTCTTCCCCATTCTTGGCTGTCATCATCACTACAAGCTCCGCCATCATCAATGGTTCCGTTACATGCAGAAACTTCCCCGGGTTCTGAATTGTGAGTCAATCTTTCAGCAGGTTTGCTTTCATCCATACTGAAGGATACTCTCCTGCCCATACTCAATACCCGCCCATTCTCTTCAACGCCAAAGAACCTCCCCCCATTGAACCTGCCATTGTTTCCTTCCCTCCTTCCCAACAGTCGGAACTCACCTTCTGTCTCTCTCCTTATGGCACTTTCTTTCGGCTCTGTGCAAATTTCTGAAGTTGAACCATTGGCATGAGAGAACTTCACAGTAGGTCTAATCTCGGGTTGTTCTTGAATCTCACTAGTATGGTGAAAACTTTCATCTGGGTCTTCTTTTACTCTGTCGAGCTCTTGAGAGACAGATAAAACTGCTGCATCAAAGGACAATACATGATCATCATCATCATCATACACTGGGTTCTTCATCATCTTTGTGGAACCCACTTTCGGCGACACCCTTTTATGATTCTTCCTCCCGGAGAACCAAGAAGGCGGTAATGGCGAACCTAACTTCCCGCCTTTATTTAACTGTCCTGAGTAGTCTGAATTATAAGGGCTCTGACCCAAATCAATCCAGAAGGAGTTATCTGAAGACTCATCCTCGCTGAAGACTGGGCTCTTCATGACCTCCCCAATTGAAACACTCTCTGTCTCCTCAAAAATGGTGCTCGCCCCATCCCTCTCGGAACTATTATCTTGATCCATCTCGGTCTCAAACACATCTCGAACCTGAGCAGAAGTGTATACACCAGAGAAAGCAGGCAACTGGGATCCTTTGCTAGGCCCAGTAATCAAAGAATCATCATTGCCATTAATCATATCATCTTCAAACCCATCCAGCCCTTCCAAACCATCGACCGAATCACTCAAATACTGAGGATATACCGGAACAATCTTCACCATCCCTGACCCAGTGCCACCATTCGGGTTCTGCAAGCTACTCATCACCGACTTCTTTATAAGGAGGCACCCAAACCCCGTCGGATCAGACCCAAACACCCGATAAAACGACGTGATAATAAAATCCGGGCGGAAAAGAGAAAGTCCGAGTGAATCCATATCCTTAGGACCCAAAGACCCAGCATCCAACAACACATGCCAATGATTCTGCTGCGCCAAAGCCATCCACTGATACGAATACTTCGCCCCAGTAACCCTCGACTGAACGGGAAAAACAAACAACCCAACCGCCGAATCCTTCTTCCTCCTCTTCTTAGTCGAAATCCTCTTCCTCAGCTCGGTCGAGCAAAGCCTCAGTGTCGGCCACTTAAACCAAGCATTATAAGTCTTGGCCCCCTTCTCCCTCGCACTCTGCGCCATCAAATTCACCGACTGACTCTCATGATCAAACATCGTCAACAGCTTCTTGTTCGTCTGAAACGGGTAAGTGTCGGCAAGAAGCTTAAAAGCCGACCCCCTACTCACCGTAAAAACCAACCCATACTCGTTCTCAGGAATATTCAAATAATCCATAATCTTGGCCTTGATATCATACTCAACAGTCCCACTCTCCGCCCCGCCATACAAGGCATGATTACTCAAATTCGCAGTAATCTCCGACAGACTAAACTGCGCAGACTCCCAATGCTCAAAACTTTGAAGATACGAAAACAAACCAAACCCGCAGTAATCAAGGCATACCTTCGCCGCCTGCGACTCTCCCAGATGCGAATACTCATCCTCCCTCAATCTGTCAATCCTCTCCGAGCTCTGATACTTGGGATACATAATCAAGAACTTGGCGAAAGCCTCTTCGAGATCAGGGAGGGAGTCAAAGGAGGTGAAGATTCGGTCGGCGGCGAGGGCAGTGGCTTTCAAGAACTCCTTCTGGGCGTGGAGGCGGGCGAGGGAGCGGGATCGGGCAATGGAGGAGGAGGAGTCGTCTTCATCGATGGTCTGGGATTTGAAGAGGAACCCATCTTCGGAAGCTTCTTCGAGAGCTTCGCGGAGCTTGGTTTCTTGGAGTTGGCGGAGGATGGAGGGTTTCTTGGTGCCGTTGGTGGAATCTTTACGGCGGTTCTTCTTGTCGAGGAGAATGGCGGCGCAGTGGGAGATTGGCTTCCATAGTGAGAGATGCATAACCCAAATTTTGATAAAGGGAAAAGGGGGGGGGGGGGGGGGGGGGGGGATCGTTAAACCCTAGAAAAAGGGGGATTTTGAGTCAGATCTGAGGGTGAAGAAGAAGAAGAAGAAGAAGAAGAAGAAACCCTAGGTGAGGATGCTGTTGCTTGCTCTCTCTCTCTCTCTCTAAGTCTGACTTTCTCACTCTAAAACAGCCAGCCTCATTCCTTTGGTGGTCTGGTCAATTTGGGTGTTTGCATTGATTATTTGCTAGCAGAGCCACCTACTCCTTTAGCACTCAAAAACTAACAGTAGGATCAAGACGTGTAATTAATTAATTTTTCTTCTCTTTTTTTTTATTTTAACAAGGTTGCAGTCATACATTTAGATTCACAGTTTGAAGGTCGATCTCTTAACCTTTTCATCACTAGCAGACAAGCTTATTATTACTTTGAACTTGAAAATATATAAAATTAAGTAAAACTATACTTAATAAATAGAGTTCGGCATAAAAAAATTAACAAAATTACAACGGATAATTAAAGATTCTAGGACAATTCAGTAATGGAATATTTTAGGATATAACGATTTCCCTCCCCCCTTCTCCTCACAGCTTGTAATTCTCAAATCCGTAAACCAAACTTTTTTTTAAATGACACGTGTAGTAGAGATGTAATAACTAAAATTAATTAGTAATGAAATTGTTGGCTTTCACAAAATTTGTGCGTGAGTTGTTATTGGAGTCATATAATTTGCTGCCATGATTTGGAGTTTGTGGCCAGATCTTAATAAAATATATTTTGTTATAAATAAATTATTAAGTGTGAATTGTCTATTGAACTCTCCTCCCACTCTTTCCACATTCTCCACCACCACCACTACATTCATTCATAATTATTCATACACGTGTTGTGCACGTGGGGAAAATTGAGGGGAATGAAAAGGAAAAAAAATTTACCTGCACGTGCGCTGCACGGGTTGGGTTATGGACGAAGGCCTTCTCCCATTATGGTAGTAGAGATGTAATAATTATGTAATTGTCTCTTTGTATTCTTTGTAAGCCTATAAATAGGCCATTGGGTGAATCATTTGTATATACATGAAAAACCTATGAATGAGAATAATTTTCTTTGCTCTCGAATCTATTTCCTTTATTTATTGTTTCTATTATTTTACAATACGTTATCAGCACGAGTCTCTACCTTTCGAGTCTCAAGTTCATCCGAAGAAAAAAGAAAAATGTTTGGTCTTATATATGTAAGTATGTTAATCTGAAGTTCATCTTATTATTTTTTACTTTTGATCATTTTCTTAAGATCAATATAACTTAGTATGCTCTACTCTCGCCATTTTTTATGGATCTTATGTATCAGAAAAAGTATATTTTTATCTCGTCTTTTTATTTCTAATTATGCATATAATTTCATTATGTTCTTATTTTTCAAAGCTCTTGATAATAACCGACAAGAATTACTTGTCATAAGTTTTGGATGTTAAAATTCATTTGAATACCGAAAGTCTCAAAGAGACAATTGATGGATTTAAAGAATCATCGAAATAAGATCATACGAAAGATATAACGAAAGCTATAATTTTCTTTTGTCACAATCTCCCTGAAGGAGTGAAAGATGATTGTATCAAAATCAATGATCCTGAAGATCTCTTTAAATTTAAATAAAATATTGTTCATCTAGCAAAAAGAATTATGTGAGAATTTGATATATCAAAATTAAAGATCCCAAAGATCTATCGAAATGAAGAAAATATTGTTTGTATAATAACAATACAATGAGTATGAATTGATGACGATCTGTAGATCTAAATATGTATAACTGTGGCTAACTATAAATGTATGGAAAAGTGACGATTTCGTCTTATATATTGCACATGCTCCATTCCCCGAAGTGAATGTGATGCTATATAATTGTTCTAGTAATTTTAGCCATGAGGGTACCCATCATCGTGGCCATAGATGTGGACTTGGATAATGAAAAGAAAATAAAATATATAAACAATCCATCATTGGCGTATGATGCAAGACCATCGGTCGCGTACCTGTAGTACGGTAATGTATTCTGTTAATTTATATCAAGAATCATTAAAAAATAAAGGAAAGAATTAACTGATGGTCATGACCTCAATAATATGATACACTTAAAGGTGGCAGATTTCTCTGTCCATTCTGAAGATGGAAGTGATAATCACCAGAAGTGATAAATATACTATCCTGAAGATAAAAATCATGATCACCAGAAGTGATCAAAATGATTTATCATTTCAAGTTACTTTATTTATAAGTTTTGTTTTTATTTTTCATGTTTGTTATGAGTTATGATAATATTCTGTTTATTTAAGTTTAATATTATCATATATGATTGATATATTGTTTTACAAGTTTATTTATTTTCTTTCTTTATATGTACAAATTCAAGATTCAAGTTGGGACAAATGTCTTGAAGACATTATTACCACACACACTCTATAATACATATTCTCTCATTTGAGATATGACGAAGCACATACCAATATTATATAAATTTATATGGTTGTGTGAAATTAGAAATCTTGAAGAGTTAAATTTCATACGCTCCTGAAAAGCTAATTCCATGATGCCTGAAGGCACAAAATTCAGAATTCAAAATACACCGTTTTCTCTAAAGTCTTGATAAATTTGTTTAGATATAAGACTACGAACAAGGTATACACGTTACCTTAAGTATGACAATCAAAAGGTGTGTGTTGCAAAGTTTACTCCACTTTGTGATCTGGATTGTATTATACATATATAAGAATGGTTGAATCATATCACAGTAAACCCGAAATTTACTGATATTGTAAACCATAAGTTTACAAAGATGGTTAAGGTTTGGCATGACTGGTTAGACCATCCCG
The DNA here is from genome assembly GCA_017893485.1 of Hemerocallis citrina. Classification (NCBI taxonomy): domain Eukaryota; kingdom Viridiplantae; phylum Streptophyta; class Magnoliopsida; order Asparagales; family Asphodelaceae; genus Hemerocallis; species Hemerocallis citrina. The sequence continues at coordinate 57,371,189 of CM030361.1, forward strand.
ATTCATTACTGATGCGAAAATAATTGAGAATTCATGTGGTAGTCCATTGAAAAACCAGAAGATTTTTCAAATACGAATACATTGAATTGTGAGAGCTATGATTATGAAATCTAATCTCTCTGTTTGGACCTGGGGACATGCCGTTTTGTACTCATCTTACACGCATCCGGCCAACCAATTATAATAATTATTCCCCCGACAATTGGTTCATGGTCAGGAACCACATATTTCCCATTTATGAATTTATCCACCACAACGCATAATAAAAAAAGGGGGGGACCTGAGAGAAGAATGGGAATATATGTTGGGATTTTCCATCTATAATCACGTTTATGGAGCTAGTTACTAGAGATGTATTTACTGCAAGGTTTGCAGATGTCACTTTAATTTCCAACATCAGGGGGAGGAACTAAACAGTTAGAAAAAGAAATATAATGGAATTATCATTGAGAGTTTTAATCCTCGAGTAAACTAGTTTGAACCAAAATTTCAAAGGATAATTCAGTTGCAAGATAATGTCAATTAACTGCCAGACATTTATTGACCAAATCTTATTTCCAACTGATAACGCTCCAATCAGAATTGGTATCCTTGAAGGATTACCTATAATTACTAGTGAGTCTAAGGCACGCCTGAAGCGTGGTGGATCACTTGGTTCCAAAGAAAATTATAAACATCCTCGGAAAAATAAGGAGCAAATAAAAATGATGGTCAAAACGAGGATGTCTCTCCAGAAGAGACCGTTCATATAGTTAATAATAAAGAGAATCATCAGGTACCTAAAATGAATAAGAATAAAGAGATCCCGATTAACTATGTCATTACGGGAAGAAGATGGAACCATTGTAAAAATAATTGTCGGCAATGTTTTGCATAAAATATAACGTGCAATATTATGAATAAAAAGAAGATCGTGAATCTATCTCTATGGGAGAGTGTAGAAATAAAATAAAATTGGCCAAAAATGGAAAGAGGCAATCAAGTTTAAATTAGACTCATTTACAAAACGAGGGCATATAGTCCAAACACCAAAAGACAATAATTTGGTGGATTATAAAGTGGGTATTTTGTGCGAAAAACAAATGAATAAAATGATATTACTACATATATAACACGGCTTGTCGCAAAAGATGTTACCCAAATGCCTGGTGTTGATTATGAAGAGAAATATTCTCTTGTGATGGATATAATAAGTCTGGCAGTACATGAATATTTGAAAACGTGCCTCATAGATGTGATCACAAACTATCTGTATGGTTTGTATTACCATGACATAAATATGAAAACTATCTGAATGATTTAAAGTGCCAGAAGCACATAATAACTATTCCCGGAAAGTTTAATCAATAAAGTGAAACAAAGCTTTGTATGGATTAAAACAATCGGAACAAAATGTAATATAACCATCTTAGTGAGTTTTCGATAAAGGGGGCCATAATAATGGTCATATAAGCTCACATATATTTATTAAATATTCAAGGTCAAAGTCTGTTGGAAATCCTGGAGAGTTGTACAAGCCGTGCAATATTTAAAGAAATATCTTAAGACGAAAAGATATTGAATAAGCAAATTTCTTGTATTGTCATCATTTTTGTTTTCAAGTTTTTCAAATTAAACATTTGAAAAGCATTGGAATTGCTTGGTCCTGGAGTACAATTTCTTAGTGCAATATCAGTTTTGAAGCACTAATATATCTTATCAATAATAAATATTATGGTATACCTTATGCGGTTGGTTTACTAGTAAGATGAAGTTCCTCCAACTCGAAGTCATTGGACTGGTATGAAAGATAACTTCGAGGCACCATGGATATGGGATTATATTATTCTAATTTGTCCATATCAGTTTTGATTGGTTATGCAAATACAGAGTATTTATCATATCATTATAAAGCCAGATATCAATCAAGAGATATTGGCTCCATGCGAGGCAAGTCATAGATGTGTTTGTTTGATCGGTTAACTTCTTAACATATTTGGAGAACGTGTCATCCTCAATCGATCAAGAAGTACTCACAATGCTATTTGAAGATAATACAGCTTTAAAACTCAATAAACTGAAGGTTTCTTCAAAGGCGATCAGCCGAAACATATTTCACTAGAAATTCTTCTTTACTCATGTTTCAATTAAAAGGGTGAAATCATTGTTAACCAAATAGAATCAAGCGGCAATCCAGAAGATTGCTCGCTATGACCCTATCACCCCAACTTTTGGAAAGGGTGGTAGAATTTATCGAGATTCGAGATACGACTTTTGAAAGTCCTAATTGGATGATCTCAGCAAGGGGAGAGATGATATGCGCTGCACTCTTTTTTCCTTCACTAAGTTTTGTCCACTGAATTTTCTTGGTAAGGTTTTTAACGATGTAGCATCTTCATTGCATATTATTGTTAAAGATTATGTACTCTTTTTCCTTCACTAGGGTTTTTCCAATTTGGATTTTATCTAGTAAGGTTTTAACGAGGCATATTCTTATTTACATTCAATAGACATTCAAGGGGGAGTGTTATAAATAAATTATTAAGTGTGAATTGTCTATTGAACTCCCCCCCCCTACTCTTTCCACATTTTCCACCACCACCACTACATTCATTCATATTTATTCATATGTAATAATTATGTAATTGTCTCTTTGTATTCTTTGTAAGCCTATAAATAGGTCATTGGATAAATCATTTGTATATATATGAAAAACCTATGAATGAGAATAATCTCATTTGCTCTCGAATCTATTTCCTTTGTTTATTATTTCTATTATTTTACAATATATTTCAGTATTAAGAATTATAGATTTTTTATTGTGATGTATAAATTTTTTATTTCTATTCATGCTTAGACATATCAGGTAAGAACATAGAATATGCTTTGTATGCAGAAAGAGAAGTAGGACAAGTCAGGCGGGAAAGGAATGGGTGGTTGGATGATTGATAGTATGTTCAATTCGGTAGTAGTAGATGTTCTTGTTGTATAGGGGTGGCGAACGGGTCGAGTGGGCCGGGCCGGGCCCAACCCGTACGGGTTGGCACGAATGCTTAGCCGAGCCGGGCCGGGTTGCAATCTTATACGGGCCGGTCCGGGCCGGGCTAAGTATTCGTTTGGGTGGCTCGCCCAACCCGTGAACCCTTTAGGGTTCAACCCGGGTTGGGCCGGGTCGACCCGCGGGTTGGCCCGTTTAATATATATATATATATATATATATATATATATATATATATATATATATATATATATATATTGGTAGCTTAAATTAAAATAATAATAATAATAATTTTACAAATGATGTATACAAACAACCATATCTTTGTTTGATGAATACTACAATTCTTCAAAAATTATAATACTAAGTAAGTGATGCTGTTTATTTCTGAGGCACGTGTGGAAGCACCAGGTGTGAGTTCGAACTCAATTTGTATTGAAGGAGATTGCCGCTCGTCTGCCGACCTTCGGTTGACCTTCTGGGGCCTACGATGAGCTCGGAAAGGCGTTGAAGGTTGGGCTCGGATCGGAAGGGTCGGATCCGAGGTCTTGTGTACCTGCAGACGGTCCTGAAACACCGGGGTTTGTCCCGGTGGCGGACCCTCCGACGCTCTAGTCAGTCTCTGTGAGAGAGTAGCAATAACTAGGTATATTTAAGTGGCAAAAGATTGATTACCTCCAAAAGGTGGGTGAGGGTCTAGTATTTATAGAAAATCCCAACCGGGTTTGGTTCCGCTTGGGGGCCGGGTTTGGATCCGAAAGCCCATGGGCCTGACGTGGCAGAAGGCCCAGGGGGTTTAGGGCGGTTGCTGTGATACCAGGAGTGGTATAGGGCTGACGTGGCGAAACCCTTGGCGGTATTTAGAGCTGACGTGGCCCATCGTGAGTCCTCTGTGCCTCTGGGGGAATCGGAGGGCCTAGGCTGCGCCAGGTCATCCCTCCGCTCCGCCAGAGAGGGGGGACGGCATGAGGGACTGCTCCGGATCGGACTCCGGGGGATACTGAGGCTCGTCAGCACGAGGAAGCCGGCACTGTGGGGGCAAACACGAGGTTCGGCGCCGACCCTGAAGGGGTCCGGAGCCGAACCAGGTTGTTATTCTTGCTTTTCTGAGTAGGAATAGTATTGGGCCCTGGTTGGGCCTCAGGCCATTTTTACACTGTCACACAAGCCCCCCACTCCTGCAGGGGGTGCGGGAGCTAGCCGTGGAGGAGTGTTCATGATTGTAAAAAATGGGAGGGCGGATCATAGGGCCTTTCTGGTGGTGCTGTCCTGAAGCTTGGATAGGACCTCGAGCTAGTCGAGGGTCAAGGTGTAGGTGAAGGCGATGGCGAACCGTTGTCTCTTCCGGAGAAGAGTACCCTGGTGTTCGATTGAACCTCGAGGGGTCGAGGGATTACGCGTCGACAAGGGTGATGGCGAGCCGTTGCTTCTTCCTGAGAAGAGTACCCGGGTGCCAGACCGAACCTCGAGAGGAGGGGGAATTATGGGCTGGTAAGGGTGATGACTAGCCGATGGATCTTCCGAAGAAGAGTACCCGGGTGCCAGACCGAACCTCGAGCTGGCGAGGGATTGTGGGTCGGTTAGGGGGAAGGCGAGCCGTTGTTTCTTCCTGAGAAGAGTACCCCGGTGCCAGGCCGAACCTCGAGACGAGGGGGAATTACGGGCTGGTAAGGGTGATGGCCCGCCGGTGGATCTTCTGAAGAAGAGTACCCCGGTGCCAGACCGGACCTCGAGCTGGCGAGGGATTATGGGTCGGTAAGGGTGAAGGCGAGCCGTTGCTTCTTCCTGAGAAGAGTACCCGGGTGCCAGACCTAACCTCGAGACGAGGGGGAATTACGGGCTGGTAAGGGTGATGGCCCGCCGGTGGATCTTCCGAAGAAGAGTACCCGGGTGCCGAGCCGAACCTCGAGCTGGCGAGGGATTATGGGCCGGTGAGGGTGAAGGCGAGCCGTAGTTTCTTCTTGGGAAGAGTACCCCGGTGCCAAGCCGAACCTCGAGACGAGGGGGGATTACGGGCTGGTAAGGGTGATGGCCCGCCGGTGGATCTTCTGAAGAAGAGTACTTTAGTGCTGGCGAAGGCGAGTCGTTATTTTGCCCGAACCGGCCCCGTACCGTGCTGCCAGCCTGGCACTGGGTGACGTCAGCAGCACGTGCTTCGAGGATGTGGCGTGATTTCTTAGGCGGTAGTTGCACGTCAATCGGTGAATAGTGACTGCGAAAATCGAGGAGTTGTTCTTATCCCCTATAAATGTTCCCCCCTCTCCTCCCGTCGCCTATTTCTCTCCTGCCTCTTACTTTTTGAAAAAATCCTTCAACTCTTCAGCGCTCGCCCCTTCAGCTTCCGGCAGCAAGGTCGTGTTTCCGAGGTGATTTCAGGTTAGTTGGTAATCCTGTTTTAACTTAGGCACGGATGGATAGGGCTCAGTCCGGCTCGTTGGCGTCGACCTCTGGGGAGGGGCCGGTAGGCAAGGAGGAGGTCGTACACAGCGTGAAGCCATTGCGATCTCGGAGGCATTTCGTGGTAGAAAGCAGCGACTCTGAGGAGGGGGGCGGCAGCTCAGACGAAGTCCAAACCCTAGGGTCGGCTTCCGGAGAGGAGGGTGGCTCCGAGGGAGATGGTTCCGCGGGGTCTCCGAATTCGCCCGTTCTGGGGCGCTTGTCTACACCTTCGCCGGAACGGACTAAGAGGAGGAGGGTTCCGAAGAAGAAGAAATCGAAGATTGGCGGCCCGAGCGACTTGGGGATAGGGTCGTCCGCACAACCCCGGCCTTTCCGTTGCTACCCCGACGATCTCTCCGATAAGGAGTCCTCGGGGGTCCAGCCGTCGTCGTCAAGCCGGAAGAGGTTGATGGTGGACGCCTCCCCGACCGCTCTGGAGGCAAGCGACTTGGGGGCTCTGCAGTTGGCCTACCACATAGGGCCCAGTTATGAGCTTATGCTGCCGAGTTCTTCTCTTCGATCGACCGATCCCCTGCCGGACAGGTATTGTATCTTCCCTGTGGACGCCTTTATCTCCGGCCTGAGGCTGCCCATCCACCCATTCGTTCGGGAGGTGTTAAATTGGTCGTCCCTGGCGCTGATGCAGTTCGGGCCGAACTCCTGGAAGCAGATCATCTGCTTCGTGCTGTTGTGCGAGGAACGGAGGGTACCCTTACGGCTGGGCGTGTTCCGAGCGATGCTATTGATTGGCTCATCGGCAGAAGGGGTATATTATATCTCGCCTCGAGGTAAGGCGAAGGTTGTCCACGGTCATCCGGATTCCATTAAGTTCTGGAAGAAGAAGTATCTGGTGATCCGGAGTGAGGACCCTTGGGCTATCCCTACTCGGTGGAACCATACTAAGCCGAGCTACCCAGCACCGGGGCCAGGGGATTTGACGGCGGAGGAGTGGAGACTCGTTGAGCGCCTCCGTCTGTCGCATAGCATTAATTGGGGGAAGGTGACGGAGGCCCACCTGGCGAGCGTCGGACTGAGCCCCAGCCCGGCCGTGCCTCGTACGTGGTTGTTTCTTTCCTCACACTCTTCTTGTACTTTTTTGCTCATTTGTTCTTAATGGGTCTCTTTACAGAAATGGATGAGGAGTCGATTAAGGCGCTGAGGCTCGCCATGAAGAAGAAGAAGGTCGAGAAGAAGGATGTCGCGGTGAAGACCACCGAGTTGTCCCAGGTTGTCTCCGAGGCCCCCATTCAGCCGAGGATGAAGAGGACTCGATCAGAGACGGGTGGGGACGCCGTGGTCCAGGGGGGTTCGGATCAGGGTGCGGCCGCCGCGCCTGATAAGGGGAAGGGTCCCCCGGTGGATCCCGGACTTGAGGAGAGGCTTCGGCGAAGGTGGGTGCCGGATTGGTCGATCCGCGAGGGTGATTGCCTGGTCCGGGGGCGCCAGGCCGTGGAGGTTGCAGATAAGTTGGCGACCCCTCGGGACCGCTCGGATATGAAGTCCCAGACCCTGGACGAGGCGTATGTTCGTCTTGCGCAGGCCACGGTGCTGGTAAGTCGATCGAACCTCCTAGCTTTCAGGTGATGTTATTTAAGGAAGATTTCTTAGTAGTGTCTGGTCCTGGCAGGCGACCGTGCAGGGGGCCCATGTGAGGGGCCTCTACGAGGCGGCGGTGCAGCGAGAGCGAGATCGGGCTGACAAGGCCGAGCAGGAGGTGACGGAATTGAAGGGAGAGCTCGAAGGCTCTCGTAAGAAGGAGGCGGAGACGAAGGTGGCTTTTGACAAGGAGAAGGAGGAATGGGCGAAGGCGAGGGCGGCTCAGGAGGAGAGGTCGGAGAAGGAGAAGGATGAGGTGACTAAGTCGTGTCAGATCCTGGTGATCAATGCCCAGGATAGTAGTTATGCGAAGGCCCTCAGCCATGTGAGGCACTTTTATCCGACCATCGACCTGTCCAACTTCGAGTATGATATGGAGATTGAGGGGATACCGAAGACTCCTGGCGGACAAGGGTCAGATGACAAATTGGTTACCGACCCTCCAACGGATCCGGCTGATATCGAGGTGGGAAAACCCGCTGTATAATTTTTGTCCTTCTTTTTCCTTCTCTCGATTGTATTTGCCTTCCGCGGACTGGCCACCGCATTTTTTGTATGGGGAAACTGAATTTATAAAAAGAGGGTTTTCTGGCTGGCTAAGTGTTCCAACTTTGAAAAATTTCTGAACCTCCTTGCATATATGTCTTGAGCGGGCTGGTTCTCTTGTAGGTCACGGCTCCCCTTCCTGAGGTGGACCCCCTTCGTTCCGACGTGGCGTGGCTTCGAGGCAAGGTCGAGGCCTTAGAGGCCACTTTGGTTCGGTATCGAAAGAGGGCTCGCGACACTGATGCGGCCTTCCATTATTACAGGAACAAGTCTGAAGCCCTGAGTGAGGAGGCGAGCCGGCTGAGGAGGGCGATGGTGGATCGGGAGCTAGGGGGCGTTGGTCTTGGATACACCATGTCAAGTTCTTCGGTGCAGAGGCCTTCCTCCGAGAAGCTTCTTCGCGATGTGATAGTGGAAAAGGAGATGGAGATACACCGCTATAGGACCATGTTGGGTGTTTCGACATCTTCCTCGAGGGATCGGCGAGCAGAGGGGGCTCCCTCGGCGTTGCCACTGATGGAGCGCATTCGATCCGTGGATGCCCAGAGCTCCGTGGCCGGGGTGTCGACGGTGGCAGAACCGAAGGATCGTCATGACGAGGAGAGAGTCCCCAGTCGTTTGGTCGGAGTGATTCCTCCCTTTACCGGGTCCGAGGGGCCCTAAGTCGGAGATCCCCTTTAGTTTGATATGAGGGGAGTGGTTCTGTAACGGTATTTGCTTGTTTTCTCCGTACAAAAATAAAAGAGTATGAATAAAGCTTTCTTTTCCTTCTTTGCTCTGGTTATCGGGGTGGTGAAGGGCGGTTTAGGCGAGGTCGGGCTCCGCTGATTCGTGAGGAATCGATGCGGGGCGACAGGGAGACCTCCTGCCCGTAGTTGGGTCGCACCTGCCAAGGCGTTTGGGGATGAGACCCGAGGGAGAACCCTGATGCCGCCCGCCTTGCCCGGTACCGGGTCGGCGTTGCCGAGGTATTTAACTTTTGACAGAAGAGACTTCTTTTATACCAGACTGAGGGGGGGGGGGTCGCTGAAGCGGCCCTTTACACATGAATGTTTACAAAAGTTTTAATTTACTTAAGCCACGCTGGAACCTAAGCTTGCTCTCCCCGGAATTTCATGAGGTGCTCAGCGTTCCAGGGTCGGCTGATGGGTCGGTCATTCATATCCGTCAGTCGGTATGTACCCGGGCGTACAGCCTCGACTACGTTGTATGGGCCTTCCCAGTTGGGAGCCAGTTTCCTCTTCTTGGTCGGGTCAGAGACAGATAGCTTTCGCAACACTAGGTCCCCTGCCTGGATGCTGGTGGGGCGGACTTTCTTGTTGTAAAATCTCTCGATCCGTTGCTGATAAATGCTCCTTCGGACCGCGGACTTTTCTCGTACCTCGGCGACGAAGTCCAGGTTAGCCCTCAGGGCGGACGCGTTGTCGTCTTCATCGAAGGCTATGATCCGGGGGGAAGGCAATCCGACTTCGACGGGGATGACTGCCTCAGTCCCATAGGTCAGATTGAAGGGTGTCTCCCCCGTGGGGATCCTCTGCGTGGTTCGGTGTGCCCATAGTACGCTGGGCAGCTCCTCCACCCAGAGCCCCTTGGGGGAACTGTCAAGGCACTTTTTGAGGCCATCGAGGATTTGCCTGTTCGCATTTTCTGCTTGGCCGTTAGATTGAGGGTGGCAAATGGCGGAGAAACGTTGCTGGATGCCGATGTCCTGACAGAAAGATTGGAAGTTCTGCCCTTGGAACTGGGTTCCGTTGTCCGTGACGAGGATTCGGGGGATCCCGAATCGACAAATGATGTTCTTCCAGAAGAATTGTTGCACTTGGCGTTCGGTGATGCTGGACAGCGGTTCGGCTTCGATCCACTTGGTGAAGTAGTCGATGGCGACAATCAGGAATTTCTTCTGTCCTACCGCTGGGGGGAAGGGCCCCACAAGGTCCATACCCCACATGGCGAAGGGCGTAGGGCTCGCCAAGGATCGGAGGTTGGCTTGAGGAAGCCTTTTGATGGGAGAGAACCTTTGGCAGGGGCCGCACCTCTTGACTAAGTCTTGTGAGTCTTGGAGCATGGTGGGCCAATAGTACCCTTGATTCAGAGCCTTTCGGGCAAGCGTCCTACTCCCCATGTGGCATCCGCCGATCCCCTCGTGCAGGTCTTTGAGGACGTAGCTGGCCTCGTCCTTGGCGAGGCAGCGGAGGTAGGGTTTGCCGTCGGCCAGGGTGTACGAGCGTTTGAAGAGGATGTTATCGATTATGACGAACCTTTCCGCTCGGATTCTGATTCGCCTGGCCTCGGCTTTGTCTTCAGGAAGCTCGGCCTGGCTCAAGAATTTTCGGATGGGAGTGGTCCAGTCGTCCGGGCTGGTTCCTTCTTGTACGCACATTGCTTCCGGCTCTGGGCTAAGGATGCTTGGCTCCAAGAGGACCTCGACGAGCACCGTACGATCGAGGCCTTCGAAGGAAGAAGAGGCGAGTTTGGATAGCGCGTCGGCTTGGGCGTTCTGTTCCCTGGGGACTCTGACAACCGCAGTGTTGTCGAAGAGCGCCAAGAGTCGTCGGACCGCCGCCAAATATCTCACCATTCGGTCGTCGCGGGCTTCGTACTCTCCGTTGATCTGGTGGATCACGAGTTGAGAGTCGCTGAACGCCCGGATTCGCTTGGCACCGGCTCGGTGGGCGAGGGTCAGTCCGGCGATCATGGCCTCATATTCTGCCTCGTTGTTGGAGGCGGGAAAGTTGAGGCGCAGGGAGTATTGAAGTAGGAATTGGTCGGGGCCACGAAGGATGACGCCCGCCCCACTCCCCGTTTCGCAGGATGAGCCGTCAACAAAGACCTCCCAGGTCGGATCCGGCTCTTCTACGTCAGGTTGCTCGGAGACAGTGCATTCAGTTATGAACTCGGCGAGGGCCTGCCCTTTAATGGCTGCCCTGGGATGATAGCTGATGTCGAACTGGCTCAGCTCGATCGACCACTTGACTAATCGGCCGGAGTTTTCGGGCTTGTGGAGGACGGTCTTCAGCGGTTGGTCGGTCAGAACTTGGACGGAGTGGGCCTGGAAGTAAGGTCGGAGTTTTCGGGCTGCCATAACCAGGGCATAGGCTACCTTTTCTATCTTCGCGTATCTCGTCTCGGCAGGGTGTAGCACTTTGCTTACATTGTACAGGGGTTTCTGAACTCCTGCCTCCTCTCGGACGAGGACGGCGCTGAGGGCGTGGTCCGAGGCGGACAGGTAGAGCCAAAGCGGCTCGCCTGGTTCGGGCTTGCTGAGGAGAGGCGGGTTGGCGAGGTACCGTTTCAGCTGTTCGAAGGCTTCTTGTTGAGGGGTACCCCACTCGAAGCCCCCTTTCCCGCGCAAGGCCTTGAAGAAGGGGAGAGATTTCTCCCCTGACTTGGAGAGAAAACGGCCGATCGCCGCCAACCGACCCGTGAGCCTCTGAACTTCTTTGACATTCCGGGGTGGGGACATGTTGATGATGGCCTGTATTTTTTCGGGGTTTGCCTCGATGCCGCGCTGGCTGACAATGAACCCTAGGAACTTCCCCGTGGAGACGCCGAAGGCGCATTTAGCCGGGTTAAGCCTCATGTTGTGGCGTCGGAGGACACCGAAGGCTTCCTCGAGGTCGGCGACGTGGTCCGGCCCAGCCCGGCTCTTGACAAGCATGTCGTCGATGTAAACTTCTACGTTGCGGCCGATCAGGTCCTTGAAGATTCTGTTGACGAGTCGCTGGTACGTGGCTCCGGCGTTTTTCAGCCCGAAGGGCATGACACGGTAACAATAAAGACCTTGGTCGGTGACGAATGAGGTCTTGGAGATGTCTGGCGGAAACATCCGGATCTGATTGTACCCCGAGAAAGCGTCCATGAAGGACAGTAGCTCGTGCCCTGAGGTCGCGTCTATCAAAGCGTCGATGCGCGGGAGGGGGAAAGGATCTTTTGGACACGCTTTGTTAAGGTCCGTGAAGTCAATGCAGATTCGCCAACCCCCTGTAGCTTTCTTCACCATGACGACATTGGCCAACCATTCGGGGTAGGTGACTTCCTGGATGAATCGAGCGGACAAGAGCTTGTCTACTTCTGTTTCTATAATTAGTTGCCTCTCCGGGGCGACTTTGCGCCTCTTTTGGACGATCGGTTTAGAGTCAGGGAGGACACTCAGTCGGTGCATGATCAAGTCTTCGGAGATTCCGGGCATATCGGAGGGCTTCCAAGCGAAGAGATCAACGTTGCGGCGGACGCAAGCGATGATGCCCGCCTTCAGGTCCTCGGCGAGTGAGCGGCTCACCCGGAACCATTTGGACTCATCTTCAGCGTCGAATAGGATCTCCTCCAGCTCGTCCACGGGCTCGGGGGCGGGGCCGTCTTTCTCGGGTTCGAGTTCAACGGCGCTGAGGGGGAGTACGCCCGCGCTGAGGGGGGGTACGCCCCTTCTCCCTTTGAGTTCCAGATGGTGGGCCGAAGGTATCGCCTGGATGGAGTTTAGCCCGGGTCTGCCGAGGATGGCGTTGTAGGCCGCCTTGGCGTGGATGACCATGAAATCCAAGGACTCGGTCCTCTTGACAGGATCCGGTCCAGTGGTGACGTTGAGGGTAATAATTCCCTTCACCATGATCGGGACGCCCGCAAGCTTGAGCAACGTGCATCCTGCTGGTTTGAGTTTCCCTCTGGGTAATCTGAGGCTTTCGAAGGTTCTGAGGAAGAGAATATTTACCGGGTTGCTGCTGTCAACAAGGATTCGGCGAACTTCACAATTGGCCATGCTGAGGCTAACGACGAGGCCCCCGCCGTGGGGGAGGTGAATTCCTTCGGGGCCCTCTCCTGAGAAGGAGACTGGCCGCGGTTGTAGCTCAGGGGAGGGGCTGTACTGAATGGCGTTCGTCCCCTGGGTGAAGGTTCTTTGGGAAGTATCATTTTCTCCCCTCACCGGTCCCCCGTGGATGTAGTGTAGGGTGAAGGGCGTATCCAGGGATACCTCGTATTCGGGATCCTGACCCTGGGTGCGGTTTGGGTCAGGCTTCGGGGTTGGTGATCCCCGGTTCCTATCACCTTGCCGATCCCGTGGGCCGTCATCCCTGTGGGTCCTCCTCGGATGGTTCGGGGCCGAGTTGGAAGCGGCCCTTCCCCAGTTGTGGGTAATCTTGTGGTTGAGGATTACTCTTTGTAGGTCCGGCTGGGCTGTCCAGCCGACGCTCGTTTGGGACTCTCGAGGGGGAGCCTTGTGTTTCGACGTGCGGGGCCCGGCTTCATCAGAGGGTGGGGGCGGGTCCCGTTGGTTGACGGAGGGAGCAGCCCCCTTGCCTTTGGAGGTCATGAGGATTCGGCTGTCGATGGCCTTCGAGGGTCTGGGTCGGATCGGCTTCTGGAGCAGCGGTTCCCACAGACGGCGCCAACCTGATGCTGTTTATTTCTGAGGCACGTGTGGAAGCACCAGGTGTGAGTTCGAACTCAATTTGTATTGAAGGAGATTGCCGCTCGTCTGCCGACCTTCGGTTGACCTTTTGGGGCCTACGATGAGCTCGGAAAGGCGTTGAAGGTTGGGCTCGGATCGGAAGGGTCGGATCCGAGGTCTTGTGTACCTGCAGACGGTCCTGAAACACCGGGGTTTGTCCCGGTGGCGGACCCTCCGACGCTCTAGTCAGTCTCTGTGAGAGAGTAGCAATAACTAGGTATATTTAAGTGGCAAAAGATTGATTACCTCCAAAAGGTGGGTGAGGGTCTAGTATTTATAGAAAATCCCAACCGGGTTTGGTTCCGCTTGGGGGCCGGGTTTGGATCCGAAAGCCCATGGGCCTGACGTGGCAGAAGGCCCAGGGGGTTTAGGGCGGTTGCTGTGATACCAGGAGTGGTATAAGGCTGACGTGGCGAAACCCTTGGCGGTATTTGGAGCTGACGTGGCCCATCGTGAGTCCTCTGTGCCTCTGGGGGAATCGGAGGGCCTAGGCTGCGCCAGGTCATCCCTCCGCCCCGCCAGAGAGGGGGGACGGCATGAGGGACTGCTCCGGATCGGACTCCGGGGGATACTGAGGCTCGTCAGCACGAGGAAGCCGACACTGTGGGGGCAAACACGAGGTTCGGCGCCGACCCTGAAGGGGTCCGGAGCCGAACCAGGTTGTTATTCTTGCTTTTCTGAGTAGGAATAGTATTGGGCCCTGGTTGGGCCTCAGGCCATTTTTACACTGTCACAGTAAGTAATAATACTAATAAGTAATAATATTACAATTCTTCAAATATCCCCAAATGATGTTTAATTATAATACTAAGTAAGTAATACTGTAATAGTACTAATAAACAATAAAAATCGTAATAATAATAATAAGATTGAAAGAGTGAAATTGACAACAAATTTTAAAATGTTATTCATATGAATTTAAGTTATACAATTTTAACAATTTACAACGAAATGAAGAATTCAATTCACAAATAAGTTTTATACAATAACATATTTCTTATATACAATTTTAATTGAGTACAAGTTTTCTAATTTGACATAACAAGCAAAGCTATTGTTGTTGTTGTTGTTGTTGTTGTTGTTGTTCTTCGGGCGAGTTGCTCTCACTTGTGGAACTTGATAGTACTTTCCCTTGCGTCCTATCTTCAGCCTTCAGCCAGTTTTCTATGCAAACGAGTATCTCCAACGCCTCGGGCTTCAACCGATTCCTGTAATCAGATAGAATCCTACCACTTGTAGAAAATGCACTCTCAGAAGCAACTGTAGAGACAGGAGGAGTTAGCAAATCTTTAGCCATAATTGACAGAATACTAAAAGTGTGTTCATGTTCTTTCCACCATTGTAAAATATCTAGTGGAGAAAGAGTAGGCTCGGTATCCTGTTGGTTAAACCAATTTAATTCATTTGGTTGATTAGTGCTAAGTTTTTTAGATTGAATTTGTTCAAGTAAACTAAATGTTCTATCATCAATTCTACTTTTACCCTTACCTTTAGAACTACCAGAAGAAGAACTAACTACCGAAGTTGTACTACTAGAAGCAAAACGTCTATCATAATAATCATACAAGTTATTTAACGTAGATTCAAACTGAACTAAAAAAGTAGCGCAATCAATTGTTAATTCTACATTGTCCTCTAAATATCCAAAAAACATTTGTATCAAATTCTTCGTACTTTCTAATTTGATACGGGGATCCATAACAGTAGCAACACAAATCAACATAGGAGGAGAAAAATAATACTTCAAAATTTTTTGAAATGCAGGTATTACAATGTCACTAATATAGGCATCATTTAACATTTCGTTAAATATTTGCATCATGCTAACTAATTCAATAAAAATGCTACTAGAAGTAAATTCATATGTTTTTGAAAATTTTAAAGTTGCGGTTTTAAAAGGTTCTAAAAATTTTAACAAAGATTCGGCTAAAAACCAATCGGGGAGAGTCATTTCAAAATTGTGCATATTTTTTGCGATACAAAAATCATTTACAACTGCTTTATATTCGGTGACAACATTTAGTAAATCAAAAGTAGAATTCCATCGGTGTCTAACATCCTTTGGAAATTTTCTAAAAGGAACATTTCTAACCCTACACCAAGCTTTCCATTCTTGTAAAATGCTTGGACTTAATGCAATGAAATGTACACAATTTCTAATTTTATGTATATATGGATCAGCTATTTTTAATGCATCTTGAACACATAAATTTATAATATGACATGCACATCTAACATGAAAAATATTGTCAGATGGAGGGTTTAATACAGATTTTAAAGTAGTAATTGCTATATTGTTGTTAGATGCATTAACAAAACTAATAGCCATAATTTTATCGCGAACATGAAAAACATCACAAATTTCTATAATACGGTTTGCTATTTCAGCGCTACTATGGGGATACGGCAACGACGCAAGTGATATGATTCTTTTATGAAGAATCCAATCATTGTCGATCCAATGACAGGTTATTCCCATCGTTGGAATATTGTTGACACCCGTCCAACAATCCGAAGTTAAACTAACCCTACAAGTTAAACTCCATAAAATTGCAATCAAAGCGTCCTTCATTTCCATATACACTTTAAAACAATCCGATTTGCAAGTATTTCTCAGAATTCTTTTAAAATGAGGGTTTAAGGCCGTTTGATTAAAATTTTCCAAGTTCCTACTCTCGGGATAGGAAAATGACAACTCTTCCTTAATGACTAATCGGGCCATTTCCCGACGAACAAGTTCGGGATCATAAGGGTGGCTATCTACTTGACCGGTCCTAGGGTTGATTTTTTGTTGGCCTTGTATTTGATCAAGAATTTCTTTATGATTATGTTGTATGTGCCTACTAATTGTACCGGTGCCGTCACCCCTCTTGAATTTGTATGTTTTACTACATGTTTTACACACTTTCAAACATATACCCGGAGTATGTTCGTCCGGGATATAATCATAAAACTTATGCCAATCGCTAGTTTCTCCTCTACTTTTCCTACTACTACGGGGTTGTGTGGTTTCGGGTTGTTGTTGTTGTTCTTCTTCTTCTTCTAATTGAATGTCACCTACAACATCCATGTCGTGTGTACCCCATTGTTCCATAGTAGGATCAATGTAATCTTGGGCGGGCTCACTAGTTGGGACAATTGGTGGCCTACGTGAAGAGGAGGAATCTTATCCGCTACGACCGCTACCGCGTGATCTAGACATAATGTGGTAATGTGCTAAAGTATGTAAAAAAAATCTACAATGTAGGAGCGGTGAATTATACAAAAAAAAATCTAAAAAACAAGAGGGTTGAGATAAAGAAGTTCAAAAAACGAACAATAATTTTAACTACAATGCAAAAAAAAAAAAAATTTAACAAGAGAGATAGAGATATTTTGATACCGTTCACCGTAGAATACGCGTATGTAAAAAAAACCATGAAAATAAGAATATAATAGAAAAGATGGAGGAGCGCTTTGCCGATTCCGCAATTGAAGAGTTGAGAAGAGGTTGAAGTAGATTTGACGAGGGTTGAAGAGAGTTGAAGACGTTGAAGACGTTGAATTTTGTTTCCGATACGACCGAATTTTGATCGTGTATATGCCTCCTTGTACAATTGTTTGATGAATACTACAATTGTTCAAAAATTCTTTAAAATGATGTATAATAGTAGAGAGAGTAAGAGAGTGAGGTGTGATTTTTTATGAGATTTTTGGGGGATATTTATAGGCTAAATAAGTGGGAAAAAACAAAAAAAAAAAAAAAAAATTAAAATTAAAACCAAACCGCTCTTAGAGCCGTTTACAACGGCTCTGTCCAGACAGAGCGCAGCAGCAGCGAAGCAACGGGATTTTCGACCGTTCGACCCGCGGGTCAACGGTCGACCCGTCACGGGTCGAACGGGTCGAAACCCGCGGGTTAACGGGTCCAACTCACGAATTGGGCCGGGTTCGTGGGCCGGGTTTCGCGAATTTAATTCGCGTAAATTGCAACCCGGGTCGACCCGGTACTGTTCACCGGGTTCGACCCGAACCCGCGAAGCGATTTAACGGGCCAGGTTGGTGGGCCGGATCGCGGATGGGTCGCCGGTTGACCCGACCCAGTTGCCATCCCTATTGTTGTATGTGTCACGTTGAGTTAAGTTTGGATTTTGTTTATTAGTACGTAATACTCCTACAATGTTATCTGTATTCTAAAAATGTTTAAAAAATTGGGGTGTTAACTGACGGATTTGATTAATTTGTGAAAGGAGGAAACGAAAAAAATAAAGTTCGGTGTGGGACACTACAGAGCACCGTTTGAGGTTGAGAGTAAAGGGGAAGGAGACTACATATAAAGTCAATTCACCAGGAGAGAGGAAAGCATTCTCCTCCCCTCTTCATTATTATATCTATATAATAAAACACAAAGAAAGCTATCAAGTGGCTCTCCTTCAATCCGCCCAAAAATCAAAGGCTCGGATCTGAACTTACAAAACATATTTTTCTCCCAAAAGTTTCCCTCTATATAATAAAACACAAAGAAAGCTATCAAGTGGCTCTCCATCAATCCGCCCAAAAATCAAAGGCCCAGATCTGATCTTACAAAACATATTTTTCCCCCAAAAGTTCGTCCCAAAGCTCAAATTCAAATCCCCCACCCAAAACAACTTCTATATTTATTTAAATTTTTTTTCTTTCTCTCTCTCCCTCCCTCTTCTATTCAAAAAATTAAGAAAATAAAAAATTTTAAAAATTTAAAAACTAAAAAAATTAAAAATTTAAAAACTTCGAAAATAATTCAAAAAAATAAAATAAAAATCATATAATATGTTTTTTACTCTATGTTTGCTACTTCAATTAATTTGCTGGACCTCCAAAACTATTGATATAATAAAACACAAAGAAAGCTATCAAGTGACTCTCCTTCAATCCGCCCAAAAATCAAAGGCCCAGATCTGATCTTACAAAACACATTTTTCCCCCAAAACTCAAATTCAAATCCCCCACCCAAAACAACTCCTATATTTATTTAAAATTTTTTTTCTCTCTCTCTCTCCCTCCCTCTTCTATTCAAAAAATTAAGAAAATAAAAAATTTTAAAAATTTTAAAAATTTAAAAACTAAAAAAATTAAAAATTTAAAAACTTCAAAAATAATTCAAAAAAATAAAATAAAAATCATATAATATGTTTTTTACTCTATGTTTGCTACTTCAATTAATTTGCTGGACCTCCAAAACTATTGATTATGATCAAACAAGATATACCGTTCCAAAGACGTGTCGTAGGCACGCGTCAACGGGCAAACCTAGTCTATATATATGCTTCGATATTTTTGATGTCATTCTTACAGTTTTTACTTTCTTTTCTTGGTGTTTCAATTCTGAACAAAGGGGCTTGGTGGGAATTTTTCCCCCAATTTTGGATTGAGGCTTAAGCCAGCTTATTAGCTTAATCATGTTGGGTTGACTTGGTTTGCGTCGGGTTGGGCTTTATAACCTGCCTTTATCCAAACCAACCATCTGAACTATTAATTAATTTATAACGTTATAAATCTGATTTATAATAAAATATAAAAGTGTACAGCGTTTTTTATTGGTATCTTGACCATATATATTAATTAATGTAAACTAGTAATTTCACGTGCGAGATGTACGTTTTGATAAAAAATTCGAGTCGATAAATGACATCAACTTTAAAAAAATTGGAGCTGAACGGGCACTGCACACATTTTTTTAAATTTTTTGAAGGAAAAATCTTGAATTGTACGGTACGGTGATGTGTTACGAAATAGATTTGGAGTTGCACGTATGACGTACGTATTTGCTTTGTGACAAAAAAATTTGAAAAATTATTTGTTTGGTGAAGGAAAAAACTTTAATTTACGTGCATTATGCACATGTTAATAAATAGAGTTAGAGTTACACGTACGACATATGTTTCATTTGTGACAAAAAAAATATTAAAAAATTATTTATTTAGTGACAAACTCAAAGTGATAAAGTGACAAAGTGACAAACTCTTCTAATAAACTCTTCTAATAATAGTAGATGAAGGGATCAATTTTAATGGTTAATGTCAAGTAGTTAATCTGTTAATGTAACATCATGTTTCTTTTTTTTTTATGAATCTAAAAAGAGAAAATAATTGTCCTTAGAGCAAGTCATGGACAGCAAGTAGAGAAAGCAGGAAACAGTGGAATAACGGTATAACAATGAAACAATGAATCAATAGGAATCAATAACATGGCACGATAATAATAATCAAAACATGGTAATCAATGCAACGGTGTAACGGTGAACTAATATTCGGTAACGGTAACCAACGGTTAATATTTAACATCATGTTTCTTGAATATCTAATACTTTTATGCATAATGATTAGTTCATACTTTTTAAGTAAAAAATGATGCAATAGTAAATTTTTTGTTAATAAATTGATATAATAAAACACAAAGAAAGCTATCAAGTGACTCTCCTTCAATTGAAACCAAATTAACGACTGAGATTCACCCACTCGAAATTTATTTTTTCTCCAAAATCAAATTTTACCGTCCCAAAACTAAAAAAACTCAATCCTTTATTACTATCTCTTTCTTCTCTCTTAACTTTTTCATATTTCTCTCTTTCTCTCTCCCTCTCTCTCTCATTCTCTCTTTATTTAATTAGAAACTAGTAATTTACACGTACGATGCACGTTTTAATAATTTCAAAAAATAAAAATAAAAATAAACACTATGACGTAGGGGGATTTGAACTAGAAACCTCATTTATATTAGTTATGTATGTGCGTTGCACATGTTGGTAGAATAACAAAATGACAAATGACATTAAGACCTTCTCCCATTATAATATTAGAGATATTTAATTAAAAATTTAGATTTTCAGATTTCAAGTTTGTAAATTTTCAGATTTTTTATGTTTTTTTATTGTTCATGTTACATTGAAAATAGCAAATATCTCATCAACAATTAAATTTCATCATTTTCCACCCTCAAAGTTCTAAGAAGTTGAATTTTACACCCCCATTTATAATTATTTTTCAACATATACTAATGGAAACATGAACTTTTATTTACAACTAATTATTGTCATACTATTCAAACTTGAGATACATAATTGTTGTTTTACTGTTTACAAGACTTTTCGTATGTTGTACATCGTCTTATAATAAAATATAAAAGTGTACATCGTCTTTTTATTGGTATCTGACCATATATATTAATTAATGTAAACTAGTAATTTCACGTGTGGTGTACGTTTTGATAAAAAAATTCAAGTTGAATGTGTGATACATGTAAGTCGGTAGTAATCAGCACTTGTGATGAATGACATAAACTTTTAAAAAATTGGAGCTGAACGGGCACTGCACACATTTTTTAAAAAAAATTGAAGGAAAAATCTTGAATTGTACAATAGGGTGATGTGTTACGATATAGATTTGGAGTTCCACATGCGACGTACGTATTTGCTTTGTGACAAAAAAAATTGAAAACATTTGTTTGGTGAAGGAAAAAACTTTGATTTACATGCATTATGCACATGTTAATAAATAGAGTTAGAGTTACACGTGCGACATGTGTTTCATTTGTGACAAAAAAAATATTAATTTTTTTTTTGTTTGGATACAAACTCAAAGTGACAAAGTGACAAACTCTCTTGTTAATACTCGTAGACGAAGGGATCAATTTTAATGGTTAATGTCAAGTAGTTAATCTGTTAATGTAACATCATGTTTCTTGAATATCTAATACTTTTATGCATAATGATTAGTTCATACTTTTTAAGTAAAAAATGATGCAATAGTAAATACTTTTGTTAATAAATCTATATATAATAAAACACAAAGAAAGCTATCAAGTGACTCTCCTTCAATTGAAACCAAATTAACGACTCGGATTCATCCTCCCAAAATTTATTTTTTCTCCAAAAATTTTTTTTCTCCAAAATCAAAATTTACCTCCCCAAAACTAAAAAACTCATTACTTTATTACTATCTCTTTCTTCTCTTTTCACTTTTTCATATTTCTCTCTTTCTCTCTCCCTTTCTCTCACATTCTCTCTTTATTTAATTAGAAACTAGTAATTTACACGTGCGATGCACGTTTTAATAATTTCAAAAAATAAAACTAAACACTCTGACGTAGGGAAATTTGAACTGGAAACCTCATTTATATTAGTTATGTATGTGTGTTGTACATGTTGGTAGAATGACAAAATGACAAATGACATTAAGACCTTCTCCCATTATAATATTAGAGATATTTAATTAGAAATTTAGATTTTTAGATTTCAAGTTTGTAAATTTTCAGATTTTTTATATTTTTTTTATTGTTCATGTTACATTGAAAATAGCAAATATCTCATCAACAGTTAAATTCCATCATTTTCCACCCTCAAAGTTCTAAGAAGTTGAATTTTACACCCCCATTTATAATTATTTTTCAACATATACTAATGGAAACATGAACTTTTATTTACAACTAATTATTGTCATACTATTCAAACTTGAGCTACATAATTGTTGTTTTACTGTTTACAAGACTTTTCGTATGTTGTATCATTCCGAAGACGTGCAGTAAGCATGTGCCCACGGACAATTCTAGTAAACTAATAAAATATGATGATAACTAGTCTACCATTATTTATTATATGCTTGTCGTACATATGGTTTAGTAATGAGTTGCATGATGTATTACTGTATTAATTAGATGGTGTAATCATATATTCAACACATATGCAACCATCCGATATGATGTAATCCTATTTTGTTCAAGTTGGTCCATCTAGTGTATATAAAAAGGTATATATTGTAAACTCAAAATAACTATGTGAAATTTTTCGACACCTCTTTTTTTGGATTGTTTCTGTTTAAATATAAACAAAACCAAAGGAAAAGATAAAGAAAATGAAGTGAGTAATTTTTTTATATTAAAAAATGTAGTTATTAAAATTCAATTTCTCATTTTAAATGCCAACCTTTAATACTTTAAGAACAAATTAAGGATGTGCTCCCAATAATTAAATTCTACATGATGCTGGATTTTCATTAAGAAAACAGGAATCATATCAATATATAATAAGGTAAACATCATCTTTGATAAAGGAACTCCCCAGTTAATGTACAGGTTTATTAATTAATAAAGATGATTTCCAATTTTCCATGATCTTCTTCCAATTTCGTTAATGCATGGTGAGGTGTGCATCTGAAGCTGTTGTCAAATTGACAAGGGGTTGAGTATTCAATTGAGTGGACTTTAGGGTGTCTATGAAAGTATGTCGGAAACCCTTGGCCCCACCATTAGATTCTTTATTATCTTGATTAGTTAGTGCTTTAAATATTTTAGTACATCTTTAACCAAAGTGCTCAATTAGTTTTAAATTATGGGGAACTGTGTTTTGGAGCCATCTTTTGACCTTAATTTTCTATGTTTTCAAAATTTCTAAAAAAATTGAACAGTAGCCATCTATATTTGATGGAATATATATAAAATTTTGAAATATAGCGGTCACAAGATCATCTTGCGCCCATTCAAAAAAATTTGCCTCGGACACAAGATGATCTTACGTATAAAGAATTAAAAAAAACAAATAAATAAATAAACAGGTCGAACGCAAGATGATCGTGTGTCCGATCATTTTTTAAAAAAAATATGATCCTGCGTCGGAGCGAAAAAAGGACGAAATTGTTGCATCCCTGAGATTGTTTCCCCTTTTTATATTTTTAATTTCTATGGAATAGAGCCTATAGAATTATTTATGCTTAGAAAGTTAATTTAAGATTGATTTGATTATTTGATCAAGGGATGAGATGGAATGAGATTATAGGAATTATTATGTAATCGTATGCGTACAAATAATTTTTTATAAATATTTTGGACTCAATTTTTTATATAAAACCAACTGTTGAGATTCAAAATTAAAACGAGCATCCACCGTTTGACCAAATTTTGGCTTTCAACGACTACAAATCCAACTCAAAATTTCTGTTTCTGAAAGCCAAATATGAAAATTTTGAGTCTAACGACACTATGGATGCTCTAATTATTTAAACATCCAAAATATTTTCCTTATATTTAAAGACTTGTCAAACAATTATTTTGTTAAAATGTTTTAATCTAATAGCCGCATTCAGAGTGCACAGAGCGACAACTTTTATCAATTGTTTAGTGTAGAAATATGGGAAAATAGTATGGACTGAAAACATTAATCTTGAGATAGAATATCGGTGAGCGATCAAATAGTTTGGACGGTAAGGATGTGATCAAGTAGAATCAATTCTAATAAATTCCCCTAAAATTAAGAGTAATGCTTTAGCAACTACCAGTTTCACTATCATTTTCTTCACTACCTT
Source organism: Hemerocallis citrina (assembly GCA_017893485.1). Lineage (NCBI taxonomy): Eukaryota > Viridiplantae > Streptophyta > Magnoliopsida > Asparagales > Asphodelaceae > Hemerocallis > Hemerocallis citrina. Next base: position 57,394,503 of record CM030361.1, read on the forward strand.
AGGTGGCATACTCCTATTGGAGAGTTCTCCCACCTACTCTATCATCTCCTATCTATTGGAGTGTGCCACCTAAGATAGTGAAGAGAAATGTAGTGAAATTGGTAGTGGCTCTAGCATTACTCTAAAATTAATATCCACTTAAAGATGTGCAAGCATATTAGTTTAATATTATAGCTTCACTTTAGTATTGTGTGCATATTAAGGCATTTGTTGATCTGCCATGTTGCATTTCCCCACTTCCTAAGCTAAAGGTGGCGTATGCGTATGCGCATGGTTTAGAACTTAGAAATATTAAGAGAGATTTAAAAAAGCAATTATATGATACAATTCCCTAGTCTAGTCTTCAAGTAGAGACAACTAGAGCTCTCCATTCAAGATGGCCATAAGTCAAATACCCTGCTCTAATCTCTATCTCTGCTGCTATAATAAGAAGGAATTAGTGTAATTTGTCCATATTCCAATCTGTACAACGTACGTTTAAATAAGTATTAATTAGAAAAGCATTTATTACTCCAACTCTTTCATTATATACTTTATTTAAATCTACCAGTTTACGTACAACTCAAATCTTTCCATTATATTTTATATTACTTTTAAAAATATATATTTATTAACAAGTGCTATATTACATTACTTTAAAAACTATATACTGATTAAAACGTGCATCGCACGTGTTAAATACTAGTATGTATATATTGGTTTTAACGGGGTGCCATACTCCACTTTTTTTCTTCAAAAAAATAAAAATAAAATATATTTGTTTTCTTTTAACATATTATTCTTGAATTTGTGTAATTCTTTTCTTCTTTCCTCTCCTTTGTTCCTTTGTTAGAATAAAAGTTAGCTTATGTCTTCTGAACGAACATGCAGTTAAATTCTATAAAATTTATGCCGGATCATAAATTCGCACTTTCGATTACTTACTCAATAGTGAAGAGGCTTATCATGCACTTATTGATGAACAGAATAAACAAACCTGGTTCGAATTAAATTAGGAGGTCATTATAGACAATGCACTAATTGATTAACAGATTGATTTGTTGTAGGCAAATCTAAAGGTGATTTGGGTGGACTCCTTAATGTCATCATGCTTTAATTTTGTACTGTGAGTTTTGTTTTACTGTGGCGGGTTAGTGCCTCTCCCATCGCTAAAGAAACTGCTAAAGAAACGGGGATCTTCGAGTACTTTTCTTTCCACTTCTTTATTTCTCTTCTTTTCATTTGTTCTCTAATATTTTGCTTTTTGTAAAAACAATATACATTTGGCTAGGAGAATGTTAGGAAGATCATGGTGTCAATTATAGTGGTAGTGGATCAGTTATTGGCCATGACATTTGGCGTATCCGATTATGTTGTTTAATATAGTGTGTATGAGAGCACCCACAATCGTTCGCTAAAATGTCATTTTGTGCATTTTTAGCTATTGTAGTCGATACACTCGTGAGCTATTTTGTCATTTTTTACTCATTTTGCTACGATAGAAAGATAAAAATAGCAATGGATATAGCTAAAAAAAAATACATATTATGCGTGACGAAACATCATGTTTCGTCTGGATTATTTAAATATATTTTTAAATAATCAGACGAAACATCATGTTTTGTCTGAAGCAAAAAAAAATTAAAAAACAAAGAAAAAACCTCATAAAAGAAAAATAATGGCTGGACGTTGCCATTCGGGTCTCATTCCCTTTAAATTTTTTTTTGCAAATGACCATCATTGGTTAATGGGTGCAATTATTTTTAAAAAATTGCAAAATTTTAAATTGTGTTTGCAAATTTGTAAATGTTTTTTCAATTTTTTTGCAAAAAATCCTCCTTAAAACCCGGACGAAACATCATGTTCCGTCCGGTTATTTTGCAATTTTTGCCCCCTTTGGGACGAAACATCATGTTTCGTCCGGTATATTTTATTAATATTTTCTCAGTTTCTGGCGATATAAATTATTTTTTTAATCACAGACAAAACATCATGTTTCATCTGTTTCATTTTGAGCAAAAATATGTATTTTTTTATTTTTTGACGACTGCAGCTTTTCGTCCAAAAGAAAAGATAAAATATGTATTTTGTCATTTTTTACCTTAAACGACTGTGGATGCTCCGAGTATTAATTGCAAAGAAAATAAAATTTGGAGTTGTAGAGAATGCCCAAAAGTTCTCATTTATTTTCCCTTACTCGTAGCTTGGAGCATTAGATAAGAATTTGAGAATCGTTCATTTATTTGTTGAGAAAGAATAAAAGAATTATAGAAGTTTCTTTTCCGTGTTATGTTTGGGAGTTAAAAGGAAAAGAAAATTTGAAACATCAGTAGATTTCTTTCTTTCTTTCTATCAACAAAAAAATGCAATTTGTGTATCTTTCCGTTGATGTTATCCGGCGACAATAGTTATGCATTCACAAGAACAATAAACGAAATTATTGTGAATGAAAATTCTGTGCTTGTACTGATTATCTAATTGATTAAAGAAAGTCATCAATTGAATTATTGTAGTCGAATACGGTAAGATTCGGAAGGGGGAAAAGAAATCTTGGATATTTCATTTTCTGCAAAGGCTTAAAGCTACAAAGCCCATTGGCCATTAGGAACAAACACTGACAGACATAGTACACTGTTGTAGGTCTGACTTAGCTTATGGGCCCACTGGGCCTACTACAATAATCATACATTGGCATACGAACAAACTCACAACTAAAATCTGGCCCAGATGGACAGTAAATTGCAATTATTGGTTCTCTTACATTTTTGGCATTTTTGCTAGTCTCTTACCTTTTTTTTCTCTCTTTTTTAAGAAAAGGTGGAGTGGCAACTGGGTCGGGTCAACCAGGGACCGCCCCCAGTCGACCCAAACCGCTATCCCCGATCCGGGTTCGAGTCAAACCCGATAAGAAATACGGGTCGAACCGGGTCGATAAATGAGCTAAAAAACTCGTTCGACCCGGCCTGATTAAATCGACATCCGATTCAACCCAACCCGAACCCGACCCCTAACCCACCAGGTTCCCAATGTTCGGCCCGGCGGGTCGAACGGCGAAAAATGCAGCCGTTGCTGCTGTTTATTTTTTTCGTTTTTTGGAAATTTTTGCCTATAAAATTTCCCTAATTCACTCAAACTTTTTTCATACATTCACCCTACTCTCCATCTACGAACTCTCTTAGTCTCTCAACTCTCAGCTGCTACTACTACTACTATCAATATACTTCAATAAAGAAACAACAAAGAAGTGAACAAGTTGCTCAATCTATCTTTATTATTTTCTCTTAACTCTATATTCGATTATTTGTGAAGTACGGTATCACAATTCCTCAACTCTCTCAACTCTTTATTATTGTTGTGCCTTTAATTTATTTTTATTAAACTTGTTTATTGATTTTTCGCTTCTCTCTCTCTCTCTCTCTCACAAGCCTCCTATCATTTTAAAATTTTTTTTCACATATACTACTACCTCAACTCTCTCAACTCTCCTATATTTTTTTTTTGTTTTTTTAACATACATTACTAAAACACTAGAAAATATTTTTTTACATACACTACTATACACCACATTTATCATGCCACGATCACGATGTAGCGATCATAGCCAAGGTGGACAAGATTCCACTAGTTCATCTCATCGGCCACTAATAATCTCACAATTAAAGACCGAATATAACCCTTACATTAACATAGGTTATGAAGATGTTTCTCCACACGATTATGATCCCAACACACAATAAGAAATGCATACTAGTGACACACAAACACATGCAACCGAATCCGCACAACCCACTTCTAGTACAAAACATAGAGGAAAAACTAGTGATTGACACAAATATTATGACTATATCTCAGACGAGGAAAATCTTAGTATAGGACATAAATTTGTAAAACATGTAACAAAAATTACAAATAAAAAAAGAATGAGAGGACGGGTACAACTAGATGACACATGATGGGTATACACACTGAACTAGTTATTGACCTACAAACACAACAAAAGATCAACCATAGGACCGGAACAATAGATAGCCATATCTACGATCCCAAAATTGTTCTTCGGAAAATGACCAAACTAGTTATTAAGGAAGAACTAACCTTTGTCATATTCCGAGAGTAGGAACCTAGAGGCTTTTAACCAAAATGCACTAAATCCACATTTCAAAAAAAATCCTAGAAACACACTCAAGGCCGATTGTTTAAACTTTATTCCAAAATGAGGGATGCTTTAATTATACTTTTGTATTCTTTAACTTGTACCGTATCATTAACTTCCGGTTGTTAGAAATGTTTTAACGATATTCCGATGATGGGCATAACTTATCATTTGATCGATAGTGATTGAGTCATTCAAAAGAGAATCATATCACTTGCCACTTTGTTGTACCCTCATAGTGGTCCAGTTATTGCAACACATATTTTAGAAGTTTGTGATTTATTTCAAATCCGCAATAAAAAAATTTCGATTAGTTTTGATAATGCCTCAAACAACAATATTTCGATTAGTACATTAAAATAATAGTTAGTTCCCCCATGTGATTTTTTTTTTCATGTTAGATGTGCATGTCATATTCTAAATTTATGTTTACAAGATGCTTTGAAAGTAGCTGATCCATATGTGAATGTAATTTAAAATTGTGTACATTTTATCGCTTTGAGTGGTTCTATGCTTCAACAATTTAAAGAATAATGTAATCTTAAGGGAGTACTTTATAAAAAATCTAGTAGAGATGTTAAATATCGATGGAACTCTACTTTTGACATATTAAATGTTGTTACTTAATACAAAGCGGTTATAAATAATTTTTGTATTGCAAAAAACATAAATAAAAAAAAATCGAATGACTCCCGAATTATGGTTTTTTGCCGAATTTTTATTAAGATTTTTGGAACCTTTTAAAAGCGCAACTGTGATGTTTTCAAAATTTTATGATTCCACTTCAAGTAGTATTTTTATTTCAATAATTACTCGAATGCAAAATTTTAAAGACATGATTTCGGACTCTTACATTAGCCATATTGTTATTCCCGCTTATGAAATTTTTTTAATGTATTTTAATCCTTCTCATGTGTTGTATTGTATTGCTATTGTTATGGATCATCGTATCAAATTGCCGGGTACAAAGAGTTTGATTGAAAAAAAATTTAGTTTACTTAAGAAGATTCTGAATATGAATGTAATAAATATTTATCTATCTTTAAGTCGACATTGAATAACTTGTATTATTTTTACGATAGAACTTATGCATCTAGTAGTACAACATGCCTAGTATATCTACTTCTTCTTATTATTCTTTTTCTTCTAGATTTATGAGTAAGGGTACATTAGAAGATGTTACTGCTAATTTACTTGCTCGTATTCAATCTAAAAAATACTTAGGACTAATGCACATAAGGAATTAAACTGCTATAATCAACAAGATAGTGAGAGTTCTAGTTTTAAGATTGAAGTGTTACAATGGTGGAAAGAACACGAAACTCTTTTTCAATTCTTTCACATATGGTTAGAGATTTACTAACCCCTTCTGTGACTGTAGTTGCTTCAGAAAGTGCTTTTTCTACATGTAGTAGAGTTTTAGCAAATTAATGGAATCGCTTGAAGTCGGAATCATTGGAGATGTTCGTGTGCACCGAAGATTAGATGAAAGTTGAAGACATAACTGAAGGAAAAGCAATAGACACTTCAAAAAGTGGAAGCAACTCATCTGAAGATCAACAAACTTAGTAGGAAATTTAGGGCGAAATGATCCTAGGTTTAGGTTAAGTAGAGCACGACAGTAGTCCATTACTCTCTCTTCAATCTAACGTTAGGCTATCTCGAACTCTAGATTATCCTCTTAAACATGTAATTCAACAAATTTGTATGAATTTTTAGTTTATATTACATGTATTTGTACGTAAAAATGTTGTAAAAAAACATTATTACAAGTTGTAATAAATAATATATACAATTTTTTCACTCTTATACTTGTTGTACATTTCGTTTTTTTTATTTTTGGGAGCTAACAATAAATAAATAAATAAATAAACCCGCCCTAACCCGTGAACCGGCCCGACCCTGATCGGGTTCAACTCGAAGGGGTTGGTGGGTCCGTTGAGTCGAATTTTCACACATTCAACTCGGCCCGGCACAGATCGGATTTTGACCCAACCCAACCCGAGCCTGCCCCTCTCCAGGCAAACCTGGCGGGTTGGGGCCCGACCTGGCCCACTTGAACCGATTGTTATCTCTAAGTATAGCCACTATGTTTTATTAATAAGGAGTTAATAAAAAAAACTCAGGGTACTGGACACAATTAAAAAATACATACTGAGCATGAAATAAAACATAATACCTACAAAGGACATTGGAAGGTGGGACAGATATACCGAAAGCTAAACATATGAGAAAACGAATACAACAAGATACAAGAGGTCCATCCAACAATGCCATGGAGTGTGGACAATCAAACCATAAAGCACTGAATCAGTCCAAAGTGGGGCCAATCTCCACCTTCTCATCTTTGTACTCCTCCACCTCAAATGCTCTGACGATTTTCTCTCTAGGACCCGCCGCCCCAGCTATAGTCCCAAAAGAAATTAGATGCATGATATGTAAAAGATTACGAAAAATACTATTACAAATCCCACGAAGGTAAAAGTTATTTCTGTCAAGCCGTAAAATCCAGGTCATTGCGGCGATTGCAATATACCATGCTTCTCTCTTCCCATCTCTCTCGCTAGCGAAAATTGGCCCTATCCAAAGGTCTTCATAAACTTGAGGGTAAATTGATGTTCCGAGGGCCATCAGGACCTCGCACAGAACGGCCTTACTTCTAGGACAATCTAGGAAAAGATGAAGCCACAGTTAGTAGCGATGTGTGGTTGTCTTTTAGCCAAGTTCTCTCTAGTTTGAATCGCATTGTTGAGAACTAACCAAAAGAATACTCTAACTTTAGCGAAGCTTTGACCTTCCAAAAAATCATAGACCATTTTGAACTACAACCTCTAAAGTGGATACGATTAGATAGAAAACGAACCGTGAAAGATCTATTCTGCTCTAATCCCATGCTTTGCGATCTGGCCCTTAAGAGCATATCACTCCGGATTGGACAATGTAAGATTATAGATCCCCAAGTCTCAATTGGGATTCATCATTACCTCTTACCTTTTTTTCCTTCCCTAACCATATATATATATATATATATAGTAAGTCTATTAAGAGCTGGGGAGCTGAAATCCTTATCAGGAGCTGGGATTTTCAGCCATTCGATCGCATTCGATCGCGATTGATCGCGATCGAATGGCTCAGATTTGATCCCGCTTATCTTCAGAATGTTGAGGTGTAAAAGGAGGCAAAATCGAAAACCCCTATCTCTCTTTCTTTCTCACGATCAATCGACCTCCTCTCCCTCCCGCTGTCGCTTTCTTCGTCGAGCAAAACCCTACTTCGATGCCTCTCCCTCCTTCCTTGTCTCCGACTCTTTGTCAAAACCCAAATCTTCGAATCGGCTCTCTCTCCTCGATGACAAACCGTTCTCAGCCTCTCTTCGAGGAGAAACCCAACTCGATGTTAGGGTTTCGATTTCTACTCTCAGTAGGTTCTGCCTCTCTCTCAACGATAAACCCAAATCGCGATTAGGGTTTCAATTTCTTCTCTCAGTGGGTTCTCTCTCTTTCTGCGACGAAAAACCCAAATTGCGATAAGGGTTTCGATTTCTACTTTAGTAGGGTTCTCTCTCTTCGATGACCCAAATCGAAAATCCAAATCGTGTGAGATCTGTCTTCAAATTGGGGACATTTTGTGGATATCGAAACCCCTTAGCACGGTGGGTTTGGCTGACGCTTGATGCCCTCTGTCCTTGACTGCCATTACAGGCTCAGATTTCAGAGGGAAGTGTTTGATTCTCATACATGCTTTTATGATTTCTGTTCAATTTCTTGTATTTTTTTTTGGTTGTATGTGTAGGCAATGATGAGATTCATTTTGATATAAGTTAGTTATTTATTTTTGGGGATTGAAATTATTATTTTGAAGCATATTTGGTTGTGTGCCATGATAATTATGCAAAGTTGAATAGAGTTCGGGGAATGAGTGGGAGAGAAGATGGGGATGAAATGAATGAATGTTGTGGAATCCCCAATGCCCTCAACACTCACCTTACATTTAAGTGATCTGAGTCCAGCTCAATTCATCTGATTTTTGGGCAACGGTGACACACAATGATTGAACGTATCACTATATTTTTGTAACTCACGTTGGATGCATAAGATTTGGATGCCCATTTAAGCCTTTTGGGATTTGATTCTCTCCTTCGGTGTGTTGGTGTAGGCAGTGATGCGAAACACTTTATGATCTAAATAATTTTTTTAGGTTGTTGTTTTTATGCTTGATTATGTATCCGTCATATTCTAGTAGGCACGACACCCCAATGCAGCCCTAGTGAGAATAGTGTGTTCTGAGCCTACTGGTTTTTTTTACTCTATATATATACATGAGTAAGTCTGTTATGAGATGGTGAGAAGTGGCCCTTATCGTGTGCAAAAGTTCTCAGCCGTAGGATCTCTTATCAATGGCTGGGATATATTCCGCCCAAATACTGAGATTTGCCTTAGTGTTGGAGAACATTTACGTGATTTCACTACACATTCAACCCTTTCTTCCCGACATCCCGACGTCTCTTTCGATATTTTGTGTTCTGAGCCTACTATATTTTTTAAATAAAAATTTTGTTGTTTCTAGGCTGATTGAGCTCTGTTTAATTTTGATTTCAGGTTGATTTCAGGTTGAAGTGCTTCTTGGAGCTACTCACTACTCCATACTACTTGACATTTGGTCTGCTGCTTGTATATTTGGTATGTAGTTTCGTCTCCTTTCAGTTCCAATCAGTTCAGCAGCAGCAGCAGCAGCAGCAGCAGTAGTAGTAGTAGAGAAGTTTATAATGTTTCTTACTTTGTTTTGAATACTAAATTATTTTAGCTGAATTGGTTACAACACAACCACTGTTTGCTGGGGACTCTGAGCTGCAACAACTCCTTCACATTTTCAAGTTTTCGCGCAGTTTCTTTCGTTATTTTCCGGTTCCTTTTCGTATTGTTTTTTTTGGCTGACTGATTAGTAGGGTTAATGGGGACATTTTTGACTTGGTGAGTACATTTTATGTTAAGAATTGGCAAACTTATGGAAATTCCCTGTTGATCATATGAAAATGACACTAAACTTAAAAGAAATTTGATACGAAAACATGTATTTGATCAGTAAGAAAACCTAATATTGTGAATATATTTATGAGGCTGATAAGTAATTTTCGCCATGTTTTGTCATGCAGGTGCCATACATAGAACAAAGCACAGATGTGGAGAAGAATGCCCGACTTCTGCACAAATAGAGAGCAGAAACAGAAATGTTGATACAAAGTCAAATTATTTCAATACAGAAAATCGCGATCGAATGGCTGAAAACCCCAACTCCCGATAAAGATTTCAGCTCCCCATCTCTTAATAGAATATATATATATATAAGGCTCATTATCCTCTTTACATTTGTTTCCCTGACCTGGTTTTCTAGTTAAAAAAAACTAAAAAACATAAATACTAGCCCCTTCTCTTACCTCTCTACCACACGTAACCAAAGAACAACTCTACAATCTCAATTTTATTAGCAAATTAACGACCGGTCTCAGTCATTAGTAATTGCATCCTTGGCCCAGCTAAACAAGAACCAAAACATCTCTCTCATAGCAGCAAGAGTAGCGGGTTTTGCGAAGTCTATACCACTGGCAATTGGAGGACGAGGCTGCTCTTCAGCAATCACTTCCTCCTCCTTGACCACTGTCTGAATTTGATATTTCATGTAATTTTTGTTAGGATTATGTCTTGTATACTCGTTGTTCAGATTTGAAGAAGAGACGATGAAGCATGGAAGTCAAAACAGTCGAAGAGATAGAAGAAAACAGAGCAGCAACAGTGGAGTGAGAGGGGACGGTCAACTGGTCGGTCAACCGTACACCCGACCAGTTGTCTATACAGGGTATCTCGAGAGAGGGATGATCGACCACAGGCGGTTGTGTTATTTTGGGCCTCGATTTGTTAGGTCGTTTCCACTTAATCTTCAACTTCAAGTCGGATCACACGGTTCATATTCAGTTACTTCTTCGACAGGATATATCGGACGACTGAGAATCAAGATTAACCTAGGGTTCTCTCTATTATTCTTCTATGTATTGTTGTAGCCTCCAATATGAGAGGCAAGTACTTCATAGATATTTTCACCATTGCAAAGAGAGACTTGAGAGAGATAATTCTTGGTGAGTTTAATTCCTTGTGTTGAGTGAATCATTAACTCCTTATAATCTCTTCTAGTAGAATATTATATATCCCAATACTTCCCTCCGGATAGGTGAAAACTAACCCGGATAAATTCTCGTTGTGTTTGTGTTGGGTTAGTGGATCTATTTGCTTAGGTGTTCAATTGATTTGTCTCATCTACTTCGACTTCCTCATTTCTTTAATTAATTCCGCTGCGCCACCGGGGTATTTGTAGACATCTCATCCCAACAAAATAGTATCAAAGCTTCAGGTTGCTGAGTTCCTTGGTTAATGGGACATGTCACAGTCTTTTGAAGATCAAGCAGTTCGATGAAAATATCAACTTCAATATTTGGAAGGTAGACATGTATGATTTCATAGTTCAAGAACATCGACATTTAGCCGTCAAGAAAAAGGAAAAGTCATCTGATATGAAAGAGCATGTTTGGGATGATATTTTTGAAAGAGCCATAAGTCTGATCTGACTATCATTGGTGGATGAGGTCAAGTATAAATTTTTTGAAGAAACTGACGCAACGAGTTTGTGGAAAAAATTCATAGCTGACTACTCTGGTTCGTTGTTATTAGATCGGATGCACGTTGGTCAATGAGGGAAGGTACCAATATCCAAAACCACATCGCAGAGTTCAACATGGTATTATCTAAACTTCAGGCGATCAATACGGATGTGAGTGAGAAAGATAAAGCTTTCAACTTGATATATTCACTGCCGAATTCGTACGAGTATTTCATCATTACCATGCTACACGGTAAATCTGTCAAGGAAAGTATTATAGTGGATGGTATAATCAAAGCATTGAAGGAAAATCAACTTATGAAGAAGACTCAGAAATCATCGTCTACTTCCATAAGTTGTCTAGCAGTGGATGATCCTTCAGGTGGAAGACAAAGTGTTATGTAAAATGATTCGAACCGTTGCCGATATTGTAAGAGGTCATGACATATCAAGAAAGACTGTTGAAAATTGCAGAATTAGAAGAGCGTCAAGGACAAAAATTCTACTGCCTATGTGGTTAGTGCTTGTGATTCAAATGATTTGTATCTTCTTATTTTGAATTCTTTAAGAGTGGATTCTAGTTGGTTTCTTGACTTATGGAGTTCGTCTCATATTTGCTCCGAGATGAAGTTGTTTTCTACTTATAAGTCTACTACAGGGTGTTATGTGAGAAAATGGAACTGGAGAGATTTGTGAAGTAGTAAGTAAGGGGGCAGTTGAGTTGAAGATGTCAGATCTAAATATGTTCACTCTAAGAATTTTTTTGCATATTCCTCTGCCTAAACAGAATGTGATTTCCTTGGGAACTCTTGAAGCACGGGGTTGTAGGTACACAATTCGAGGTGAAGTTCTATCTATTTTTCATGGTCGTCGTAAGATAATTAGAGGTAGGAGAGTGGTTGGGCCAAGCTAAAATAATCCATACAAATTTTGGAGAATCCGAAATACTTGTACAAGTGTTGATTCTTTTTCCGTTATTCCCGCAAGTTCATCTAGGTTACCGCAACTAGCATCATCAATTTGAGACCAAAACATTCGAATATCGTCGAGAGTGGAGATTGCCTCGATGTAGGTGGAGTTAGTGCGGAGGTTGGCAACTTCGTGTTAACACCTACTAAGGTGTGTCTTTGAGGGGGTATACTGATCGGTTAGATTGGGTAGAAGATTTGTTCAACTATTAGAAGAATTATCATTCCAAGTTTGGTTTGCATGTGGAATTTAATAGAGTTTGAAGATGAGTAATCACATTATGTTGATAGCACTCATATGCAATCCAAGGTGGACATTATTAGGATTATGCCTTGTATATTAGTGGTTCAAATTAGAAAAAGAGAAGATTAAGTACGAAGGTCAAAGCAGTCAAAGAGAGAGAAGAAAATAAAGCAGCAATAGTGGAGTCAGAGAGGGGATAGTCAACTGGCCAGTCGATCGTACACCGGACCGACTGTCTATACAGGGTATTGTAATATCCCAAAAGAATTAATAAATTTTTTTCCTATGAATATATATATACATGTATATTATTTCTATTAGATTTATATTATGGATGAATTAGTACATGACTATTAAAGTTAATAGCCATGCATATTGTGAATTAGGGTTAGGGTAGGAGACTTAGGGTTGGGGTGACTTAGGGTAAGACCTAAACCTTAAACTCATCAAACCCTAAGGCCCATCTTGATGAGATCTAATGGTGGAAAATCCACATGAAGAGATCTTCTTGAAGAGTCCAAGACACAACTTGAAGCTTCTAGGACTCATATGTTGGCATAAGATCTCACCATCCACCTCGACTCACCCACTCCCCTCACATCCCCACTCTATACATATTGGCCATCATCCCTCTTCCCCAAAATCGTATCTCCATTTCCATAAAACCCCACCATCTCATCTTCTCATCTATCTTATATTCTTGTTTTACCTTACTCCCAAAAAAAAGAGAAAAGAGAAAATTTAGAGAAAGAGAAAAATTTAGAGAAAGAGAAAAAGGAAGGAGTAGTAGTAGAGGATTGAGATTGCCAAAAGTCCCACAAGAACACGGAGCATCTCAAGAGCAAGGAGGAAAGCTACTTAGATATTCATACAAAAAGTGGGTGATCTCTCTAAACTCACAAGTTTTAGTTTTTATTCATGTGTAATATTTTTGCATGTAAGAATAACAAAAAAAAAATTGTTTTTGGTCATATATGAATAAGGAGCATGCCAAGAAGAGAAGTAGTTCCATGGTAAAATAATTTTTCTTCAAAGATTGTTGAAGAACTATATTCTTGATGCTTAGTTAGAGAATTTTTATCTCATGAATGATTAAGAATCTTGAGCACAAACTTTGGGAGAATGTTTGGCTATGTATCTATGACCTACATGATTTTTAAAAAAATTTAGAAGACATCTAATAGCCCAAACAAGTTCCAAATTTTCGGATCGTAAGCTAACTGCAGAAACAACAACTTAAGAATTTTTGTCGTGACTTCGAAAAATCATAGTTAATTATTGACTAAGTATTTTTTGGCTGAAATTTTTTGTGGAAGCCTATGTATATGTCTAATACTAAAATACAAAATTTCACCCTTTCTGAAATAGTTTGTTTCCTCAAAAAAACATTCCTCAACTTTGCTGGTCCAGAGAGTCTGGACTGCAGATTTCTGCAGGTAGACGATATTTCTTAGGTGCATAGCTTCGCGTGTGCTTATGATATTGCCTTGAAATTTTGTTAGCAACTTGTGGTAAAAGTCTAATTTTAGATTCCAGAATCTTAGAATTTTTAGACGACGTTTGATAAGGTTTCCGAAATAATTCCTAAATACAAGTATAGAGTTGTCTAAAAAACAGAGGGGATTTTGTATCTTTGTTTAAAGAGCCATAGCTCTGTGCATACTAGGAGTTTGAGCGCAATTTTTGGACACAATGTAGTGCTGGGTGTCTAGTTATAGATTCTAAAATTTCATGGGCTTCCGATGAGGGGATGATTTTATATAGAATTTATCGTGAACCACGTTGTTACTTAGGCTGAATCGCGCAGTCTGCGCATTTGTGATTTTCTGGGCCTATAGGTTCGGAATTTGCCCAAAGTGTGGCACTAGGGACTTGTAGTATAGACCCCAAGCTTCCCAACGAGCCCAGGTAATCGAAATTCCGAGCTATATAGTAATTATTATGATTTTTCAAACACTGGACAGACTCAGCCGCCCTTAGAGAGTGGACGTTTTGCACATACTTAACTATTCCTCTCCTCTCGAGTGATGATTGGAGAGTTGGGGGTGGTTGTATACTCCCATACTCAGTTGTTTTTTTTGTGTTCCATGCTAATTAAGACATGGGGAAGTAGCGAGCAGGGTGGTTGTATCGCCGGAGCCACCAGTTGGTAGACAAGGACTAGGGTTCCGTTAAGGAAACCGCTGAGTCTAGGTGTAACCTAGACCGTGGGTCAAGCTGTGACCATGCTCTCATAACACGTCTAGTTAGAATTAAGGACTAGCTAGATATTAGTTCCTAGCAACAAGTAATCAGGTGTCGTACTCTCCTGTCATTAGGGATACATGCTATGGTACGTATCTTGCACTGTTGATTCCTGAAGTACTGTGGTAAGGACGAGATGGGATTTCCTGGCGGATAGGGGGATTAAACCTTTGAGGCCGTCAAATCACATGCTAGTAGACACGAACGGGTCGTATGGGCAGCGGTCCTGTAAAATACGGTACTATAGGTATGCTGTAGTATATCTTTAAGTTCATTACGGCTATTGAATGGGGTCCGGGCACATGCTGGTGGACACGAACGGGTCGTATGGGATGCAGTTTTGTGAAATACGGTACCATAGGAATGTTGCGGTATATCTTTAAGTTCGTCACGGCTGTTGAATGGGGTCCGGACACATGCTGGTGGACACGAACGGGTCGTATGGGCTGCGGTCCTGTGAAATACGATGCCATAGGTATGCTGCAATGTATCTTTAAGTTCATCACGACTGTTGAATGAGGTCCGGGCGCCGGACACTAGTGGCAAACCGAGACACCACTATGTGACTACAGAATGGTGGGACCCATTGATCTGCTACCTCATTAGTCATGATCTATCTATCGGGAACAGGACGAGTATGAGAGTAGGTTACATGGCGAGGGTTCAAATCCCTAAACTTGGAGACAATGGCTTGATTTGGAAAGTATGTGGTATGTGATGCATACATTTCCAAAGTCTTACTTGCATTAGACTAAGTACATTTTGACTTGTGCATTAGATTAATAGGTTATATCATACACGGACGTACTTGACCTAACCCCACCTCCCCTTCATTTAGCCACTCTTCTTTTGCATTCATATTTGATTTATCTGGTTTAGAATTCGCTACTTTTATCAGTATTGCATCAGTAGAATTACTGACGTGCCCACTTAGGGGTGGCAACTGGGCCGGGTCAACCGGCGACCCACCCGCGACCCGGCCCACGAACCCGGCCCGCCTAAGGATTTCACGGGATCGGGTCGAACCCGGTGAATAGGACCGGGTCGACCCGGGTCGCTTTTTTTTCGAATTCGATTCGCCAAACCCGGCCCACGAACCCGGTCAACCCGCGAATTGGACCCGCCAACCCGCGGGTCGACCCGCGAATTTCGACCTACCGACCCGTGGCGGGTCGACCGTTCGACCCGCGGGTCGAACGGGTCGAAACCCGCGGTTCGAGGCCGGGCTGACCGTTGGGCGCGTGCCGTTGGGCTTCACAGCGTGCAGCCAACGGCTCTTAGAGCCGTTGCTGCTGCAGTGCTGCCGTTAGATAGTTTTTTTTTTTTTTTTTTTTTTTTCCCAATTCTAAGTCTATAAATAGCCTCCAAAAATCTCCAAAAAAATCACACCTCCCTCTCTTACTCTCTCTACTATTATACATCAAAAAAAAAAAAAAATTGAACAATTGTAGCAATCATCAAACAAGTGTACAAGGAGGCGTATACACGATCAAATTTCGGTCGTATCGGAGAACAAAATTCAACGTCTTCAACTCTCTTCAACCATCGACTCAAATCTACTTCAACTCTTCAATTGCGAAATCGGCAAAGCCCTCCTCCATCTTTTCTATTATATTCTAATTTTCACGGTTTTATTTTATACGCGTATTCCACGGTGAACGGTATCAAAATATCTCTATCTCTTTTCTCTTGTTATTATTTTTTTTGCGTTGTAGTTAAAATTATTGTTCTTTTTTTGAACTTCTCTATCTCAACCCTCTTGTTTTTTAGTTTTTTTTGTATAATTCACCGCTCGTCCGCCCCTACATTGTAGATTTTTTTTTACATACCACATTACTACACTATGTCTAGATCACGCGGTAGCGGTCGTAGTGGACAAGATTCTTCCTCATCTTCACGTAGGCCACCAATTGTCCCAATTACTGAGCCCGCCCAAGATTACATTGATCCTACTATGGAACAATGGGGTACACACGATGATGTTGGACATGAACAATTAGAAGAAGAACAACAACAACAAACCGACACCACACAACCCCGTAGTAGTAGGAAAAGTAGAGGAGAAACTAGCGATTGGCATAAGTTTTATCATTATATCCCGGACGCAGAAACTCCGGGTGTAGGTGTGAAAGCGTGTAAATCATGTGATAAACTATACAAATTCAAGAAGGGTGACGGAACTGGTACACTTAGTAGGCACATCCTAAATAATCATAAAGATCTTCTTGATCAACTACAAGGCCAACAAAGAATAAACCCTAGGACCGGTCAAGTAGATAGCCACCCTTATGATCCCGAACTTGTTCGTCGGGAAATGGCCCGATTAGTAATTAAGGATGAGTTACCATTTACCTATTCCGAGAGTAGGAACTTGGAAAATTTTAATCAAACGGCCTTAAACCCTCATTTTAAAAGAATTCCGAGAAATACTTGCAAATCGGATTGTTTTAAAGTGTACATGGAAATGAAGGACGCGTTGATTGCAATTTTATATAGTTTAACTTGTAGGGTTAGTTTAACTTCGGATTGTTGGACGGGTGTCAACAATATTCCAACGATGGAAATAACCTGTCATTGGATCGACAATGATTGGATTCTTAATAAAAGAATCATATCACTTGCGTCGTTGCCGTATCCCCATAGTGGCGCTGAAATAGCAAACCGTATTTTAGAAATTTGTGATGTTTTTCATATTCGCGATAAAATTATGGCTATTAGTTTTGATAATGCATCTAACAACAATGTAGCAATTAATACTTTAAAAAGAATATTAAACCCTCCATCTGACAATATTTTTCATGTTAGGTGTGCATGTCATATTATAAATTTATGTGTTCAAGATGCATTAGCTATAGCTGATCCATATATAATTAAAATTAGAGATTGTGTACATTTTATTGCATTAAAACCAAGCATTCTACAAGAATGGAAAGCTTGGTGTAGAGCTAGACATGTTCCTTTTAGAAAATTTCCAAAGGATGTTAGACACCGATGGAATTCTACTTTTGATTTACTAAATGTTGTCACCGAATATAAAGCAGTTGTAAATGATTTTTGTATCGCACAAAATATGCCTAATTTTCAAATGACTGCCGCCGATTGGTTTTTTGCTGAATCTTTGTTGAAATTTTTAGAACCTTTTAAAACCGCAACTTTAAAATTTTCAAAAACATATGAATCTACTTCTAGTTGCATTTTTATTGAATTAGTTAGCATGGTTCAAACATTTAACGAAATGTTAAATGATACCTATATTAGTGACATTGTAAAACCTGCATTTACTAAATTTTTGAAGTATTATTTTCCTCCTCCTATGTTGATTTGTGTTGCTACTGTTATGGATCCTCGTATCAAATTTGAAGGTACGAAGAATTTGATAGAAATATTTTTTGGATATTTAGATAACATTGTAGAATTAACAATTGATTGCGCTAGTTTTTTAGTTAAATTTGAATCCACGTTAAATAACTTGTATGATTATTATGATAGACGTTTTGCTTCTAGTAGTACAACTTCTGTAGTTAGTTCTTCTTCTGGTGGTTCTAAAGGTAAAAGTAGAATTGGTGATAGAACATTTAGTTTACTTGAAAAAATTCAATCTAAAAAACCTAGGACTAATCAACCAAATGAATTAAATTGGTATAACCAACAAGATGCTGAGCCTTTTACTTCTGCACTAGATATTTTACAGTGGTGGAAAGAACATGAACACACTTTTAGTATTCTATCAATTATGGCTAAAGATTTACTAACTCCTCCTGTCTCTACAGTTGCTTCTGAGAGTGCATTTTCTACAAGTGGCAGGGTTCTATCAGATTACAGGAATCGGATGAAGCCCGAGACGTTAGAGATGCTCGTATGCACAGAAGACTGGCTGAAGGCTGAAGATAGGACGCAAGGGAAAGCACTATCGAGTTCCACAAGTGGGAGCAACTCGCCTGAAGAACAACAACAACAACAACAACAACAGCAACAACAATAGCTTTTCTTGTTATGTTAAATTAGAAAAATTGTAGTCAATTAAAATTGTACATAAGAATTAAGAAATATGTTATTGTATAAAACTTATTTGTGAATTGAATTCTTCATTTCGTTATAAATTGTTCAAATTGTACAACTTAAATTCATATGAATAAAATTTCAAAATTTGTTGTCAATTTCACTCTTTCAATCTTATTATTATTATTACGATTTTTTTTGTTTATTAGTATTATTACTTACTTAGTATTACTATTATAATTAAACATCATTTGGGGATATTTGATTCAATTTTAAGAATTGTAGTATTATAACTTATTAGTATTATTACTGAATTACATACTTAGACTTAGTATTATAATTAAACATCATTTGGGGATATTTGAAGAATTGTATAATTTATTACTTATTAGTAGACTAGTAGTATTACTTACTTAGTATTATAATTTCACCAAAAATGTAATATTCATCAAACAAAAATATGGTTGTTTGTATAATTGTATACATCATTTGTAAAATTATTATTATTATTAGTTCGATTTACTCATTTAAGATACCCAAAAAAAATAAAAAAAATAAAAAAAAAAATTATATATTAAACGGGCCAACCCGCGGGTCGACCCGGCCCAACCCGGGTTGAGCCCTAATGGGTTCACGGGTTGGGCGGGCCACCCAAATCATAATCTGACCCGGCCCGGCCCGGCCCGCATAAGACCCCAACCCGGCCCGGCCCGCACAGTCAAACGTGCCAACCCGCGCGGGTTGGGCCCGGCCCGGCCCGCTGGGCCCGTTCGACACCAGCCCACTCTTTTAGGTGCTAGATGCCGACTCGTGGAGTCCAGGAAGGCTCAAGCCTATTGGTGCATCCAAGTGACAGTTCCAAGTGTTCCTTATTCACCTTTGATTATATTTTTTTTGTAAAACATGGGTTGTAATTTTCTGAACCGCGTATATTGTAACACTTAAACTTGTACATCATGGAATAAAATTTGTTTAAATTTTCCTGCTTTTTCCTGTATTGTGACTATGTGAAGGAAAGATTCTGGATTACATCACGAATCACCAGTATGGGGATTTGGGGCGTTACAGGTATATCCCGAGAGTGGGACGGTCGACCGCACTTGTGGTGCAGTCGACCGACCATGGCGGCTATGTTATTTTGGGCCTTAATTTGTTAGGTCGTTTTAGCCCAATCTTCAACTCCAAGTCAGATCGTACGACTCCTATTCAGTTGCTTCTTCTATATGATATATCGGATGACTGAGAATCAAGATTAACCTATTCTTCTTCTATATATTATTATAGCCTCCAATATAAGAGGCAGTATTTCGTTGATATTTTTTCCATTGCATAGAGAGGCTTGAGAGAGAGAGTTCTTGGTGAGTAAGTTTAATTCATTGTATTAAGTGAATTATTAACTCCTTGTAATCTGTTCTAGTTGAATATTATATCTCCCTATATTTCCATCTGGATTGAGCGAAAGCTAACCGTGATAAATCCTCGTTATTTTTATGTTGGGTTGGTGGATGTATTTGCTTGGGTATTCAATTGATTTGTATTATCTACTTCGACTTCCTCATTACTCTAATCAGTTCCACTATGACACCGGGGTGTTTGTAGACACCACTTCGCAACAATTTTCTGTCCTTTATTTGATTGTTCTTATGGATTAATAACTAAGAGCATCCACAGTGGTACATACTAAAAAAAACAGCAAAATTATACAATAGAAATAACAATTCCTTTGTTTGTTGCAGTGGTCAATTGCTAAAAAATAGCAAATGAGAGGAAAAATTGAACGGACGAAACATGATGTTTTATCTCGAAAATATTTTTTTTTGTCTTGAATAGTTTTTTTTTGTATTTTGTTATTTTTAGACGAAACATGATGTTTGTCGGAGAGGAGAATTTTTTTTTCGATGGTCGTCCGTCACCTTTTAAAAGTTATTTGGTTTTTCCCCGCTATAGTTTATTGACCCATAGAAAATCATATGAGTCAATCAATAATCCATAGAAAATGCAATAGTCTCAATTAATAATTCATGGAAAATCCTATGCAATCCAACCCATGGAATCCCGAAATATTCAAAAATTTTGCAATCTAGCTTTGGACGAAACATCAACGTCCGAGCTTCTTTTATTTTTTTCGTGGTTTTTTTAATTATAAAATATTCTAATTTCAACGGACGAAGCATCATGTTTCGTCCAATCCCAAAAACATATTATAAAATATTTGGGGCGAAACATCATGTTTCGTCCGATTGAATAAAAATATTACAAAATATTTGGGACAAAATATGATGTTTCGTCCGCTATACTATACATTTTGCCAAATCTTTTCTCAAATATAGCAGTCTACTGTAGCGATTTTGCTAAAAAATAGCAAAATAGTAAATCACTGCAGCGCGTCGTTTGCTAAAAAATGAATAAAATGGTAAAATAACAAACCAGTGTGGATGCTCTAAGAAGAATTTGATTAGCTCAAAAAATAAAATAAAAGGGATATGTGCTATATTAAAGATATATGAAAGCTTACGGTTCAAATATATGAGATTTTAGTCGGTGGTGCAAATCTAACTATACTTCCTTGCATTAAGTTAGATTAGTAATTTATACGTGTGACGTACGTCTTAATAAATATTAATTTTTAAAGTAAAAGTTTTGACGGAGTCTGGACTTGAACATAAGACATTCTTTATAATAGTTATACAAGTGCATTGCACGCATTGATAGATTGACACTAAGACTTTCTCACGTTATCATATGATTAGAGATTAGACATAAAAGGAAAACAGTTTTAAAACCCAAAGTGTAAGCTTGATTTATTTTTAAACCCACTGATTTGATTAATTACTTAAAACACAATATGCTGCACCTGATTTTTTTTTAGTAATTTCACTTTATACCTCTTGCTCCCAAATAAACCATACCGACACTTGTAATAAATACTTTTGTAATACAAAGTATAAAAATGTAGAAATCATATGCAGCTCAGACGGTTAGTTTGCTTCTGGTTTTCTTCTGCCTCCTCAAGTAAAATTAAAGTAAAATAAAACTAGAATCACATATACCTTTTGGTTGTAGGAATTTGTTTTTATCTTATTTTTTTGTTTCAGAATAGAAAGTAGAAAATGAGTTTCCTATGCTTATGATTATAAGTTCATGGATTTTTCTATCATAATTATAAGCTTATCACGATCATTGCATTTAACACACTCCGTGTTAGCTGTCGAAATACTCGGCCGAAATTGGCCCACGTTTTTTCAGCCCAGTTAATTAACGTTCAGCCCAAATTTATATTCCTATTAAAACTCGCCCCCTTTCTGGATAAGATCAAATGAGTGGACAGGCATAAAGATCAACAACGACATTAACACGATGCCAAAGGGCAAAGGGTAAAAAGCTTAAAAGCGAAAGTGACATGTACAAAAATATCTTAAAATAATATCTTTGCTGGAACGGGACCTCTCTTACAAATACCGACAAACGAACAGCCGCTGGTTTCCACTCAAATCCGACGGCCCAGATTACTGCGAGCACACAACTAAGAGCTCTCTAATCATTAACTTAGTGCTCTAGTTAGTTTCCGGTCGGGTCGGGTCGGGTCGGGTCGGGTCAGTTAATCTATACCCACAAATTCTATGCATGTCATTCCTGATACGCAACAGGATCAAATGACCCACTTGCAAACCTTGTAAGATTCACTATTAACGCCAATAATCACTCGAGTCTCGATCCTCGGTCCCTTTAACGGTCCCAGAACATTCCATGTCCTCAGTAAAATATTAAAATAATAGAAAAATATGTAGCAAATCTTATCCAGTCCCATTCCCTATAAATAAATAACCCACCATCCATTATAGATTATCTCCCTCTTAAATTCCTTTTCTTCTTATCCAAGCCAAAAAATAAAAATAATTTTCTTTATATAAAAAAAAACCCAGCATTTTTGAAGATGCTGAGATCTGTAGTTCTTCAATCTCCTTCTTCTACGTCTATTCTACTTGATTCGAGATGTTCGAGAGCGAACGTGGTTGTGTGCAATTCGCAGAGGAGCAGCGCTTCGATTCCGAAGCTGGAGCCGTTTAGTCGTAGCAGAATCGATCGCCGGATTCAAGAACCGTCTTTTTTACAGAAAAGCGAGAACAATCTCACAGGTTTATTTCTTTTCCGTTTATGATTGAATTTTACAGAAAATGAATTTATGAAATTATTTAGGGTATTCTTCACAGGTTTTATGAGTTTGCATTTTTTTTTTTTGCTATTTACCTACCTATTTGTCTAACTGATTTACGAGTTGCACGCATCTGATGATGTGACCGTTTCTGTTGCGTCTGTGGCTTTTTTTAAAACTAAAATACCCCTAGTTATTATATCAGAATTTATTTGTCCTAATTAAAGGATAAATCAAAGGATTAATTTTTTATTATGTATTAAAATATTATTAAATATTAACTGTATTAGTGAGAAATATTAGGTAATAGGGAGAGAATCTACGATTAAATCATTACCGGTAGTGAGAAATATTATGCAATAGAGAGATAATCTATGATTAAATCACTAACTGCAACAGTAGAATGGTCAGAAAGTGTAAAATTAGGATGCGGAGGCAGAGTTGTGCGATCCGCAACCAAGTTTGCCAAATAGGTAGGCAACCAAGTTTGCCAAATATGTAGGCAAATCGCAAAAAAAATAGTTGTGTGGTGGATTATCTTCAAACTCATGAAACCTGGAGACGTAGGTTTACTGAAAGTTACCCAATTAGTATTTAGGCTAAATATAAAAAAAATACACAAAGTTTTGGATCAGTTTAAAAAAAGTACACTAAGATTTTTGAATAATGCTTTAGCCACTACCAATTTCACTACCATTCTCTTCACTACCTTAGGTGGCATGCTTTTATTGGAGAGTTTCCCCACCTACTCTATCTTCCCCTACCTATTGGAGTATGCCACCTAAGGTAGTGAAGAAAAATGTAGTGAAATTGGTAGTGGATGTAGCATTACCCAAGATTTTTTTGTTTAAAAAAAGGACACAAAATTTCAAAAAACTCCACTGGGTTAGGGTTAGGGTTAGTTAGTTCGGGAGGTTTATTTAAACATCTGATTAGTTAAGTGATGTTTTTTTAAACACAAATGAAAGATGAATGTGGTTTTTTTAAACACAAATGAAAGATGAATGTGATTTTTTTAAATCCTATCCTAACCCAACCCTAACCCTAACTAACCCAATGAAGTTTTTTGAAACTTTGAGTCCTTTTATTTTAAAAAAAAACCTTAGTGTACTTTTTTAAAACTGGCCCAAAACTTTGTGTACTTTTTTTATATTTAGCCTAGTATTTATTGCAGAAATATGAGTAGTTTAGTACCAGATAGTTTTTGCTATTATAATAAAAATTTAAAGGGTATAAAAGGGATATGAGCAACTTGCTCATATAGTAAATGAGCAAGTGATTATGTGGCATGCATGTGATACATTGGACAACTAACTCTTTTAAAGATTTTTCAATCACATGTATACCACATCATCAATTGTTTATTTTACTAAAGGAGTAAGTTGTTCATACCCTTTTTTCCCCAAATTTAAAAGGTCATCCTTCGTAATTAATTATCAAGATATATGTAATATAAAAAGTTTAAAGTTCAAATCTGGAATGAATTAATAAATTTGACACGGGAAAATTATTCATTAAATTGCCGTTCAATTTAAAGTCGAGCTTAATATCCTGGAATTGAGGTCAATCTAGCCATAAATTTTGATAATCTAGTCATATATACTGTGTAGTGTATATACTTTATTAGATATGTTCTTTGTATGAAGTGATTAATTTTGGATCAAACTAAGTTCATTTTCGTTCAATTATGAGATTATAGAATTCCAAAAACCTATTTGTAGGAGATTTAACAATTCCATATATGAACATTTTCATTTTTCGCTAGCGGTTACAATTTTTGGTAGAGTGGGATAATTTGGCCCCTTCTATTGGAAATAATTAAGTTTGCTGCTTCTCCCCTGAAGAAAACTGAAGCTGCTAGACATCAACAAGTATTAAGAAACAGCTCATGTGGTGTCTATATGTATTTTAGGATATTGATAGCACCACAAATTTCCGAAGCATATTGTGAAGTACCATCACACTTTGTTCCGAACCGGTTTCAACGTAGGATAGGGAGATATTTGCCGATGACAAACCTATACATATTTCTAGCATGTCTAATGTCTTGAGATGATTCTCGCATGTGGAGATATTTGCCGATGACAAACCTATACATATTTCTAGCATGTCTAATGTCTCGAGATGATTCTCGCATGTGTGACAACTGAATCTCTGAGAATCCCTCTATTGGGCGTTGCTTTATTTTTAGGTGTCGTAGCAAATCCTAGCCCAGATGTGGATGCCCCATGAGTGTAACAGTTGCATAGTTGCACATGTCTTTTTAGGCTGTATGTTCATCATCACAACCTAGGCTAACAGTTTAAAAGATATTCTTATGAAATTTTTATTATTAGAACATGTGAAGTTCTTTCCGCAAGCAATGTCACAGAGACCCAATCCGGACCCGTCATTGGACCGGAACCGACCCGGTCGGGTCCGGGTCCTAAAATGGCCGTTTTATTTTTGGATTCAGGACGAGTCTGGGTCTGGGCCAGCTCAAAATGGACCCAATCCGGACCCGGACAAAAAAAAACTATATTAAACCCAAAAAACAAAAGAAACCCGTTCAAAAATAAATTTCAAACCCTATCATCCACTAAAACCCAAACTCCCATCTTCTTCCTCTCCCTCCTCTTCCAATCTCTCAAACCCTAACATAAAATATCCCCTAAAAAGACAAGTGCTCCCCTAGTTGCAGATGTCTTTTTAGGCTGTATGTTTATCATCACAACCTAGGCTAACAGTTTAAAATATATTCTTATGAAATTTTTATTATCAGAACATGTGAAGTTCTTTTCTGCAAGCAATGTCACAAAGATCCAACCTGGACTCGTCATTAGACCGGAACATACCCGGTTGGGGCCGGGTCCTAAAATAGCCGTTTCATTTATGGGTCCGGGTCCGGGCCAGCTCAAAATAGATACAACTCGGACAAAAAAAAAGCCCTATTAAACCCAAAAAACAAAAGAAAACCCTAACCCTTCCAAAAATAAATTTCAAACCCGACCCGTATCATCCACTAAATTCCAAACTCTCGTCTTCTTCCTCTTCCTCCTCCAATCTCCCAAACCCTAACATAAAATATCCCCTAAGAGGCTTCACCACCACCAATCTCCACCACCACCACCAATCTCCACCACCACCACCACCTCATCTTCCACTCCATCAATTACCCTCTCCTCCTTCCCCTCCCCCGAGCCCAATTCCTAGCATTGGTATCGGGTCGGGTCGGATCCTTCACTATTTGGACCCGGACCTGGTCTCCTACTGGTCCAAAAATTGGATCCGGACCTGGACCCGTGAGGACCGGATCCGGTTTCAGGTCCGGGTTCTATTAAAATATTTCTACCCGTTCTGGTAGGAGCGGGAGTGTGAGTGGCGAGCGGAGACGGCGAGTGAAGGATTTAGAATAGAGGAGAGAAGAAAAAGACTTAGTTTTGAGTTTGGAAGAGGAATATTTTGAATTAAGGAGGAATGATGGGAGGGATGAGAATAGAATATTTATTTTTATGTCGATTTTTTGGATTTTTTTTAACGGGTCCGGGTCGGGTCTGTTTTGAGCGGATCCGGGTCCGGACCCGAAAGTACGAGTCCCATTTTAGGATCCGGACCCGGATAGGCCGGGTCGGTTCCGGTCCAATGCCGAGTCGGGTTCGGGTCGGATCCGGATTTCGGGTATTTATATCAATGCTACCAATTCCTCCACCAAATCCGCTCCAAACAAAGTGGGTTTACAATCTCCACCACCGCCAATCGCAGCCCCCACTCGCTGCCCCCGTTGCTTCCGCCGCTCGGCACCCTCGCTTCTTGCTGCCGCTCCCCGCTCGCCAGACTTGACGGACAAGAGTGTTTTTAATAGGACCCGGACTCAGACCCGGTTTTCGCTGGTCGAGTCCAGGTCCGGGTAGTGCAGGACCCGAACCGATACCAGTGCTACTTCCCGCTGATCAGTACTAGCATGTAATTTTCTTGAACTCTCTTCTAACTCGAAACAAATTGGAGATTTATAATTTGAACACTGAAATACATAGATAAAGACTAACTTGTTCCTCAAACTCAATAGAACTGTGACTTGGATTGCAATTCAATATTAGAAACTTGGAATTGATCGTCTCTTAACCTAAGAAACTTCATGATGTTATGTAAAAATATTACATTACGTCGCGAAGATGGATGAAGATGATAACTTTAAGATTGTTTGAGATGCATTAATTCTGCGTCGTTGCATATTTGATGACTACTTCCCTTCTCCGAACAACAGTTAACATATTTGTTTGGCATGAAGTTACAAATGTTACTTGATGAGTTAGGTTGTCCAATTTCAGTCTAGTTCTCAATGCATTGATTCTTATGTACTACAAAAATGATAAGAGGGTTAAATTTGTTAGTGGGACAACTTTCAATCTTTAGTTATCGCAAGGGGCAAAAGCATAACAATGTAACTAAAACAACATACTTTTACCTTGTTGGCAGTTGTGGGGATCCAACCTATGTGCCAAACTTTCGACCAAAAAAAGGGAACCGAATGAATTCGGTGCCGTAACTTTTGACAAAGAAAAACGAAAGGAGAGGAAAGAGATAGGCGATGGTTTCTTCACATTTCTCCTCTCTCACTCCCTATAAATTGATATCTTCGGGGAAGCGAAGATGCAGCAGAAGTGAGGTAGAAGAAAGATGAATTAAGAGAAAACAAATTATTAGAATAGTTTTCTCAAGAGAGATAATATTGTATCTACTTAGAGATAGTTTATCTACTTTGTATTTTTTAAAAATTTGTAAGTTGTTTTTCCTACTATAAGAGGGTGAAATTGTTTTCTCCTTATATTTATAGAGAAGATTTTGTAATCCCTACTTTCAATAGTGAAATTCTACTATACTTGCCCGTAGTTTTTGCCCCGTCTCTTTAGGAGGTTTTCCACGTAAAATATATATGTCCATTTTATATTTACTTTCTCAATTTCACTTTAGTTGTGCCTTGTGAGGTAGCTTCGACCCTCAAATTTCCTAATATACCTACAGTCTTAAGACCAAACGGGGGAGACAAATTTTGAAATGCTTAGTAGTGATATTTGAACCACGCCAAGTAGTAAGAAACTACGAACTTACTATTTCTTGAAGTAACAGAAATTATTTTTATAAAGGACACTAGGATAATAACCTCGAATGCAACTTCAATGAACATAATCCGTGTTTAAAGTTAAAGCAGTTACTACATGTTAGGTAGGCCAAATTGTTTAGTTGATTGCAAGAAATCATAACCAGTTCAAATCTTAACCTATCATCTATTCTTATGAACTGTTCAAGTACAGGCGTGCCCGTACTCATATATAGATGCTGACTTGATTTCACTAGTATCATTCTTCCTCACAACTCACTAAAGCTTCTAGAAAATTTTGTTATATGAGTTCCAGGGATCAAGATCACTATTGACCGCAAGATATGTACTCTTTAAAATAAACATCTACTCTGCAATTCCATAGGTTGTTTCTGACAGTGAACGTAATTTCTGATATGCCTTTACTTGGGTTTTCTCCTCTCCAGAGTATTGCTCGACCCTTGAAGGCGACGACTCATACAGCTGTTGGAGGGCCTACTTTGAGCTGAAAGATCTCGAGGTATACCTTCATAAAGATTCTTATTTTGTTCTACCAATTTCCCTATTCCTGATTTTAAGCTGTGTATTTTTCTGCTAACAGAAGGAATTACCTAAAGATGATGTCGAGAAATTTGTGAGACAAGCAGGGGGACGAAAATTGCTCATCGAGTGTCTTCATGGGCTCACGGCTCTTGAAAAGAAATCCAAGAACATGCAGAGACCAATCTCATTAGCTGCGAATGAAGAGAAACAGAAACCATTTCCTGTACCTGATGGTCTCCCAAAAACCAAGGATGAGATTGAAGAAGATGAAAAATCTAGAATGCCAGATTCTCCTTTCACCAGGCTTCTTCGAACCATGGGAGGCCACCCTGCTTGGTATTCTGAAGCCCCTGACCACGAAACCGACTAACATATTTATGTTAGTTGTTCAGTAAAATTAGTAGTGTATATATTGTTTGTGTGAGTTTTAGTTTATTTTGTTGGATTGATCAAGAATGCAAGCATACTGCAAATTGTCGAACAGCTTGATGAACTGAAATTTACTGTTTTTGGTTATGTTAATAATGCGCAATGGAGAAGGCTAAGTTGAAATTTCACACTTCACTGAGTTTCAGTCAGATCACACAGTTTCCTAAAAGATATGAATGGTGGTTGTGATGGTAGTTTAAACAGTGCAGCTTTCTAATTCCAGTTTTAAGGTTTACAGTTTGCATTATATAGAGTTTTGTAGCCTTTGGATCTTGCATTCTGGAATGACTCGTCACAAGAATGCAGGATCCAAAGGCTATAACAAAACTTTCTATTCTCCTATGAGAATAAGGAGGGTAAGAGGCTGCAAAATCTAAGATATATATAACGAGTCTCCCATTGCCCAAAGTCGTGGACAATTCTCCTACGAGAACGACGGCCAGAGGTTGGCTTCGCCTGACCAAACTTATGCAGCTTGTGTTCCTCAAAACGATTCTGGGAAGTGTCATTCAAGTGGATGGAGCCTGATCAAGGAGTGAATGCCTTGAAGCGTCCACACTAACATTTACCGTCTTTGTTTTTTTATATTGTAAACGGGTGGGTCGTAGACCCCCCCCCCCCCCCCCCCCCCCCCCCCCCCCCCCCGCGTTTCATTAAAAACTTTTTAACCAAACAAACAACCAAGCAAAGGGTAATGATCTTCATGGATTCCAACACGTGGGCTATGAGACTCATTATTTGACAAAAAATAGAGAACCCTTCCCATACAAGATAGTCCCTCCACCCAAAAAACGGAATAATTATAGATGGATCAAAAGAGATTCACAAAAGTAGGCCGGTCAGCACAACCACATAGCCTCAACACTGGATGCCGATCACTCATCTCCTGGTGCCCCGCCCCAGTCAGCTTCATAGATTGAGGTACTGATATCTGCGTACATCTCCTTGATTTTCTTTGAAGACTCAGCACCTGCTGATTGAAACCAAAATATGATTTTAGCAATAAATAATAGTTGTTTGTGCGTGACGTGTCTGTGAGTTGATCGAAAAATTCTATTATTACTTTCTAACCAAATCCCCCAGCAGATAGCCGCTACGCCAATCCCCCAAATATCCCTATGGTACTTATGTAAATTAGTGTCCCTCCAATCCCCCCATACTTCCCCCATCGTTTCCGGTTGTCTACTGTTGATCCGGAACCTGTTCAATAGATTTCCCCATATCGATCTCGCAAAGGAACATTGCAGGAATAGGTGATCCACCGTTTTGTTATCGAGGTTGCACATGACGCACTCTAACGGTCCCTGCCACATACGCTTGATCAAGTTGTCCCTAGTGAGAATGACATTTCTGGTAACCAACAAGTTAAACGCCCTAATCTTCGGAGGGACTTTCACCTTCCAAATATGCTCGTTAGTCCGCACCCCCGTCGTTTAGCCATTTGTAGGTAGACCTAATCGAGTAAATTCCACCGTCCCTTCCCACACAATGCATCTTGTCCTGAGGATCCTCACTTGTAGGCTTCCAATCCTGCAAGAATATAATCAGATCTTATTTTTGTCTTCTAACAACCGTGTTGAGCCTTCCCGAAATTCTTGGTTTCCATCTATTGTTCCTCCATTGACCTGAGACTAGTCATTTTTATCGGTTGCAGATCTGCACTAACCTTTACCGTCAGCAAGTGTAGTTGGAATTTTTTCTGAGTCACAAGTAACTAAGTTTCAGATACAGTTATAATACCTTTAATAGCTGTTAATGATTATCGACAATGATTCAGTTTCAGTGCATAACACGAATTACCACAATAATTTCTTAATAGAGCTTATATTATTCAGAAATTATTCAATCAAAATGGTTATTTAAGCATTTTCTAATTTTTAAAGTAATAGTAGATGATATAAGCCATCTTGCTTCATTACTAACAAAGAGTTATTTCCCCAATCAATATATTTATTTGGGGTAAACTGTCAGGGAACAGCGTCCAACCTTGAGTTCGCCGGAGTAAGCTTGTGAGTTCATCAGAGTAATGGGTTCAAGATTGCTGATGGAGTTGTTCTTGTTTGTTTTGTTTGTTCTTGTTATGAGTTGTAAATAGCTGTAAGTGAAAGATTGCACGTGCTAAGCGCACATTTCCTTTTTCATATGAATTGTTGGCGGGAAGAGAGAGGGAAACTTTGTAAACGTGTTGTGCACGTGTTGGCTGTAATTGTCTATAAAAGACAACGGATTGTAATCTGTAAGATCATGAATGAAATTTTCCTAATCTTTCTCCTCAGATCCCCTTCTTCTTCAAAATCTTCTTCTTCTTCTTCTCCAATCTCAGATCTCTTCTCAATCCCTAACCCCCTTCTTCTCCATTAATGGCGAGATCTGTAGCAGGTCGGAATCCAAGTCCCTGACAAGTGGTATCAGAGCCGTCGATCCTCCAGCGCATCCTCGTCCTCCTCAATAATCGTCACAATCTCCGCTCCTCTGATCAGCCCTAATCTCCTCTTTATTCTTAAATCTACTCTCCGCAAGGCTATCATCTCCTTTGATAATACTACTAGGATCTTCTCCGTGGACCGGAAAAGCTTGCTCAAGCACAGCAGCAGCAGCAGCTCTGGAGCTTTTGATGTCGATCAAAATGGAAGGAAAGTTTGAGGCAGCGTTGTCAAGAATAGATGCGATGATAGTGAAGTTACGGCAGCCCTATTCCCAACCGCTCAATGTTCCTTTGTACCCGATTGGTCATCCTCAAATTCCAATCAAGGAGGTAACTAACCCTAATCTTGTCTCTATTAATTCGGAAGTGTGTGGTGGTGGTGGAACCATGTATAGAGCTCCAATTAAGATGAAGTTTCCGAATTTTATGGAGGTGAAGTTACCGAATTTTAAAGGAGGAGATCCAACAAATTGGATACTTGGAGCCGAACACTTCTTTGAATTTTACGGAATTCCTGATGCAGAGAAATTGAAATATGCTTGGTTGGGTTTAAGTGGGAGTGCAACTTTGTGGTATCATAAGCATATTAGACCCCGCATTCATGACATCTTGTGGCCAGTATTTGTGGAAGAGCTGATTGTCCGATTTGCCCCTATTGAAATTAAAGACTGCAGAGGAGTTTTGTCAGAGTTGAGTCAGAATGAGGTGAGCACAGTTCTTGAGAAGAATGACTTTCATGAGGATGCAGTTGCTGTTAGTAATGTAGAGAGTGTTGGAGTGGTTGAATCGGTAGTTAAGGTGGAGAAACTAGAGGAAGTTTAGCACAAAAAGTCTACTCAGAGTGGAAGCACCAAGTTTCTCATCAATGAAGAACCTACAAAAGGAGTTAAAAGAGCTCGAACAACACTTGTTGATCAGCTACCAAGTGTACGTGACAATGTTTTAAAGGTACAACTGCTTTATCTTCAGCGTCTATTGTATGTTCGACGAAATGTCAAGAAGACGAGATTGGAAGTTCTAATACCTAATCCTGACAAAGTAGTGCTCAATGGTTGGCCCCCTCCTATGCGAGAAAACTTTGTTCAATCATTTTTTTTGCAGTTCTTGAAGTTTGATGTACTTGTGTTTAAGAGTAATAAGTGTGAGCTTGTAGATGACGACAATGATGACCTGTTCAATAGTTGGTTTGGCAATAATGAACCTGCAAGGAATGATGATATCAGTGCAACAAAAAATACTGAGAACCAGGAGCATTCTTTGATGGATTTCACCGAAAAACCTCTTGCAGAAAAGAATTTGGTTGATCAACAGGAAAGTGGTTGTGAAGCAAATATTGAGACTTTTTAAGAGCCAAATTTGGGGGTTACAGCTGAATTCAGTAAAGAAGATGACAGTTTTATGAGAACTGCTGTCAGTATGGACATTTGTGAACCATCGAATACAAGGGCAGAAAGAGGGAAAGATGTAGATTCAAGCAACATTTCGGGTCTTCAGAGAGATACGAGCATTGGTTCCGAAAGCTTGGACAGAGATCTCAACAGCGACACGAACATTGGTTCTGGGAATTTTGGCGTTGGTCTTGACAGAGATGCCAGTGTTGGTTCTCAAAGCTTGGGGGAAGGTCTTAATAGAGACACAGGAACTGGTTCTGAAAGAGAAATTCATGCTTACTCATATAGGAACAACTTAGAACTGGACCGAAGAGTTAAAAATGCACTTGTTTCTGTTTACAGTACTCATGGTTCAATGGAAAATGCTGAAAGAGTTTTTGGGTCAATCCGAGGCAGAGATGTGATATCATGGAGCTCAATGGTGGTAGGCTATAATCAGAACCAATGCTTGATAGAAGCCCTCAAAACTTATATGGAAATGGTTAGAGCCGAGATAGAGCCAAATCCTATCACAATAACCAGTGTCCTTTCAGCTTGTGCTGGTGTTTCTGGACTGAGCTCAGGTACGGAACTGCACTCGTGGGCAATAAAGAACTCAGTTGATGTCAATTCACATGTGGGCAGTGCTCTAATAGACATGTATGCAAAATGTGGTAGGATCAACTCTTTAGGTCAGTCAGAGGACATAGTTCTTGTTCTTCTGGTAGCATTCTGGCCACTACTGGAGATTATTCGCCTTGATTTCAAGACGGGTCTAGAGAATTTACTTAAGGAAAAAACTACCAAAGCTATTTTTCTTGGCACCAGGATTGGTGATCCTAATGCGGTTGGTCAGGAACAGTTCTCTCCTAGCTCACCTGGGTGGCCCCCATTTATGAGAGTGAACCCCATCTTGGATTGGTCATACAGGGATGTCTGGGCATTCTTATTAACCTGCAAGGTTCAGTACTGCAGCTTATATGACAAAGGGTATACTTCCATTGGAAGCATACATGACACTGTCCCAAATGCACAGTTGTGCGTCCTTGATAAATCCAGTACGGAAGAACATTTTAAACCTGCTTATCTTTTATCTGATGGAAGATCAGAAAGAGCTGGCAGAGCAAAGAAGTTAACTTCAAGCAGTGGAAGTTCTCCTCCAGCTCTAAGCAATGGCCTAAGCAATGTTTATTCACAACAAAGCTGCTCCTTATCAGCATCAATCATTGCTGTAGGAGATGAGATTCTGTTTGGCACCACCGAGGACAAAATTGGGGCGATATTGTGCAAAAAACTTTGCAGTATAGGTTGGCTAGTTGCCCACATAGCTTTTGTTCGGAATGATATTGATTCTGTGGCTGAAGAAGTTGAGAGGCGGAAGTCAAAAGATGACATGGTGTTTTTGTTTGGAGGATTTGGACCATTGCATACAGATATTTCACTAGCAGGTGTTGCAAAAGCCTTTGGGGTTCGTTTGGCTCCTGATGAAGAGTTTGAGGAGTATCTTAGGAATCTTATAGGAAAACAATGCACAGGCGACCGGAATGAGATGGTTTTATTGCCTGAAGGCATAACTGAATTACTACACCATGAAAAGCTCCCTGTTCCATTGATCAAATGCCAGAATGTGATTGTTCTCTCTGCAAAAAATGTTTCTGAACTGGAAGTGGAATGGAACTGTCTTGTGGAATTGGCTGTCACCCCTTTAGTGACAGTGGCGCGATTTGTATCATTGCATCTTAGCACTATGCTTTCTGATATGGAAACTGCTGAGAGTCTATCAAAATTGTGCTCTGAATTCCCAGATATTCACATAGGCTGCCATAGGAAGTCCCGTGTTGGGCCGCTTATTATAAGTTTTATTGGGAAGGACCAAACGAGAGTTGAATCAGCAGTCCAGGAATTTCCTGAGTGTGAGCTTGGGGACAAGCTCATTTTTAAGGGGGGTGGAGTTGTCAGGGAACATCGTCCAACCTTGAGTTCGCCGGAGTAAGCTTGTGAGTTCATCAAAGTAATGGGTTCAAGATTGCTGATGGAGTTGTTCTTGTTATGAGTTGTAAATAGCTGTAGGTGAAAGATTGCACGTGCTAAGCGCACATTTCCTTTTTCATATGAATTGTTGGCGGGAAGAGAGAGGGGAACTTTGTAAACGTGCTGTGCACGTGTTGGCTGTAACTGTCTATAAAAGACAGCGGATTGTAAACTGGAAGATCATGAATGAAATTTTCCTAATCTTTCTCCTCAGATCCCCTTCTTCTTCAAAATCTTCTTCTTCTTCTTCTTCTCCAATCTCAGATCTCTTCTCAATCCCTAACCCCCTTCTTCTCCATTAATGGCGAGATCTGTAGTAGGTCGGAATCCAAGTCCCTGACATAAACTGTCGATGTCTACAGGGCTACGGCCTTATTCCAAGTTCCGCTGACGACGACGACGACGACGACGACAAAAAAGTTTATTTCCATATAACTCCTTTACAAATGTGTTAATTCTATATAACTCACTCATAAATTGTTATTTTCATATAACTTTCTCACGGTATGGGTACATTATAGAAAATTAATTGTATTTTATTTACTTTAATTTAGAATAAGCATTTATTTAAGTTATAAGAGCATCTGTAGTCGTTTGCCAAATATGCAGGCGCAAAACGGAGCTGCAGTCATTTTGCCAAATAAGCATATTATGCATATTTGGCTACAGTAGATTGCCAAAAATGAGAGGAGATTTGAGAAATATCCATATATGAGAGACGGCACTTCAAGTGCCGTCCCAACAAAAAAATTTAATTTTTTTTTTTTGTCGGACGGCACTTGAAGTGCCGTCGCTCGAAAAAAAATAATTTTTTCAATTAAAAGCAGCCCAAAAATCCATGAAAACCCTCGGACGGCACTTCGAGTGCCGTCCCTTGCCCCCATTTTGTCGGACGGCACTTCATATGCCGTCCGACGTTTTTTACAATTTTGTATTTGTTTTTGCAATTTCTGAATTTTTTTTTGTAACTTTTTGTAATTTTTTGTAAATTTTTGTAATGTTTTCATAATTTCTGAAATGTTTTTGTAATTTTTTATATTTTTTAGTAATTTTTTATTTGCACTTTATGTCAAACGGCACTTCATGTGCCGTCCGGCGTTTTTTGCAATTTTGTATTTGTCTTTGCAATTTCTGAAATATTTTTGTAATTTTTTGTATTTGTTTTGTAAATTCTGAAATGTTTTTGTAAATTTTTTCTATTTTTTCTATTTTTTCGTAATTTCTGAAATGTTTTTGGAATTTTTTATATTTTTTTTGTAATTTTTTATTTGCACTTTGAGGGCGAATTTTTTCCATCTATGTCGGACGACACTTCGAGTGTCGTCCCTCCCTTCCGCTTTAATTTTTTTTGTTTTTTATTCCTCCGACGGCACTTCGAGTACTGTCGCTCCAATTAAATTTTTTTTTTTAAAAAAAAAAATTTCGCTCCGACGGCACTTCATGTAGAAATACGGGGTCTCGAAGCGACGGCACATGAAGTGCCGTCGTACTTATTATTTTAGTATAAAAAGTTAAAAAATAGCTTTTGACGACTGCAGCAAAACTTCGATTGCTACTTTTATTTATGCATATATGCATATTTTTTCCTCAAACGACTACAGATGCTCTAAAAAGATCATTTGCCCTTGACTATAATTACTCTCATCTTATATTAGAGGTGTAGAGATGGATAAATATTTCATTTTACCTTAATTTCTCTTTATTTTATAATGACAAATAACTATGAGTAGTGTTTTGGGAAGAACATAATCGTTACGAGTAAATTATATGAAAATAATGATTTGTGAGTGAATTATATAGAATTAGCATATTTATGAGTGAGTGAGTTATAGAGAAATAATCTAAAATTTTAATTGAACTACATATCATGTACCAACATAACCTCATTATAGAAAACCCCCTACTTTTTTAATTTTTCACCATTTTAGCCTCTCAATATTTCTACAAAACTCCCTATTACATTCAAAACAGCATCCACCTCTTTTGAAATCTACAATTTATTATTTGGTCACACTCATCTTTAATTAATGGATGATCAATACAAAATGATATTTATTTATTTATTTATTTATTTTGGCCAATAAAATAATATGAATTTATTGTCAGCTACACCCCTCTATTAAAATTTTCTGGGTTCGTCCCTGATGAACCTTCACAACCAACACATTGAAACTAAATAGACTAATAGTTAATACGTAAGTGTGAAACAACTACGTTTTTAGCTGACTTAAGTTTGTTTTGAGTAAAATTTTCCGGTCTACTATGTAGGTTCATGCTCAATATCACGAGGCGTATTTTTGATCATCCCCTAGGTGTTATTGGCGCAGGTATTATGATGGCACGGTGGATGAATATTTATGGAATATTTTATGATAAAAATGCTTACGATTTGCTTGACTTGGATCTGATCTATTTATTTCAAAGACTAAAGGGACTAATGCGTTCAGATCGAATAAATGTATTCGGTCCAGAACATTACAACATAATGACTGTTAACTCACTTGGGTAGTTTTTTGAGTCCAACTAGGGGTTTTCTCTCTCTAGAAAACCTAGAGAGAGAAACTTCCCAAAAAAAAAAACACCAGAAAAGAAAATCCTAGATCTGGTACTGAGTTGGAGGGGGTGGCGGCTAGGGTTTCGCCGCCCCCTCCTCGGCCGCCATTCATCCTACTCCTCCCGCCGCACGCCACAACCAACCACCTGCGACGGCTATAGATCCTCTCCGTTCCCCACCGTACTCGCACGTGCCACTCCTCCGCCACCTCAACCTCCTCGATTTCGCCGCCCTCCGCCTTGACTCGCACGTGCGGATCGACCTCCTCTCCGAGCTCATCACCCACTACGACCCCCCTAACCACCGCTCCCTCATCCTTGGCTTCCGCATCCAACTCTCGTGTGCTGACCTCGCACGTGAGCTCCACCTCTCCCCGAAAAGATCCATTCCTGACAAGGATTTTGACGCGTCCCTCTTCGGCGGCGGCGACGAGGTAAATTCAGTTCTTTCGGAGTTTATTGCGAATAGAGTTGTGTTCTACGACCAAGCGGTCTTCGCCGACGACGCCGACGACCAAGCGGCGGCGTCGAGGCTCCAGATCTGTGAGTGTTGGGGGTGTGTTGGTTGGGGGGTTTGGGTTAGGTTGGGTTTGGTTGGCTTTGCTAGATGTTTGTCCGGATGTTCTTCGCGGTTGCCACCATGTCCACACTCTCTGGGCCAATCACGGCAATCTGCGGCTATGATTTGGTTTCTCGAGGGTTGGTAGTACATGTGAAGAAGCCAGGATTTGAGGTGGGCAATGACGAAGTGCGAGACGGTAGGGGTTTTATTTGTGTGGGGGGTTGGTGGAGCTGCCTGAGTTGGGTGTGTCTCGGTGTGTAGATTGCGGTGTAATACGGTTGTGGGGCTAGGGCCCGAAGATGGGGTCCCCTCATGAGATGTGCTCACTCGCTACTCTTGTGCTCTATGCCTTCTACCGATGCCGTCGTCCGTCTCCTTCAGTCCTTCGCCGCCACCACCATGTCCACGCTCTCGGGGCCGATTACGGTGATCTACAGCCACGATTTGGGCCTCTAGGGCTGGTGTAGTCGGCGAAGTAGTCGGGGGTTGTGATGATGGTAATGCCAATGATAATGGCTGGAGCTTGTTCTTGTGCAGAGGGTGTCGTATATTGTTTTGCACGATTGTGGAGCTTGGGCCCGAAGATGGGGTCCCTCCATGATGTGCGCTCACTTGTCTCAACTTTCGGGGTGCTTGCCTCAACTGTCGCGGAGCAACTATGTCGCGCCAGAGCATCCTCCCGCGCCTATTATCGCAAACGCCATGGATCTGGAGCTCAAGTGTGTGAGGTAGGTGGTTCGGTATGGGGCCCGTGGGACCAAGTCGATGGTTGCTTGCTGTGGAAGGTGGGGACTGAGTAGCACGTTGTATTGCACGATTATGGGGCTTGGGCCCGAAGATGAGGTCCCTCCCTGATGCGCGCTCACTTGGTCCCCTCAGTGAGGAGAAGTCAGGGATCGGCTGGTGTTAAAATCCTACCTGTTAGAACCTGAATGTAAAATAATATGAAACTCCAACAAAATTGTGAAGAAATCCAATACAAGAAGAAAAACAGTAAGTAAATAACTTGTACAGAGTCGAGATTTTAGAATCTCTGTCCTTAAAGCAGAATTCGCCCCGTAGTGTGACGGTTACCGGCGAATTGCTTCCTAGGATACAACTGTACCTTCTCTGAAGAATGCAGCACCCTTGCTTCAGAGACAACGAACTGCTGTCTGTGTGTACTCTCAGTTGACAGACACTGACTCAGAGCAGAGGAAGAAGAGAGGAAAATGTCAAAAAATCTGTGTCTCTGTCTAGAAGACTTCTGTCTGGATTTATAGAGGAAAGGTGGACTGGAGACTGTTCAGTAGCTGCCATTACTCTGTAACAGCAGAGTAATGGGGACTCTTCAGATTCATAACTGGTGAGCCATTACTCTGCTGTTACAGAGTAATGCCCCCAGTTACTGAATCTGAAAAGCTTGGGGACTCTTCAGATTCATAACTGGTGAGCCATTACTCTGCTGTTACAGAGTAATGGCCCCAGTTACTGAATCTGAAAAGCCTTTTCAGTTCAGTAGGGGAAGAGGTTGTCTGGGCAAAAAATAATTAAATAAAAAATTTAAGCAAGACCAGACCGAACCGAGCCGAGCCGGGCCGGCCGGGCGCGCGTTCGCGCACGTGTGTGTTTGTCATTTTGGCTAGGTCCTCTCTCCACTACACGTTAGTGGTAACCCCCGGGCCACGCCTTTTAGTCCAGTTTTCTAGTATATATACTAGACAAAATTATTTCCAATTTCCGATATGGGACTATATATTTTCTCCAAGTTGCCAAGTTAGTACATTTCAAGTACCCAACTTTGGATCAACATTTCTCATTCATACGGAATTCGTTTTTGGTAAGTGAGTATACTACGGAATAGTACTCGTCGAGAGGATCGCAATCCACTCATTTTCCGGTGCCGCCGGTGGCCGGAGCTCACCGGAATCCGGCCCGGAAAACTGCAAAAATTAATTCCAACACTACCGACTAGTTTCAGGTGGGTGTGCATGTGCCATAGAGACAGTGTACGAAGCTAAATTAACGTACATACAATTTTGCTGGACCGAGCTTGTTTGTCGGCCCACTCTCCAAGGTTGTTGGAGGGATTTGTTGTTTGTACGGGTCATGTTGCTTCGTGTATGTTTTATTTCCTGTCTGTGGGTTATAATTTGGCCCAGTTCGCTGGGTTTGTATCATTAATTTCTTATTAATGAAACAGGGTGGCCATACTCCACCTTTTCCTCAACAAAAAAAAAAAACTTATTTGCACATGTCTAGTGCTGCAATCGAGCCGAGCCGAATACCTTCGGGTTCGAGATCGGCTCGTTTACGAAACGAGCTCAGTTTTGAGCTCGAGCTCGCTTTTGAGCTCGAGCTCGGTTCGGGCCGAGCTTTGACAGAGATCGAGCTGAATAGCTAGATTCGTTTGCAGCCGTACGAGTTGACATGCCTGTACAATATGAATGGTTACATGGCCTATAACATTTACCCTACCAGACTGGAATAGTGTTAGCAGTTGTTTACTACTAAAAAATTAGTGCGTGTGATTTGCTTAGTTGTCTTTTTTTTCCCCATAATATTTTGTCACGACGAGAAATTTTTTCTTTTTTCGGTTTAATTAATTACAGTGATTGTGATTTCTTTTGCCCTCAAATATTATAGGAATTTAAAATGTATAAAAGCTTTTGGAAACTAAGAGCATCTGCAGTCATCTTGAGTCATTTTTTGGGTATTTGGCAAATAGAAATGGAAAAAATAAGTTTGTGCTGTAGTCGTCAAAAGCCAAAATTTGGAATCTTTCGTCTGAGAAATTATATATATATATATATATATATATATATATATTGAAGTAAGGGACAAAAGGAAAGTAAAAAATAAAAAATAAGAAATAAAAAATAAAAAATAAAAAATAAAAATGGTGACATCAATGAGGGACAAAAGGACAAATTTTTTTTTTAAAAAAAAACAAAAAATTGACAAATGGAGGGACGACATATCAACTACCGTCCTTCAATTGTGAAGGGACGGCAGATTGTCTACCGTCCTTCAATTTTTTTTTTAATTTAATTCATCGGACGGGGAATAATTCCTTGTCTGATGAGTACGCGTGAAAAAAAGCTCTCCGACGGAAAATCATCTTCCGTCTGATCTCTCCGACGAAAAATCATCTTCCGTTAGCTATATTTTGGCAATTGCCATTTCGACTGCCAAATATAGCCGACTACTGTAGCGTCGCAATTCAAATTTTAGGTATTTAGCCAACGACTACAGCGCCTTTTTCGGCAAAATTTACAAAATTTGGCAAATTGGCCATCGACTACGCATGCTCTAACAATCCCCTGTCTTCCATTCAAACATTAGTATTTTACCAAAAAAAAAAAAAAAAGGGAAAAGACAAAGCATGGTACCTCAGAAACATATTAAAAACCATAATAATGAAAACTTCGAGGTTGTAATATGGAAAAACCACCACAAACAGACGCTTCCAATAACATCG
Source organism: Hemerocallis citrina (assembly GCA_017893485.1). Classification (NCBI taxonomy): domain Eukaryota; kingdom Viridiplantae; phylum Streptophyta; class Magnoliopsida; order Asparagales; family Asphodelaceae; genus Hemerocallis; species Hemerocallis citrina. The sequence goes on from CM030361.1 coordinate 57,435,341, forward strand.
GAAATGACATGTCAGCCGTACAAATGCCAGCGATGTCAAATACGGCGCATCATATCCTGCTCCAATCATCTATCTTTCTACCTCCCCAACCGGTAAGCGACCGACACGTGTCAGGATTCCAGTCGCCGTAGCGTCTGAGAAAAAGTTCGGGTTTCGGACCGAGTGCGGCGTTTTCTTTCCCAATTCCGACCCGCCTGTCTCTTTGTTCAGTTTGACGATTTAACCTGCTAATCAACCAATGGAGAGCGCTGTACCTGACTGGATGTCACCGGTGATCGGGTTCGAAAGTGCGTCGATTTCGCACCTGTTAAAGAGGATCCCGTTACCCTCCTGCAAAATGGGTCAGCTAGTCTCAGCTAATAATGGGGTAATCAATCCTTGCAAAATAGGAAGCCAAAAGCTACCCATGGCTTAGGAAAAAAGGAAAAGTAAAAGACTAAAAAGGTCACAACTAGTTTGCAGGGCCAGCCCTACCTTAGAGGCGGATAAGGCGGCCGCCTTGGACCTCCGGAGATTTCGCGATTTTAGGAGCTTCAAATTTAAACTTCCCTTGTAAATATAGGTACATATTTTGCGCGTAAAAAAAAAAAATATTAGTGACCCCGAAGTTCACCTAGGCCCCCCGGAAACTCAGGGCCGGCCCTGCTAGTTTGCTTTATTTTATCTCAATTATTTGTTGACTTAAGAGTACAACTAATTTTACTAAACAATGTAAGAGCATCCACAGTCGTTTGCTTGTTTGCCATTTTTTCCTTTTTTGTTTTTACTGTAACGCACATAGGCGTAAGCAGTTTTGCTATTTTTTGACAATTCGGCTACAATAGAAAGGAAAAAATAGCATTCAAAATAGCAAAATGCATATTATAGCTGATGTTTTGTATGGATTATTTAATTATATTTTTAATTAATCGGACGAAACATGATGTTTCGTCCAAAGTAAAAAAAATTAAAAAACAAATAAATAAACCGGTTAAATGAATTTAAGGCTCGGAATGAACATGATGTTTCGTCCCATGTGGGTGTTTCGTCCCAATCCAAATTTTTAAAAAATTAATTAATTTTTAAAATTAAATTTGTAAATTTTTAAATTATTTTTGCAATTGTTAAATTGTTTTTGCAAATTTTTTAATTGTTTTGCAAATATTTTTTACAAACTATTTTTTAAAATTGTCTTTACAATTTTTTTTTTGCAAAAAAAAAAAAAGCTTCCTTAAAACCCGGACGAAACATTCGGTTATTTTGAAATTTTTTTCTTCTTTGGGGTTCCGTATTTTTATTAATATTTTCTAAGTTTCGGCTTATATAAATTATTTTTTAATGAGTCTTTTTCTTTTTTAACGAATTTATGCATCTTTTTGTCATTCGACGACTGCAGTGTTTCGTCAAAATGGATTGCCAAAATATGTATTTTGTCATTTTTTTATACATCGAACTACTGTGGATGCTCTAAAGGAACCTAAAGTTTCAAGTTTCCTAAAAGCTTCATCCCATCTTTCTTTAAAGAAAAACCTAATTTCTTTATTGAAAAGAAAATCCTCAGAAATTAATTTCCCTTGCCTCTTAATTTGTTTTCGCCCGACTTGTTTCTGCACCAGTAGATGGATGCAGCATTCAACGAATTTTGATTTCAACTTTGTACAATTTAGGATCACAAAATTTCAAGTTATATTGCAAAAATCAAGTGCGGACAAGTTGTACATATTAATAAAAAATTGTCGCACATGGCTAATGTGCACCTCTTGATGATGAGTAGTTAATTTTCAGTAGCAGTAGGTGTTGGGTTTTATGTCTTGCATAATTGTTCGATGTGAAGAGAAGATAATGATACAGGTAGATGGTTCGAAACGAAGGATCAAAGAGAAGGAGAAACAGTCAGCAGCAGTAGTAGCCAATAGAGAAAGGGTACCTTCTCGGGTCGATGGTCTGGGAGTTGCGATCGACCGCAACTATGTGCGGTCGACTGTCCGCGACGCTGTTGAATTTTTTGGGTGCGGGTTTGTTGATTCGATTGAAGCCTACTTCATCTTCTGATTAGATCGTACGGCTCCAATCACTACTACATATATAGCTTTCTACAACATATTTATTATAGCAGTTAATTGTTAATGCTGTTAAAAGTGATTAATAACAATATTTATAAAGAAAATGCAGTTTTTTAGTAATTTTAAATTTTAATGTTAACTACGACAGCGTTTTGAAAATGCTATACTTTGTATAGCGTTGTAAAAATGCTGTTATATCCAAAAATAAATTGAGTAGATAGGGGTAAGATAGGAAATTTCAACTAATCCAATTACAACTCAAATTAGTTACATCCCCCCCCCCCCCCCCCCCCCCCCCCCCCCCCCCCGCGTCGACTCCTCACCCTTGCACGCCGCTCGCCACTAGGCCACCGTTGACCTCCCCCTTACGGCCGTCGAAATCCAAGTTCCCAATCACCACGTCCCCCACCTTCGCACCGTCGAACCTTTGCGCCGCCCCTCGCACCGTCGAATGGATATGACTTACACAAATTGGATTTGGTATGGGGAAGGATTGAATGCGAAGAGTTCTACTAAGGAATCTGTATTGCCAGATAGAATAATTGAAGATGCATATATTGATAATAAGGGTATTCATGAATCTAATGGTAAAGAGGGAGAGGATGACTTAACAAATATGTTGAAGGACGCTAATATTCCTTTATATCCTGGTTGCACTAAATACAGTAGGCTATCAGCAATAATTATTCTATATAAGCATAAATTCATGTATGGTGTTTCTAACAAATGCTTTAATCATCTTTTGGAGATATTGCATGATATGTTACCTGATGAAAATACAATTCCAGAATCCGCACGAGCTGCACAACAATTAATTAAGTCATTTAAACTTGATTGTGAAATCATACATGCATGCGTCAATGATTGTTGCCTATTTAGAGGTGACTTCAAAGATGATGATGAATGTAGGAAGTGCCATGAGTCACGGTGGAAGAAGGATCATCGGACTAAGAAGATTCTTATTGGAGTGCCGGTTAAGATTTTGAGGTATTTTCCAATAATTCCAAGGTTTAGAAGAATGTTCCAAACATCAGAACTTGCTGAAAATTTATGGTGGCATCACAATCATAAAATTGAAGATGATAAAATTAGGCACCATGTTGACTCTTTGGCTGGGAAAACAATTGACAATAAATGGCCATCTTTCGCTGCCGAGTCGCGCAACCTTAGACTTGGTCTGGCTACAGATGGGTTTAATCCCTTCCATGGTCTTAACTCCTCACATAGTTGTTGGCCTGTGATGCTGGTAATATATAATCTTCCACCAGGGTTATGCATGAGAAAGGAACATATTATGTTATCATTGTTGATTTCAGGACCACATCAACCAGGAAATGACATAGATATTTATTTACAACCACTGATAGATAACTTGCAGGTTTTATTTGATGTGGGTGTACAAACATATGATGCTTTCACCAAAACATTTTTCAACTTGAAAGCAATTTTGATGTGGACAATAAATGATTTTCCAGCTTATGGTAACCTGGCTGGATGTACTACGAAGGGAAAGCTAGCATGCCCCATATGTGGTACTAATACTTGTTCTAAAACAATAATTTTTTTAATTATACCCCTTTTTACAACCTGCTGGTTCTATATCCAAATTTTAAACTTTGTGGATGTATTTAAATCTTCTACTTTTAATGTCATGCCTAGTATATTACCGAACTTTGTATTCTTGCTGCTCAAAATATATATCCCTAAGCCGATGAAATATATTACAAACTCAATAGTATATATGCAAAAATTTATGATATACAATTAGATAACGATGATGGTGATATTAACATATACTCCAAAATCGATCTTAATTCCCGAAATTGATGAAATATATCCTAAAGTTGAAAATAAAAATTCCAAAGACATTTTAATATACAAGATTTCGAAATACATGGGTACAAAAACAAGTGAGTTTAAAAATAGGGGCTTAATAGCAATTTTTCCACGTGAATTTCCAATGCAGCGACAAATGTACGTTTGAATTGTAGCTGTAGAGACACTGATAGTAGGAATGTTAATTGGTTATCTAGTTGTCAAATTAGAATGAACTGAAACCTAAAGGTATACACTAACTACTTTTTGTGAGAGAAAGGTTATTGGCTAATACTTAGTAATATGATCTCATAAGAAAAGCTGATTTAGTTTGAACTAGAATGCAAACTAGCGTATTGTAGGTTTCGAAGGGTTTGGAACCGTAAAGGGGCACTGTCTCTACTAATAGTCTTCTGAGAAAATATTTGAGAGTCGGGTTAAATTAAAATGAAGCCAGTTATACTCAAAACCAGTGTGCTTGCTCGGAATTCAAATTCTTGAAAGATTACCATGTTTTTCACTTCATCACAGCATCCATAACAAATCCAGCACTCTATAGTCCAGCATCCAATGTAACTGTCAAAAAAATGAAACTCCTTCTAGCCATAGTCCTGCAATATATGAATGTCAATCAGTTCCTACGAAACGGTACAGTGAGCAGGGCTAAAAAGTTCCAAAACAAGGATGATGAATGCCTGAATGGTTTACAACTCAATCACTCAAAATATTTAAAGATTTACAGAACACTTGTAACCAACCATGGATGCTGTATCAATGAACAACAGTAAATTAGAGAAAAATGTGAAGGTTGAATGTTCACTGAAACATTAAATAATTAAATTAAGTAAATTTCTTGTTATTTGAATTCCAGATTTTCAATTAGCCAAGGATTCTCTACCTTGCAATTTGGTTACTAAAACTAGTAATTTACACGTGCGATGCTCGTTTTAATAATTTCAAAAATAAAAAATAAAAAATAAAAACTCTGATGTAGGGAGGATTTGAACTGGAAACCTCCTTTATATTAGTTATGTACGTGCGTTGCGCATGTTGGTAGAATGACAAAATAACACTAAGGCCTTCTCCCATTATAATATTACTAGTATCATGCACGTGCGATGCACGTGGGGAAGAAAAAAAAGCAAAATAATTTCTAAACTGATCCACTGTCAAAAATATTTACCAAAATGGTCCACTTTCGCACGTGCACGCGGAGGAAGAAGAAAAAGACAAAAAAAGGAAATAATTTCCAAACTGATCCACTTCCGAAAATATTTGCCAAACTGGCCCACTTTCGAAAATATTTACCAAAGTGGGTCATTTTGTCAAGGCGTGCGCTGCACGTGTTGGCTTCAAAATGACAACAATGACAAATGACACTAACCCCTTCTCCCATTATAATAATAGAGATATTAGAGATGGAATCCTGTTTTCTATTTTTTGAAAACCATAAATCCACTATAACAAAGTCATACTATATTTCACGTAATAAACATAAACATAATCCAAACGGTACATTCAAAATTTTGCAAATCCTGATCATCATCACTTTTACTCAAAATAAATTTATTTTATGAATCTAGCACATAATGAATATAATGAATAAGTACAATTCAACTGAATAAGTACAATCAGCATTCAAACATCTTGTACTTAATCTTCCAATTGGCAAAGATAGGCAATTGCACTTAATCTTCCAAAGTATTATACTTAGTTTCTGCTGCATAATTTTTGACTCAAAATTTTTAAGTCTCTCTACTGCTGCCCTACTGATTATACTCTTTTAACACTATACTTTTCATAAATTTACTGGCTTTGGTTAACTTCATTTAATTCTTTGTGCTTATTTTTATGATAATAATTTATATTTATACATATTACTTCAGCAAAAGTTCACATTCAATGGACGTGATAGAGAAGCAAAAATTTACCCCCTACAAGCGATGGGAAGATCTTCCAAGGCACGCAAAGCAAAATTGGGGGCAAGCTTAAACAAGAAACCGATTTACAAAAGTCAAAGAGAGTGGGATGAATTTGTAAAATTAAGAAACAACTCAAAATTCAAGGTAAAAAACTATGTATACTATTCTGTTTAACTTGCTATATCTTATCTTTTATATAAAATTAATTATATTAGAGTACAATTTGTCTTGTAGGCAAAAAGTGAAAAGTTCAAGGAAATGAGAAGTAAACAAACTATCCCTTACCGAGGTGGTCGAAAGGAATTTACTCGGATAGAATCTGAAATAGTAGTGAGTTAATTATAATTTATTTTCATTATATTTATTAAATGTGTTGTTTATAATTTTGATGTTTGTATTGATTGTATCTGTTTGCTATATAGAAAGAAGAGGGTCCCATTTGTCAAGATAAAGTTAGGCTTCGTTGTTGGTATCGAGCATATACAAAAAAAAACGGTGAAGCAGGAAAGCCAGATGATGTTGATCGTATAGTATGGTTCTAAAATTGTTTTATCACATAGTTTACCATTAGTTAAATACAGATTCTTATTGTTCAATCATATGTTCATATTAATTTTGAGCTTCTTTTATTTTCAGAAAAAGGTGAAAGAAGAACTAGCTTCTTCGCCACCCGAGACATCCCACGTAGGCCCGGGTTATGAAGGTGATGCATACTCAAGTGTATTTAACAAGCCTGAATGACAAGGCCGTTTATCCGCGATGGGAGCACGAGCCAACCCATCTAAATTAAGTGTCTCGATTGCAACATCTGCCGAAGTAGTTGAGCTCAGAGGAAAGGTGGATTCACTTGCTGAAACAGTGAAGGAGTTGACTGCTCCACTTAAAAAGCAAACAAAGTGTAAAAACTCTTACTCAAAACATAAGAAATATAAGAAAAATAAGAAGGTAAGAATATTGATTTTCATTTGAATGCTGATTAGATTAAACATAATAGATTTATAATTCAGTTTATTATTTTACAAAGTATGGTTCAACAAGAAGAGGATAGTGAGGATGATCTGGAGGAAGAAGATAGTGATGACGATATGGAGGAAGAAGATAGTGATGCTCAAGATGAAGAGGGTAGTGAAGATGATGAAGAAGATCATAGCGATAGTGATGATAATATGGATATTGATGGTGAAAACGATAATGACGATGATAGTGACGAGGAGGATGAGGATGAGGATAAGCGCTCAAAATTATGTAACAATGATCCACTATCAACTACTAATGCAACTGATACTCCACAGGTAACCCAATACAGCTTTAGTACTTTTAATATATATATATATATATATATATATATATATATATATATATATATATATATATAACACTTGAAATAATTTTTTTTTTATGTTTTCATGTTAGTCACTCAATGGCAGCAGTAATCGTAGAAGTAGAAAGTGTGAATTGTTAAACTGGGAGGCACCGAGTGAAGTGGTTGCTATTGGGCGATGGGTGACAAATGATCCTGAGGTGGTAGTGCACTGTGTACCCCTTGGGCAAAATGCTTCCAAAGTTTGGGTGGATGAAGTAAGACAACCTTCAGCACCGTTATTTAGGCAAGGTGGTGGAGTAGATACTCTAGATGAGGTTATAGGACTTGCAATTGCATGGTCGACCGATCACATCAAGATGTTGGATGCTAACTAGGTACATTACTTTCCTTCTAAAAAATTGTATAGTGGGATAAACCCTTGAACTTGGTATTTGTTAATCATATAGTATTGAACTATATCAATAATTTAGGAATAGCTTACACAATATTAGATTTTAGTTTTCAATTTTTTTGTAGGAAGCCTTACAACTAAATTTGAGTGTTTAGACTGTGATGAATATTTAGTATAGTGCATCCTGGGAGGAGAGGTAAAGACAAATTTAGCTATTCTTAGCAAACTAAATCTGGTACTTACTAATTTGTCCGAGGGATTGAAAATTGAAGTACTATCTTCCAATCTCTACATATAGGGTTTGACGAACATTACGAGAGGAAGCATAAGTTTATGAATAAACTGCACTATATTACTGGTGTAACACCCCGAATTTCAAAATACAACTGAATTCAAGATTCCACAGGATCTTTACACTTCTTTCGTACAATTTTACAAGGAAATTAAAAACTTTTTACTTTACATCAGAGTTGCATGGAATCTTTACACTTTACATTTTACAGCGGAAGTAATTTACAACATTTATATAAAAGTACAACAATATTTGAATAATCTCTAAGCATCAGTTCTCCTTTAATCTTTATCAGGTCATTTACCCTGCATACAAAACTGTGGGTACGTCAGTTTATTCAACCGACGAAAATTATACACGGCCATCCTCTCTATGCCGGAAATAGTTTAACGATTCTCATTTCTTAACAAAATCACAAACTTGTTCACAAAAACAAAGCTACAGGGACTATCCTATTGATGTCGTGTCGTGCTGTGCACATAGTCCTTAATGCAGTTGTTATGTTATATGACACTAATGCGCACTTGTTCGGATTCTATACATCCCATACTACATAGGTCCGAGGGTAAGCCCTTAATCATACTTCATCTTATAGGGTTTAATCCCTCACCATGACTTAAACTACTACGGTAACTACGGTAAGTATCCTAGATGTTCTATGACCTACGAGCCCATGTCCAGACAGTCTAGAGGGGAATCTCACGCACTGACATGACGCATCAAGCAGGCAGACTATGGACAATTCAGCCTCCGCCATGGAACAATGGCACCACCCGTAGCCACCAAAACACCCCACAAGCATTGCCACCGGGACGATAATTCTGGAGTAGTGCTCACGCCATGTCATGACGCATCAAGCAGGCAGTCTGTGAATCACTCTCACACCGCCAATCCGATAGCCCTCATACTCGTGTTTTTCTCTTACTTTCATCACATCTTCACTATGTATCTAGTCCTTAGTTTATTAGAATCATGAACAAAATCAATTCTCTAGAGTTAGCCTTTCCACACCGCTCTTAATTCTTTATTCAACATGACCCAAATCTTGGTCTCTTCATTTCAAATTTTATTTCAATTCATTTCATTCCAATGCCGGTATGAGGCTTAGCTACACTCTAGTTCTCAATTTCAATTCACAATTACACAAGAATTGAGTCTTTCAAGCTCATAAGTTCATTTTTCATGATTACATCAGATTTTCCTGGTCATGTTCATAGTATTCATAATCGTAAAATTTTTCATAAATCCAGCAGAATAATTCACTTCACTTATGCGATTTCATGCAAAGGTAAATAAAATTCACTTTTCTAATCCGTCACATCCAATCTTCATTCTTTCCATTATCAAATATCTTTCAAGCAGTATATATATATATATATATATATATATATATATATATATATATATATATATATATATATATATATATATATATATATATATATATATATATATATATATATATATATATATATATTATATTTATTTTCGTCACGGGACAGAAATAAAAATCTGAGACGTCAAAATAATCTGGACAGTCGACTCAAAACATAGCCAGTCGACTGTTCAGCAAAAGAAAAATATTCAAGAAAATGGTTGGGATAGTCGACTGCTAAACATGACCAATCGGCTGTTCTGAAAAGATTAAAACTCCAAAAGGATCAGGACAGTTGACTGTTACTCAGACCAGTCGGCTGTTGTAACGCCCCGCACTCAACTCGTACGCACACAATTAATTAAATTCTAGCCACGCCCACCACAGGCTGCCTCAAAAGGGTGGTTAACCTTTGGGTAACCCTTCATCATGGGCTTTCCTATATATCTCTCATTTCTACCTTTCATTTGGCCGATATGGGATTATTACTCCCCAGGCCTACCGGTCAAACCACACACCACACACACATTCCACTCTTCATTCATTCAATCCTCATAGATAATCTCATAGGCCCATCACACCATCAATTCCCATAGGATCATCCTATAGTCCACCAATTAACACCAACCCCACTTTCTTTCTTTCCATCCTTCCACGTCACCTTCCATTCTTTCTACTTAGTATTATACTATATATATACTATACTAGTATATATACTCTCTAGAAATACGGGGTCTCACATTCACCCCCTCTTAAGAATTCAGCGTCCTCGCTGAATACGGGACGTGCAATCTAGTACAGGATCTTCTTTCTAGTCGAATATAGACTTGTCTCCTAATTGCTGCCCACACAGGGTCTTACGCATCTCATACACATATCGCTGCCCACACAAGGTCTTACGCACCTCCTATATACACGTCCTACATTCGATGTCGAAAGTTGGCTCTGATACCATCTGTAACGTCCTGCACTCAACTTGTACGCACACAATTAACTAAATTCTAGCCACGCCCATCACAGGCACCATCAAAAGGTGGGTATACCTGTTAGGTACCTTTATCACTTGGTAATCCTAATATATCTCTCTTTTCTCCCCTTCATTTGGCCGATATGGGATTATTACTCCCCAGGTCAACCGGTCAAACCACACACCACACACATTCCACTCTTCATTCATTCAATCCTCATAGATAATCTCATAGGCCCATCACACCATCAATTCCCATAGGATCATCCTATAGTCCACAAATTAACACCAACCCCACCTTCTTTCTTTCCATCCTTCCACGTCACCTTCCATTCTTTCTACTTAGTATTATACTATATATATATACTATACTAGTATATATACTCTTTAGAAATACGAGACCCAGTATTTCTAGAGAGTATATATACTAGTATAGTATATATATAGTATAATACTAAGTAGAAAGAATGGAAGGTGACGTGGAAGGATGGAAAGAAAGAAGGTGGGGTTGGTGTTAATTGGTGGACTATAGGATGATCCTATGGAAATTGATGGTGTGATAGGCCTATGAGATTATCTATGAGGATTGAATGAATGAAGAGTGGAATGTGTGTGTGGTGTGTGGTTTGACCGGTTGACCTGGGGAGTAATAATCCCATATCGACCAAATGAAGGGAAGAAAAGAGAGATATATTAGGATTACCAAGTGATAAAGGTACCTAACGGGTATACCCACCTTTTGATGGTGTCTGTGGTGGGCGAGGCTAGAATTTAGTTAATTGTGTGCGCACGAGTTGAGTGCGGGACGTTACAGATGGTATCAGAGCCAACTTTCAACATCGAATGTAGGACTTGTAAATAGGAGGTGCGTAAGACCTTGTGTGGGCAGTGATATGTGTATGAGATGCAAGACCCTGTATGGGCAGCAATTAGGAGACAAGTCTACATTCGACTAGAAAGAAGATCCTGTACTAGATTGCACGTCTCGTATTCAGCGAGGACGTTACGGATGGTATCAGAGCCAACTTTTGACATCGAATGTAGGACTTGTATATAGGAGGTGCGTAAGACTTTGTGTGGGCAGTGATATGTGTATGAGATGCGTAAGACCCTGTGTGGGCAGCAATTAGGAGACAAGTCTATATTCGACTAGAAAGAAGATCCTGTACTAGATTGCACGTCCCGTATTCAGCGAGGACGCTGAATTCTTAAGAGGGGTGAATGTGAGACCCCGTATTTCTAGAGAGTATATATACTAGTATAGTATATATATAGTATAATACTAAGTAGAAAGAATAGAAGGTGACGTGGAAGGATGGAAAGAAAGAAAGTGGGGTTGGTGTTAATTGGTGGACTATAGGATGATCCTATGGGAATTGATGGTGTGATGGGCCTATGAGATTATCTATAAGGATTGAATGAATGAAGAGTGGAATGTGTGTGTGGTGTGTGGTTTGACCGGTTGACTTGGGGAGTAATAATCCCATATCGGCCAAATGAAGGGGAGAAAAGAGAGATATATTAGGATTACCAAGTGATAAAGGTACCTAACGGGTATACCCACCTTTTGATGGTGCCTGTGGTGGGCGTGGCTAGAATTTAGTTAATTGTGTGCGTACGAGTTGAGTGCGGGACGTTACAGATGGTATCAGAGCCAACTTTTGACATCGAATGTAGGACTTGTATATAGGAGGTGCGTAAGACCTTGTGTGGGCAGCGATATGTGTATGAGATGCGTAAGACCCTGTGTGGGCAGCAATTAGGAGACAAGTCTACATTCGACTAGAAAGAAGATCCTGTACTAGATTGCACGTCCCGTATTCAGCGAGGATGCTGAATTCTTAAGAGGGGGTGAATGTGAGACCCCGTATTTCTAGAGAGTATATATACTAGTATAGTATATATATAGTATAATACTAAGTAGAAAGAATGGAAGGTGACGTGGAAGGATGGAAAGAAAGAAAGTGGGGTTGGTGTTAATTGGTGGACTATAGGATGATCCTATGGGAATTGATGGTGTGATGGCCTATGAGATTATCTATGAGGATTGAATGAATGAAGAGTGGAATGTGTGTGTGGTGTGTGGTTTGACCGGTTGACCTGGGGAGTAATAATCCCATATCGGCCAAATGAAAGGTAGAAATGAGAGATATATAGGAAAGCCCATGAAGAGGGTTACCCAACGGTTAACCACCCTTTTGAGGCAGCCTGTGGTGGGCGTGGCTAGAATTTAATTAATTGTGTGCGTACGAGTTGAGTGCGGGGCGTTACAACTGTTCTGCAGGGTTTTAACTCGAAGGATTTAATAATCAGGTCAGTCGACTACTACATCTTTTCGGTCGACTGATCAGTATTAAAATTTGAAATAATGGAAACGTTTCTTCTTTCCTTTCAATCAGTACACAACATTTTAGTTTAACTACAATATGTTCGTTTATCAACACGAACATGCAACTTTATTTGACTACCATCACCACAAGCATGGTTTACCAATTAACGTAGGGATTCTTACGATTAGTATTTTCCACACAACCACGACTTCCGGAAAAAGAAGAAGGTATTTTTCTCATAATCATCATTTTTCTACAGAGATAAACATTTATTCCAATTTAGCATGCTAGATTAAAATAAAAAAATAACATAACATTAATCATATCATTCCATTAAGTTCACCCATTCATTTCATACAATTTCACTTGTGTTCCATTATTACTTTAATCATGGTATAATCAAAGAGCAAAATAATGACATTCATTTATTCTTGCACACTTAGCACACAACCTAACATGGTATCTAAAGTAGAAGCCATGAGAAACACCCATCTTTTTGAAGAAACACGAATAGAAAGCTTTTAGAAAATCCTTTAGAATGCACGAAAGATCCTTCTCCTCCTAGGTGTAGCAAAACCGAGCCTCTCCTACTGTGATTCCCGACCTTCTTTGGATGAACACTCACACTAGAATCTACTCAATCTTTTTCTCCCCAAAATTCTCAATCTTTTCTCACTCTAATTCTTTTCTCTCTTTAATAAAATTTCTAATGTACTAAGATGAGAAGAAACTATAGGGTATTTATACTTAATTTTGGGTGGATTGAATGGCTAGGATTTGATCAACTAGTTAGGGATTAAAGGCTAGGATGAGTTTGGAAGTTGCCATAACCACCCATGACTTGAGAAACTACCTCACCACTACTCCCATCTCTTCCTCTCTCTTAGATCCATTCCGGCCTAAAAAGGGTGTGCAATGCACATCATATTGCATGCACGTGCTACCCTAGTGTCCCCCATTCTTAAGTTGTTCATGCACTAATTTATTAATTGTCTATCATTGAGTCTACACTACAAGTCACCATAATTAAAAGAGGAATAAACTAAATTGGTTTACTATTTGGGCCAAAAATCATGGGCCCAAGGAGAAATACCTAAAATAATTATAATGAGCTAGAATTTGGCCTAGGATGTTATTTAGGCTTTAAAATAACTCTTGTAGGAAACAAAGAGAATAATTAGTATATTAGGCTATGAAGAAAAATATTGGACTCTAGAAAAATATATGAAATTATGTATGCAAAAATACATACGGTCTCAAATTCTCATAAAATGAAATATATACGAATATATATATATATATATATATATATATATATATATATATATATATATATATATATATATATATATATATATATATGAGTAATGTGAGCCTCATATTTGTATGAGGAAATTTTCCTCATACAAAGTGATTATACTCACTTGGTAGGGCCCTTATGGAAGATCCAGTCCGTCCATCATTTTTATCATGCTAATATATGTATGTGTAGAAAAAATCAAGTGGTTTGGAGGTCATTCACCCATGCATCATGTGGGTCCAATTTGTGGTTCGATTTGTATTACTGTTGAAATCGTTCATTTTCCAACCACATGATGCATGAGTAAATGACCTCCAAACCACTTGATTTTTTCTACACATACATCCATTAGTATGATAAACATGATGGACGGAACGGATCTTTCATAACGGTCCCACCAAGTGAGTATAATCACATTGTATGAGGAAAATTTCCTCATACTCTATATGAGGCTCACTTTTCTCTCTCTCTCTATATATATATATAAAATAGATCGGGATGTTACAACTGGAATGGTGTGTAACTCAGTGGATTGGAATAAAATGGAAAACATGAGGGAAACTCTACAAGGAAAGTTGTTGTTTCACATGGGAAATCAATTTGGACTAAGTGTTTTAAAATTATTGACACCGCTATATTCAGAACTGCAAGGCATGCAACATAGGAAAGTTACTCTATATTTAGATCTGAAATCTTGCAATCCTATATGTAAAAACTCATTACTAAATTTGAAACCAAAAGCTTTTTAAGACATGATTGACTTCAAAATAGATTGAATAGGATAGAGGCACTGGTTGAAGTCAGAGATGATCCAAATTCCAAAACCCCATCCCAGAATCTCTACAGAAAAGTATATTTTTATCCTCTGGTTAATAACTAATACTATTGACTTAAAAACAAAACCACAACAAGAAAGCTAGTAAGCAAATCCTTCAAGTCGGAATATAACTTTTTCCCCCTCGAAGGTCGGCTTTTTTTATGACGATTGCCTTGATATAATTGACTATAATATACTTATTAATCGTCTCAAAAGCAGTTTACGATAAAATCTGTTCAATATTAGTTTTCAAAGCAAATATTGATGCATATACTGCAAGATCCTAATAAATAAGAACTTGAACCAAGTTAGTCTGTACATAAATAAGAACTTGAACCAAGTTCATCCATATTCTCCATTATGTCAGTAGTATCTATCTATCTCAGGTCCATTCCCTCCTTTTATCTCACTTGTAATTTCTGAATTAGTTTAATTACTAAATACTAACTAGTCATATCCGTGTTATCATGTCCTGTTGCTATTATGGATTTGGTGTTGTTCATGCTACAAGAAGATTAGCTATGAACAAATTATTGCTACTGTCTTTGATTTATTTTCTCTTTTTATTGACATGTGCCCCCCCCCCCCCCCCCCCCCCACCCTAGAATAATAATAACTTGAAAAAGTGGTAGCTTAGCTTTCTCTGCGAATTCTCAACTTTATAATAATGCCATTACCTTTTGCAAAGTTGTTAAGTAGTATTTAACACACAATCCTGTGAAAATTATGCCATAATATTTGAATGTTGATAATTGTAAAAGGCATAAATGTGATATATGCAGATAATATGGGATGGGTCTCCTGAATTTTTTTATTTATATAACAACACACACATTGAGATGGAATTTGTGAGTTTCTTTTTGTTCTCCATGATCATTTCATACATGACCCAAACATATGAGTCTAAACGCTAGGTGTTGTAACTCTTCTAGGTGTGGACAAGTATAGTTATGTAATCCAATAGTTGCTGAGGCTTCTCTGTTTCATGCTTCTTATTAATGTCTTTAGATTGATAGTTTCATCAGGTCACGTGGGTTCGAGTTTATTATTTTGAACATTTGTGTGCTGGCATTCAAGTGTATTTTGCATTGCTACTGAACATATAATACAAATTCAGGAACCTGAACACCTAGTTAGTGGTAATTTTAACCGACAATTCCTTCACATTGTCAAAGATATATGCTAAAGACCATTTCTGTTTTATATATACAAAAAAACCAGTCTGAAACAGCCTTGACACTGAAGCCCCAGGTATCTTTGTATGCATTAGCAAGTCCTAGTAAGACCTCATACATTACTAGTGTCAGCCTTGAGTTTGTATGTTCAATCTTTCATGTTTTCTCCTAGTTCATGGTCTGAGAATTTTGAGACAATCTGACTCGTATTTCTTTATCTTTATTCTGGTAATACATTTTACATCCAGACATGTGTTCTGAAACAAATTTTAATATAAAGAACCTATTACATGTAAGTTGGATGGTCTGTAAGTTGGATGATAAATAGAGAAAGAAACTGGATTTTAAACTTTTCCTTCTTCTCTTTCAGGCTGAATTGTCCAGGATGGTTTCAAATCTGTTCAGGATGCAGTTTTGCAGAGTGCTTGGAGAGAGATGGTTTCAAATTTGTTCAGGATGCAGTTGGCTCAGATTGCAGATAGGTTTAGTAGTGATATATGGTGATATTTATAACTCAGTGTACAAAAAAGAAAATGTCAGGCTGATAAGGCACGGTATATGGCTTAACTTGTGTTGTGTAGGTACTGGATATTTGTTGAAAAGAAGATGAACTGTCTTAATTTTTAGCTTTAGAAAGTAATGACATGTTGGTTCTTCTGCATTGCCAAGTGAATTTTCAGGTGATGGCTGATATGCTATATTTCGCTTGTATTGAAACATATGAAAGTTTGTAATAGCCAGTCACCGTGAAATTGCAGTTTTTGCTGTATGTCTCCTGTATGGTCGTCAGTTTTAAGTTTATTGGATGAACATTTTTATAAGTTTATTGTGTAGATATTTCTATATTGATATGTTTTTATATATTTGTACACAAATTTGCAAAACTTTTATAGTTTTAATGGTGTATTGATATTTTCGATAAATCGATTTTTATTTGTATCCGTAGATTTTTTTTTTGTATACAGTTAAAATGAAATAGCGTTCCTAAAATGCTGTAAAAACCACAAATATCTAAACAATAGCGTTTTTAAAATGTTGTATGTTTGATTCTATTACTGGATTGTCTAACGATAGCGTTTTTACAAAATGCTCTAACACTAATAGCATTGCCGAAACGCTATAGATTCTATAGTGTTTTAACAAAACGCTATTGAAACTATAGCGTTTGCCGAACGTTATGGAAATGCTATAGATTCTATAGCATTTTGTAAAACGCTATAGAATCTATAGCGTTTGCCGAAACGCTATAGAATCTATAGCCTTTCTATAGCGTTCGGCAAACGCTATAGTTTCTATAGTGTTTTGTTAAAACGCTATAGAATCTATAGCATTTCAGAAACGCTATACATTCTATAGCGTTTTGTCAAAACGCTATAGAGTTATTATAGCGGGGCTTTTGATAGCGTTTGTAAAACGCTATTGTAGGTCTACTATAGCATTTTATGAATGCTATCAAATGTCATATTTGTTGTAGTGAATTGTATGTTTATCTCTTCAGTATCATCGGATGACTATTGTATCAAGATATCTAAACTAGGGTTTCTTTAGATCTTTAAATGCAATGTAAACGGCTCCTAGAACAATATGATTCTATTGAGTGACGAATAGAAGAATATAGCACTTATGAGAGGTGAGCGAGTTTTTCCATTGTAAGCAGCAACCAAGTTCCAGTAGGCTTGATAGAATGTCGTAGTGAGAATTGTAATATTTTGTATATTCTCTAGTTGAAATAACATATTGGTTCTTTCTCCTCCGGATTAAGGTGAAAGTCCTAATCGGGAACAATTCTTATGTGGTTTGTGTGATTAGTGCGATCTAGTTTGCTTGGTGATTTGTATTGATTGAGTCGAAGACTCAGTTTTTCTAACAGCAGGAGAAAGAGAATTTGACGTGAGAATTTTTGTTCATGATATATGGTCTTGTAATTAAAGCAAACTGAGGCTGGAGTGGGAGCGGTACATAGGGACTAGCACGAACATGAATGCGCTAGAATTCAAAGTTGATTTAAATCACCAATGAGTCTTTTTTAATTACAGTTTAACATATATACGTACTGTGCTTATTAAACTCTGACAAATTTTTATAATCGGAATCATAAAAATGATGTCTTTTTTTGAAAATAAAAATAAAAACCTTGTTGTATTTGTCTCTCAGATAAGGACAAGAAGAAAAAAATCTGAGAAGAGCAAGAAGAAGGGACCTACCCACACTAGACTAGATATATATAACATAGAGAGTCGGTCCATACAGAATGAGGGTATGGGAAGCACCATCGCAGAGTCAGCAGACGAGATCAACTGTTAATATGTTACTACAATTCATTGTTATTGGGTAATGGGTATGTTTAGCTGCCAAGTGCCCAGTTCAACTCATGACACATCAGCATCATACACTTGTCTTTACCTTAGATGATGGTGTGGATCCATCTGTTTTCCCAAAAGAACTACTGCTGCTAGCTATCTCGTTCTGTTTTGTTACCTCTAGCGTATGAAACTTAGGTATCATCCTGATTTGTAAATGTACGTACTCCCTAATGCTAAATAAAAGCCAAAGGCAGAGGTGGCCCAAAGCTGCAGTTTTGACGACTGTGATTAGTAAGAATAGAATTATGGTTTGATGAGAACATGAACTCAGAACTCAAAGCTGAGATTGTGAATTAGGGTTTGCTGTCTGATATGGGTAAAAGCCGTAATTGACCCCCGCCCCGCGATTCTCACACGAATCACAAAACCCTTTGGAGCTTAAAGAGCCCATCAAACAAAGGTCCCAAACCAAACCTGCTCCACGGACCTCCTGCAGGCCCAATCGCATATCTCCAGTCCATCTGGGTCTCTCACCTGCCGATCCTGCTAGTCATCCCATCCGTTACGCCACAATCAACCCCCTCCCCTCCCAACAAAAAAAAAACCCAGGGATTTGATTCACGCCAGATCCGATATCGACCAACTCCATGACCGGTCGAGAATCTCTCCATAACGGACTCTCGAAAGACCTATAAATATTACTGCTCTGGTAGTGTTACAAGGTAATTACTCTTTTTGCTACAGAATTTCTTTTCCTAAATTGCTGTCTTCTGACTTAAGCATCGAATGGTCTGTTGCCGGGAATACTCCCGGTGTTGCAGGATTCTTTTTGCAGGACAGCAAGTCAGCTCCTTCCACAAACAATCCACTCGATTTTTCCTCGAATACAGAACGAAGGCCAGGATCACAACCGTTTTCCCGAATACAAGAAATCACATTATCTGTTGCTCCCACACTCAAAAAATAACCGCAACAGATTGACGTTGTCCGTGGGAAACAGCCAGTCGATCATACTCCCGATTCGAGTTCTAATCCGAAGCCATTTACTCTCATGGCACCTAAAGCTAAGAAGACCACCACCGCGGGGCCCAATCCACAGGGACCTGTTCTGAGCACATCTCGTTCTATCGAGAGGTAGGTCGAGCAACTTGCAATAGATGACCTCCGTAACGTCATCAACAACTGGCCGAACTGGGCCAACCTCCGAAACCAACTTAGTCATTTGAGAGGCAAAGCTGGACTGTCGAACCCGGCTCCGAGCCGTAGTGTTCATCGGTCCCAAGGCCGAGTTCAATGGCGCATCCAATCTCCAAAGGAACCCTGACACCCTGATGGCCATGGAGAAGGCCACGTTACTCGTGCCGAGTTCCAAGAGTTCCAGGTCGAGATCCTACGAGTGCTCCGAGGAAGAATCCGGGATGAACGAGTTTAGGCGAGGAACAAATCGAGGTTTCTGGAGAAGAAGAATCTCACGGATCGACCAAATTCAGGAACTAGCAAGATGATGTCCAAAAATGTCTCCAAGAGATGGAAGACTGCCTTGCTCGAATAGCCGGTAACGGGGAACGATCTGGTCGGGGTTGTCCGACCTCCCTTCTCTACCTGAATTCTCGACGCCCCTATTCCGAGAAACTTCAAGCCTCCCCAGTTCGAGACATACAATAGAGAGACAGATCCTGCTGATCACATAAGGGGGTTCAAAATCTTCATGATGATTTACAGTGCCTCGAATCCTCTCCTATGTTGTGCGTTCCCAGCTACTCTACGTGGCCCCACTCCGGAATGGTATTCGAAGCTCTCCCCCGGTTCGATTTTCTCTTTCGATCAATTCGAAGAGAATTTTCTTGCGCATTTCGTGACCATCCGCAGGGCAGAGGAGACGAGTGCTTTCTTTCTGGACCTTAAACAGAAGGACAGAGAGTCCCTCTGGGACTTCGTTCAAAGATTAACTGCCGAAGCCCGAGCGATCTGCCCCCTCGACGCCGGAGTTGCCTCAGCAGTGTTCAATGTCCATCATGACCAGCAGAAGGCCTTACTAGCCAAGAAGCCTCCCATCGATTTCCCTAACCTCCTCCATAGGGTCTAAAAATGCATCCGAGCCGAAGAAGCTCTGCATCCAGGTAGTTGGAAGGAGGCCCGAACGAAGGGAAAGAGGAAGGCGGATGAGTCCGAGGCCCCAAAAAAATTGCAAAAGGATCACACTGGCCAGAGGCGTCCGCCTCCGGTCCCCCGATTCGAGAAGTTCACCCTGCTCACTGCGAGTGTCTCGGTCATCCTCATGGAGATTGAGGACAAAGGGATAGTCAAGCATCCCCCCATCCAACAACAACAATAGGAGGAGGAACCGAAGATTCTACTGTCGGTTCCATTGAGACCACGGCCACGAGACTGACAATTGTCGGGCTCTTAAAGAGGAGATTGAAGCACTCATACATAGATGAAACTTTACCGAGCTCTCTCTGAATACAAGGCGAGACACCCCTCCTCGAAGGGCAGACAACCGTCCAGAAATAGGTCTTGGACCAGAGAGAACTGATGGGCTAGCCATTCTCCACTGCGTTCAGAGTGGACCCATGGGAGGAGACTCGAACACCTCCCGCAAAGCTTTCATGCTCAAAGTCAACGTGGTCCTCCATGGCGTAGGGGAGAGCAGAGCAACAGGGAACGCGCGGGGCTATCGGTCTCGTTCTCCAACGAAGATCTCGAGGGTGTCCGACTCCCACATTGCGATGCCCTCATCATCATCCTCGGTTTAGCCAATCACGAGGTTCACCGTGTTCTTGTGGACAATGAGAGCTCAGTAAACATTCTGTTTCTGGCAGCCTTCTAAGCCTTAAAACTCCACAGGGAAAGGCTAAAACCAGCGGGGTACATGCTACAGGGGTTCTCAGGTGCCCCCATCCATATAGAGAGAATCGTGACCCTCAACGTTATTGCCGGGTAGGCTCCGGCCTCCCGAACCGAAGCCACAGACTTTATGGTGGTAAATGTTCAAGCTACCTACAATGCTATCCTTGGTCGACCCAGCCTTGCATTCTTCCAAGCAGTACCCTCAGCATACCACGTGAGGATGAAATTCCCCACTGAACGTAGGTTCGGAGTCATCCGAGGTAATCAGGAGGCCTCCCGAACCTGCTACTTGGCCGCTATGGGGGTGGCAGTCCTTTCCCTCGACGCAGTCGAGCTCCCCTTTGAAAGGAGTACGACCGGCTCGGAGCCAGTCGATGAACTGGAAAAGGTCCCTTTCTTCAAAGATGACCCATCCAATTGGTTCCAAGTGAGCCGATCCCTTCCTCTGGACCTAGGGCGAGATATCATTGACTACGTCCGTCGAAGTCAGGATTTATTCGCATGGGTGCCCTGGGATATTCTTGGGATCTCCGAGGATCTTATAATGCACAGGCTGAGCTTCCACTCGGACTCCAAAACAATGCAACAGAGGTGTCGCAAATTCGCCCTTGATCGGAAGAAGGCGGCTAAGGAAGAAGTACATAAACTCCTCTTTGCCAAGTTCATTCAAGAGGCGACAAACCCAGAGTGGCTGGCCAACGTTGTGATGGTCAAGAAGCCCAAAGGAAAGTGGATGATCTGCATTGAATTTACGGATCTCAACAAGGCCTGCCCGAAGGATCTATTTTCCCTCCCGAGCATTGATGCCCTCATTGATGCAACGTCCGAGAACGAGCTTCTCAGTTTCATGGACATTTTCTTAGGTTACAACCAAATCAGGATGTACCCTCCAGACATCCCCAAGATAGCTTTCGTGATCGACCAAGGACTATATTGATACCGCATCATGCCCTTCGGCTAAAGAACGTCGGAGCAACTTACCAAAGACTCGTAAACCGGGTCTTTAGACATCAAATAGGTCGGAACATGGAAGTGTATCTAGGCGACGGCAAGAAAGCACTTGTGATGGCGGTGAGAAAGCTTCACCCATACTTCCAAGCTGTAACACCCTGCAAAATTGAATTATGACAATTTTGTTATACGTGTTACGCACGTGTATTTTGTACTGTTACGAGTAATAGTCATAACGTATTTTTCACGTATTTTTGTATTTCAATTATTTATACATTTTTCATCTCCTCAAAACTCATTTTATCCTATTTTTAGCCAACTTAAACATTAATTTTAATCTTTGTATTTTTGCGTACATTGCACGTGCTTTCAATACACGTGTCGATTACGTAAATTTCACCGTTACACGAAATATTTGTAACATTATCAAAATAAATATTTTTCGTATGTTATATTCCGATTGGTTATAAACATTTTTCCGTTAATCAAATCTATGTTATATTTTGAATATTTGTTTTTATGCGTGCATTTCACGTGCAAATTTTAAGCAATTTAATTCATAAGAATTTTCTAAGAATTATATATATTCTCATTTTATCTAAGTTATTTATTTTGATTTTAAATCTATGGGCCTTAATCTATTTTAAAGCCCAAGAGAAAACTAATCTTAAAATAAAGGCCCATGATAAAATTTTATATTAAATACACTTTTGAAATTGTCACCACACTTGTCATGTAACAAATATTTACATTTAGACGATAAACAAATAATTAAACAAATGAATAAGAATGTGTGCACGTAGAGTGCACGTGCAAAAAAGTGCACATGTGGGAATTCCTATGGTTGGCCGGCCTTATGCTTAGAAGGGGAAAGGTTGTGAGTGGGAGTTTGTGGGAGTAATGGTGAGTGGGTGTTTAATAGAGAGTGGGTATTTATTTAGGGTAGTGGGTGTCCTTTCATCTACTCAGATGATCCTATAAATAGTCCTGCCTATCTCATGAACAATTCACAAGAATCAAAAGAAAAGAAAAAGAGAAAAAAAGAAAGAGAGCAGAGCATTTTCGGTTTTTGGCAAAGAGAACGGGAAGACTTGACTTTGCTAGGAGGAGAAGGCTAGCATCTTGGTGGAGCTAGGAGCAACATCCAATGAGTTTTCTTCCACTTTCTTTCTTCAACTAAGGTGGGTGACCTCTTGAACTTTCTAAAATATAGTATTATGCATGTGTATGAAAATTTATATATAAACTTGATTATACATATGAGTAGTGGTTAATTTGTAATGATAAAATTTAGAATGAAAATACAAGCTAATTGAAAGAATGTCATGTAGATAAGTTGAAATGATGTTGTTTGAGTGCATGGTAATACATTATGATTAGATTAAATGAATTGGATATAAATTTGTACACAAAGTTGCTAAATCCTGCAAAGAAAGTTACTGTTTTGAGTTTTGAAAATCATGTTTAATAAAATAGCTGGAATCTAGAGCTAAAACTTTTTTGGGAGAATAATGTATATGTCAGGAGCATCTCTTTAAAATTTTATAAGATTTGAAGTTCGTTTACTATTTTAATAAAATCTAAACTTAGAATTGGTTGGTAGTTGACTAGTTGCTGGAAATCTATACACATTTCGGTTTTTGATCATTTCAACATTATAAATAAACTAATTTGAGAAAAGTCAGAACTAAAAACTTGTAGTAGACTCTTTAACCTTTTTATAAAGTCTAAGAAATCAAATTTTCACAAAGAATTGAATTTATAATAAATTTTACAAGAATGAACAAGTGGCAATATTTCTATATTTCGACCCTACTATATATTTCGAAGAATTCAGGATTATAGATACAATATTTTGGAGAAACTTATAACTAATAAATTGTATTAGACTTCTATACCTTTATTGTGATCTAAAAAACACAAAGTTTTATGAAGTGTATAATTTTCTATGATTTTTACAAGAAGCATGAACTGCAGTTTTCTGGTTTTGAACTTATTGTTTTGCAAATGTATTTAGATGAAATAATTGAGGATGATTCTAAGTGTTTTTAACTACAAAGTTATAGTAGAATCTTTTATGAAAATAATGAATCTATCTTTTGAATAGAATTTATATTTATAACTGAAATATGGATGAGTAGGAAAGGGTTTTTATTGATAAAAATGAACTTTGTATTTGGAATATATTCTTGAAGAATTAATATATGTGAAAATGAGTTTTTGTTAATCAAAGAGACTTTGTAATGAATTGTTGGTTGTGTGATCAACCGGGAAGTGTTTACTTCATGATTAGTAAATGAATAAATGAAGGTTTTGAATGAAATATGAATACATAAACATGAGTTATAAGGGTATGAGTACCCCAAGATGTCGAATATGAAAATATGTTGATTCTAGAAGCTTAGTGAGACCCGGGTACCGGCAAGTGTTGAAAATGATTATTAATTTTAAGAAAGGGCCAGTATGGGCTATCGTTCTCGGTATTTTGTGTAACTCCGGTAAGGGGGTAAGCTAGCTCTAGTGGTATTATTTATTCATGTTTCAAACTTAAGGATTAGACACTAAGGAAAGATGTAATAAAACTTGGGCAAACGTAAGTGGGGTGCGTCTATATAGTCAGGCGGTGGATTTCGGGACTATAAACCCAGTCAGGCGGTGGATTCCGGGACTGTGGTTGTTTGCGGAGCGAGATGGGCCTCAATTAAATCTGGAATTATGATTGATCGGGCGGTGGATTCCGGGATCATGATTAGTCGGGCGGATAGAAGGCAGATCTCTAATATATTATGGGGCTAGAGCGGCACTTGTGGGATGTTCGCACGAAGAGGATTTTGTATAGTCGGACGGTGGATTCCGGGACTGGAATCCGTACTCGTGGAATGTTTAAACCTTGATTTTGTTACCGAGTAGTTTTTCATGGCGAGGGATTAAACCCTTTAATTTGAAATACGTAGGTGATTGCCCTTGAACCTATGTAGGATGGGTGCATAGAATCTGAACAAGTATGCATTAGTGTTATTGTAGTATAACATCTGTATTAGGCATTAAGTCATATTATGCACTGACATGTTTAGATAGTCACTCTTTTACACTTTATTTATGTATTCAAGTTTGTATTTGCTAAAGTAAGATATTTCGTTATAATACAGCATAGAGAGGATCGCTGTTTATAATATTGCGTCGGTTGTAAGCAACTGACGTGCCCATAGATTTTCAGTGCAGGGCCTTATTGGATTGACAAGAACTTAAAGACGGTTGATGATAAAGATTATATCCATGATTAAAGCTGCTGATATCTAGTTGTATTTCATGTTGTATTTTATTTAACTTCCGCTGCGTAACTCTGTAACAAACAATGTGTATAATGAAAAGTTTTAATTTCCTTGTAAAATTGTACGAATTGAAGTAAAAGATCTTGTTGTACTACGAATTACATGTGAATGGAATTCAGGGTGTTACACAGGCCCACTCCATTCTAGTCCTTTTAGACCAACCCCTCAAGAAAGTACTCCATAAACCTGAGATGTCAGGCCGTTTGATCAAATGGTCTATTGAGTTAAGTCAGCACGACATCAACTATATGCTCTGAATTGCAATCGAGTGTACCATTCTCGATACATCCGAAGTCTGGGAAGATGAGCCAGAATGGAAACTCTATGTTTATGGGTCGTCCTGCGAAGGCAATAGCGGGGCCAGAGTCATATTTAGGGGCCCAGACTCCTTCGTTTTCCAATACTCTCTTCCCTCAACTTTTTGGCCTCCAACAATGAGGCGGAATACGAGGCAATGATCGCAGGACTCCTCTTTGCCCATAAAGCAGGAGCCAAACACGTAAGTGTTTTTAGCGACTCCCAGCTGGTCGTCAATCAGATTTTCGGGGAGTAAGAGGCTCGCAATGTCCGAATGATTCTATACATGACACGCGTTTGATTTCTTGTCTCAAAATTTCCAGAAGCAAGAGTGACCCGGATCCCTCGAGAACAGAATACCAAGAAAACACTCTCTCTAAAATGGCTTCTTACTCCTTCGAAGGATTAGATCATAATGTCTTCGTGGAGGTTCTCCTAAAACCCGGCATCGAATTCGCCGAACTGCCCGAAGTCAACTGCATCGACCCACCCGTGGGGACAACAACTTAGATGTACCCAATTTTGAACATCCTAAGTGCGGGTGAACTACCCCATGATCCATCCAAAGCTAGAAAGATTCAGGCCCGTTTGGAGAGACTCACACTCATCAATGGAACACTCTTCAAATGATCGCACACCAAGGCAGACGAGAGGCCTTATCTCCACTGCCTAAATCCTGAGAAGGCCAAATACGCATTAGAATAGATACACGAAGGAATCGGCAGCTGCCACATGGACAGCAGAACACTTGCAAGAAAAATACTTAATCACGGGTACTACTGGACGACCTTCCTCCAAGGTGCTCTGGACTTTGTGAGAAAATGTGGTCCCTGTTACAGGTACTCCTCCATTCGACACACTCCCTAAGCTGAACTCAAATCACTAGCCAGTCTGGCTCCTTTTGCTATGTGGGGGACAAACCTGTTCGGCCCTTTTTTGAAAGCGACTGGCCATAGGCACTTCCTCATCGTCGAATAGACTATTTTATCAAGTGGGTCGAGGCGAAATCCCTCGCCCCCATGACCGAGCATCAGTCACAACAGTTCTTCCAATCTTTTGGAAGAACATCGTTTGTCAATTTGGTTTCCCTCGAATTTTGGACACCGACAATGGCAGCCAGTTCACCGGCAAAATCTTCTGCAAATTCTGTGCCGACCTAGGGATCTAGCAGAGGTTCTCTTCCATCTCGCACCCCCAGTGCAATGGCTAAGCTGAGAACGTCAACAAACAGATCATGGAAGTGCTGATGAAACACCTAGATAACTCACTGAAAGGACTGTGGGTCGAAGAGTTACCAAACGTGTTGTGGTCATACTAAACCACTAAAACATTACCAACAGGCGAGTCCCCTTTCAACCTAACTTTCGGAACCGAAGCATTCATTGCCTTGGAGGTCGGTCTCCCCTCCCCACACATCATAAGCTTCGCTGAAAGTTCCAACTCAACAGGCCTAATGGCCAACCTCGATCTCTTCAACAAGGTACGCGAAAAGTCAACTATCAGAAGGAACATCTTCAAAGGGTCGAGCGCTTCTATAATAAGAAAGTATGACCAACCAACTTAAAAGAGGGCAACTTTGTGCTCCGACGGCTTGCCATCTCCGAACCCACCAAGAAAGCAAAACTTGCTCCAAATTGGGAAGGTCCTTATAAGTACTCCAAAGTGGTCTATCTAGGGACCTACCGACTCGAAGACCTAGGCGACAAGGCAGTCAAGAGAACTTGAAAAACAGAGCACCGGATTAAGTACTATGAATGCCCTTAAAACGAGTCAAACTCGTTACAAGGCAAATGTAATAAGCTCTAGCTTTCAGTGGCCACCGAATAAAGTTGTTTCAGTTTCGTCAATCAATCTTTGTCTTCTCCTTTTCAAAACAAAGTCTAAACTTTGGAAAGAGTGCCTCGACAGAGCACTTCGACTCTGAGTCATGCACAGTTCTCACTGCTAAGTCTAAACCTCAGAAAGAACACATCGACATAGCACCTCGACTCTGAGTCTTACGCAGTTCTCATTGCCAAATCTAAACCTCGGAAAGAGTGTCTCAACAGAGCACATCGACTCTGAGTCATACACAGTCCTCACTACTAAATCTAAACCTCAGAAAGAGTGCCTCAATAGAGCATCTTGATTCTGAGTCTTATGCAGTTCTTACTACTAAGTCTAAACCTCGGAAAGAGTGCCTCAACAAAGGACCTCGACTCCGAGTCTTACGCAGTTCTCACTGCTATGTCTAAACCACGGGAAAAAAATGTCTCGACAGAGCACCTCAACTCCGAGTCTTACACAGTTCTCACTGCAAAGTCTAAACCTAAGAATGAGTGCCTCAACAGAGAACCTCGAATCTGATTCTTACGCAGTTCTCACTGTTAAGTCTAAATCTCGGAAAGAGTGCATCGACAGAGCTTATCGACTCCGAGTCTTACGCAGTTCTCACTGCCAAGTCTAAACCTTGAAAAGAGTGTCTTGACAGAGCACCTCGACTTTGAGTCTTACGCAGTTCTCACTGCTAAGTCCAAACCTCGGAAATAGTGTCTCAATAGAGCACATTGACTTTGAGTATTACGCATTCTCACTGCTAAGTCTAAACCTCGGAATTAGTGTCTCGACAGAGCACCTCGACTCTGAGTCGTACGCAGTTCTCACTGCTAAGTCTAAACCTCGAAAAGAGTGCCTTGACAAAGCACATCGACCCTGAGTCTTACACAGTTCTCACTGCTAAGTCTAAACCTCAGAAAGATTTTCTCGACTTCGAGTACTATGGGGTTTTCTCTGCTACATCTAGAGCTCGGGAATCGCCCTAACCCCGAATTTAACATGGATCTCTCCACTGCCAAGAATTCAACATCACAGATCTCAACAAAAAAAAGTTAATCTACTAGAAATGATAAAATTTATTGATCGAAAGGTGATTACAAAGGTTGTGGCCAGTTCGCAAAAGGCATACAAAATGCTGAATGCTAAACCTACATCTATACATGATGCACTTCGTACCACGGAACACTGGCTACTTCTCACACATTGAGGAGAAGAAACAAGTGAGGGCACCTCGATAGTCGACTCCAAGACTCTGTTACAAAGAAGAGAAGCACTCATGAAAAGGCGACAGGTTCCTCTTAGCTCGTCAGTTTCCATGAAAGAGACATCATATCGACGAAAGGTGATGATGATGAGGCCCACCGGGAATCCCTAGGGGAAGGTGGAAGTTGAAGCAAAAAAGGCCCGGATCTCCGTTCCTCCAGTCGACCGAGCTAAGAAAATCTCGAGAGAATGATGAAGAGCCCTCTAATATAGGTAACTCTACGCCCCCAAGTCTTGATCCCCTATCGGAAGCATCAGATCTTGTAATCTGAGTCGCAAGCGATGAACTTCAACACAAGTCACGCTTTTTCGCTTCAAGTCCCCTCGGCTAAGCGAAGACAAAGCAAGAACTTCCAACTGGAAAATAGCGACCAAACCCCCAATCTGAGCACAAGCACGGAAGAAAGAATCCCTTAAGGTTCGGTCGCAACTGTTACAGATCTTGAAATTCGAGTAGATAAGCCAAGAAAAGGCCCCAGCATTACGAGCCCTCCAAAGTCAAAGACTCAAGGACTCAAATCACTCTCCAAAAACTTCATCAAGGTAACATTCACTTGTTGGAATAAATGGCATGGAGGCTATGAGATTTTATAGGCAACTCTGCCAACTACTCATTAATTATGCGTGAAAAGTCAACCCTTCAATTTCCAAGGTCTAAAGTAACCTCTACTCCCAAGAAAGGATGATGTGAGCTGGCATATGGCGGCTTCTTGCATTCATCACTCCTTACATTCCAACCTCGAGCGGGCCCTTATACAACCATCTGGTAGGGATACCTGAAGGATTGATACTGCGAGCCACAAAGTACTTCTGCTTCCAACCCTTGATAGAATCAGGATGACTGTGCACCATCCGTTACCCCCGACTAGGCGAGATATACCAACGGCAGGGGTGAAACGGTAGCACTTTAAAACCCAAACACACCTCAAAATTCTTCAGGCAGAGAGGAACCCCTTTCTCATGGCACACCATGACTATGGTCATTAGCTGCTTCCACGAATTCGGCACATATTGCATAGGGCTCTGGCCCGCCCTGTTCAGCACCTCCTTCATAAAAAGATGAAGAGGGGAGAGCAGACCCGAGTGGAACATATCCACGTTCATCCTGCAGAACTCCCTCGGGAGATCGGCATTCGATCGAAGATTAGTGTTCGGAAGCATCAGCTCAACTTGGGGAGGGACGCGATAGACCCTCCGAAGCGACTTAAGGTCGTTCGAAGCTAGGACACACTCTTCATCTCGTCCACATCGGTCACTGACCTACTCGGCAAAGGTAGAACGTTGGGGAGAAATTCGTCCTCCAGGTCATCGGCATACGTTCAGACGAACTTCAAGCGATTGGACGATCGAGGCGGTGCGACCAACAGGGCCACACCAAAGGAAACCTTTGCCTTCGGGGACAATCTGATATCGATAAGCTCAGCCTCTAGCACCACCCTTAAGAGTTCATCCAAGGTCCACTCTTTCTCCATGAGCCGTTCCTTGCCTTCCTGACCACCTATACCCCCCGACGTCTGGGGCGAGCCATGGGTATCTTCCAAGCTGGGCTTCGGGTTCAAAAGTCCTCTTTCTTGTGGAGGAGAATGAACTAAGGAACTTGTGGTCGATCCATCCAAGAAAGATCTAATCCCCGATCCACTTCAGTCACTTGAAGAAGACGAGCTGCTAACCTCCACGGTCGACATTCTCAAAGTAGCAATTTTTCAAAAAGGAACTCCAGGTGCAAAGAAAACAAACCCCCCAAATCGACAAGGAGGAGCAGATTTATAGAAGCAGATTTTGTCATGAACTATTGGCACGTGCCGTCCCCTCGAATTTCGTGAAATGTGACCTCTAGAATGACTACTGTCACGTGACGACTTCTTGAATCCCACAAAACTTGACAGAGTAAGAGGACATGGGTACAGGAAACTGACGTCACCCACTCCGCTAGCACTTAAGCCTGATAGGCATCCCCCCCGACCAACACGGGAACCGACGCAACGAAGGATTTCTTCAGGCCATGATCCACAACAAGGGTCGTAATTCAGATTCACAGGTCGAAATGATACTCCGGCTCCAAGCCTCGAACACTACCTCAACGGTAGACACCACAACTCGGCGTGGTCGCCAACGCTTTTTCCACAAGTTATCTACTAGTCAGAAATGTTCGATAGCTCATCTCCGAAAGTGGGAGGCTCATAATATGGGTAAAAGTCATAATTGACCCCTGCAATACGATTCTCGCATGCATCACAAAGCCCTCTGGGGCTTAAAGCGCCCGTCAAACAAAGGGCCCAAACTAAACCAGCTCCACGAGCCTTCCGCAGGCCCAATCGCATACCTCCGGTCCCCGCCGATCATGCTAGTCATCCCACGGTTACGCCCTCATCACAACCCCCCCCCCCCCCCCCCCCCCCCCCAAAAAAAAAACAAAAAAAAATTAAAAATAAAATAAAATAAAATAAATAAATGAATTTGATTAACGCCATATCCGATATCGACAGGACCCCATGACCTACCAAGAATCTCTCCGTAACAGACTCTCCAAAAACCTATAAAATACTACTGCTCTGACTGTTACAATGTAACCACTCTTTTTGCTACGGAACCCCTTCCTCTGAATTGTTGTCTTCTCACTTAAGCATCGGAGGGTTTGTCGCCTGGAATACTCCCGGTATTTCATGCTTCTTTTTACAGGTCGGCAAGTTGGCTCCTTTCACAACCAATCCACTCGATTTCCCCTCAGATACAAAACGAATGTCGGAATCACGGCCGTTTTCCCGAATATACGAACTCACATTATCTGATGCTTCCGCATCCAAAAAAAACAACAGCAGCAGTGTCCATATTAAATAACGGTAGTTTTTTTGAGCAACACATATGTCGACATACAAAGCTTGAGACAGGTTCAGTCAAATGAACTTTGAATCGTAAGTTTGTAATTGATATGAACAATGCAGTCAGGGCTAGTGTACTGGAATGTATATTGACCCCATAAGATTTGAATCCCTGAGGGTCCTACTTGCACCCTCATAGCTCAACACAGGGTGACTATCATATGTTTGTCGTCTTCTCAGTCTTATCATATTTTGCATATATACATCAATTCTAAATTCGTACAAGAGATAATTCAAGAAAGCAAACTAGCAAGGCCAATTTACCACGAGAAGTGCCAACAGCTTGATCCAAAATAAAAGCCTAGCTCCTTCCATCCTGGAATTCGCTGACACTCATTATCTCTGCCTTTTGAATCACTCTCTCTCTCTCTCTCTTTCTGTGTACAAAATGTTATAAATGAAATAGAGTTTCAATCAATTTGGTCTTTTAATTAGTACCAGTTAAGCTAGCTAGCTCACATTTAGCTTTAAAGCAAATCCAAACCGACAAACTTATGTGAATTCGGAAAAACACAATTGGCGCTAGCTAAATCACACAAAGAAAGAAATCGTAATTTAGCAAATGTCCCCATTTAAATAAAGTAGCTAGTATATATTTCAACTATTTTAAAAAATTAATAAATACCTCCAGTTTGGACGGAATCGTTAAAATCTTCGTTAAATGAACTTACGTGCGTTACACGTGATATATAAAATAACCTAAATACCCATGATAAATAGCAAATGTCTCTATTCAGAATGTGGAAACTAGAATATACCTCCACTATTTAAAAAAAATGATATTTGAGATATTTTAGCTAGTGCCCTCATTCAAAATGCGGAAACTAACATATACACCCATTATTAAAAAATTTTAAAAAATACAGTCAGTTTGGACAAAGCAGTTTTATGGTTTCGAACACTATATAATACGTGTTTGTTATTTTGACAAAACAAAATAAAATAAAAAACTAAAATCAATATCAGCATCAATGCTTTGTTTCCACATTTCAACTTGAGTGTTGTTGAAGATGATGCACAACCTAGTGTGACCTTAGGTAATACCACATTAATTAACAAAGTTCACGAATAGTTCGTTAAATTCGCAAATTATTTACAAAGAAATAATTTGCCGAACAGATTCGCGAATTATTTACAGATTTGCATTTAATATCCACAGTTCGCGAATTAGTCACGAAAATCACGAATTAAACGAATGTTTTACAAATTTAGCGAATTATACAAGAAATAAATAAATATATATATATATATATATATATATATATATATATATATTTATTTATTTATTTATTTATTTATTTAGGTGATGAGGACTAACTACTTAGATGCATTAAATTTTGTATTTCTTTCTTCCTAAACTTTTGCCGATTTTTTTTCCGAATTTGCCGATTTTTTTTTGATTTCCGAATATTAAATCTTATCGAATTATTTAAAAACGAATAATTTGTAACTATGGATAATACACAAGCTACTGTTGAACCTATTGTGAATGAAGATGATGGAAATGATGATGCACATTCTAGAGGGGAACATGAGACCACACAATCTGTTGTAATAGATGATGATACACAAGCCAGTGATGATGCACAACAATCTGTTGTAATAGATAATGTTTTTTGTGTTTTTTGGGGTCAAAATCAGACGTAGAACCTATTTCAATTACATTGTTATCATCAGTAGAGAAAGAAAGTTGTTTAGACTAAGTAACAACAAATAACACTTACATTTTCACAACACCTAACACTGAAATGGTGTAGTTATATACTAGTTTCCGCATTTTGAATGAGAGCATTTGCTAAAATATCCAAAATAGCACTTTTTTAAATAGTGGGGGTATATGCTAGTTGCCACATTCTGATTGGGAGAGCATTTGCTAAAATACATTTTATCATGGGTATTTAGGTTATTTTACATATCACCTGTGATACACGTGCGTTCACTTAACGGGATTTTTAACTATTTTATCCACAAAGGTGGATCTGGGTCCAAGCAGCCCAAGCGGCTGCTTTGGGCCCCCAAATTATATAGGGTCCCTTTTTAAAAAATATATACAGTGTTATTTTTAAAAAAAAGTAATAAGAAGAAGAAACCCATACCTGATCTCAAACTCTCCAAGTGAACAACGATTTGCCTTCACGCATGACGCATTCATTTATGGTTTCTCACAGTGAACGAGATCTAGGTTTTGATCCCTCTCCTCCTCCTCCTCCTCTCTCTCTCTCCATCCCAGATTCCCAATTTTTGTTTTGTTTTGGGTTCTTCTTCTTCTTAATCAAAGATTCAAATTTCCTGAGTAAGAGTAACTCAAATCAAATCGGCGCCACCTCCAGTCCTCCGTCACCGTCGCGGCGTCGCCCCCCATCGCTAGTTGCCATTCGCCCGTCGCCATCCCCCTCATGGCGAGTCGGTGGCACGACCTTCGTCACCGTCTCTCCCCGCAAGTAATTTATTTTTTTTCTTCTTCTGGATTTTTTATTTTGATTTTTTTATTTTTTAAAGTCATTTTGGTGCTGGTGCTGGTGCTGGTGCTGGTGCTAGAGTGCTATTGTGCTAGTTAGGATTAATTTTGGTGCTGACTTTTTTTTAATTATTATTATTTAATTTTTTCTAAGCCATATTGAACTATGAAATATACAAATTAATGCTATTTTCTTTCATATGATTGTGTTCTCAGACTCACTAACAGAAGCTTGAATGTTGACAGTGAGTTTGCATCTGAATATTGTTTTCTCTGACTCTCTCAGTTTTCTGTTTCCTGTTGGATGTATATCTTGACATAGAAACCACAATTCGTAAGAATGAAGTACTTTGATTAATCGGCAATTGCAATATCAGTTTCAAAATGAGACATAAAGTAAGAACCTAGTCAAAGTTAGGTGGTGTAAGATTTACGATTTGAATGACCTGAGTCAGCTAATTGCGCCTAGATTGATATGGATGCTTCAATGTAAGAAACTTAAAAGAGTAATCACTTTATTTTTATGTAAGTAAGACAACATCTTAAAAGAGCAATTTTGCAACTTATTGATCTTTTCTACATATTTTTTTTCAAACTCAATCGCACGAACAAACAACTTAGTAGTTGGTTCGACCTTGAGTACTATTGTATCACAGTACAGAGGCCATGGATATGAAATATTATGGAGAACTGTAAGCAGAAGGGTTATGAAATACAATTTTTTTATTTTATAAACTTGCGAAAGGCTCCATTTTAGAACTTACTTAAGACCCTCTAAAACTCAGATACGCTCCTGTTTATCTAACCTGAGAGTATTTCTTAATTTTTAAAAATAGTAAGGATATTTGCTAGTTTGTACATTTTTGAATGAAGGCATTTACTAAATTATGTCAAGAATGAATAATTAGGTAAAAGGCTTTCTTTTTCTTTTTTTAATAAATATTTTATTGTGTTTAAGAATGTAAAAGGAAAATATTTTGAACTCTATCATGTCTGGTTATTGGTAGAAGAGAATAAGTTGTCGATAGCGTCGATGAAGGTTTTTTTGTCTGTGATGAATTAATTCGAGGAGGCTTATTTTTGTCTGTTATGAATTAATTCTTCAACTCGAGTAGCTTATGGTGATGAGGACAAAGGTTTGGGAGATGCGGACTTCTTGTCGACTACAATTGTGTAAGTTGCAACTCAATACAGCGTCTATAGGTTCAAAATATAGAAGGGAAAAAAAAATTGAACATGTAAGAACGTTTCTCACATATAAAAAATGACAAAAATAAAAATAAGAAATACGACGAAAATCTGTAGTGGTCGTTTGCTAAAAAATTCTCAAAAAAAGGCCAGGTGAAACAAGTTGTATCGTCTAACATGTTCAGTAAAAAAAAAAATAGTATTGTTCCGCATCGCATATTTTTTTTTATTTTTAAAATCTTAATTCTACATTAGATTAAAATAGTTAGTAATTAGTAGTATATTAGAGTATTAAATTATTAAGTAGGTAATTAATAAGAATAATTACTTAGGATGATTAAATAGGGTTAGATTAGGATAAATAGTGAGAAAGGGCTCCTTAATTGTTGGACGGGACATGTTGTCCCGTCCAAGCCATTTTTGGCTTCAACATGTCTCGTTTGACGATTTTTCGATTTTATTTTATTTTATTTTATTTTAATATTTTTTTCAGACGGTACCACATGTATCGTCCGATCATTTTTAAAAAAAAATCAGACGTTTGTTTCGTCTGATCCCATTTTTAAAAAAAACAAAGGGACGGAACCCTATAATTTGAGAATTGCCAATTCGTTTCTCAAATATGAAATGGACTGTAACGATTTTACCAAAATATGACAAAATAGCAAACGACTGTAGACCGTCGTTTCTCCAAATATAAAAATTTGTCAAATATAGCAAATGACTGTAAAAGCTCTAAGAAAACAAATATTATGATAAAATTTTCACTACAGTGCCATCAATATTTATTGGGAACTGATGAAACATGTGCTTAAATATGTAACAATTACAGGTAATATATCTTTAACTTGAATAAGAATAGAAAAAAAAAGGAAAATTATTGTTGAAGGATATATCATATTGATGTCTGGTTCATTTTAGTTTTTCATGTCATAAATGCTGAAGTAGGAGTTTTCAACTTAAAATGCAAGAACACCACATTTTAGTTTATAAAAAGTACAATCTTCAAGCGGAAGGAAAAGATAATTGTGTAGCTTAAATCTAATTGTATTTGTACCTTTTTCATCTCTTCACAATGATAAGTTATACCTATAATTGTGTAGTGGCTGTGCACTCCTTTAGTGGACACGGCGTGTGTACTAAGCCTTCGAGCGTTCATATCGACGATTCGAACCGTCTACATTGATTTACACATCTAAATTAGTCTAAATATGTAAAATCAAATCATTTGAAATTCATTTACCCATCCCTTGAAGTGTTACAAAATTGATGGCTGAAAATCATTGTTTTTTATAGTCATATGATGGATGGGCAAATGAATTTCAAATGATTTGATTTTACATATTCAGACTAATTTAGATGTGTAGATCAATGTAAACGGTTCGGATCGTCGATACGAAGGCGGGAAGGCCGACTGCACACGAAGGGGTAGTGCACAACGGAAGTTTTCCTATATATATATATATATAGAGTCCACTTCTATTGTGCACTCAGCCTTTCTGTTTTCGTATTGACGATCTGAACCGTTTACAATTATCTACATATCTAAATTAATCTAAATATAAAAAATCAAATCATTTATAATTCATTTGCACGTACATCATGTGACTATAAAAAAAAGGTTTCTTCCATTGCAAACGCAAATATAGCATTTGCAATTTACAAACTACTTAACTCGACATTGCCTTGGCAATGACAAGGCAATGACGGGTTAAGGCAAAATATAAAATTTTGCCTTATGCCTTAATCCGTCATCGTTAATAACGGGTGAGATGGTTTGCACGCGTTTGTACAACATTTATGTTTGCAATAGAAGAAATCAAATAATATATATATATATGTATATATTAAGGCAAAATTTTATTTAAAAAAATCTGGACCGTTGGATCTTCCAGATCAAAGTTCGCACGGATCTGTGCGAACAGATCCGCTTCCGACCCCGCTTCCGATCCGTTTGCAACAGAAGAAAGCTCTCTCTCTCTCTCTCTCTCTCTCTCTCTCTATATATATATATATATATATATATATATATATATATATATATATATATATATATATATATATATATATATATATATATATATATATATATATATATATACATATATATATAATGAGTAAGTCTATTAAGAGCTGGGAAGCTGAAATTCTTATCGGGAGCTGAAGATCTCAGCAGTTGGATTTCGATCCGATGACTGAGATCTGATCCGCCCATCTTCAAGGATCAGTGAGAATAGTCGGAGTTAAAAGTGGAATTTCCCCTACTCTCATTTTCGTCAGCTCTTCCCAGCCTTTCATCTCTATCGCCTATCTCCTCTCTCTCTCTCTCTCTGTCATCGCTCCCGAACTTGAGCTCTCTTTCATCGCTCTCGAACCCACAACACAGCCCCCCAAATCAAATCGCTCGCAACCCCCAAACACTAGCTTCGAAATCCATCTCCACCTCACTTCAGCCGCAAACCCTAAAATCCTATCCCCCAAACCCTAGCTCAAATCCCAAATCGAACTACCCCGACGCTTCCCCTCCCCCCCGTACAGACGCTCCTCCATGACGCTCCCCGACCCACCTACAACCCCCGACCAATCTCCATATCCTCCATCTCCTACCTCAAATATCATTCAAAATCCTCCCCGGATTCCCAAGTCGACGGCGACCCCGTAATCCAAGCTACTGCTTCCATCTAAGACACTATCAGGTATTCAATCCTAACCTTAGTTTTTGTGGCTGGATTTTGAATGCTTGCTGAGATTTTTACAAGGTTCTTTGAAATGGTCTATTTGGCTATATTAATTTAGGAGTCATATGAAGATGTTTTGTAACTGGTGAACTGCTACAATTTTTAAAAAATAGTAAAATGAGGGTTTCTTTGGTCTCACAGTAAATTTTTCTATGGAAATTGGTTTTGATGAAGATATATTGTTGTGTGCATTCCAAGTGTTTGAATAAATGTTACAACCAATGGGGATGTGTGGCTTGTAAGTGATTAAAAAGTAGGGACATTTAACTCTCTATTAGATGATTTTTAGGATTTTAGATGGACATTGGTGTGGAATTGAATGGGGTTTTACTTTTGGGCAACTAAAATTCGCATTGATTTGCATGAAGTGAAAATTAATTATATAGAAGTATTAGGAGTATCTTCATACCTCTTTGTTTAAGTTATTACGGAAAAATGGTGTATGATGCTGCCCACTTTAAGATATACAATAACCCTAGGTCAAAGGAAGGGTTTTAAGTGTTGTTTAGGACATTCATAGAAGGTGAATGCATCATAGATGTTAGTGAACTTTTGATATATATTTCTTATTGACATTATTTATTTGTTATTCCATTCTAATACTAAATTTGGAGGAAATTAGTTCTACAATATTTTTTTTACAGATTTAAGTCACAAATTTTGAGGTGCTAAGATGTTTTCTAACTGGTAAACTGCTACAATTTTTAAAAAATAGTAAAATGAGAGTTTATTGGGTCTCACAGTAAATTTTTCTATGGAAATTGGTTTTGATGAAGATTCATGCCTTCATTTTTGAGTTCATGGAGTTAAACACACATGTAGACAAACTCCAAAACACTCGAATTGAAACTTGGATCATAAAGTTTCATGACCAGACTCCAAAACACTCAAATTCAGACTCCGACTCTCCTCCCCGCTGTAAACCCATCCCGAATTAAAACAAGCAAACAACCAACAACACAAAAGGAAGTAAGATTCTCTTGATGGCTTGAAGTTTTCTATCAAATGGAGAACAATTATAGATCCTCTTTCCCTCGGTGATATTATTAATTTCATTGCCAATCTCTGTAAGGATTTTTTTTAGAAAAACATTTTTCATTTATAAATTGTCGTGTCGTGTGCTTATTCATTGTGCTTTTGCTACACTAAATTGTCGTGTGCACCTATAGATACTTAATATATGGGATGTATATAGTGTCCATATCAGTTTTACCATTCTTATGACACTGCCCACATTTATTGAGAATTTTACAAATCCACCACTTTTCGAGATTAGTAGGTAATTCGGGATAATTTTGTGATTGTGAAGATGATCACTTTCTCTGATTTTTGTAGGGATAAATAGGGCCATGTCGTATGCTTAATAGATATCAGTTATTAGTTACATTGTCTGGATACTGACAACTATTTCAGTTTAATTATTACAACTTACATGATTCTTACATGATTTCAATTTAATTTTTGACCCATTTCTGTAATTATTGTTCTTCAATACCAAATAGCACATTTGTTAAATTAATCGTTATGTCTTCGGTGTTTGCAGGCTAAATGATGATGGACATAAAAGAGATGCATGATTTGAAGTTTATCTTCGAAAAGTCGGTAAAATGATTTTGTTTATACAAATAATATCAAGTTAGTAGGCAATGATGAAAAGTATATGCATGATTTGTTTTGGAAACTAGTAGGCATGGCTTAATAAAGCAGCCCTAGTGACAATGAAATTATTTCTGCATTAGACTCACTTATACTTGATTTATTAGTAGGCAGTGATGACAAGTTTACGCATGATTTTGTTTATTCATGATTTATCCCTTGTGGAGTGCGTAGGCAGTGATGAAAAGTTTATACAAGACAAGGTAAATGATTTTCTTTTTTTTGCACCCTCCTAACAAGTTAGTGTGCAAGTCATTTCAGCTTCATGTTCAGCTTATGTTTTCGGCAATTGGTATACCAAATTTTTAAGGGTGGTGTTCAGCTTCTGTTGTTCAGTTTCTGTTGTTTTGAGCTGGGGAGCTGAAATTTTTAGGTTGCGCTCACCCTATTGTCAATAGAAGTTGTTCTGAGCTTACACATTTTGAACTTCATGTTCAAATGCTCTTGTACTGAGCTTACACATTTTGAGTTTCATGTTCAGTTTATGGAGGTGTTATATTGAGCTTGAATGATTTTTGCTTCTCCAGTTGTTGTTCTGAGCCTACAGTTTTCTTTACTGCTGTTGTTGTTCTGAGCCTACAGATTTTCTGGCTAAAATTTTTTGTTGTCGTTCAAATAAATGTCTATTCCGAATTTGATGATACCCTGTCAATTTAAATTAACAGCTTTACCATGTTCATCAAACACTATCCAGGAATTCAAAAGTTTATTTGCAATTCATTATAATACATATATTTACGTACTTGCTTCTTTATTTTTTGATGAATCACTTTGTTCAGGAATTCAAAAGGAAGAACAAGAAGGATGTTAGTGGAGAACTCGAGAGCCTTGAGAACACTCTTCAACTGCCCTATTTTGACCCATTTGAGAATTTTTTGACTGCCAGGAAGTTCAAATGTGTGTCTTAGTGTGTTGGTCATGTATGGAATGTAATGGAAATAATGGAACTTGAAAGTTAAAACTAGTTTGTAGTTACAAATTTGTTTTTAATCCTTTTGTATAATCTCCATTTGGTTTCTATTGTTTTCAACAATTGGTGTACACATTGGTTGGTGGTTGGTGGTATTCAGTTTCTGTTGTTATGAGTTTACACAATTTGATACTTCATGTTCAATTTATGTTGATCTGAGTTGAGCTTACACATTTTCATACTTCATGTTTAATTTTTGTTGTTCTGAGCTGAGCTTACACATTTTGAGCTTCAGGTTCAGCTTCTGTTGTTCTGAGTTGAGCTTACACATTATGATACTTTATGTTCAGTTTCTGTTGTTCTGAGCCTACACATTTTGACACTACATGTTCAATTTCTATTGCTCTAAGCACCACTTACACATTTTGATACTTGATGTTCAGTTTCTGTTGTTCTCAGCTAAGCTTACACATTTTGATACTTCATGTTCAGTTTCTGTTGTTCTGAGCTTACACATTTTGAACTTCATGTTCAGTTTCTGTTGCTCTGAGCTGAGCTTACACATTTTGACACTTCATGTTCAGTTTCTGTTGTTCTGAGCTTGGACATTTTGAACTTCATGTTCAGTTTATGTTGCTCTGAGCACTGCTTACACATTTTTGATACTTCATGTTCAGATTCTGTTGATCTGAGCTGAGCTTACATATTTTGAGCTTACACATTGAATATTCATCATATCATCACATGACACCAAAACAATAATAACAAATATTTCTGAATGAATTTCGATCATCATATAAGTGTCAGGTAATGCAACTTTACAACTTTACAAATTTATAAACTATAACACTTTACAACTTTACAAATTTAAAAATTTACAACTTGACACGTGAAATCTTATACAAGTACATCAAAAACTTGACAAATTTAGCAACTATAAAACTTTTTTCACCAAATATACAAGCTTTTTGGTCCAAGTGTCAACTGCGGTCGAGTAGTGAGTAGCTCCAAATATTGCACTTCAAGCTGTAATCAACCTGAAAATCAAAATTAAACAAGCTCATTTAGCCTGGAAAGAACAAAATATTTACTTAAAAAATATAGTAGACCCAGAACACAAAATATCATTCACCAATTATAGTAGGCTCATAACACAAATCATTTAGATCATAAAGTGTTTCCAAGCAGCAGCAGCAGCAGCAACAACAGTGTCACAAACATAATGACTGACTGAAAGTGATAGTTTGAAGGAAAAACATACCATGGATTAATATTCTATGTAACTACCAATAACATCAAAGTTGATATCATAGAACTTACTTGAGCCAAATATATAGGTTCAACGACCCATGGTATCTCATTGACGAATGTGATTGCGCCGGTAATGTGACATAAAATCTTCACATTCCGAACCTAAATACAAAAATCATAATCAATTTTGAATCTAATTGTTTGGAAGCAATGCATGAAAAGGAATTGAATCAAATACTGAACCTGCTCCCATGGCATAGGCATGTTCTCAAGAAGTTTGTACACTGCATGAGGAACAAACATAAGGGCACCCAGGTATACACGTTTGTCATGACGGTACTTCTTTGATGACATGTCTCCATGGTCCCTGTAGAAAAATGAGAATGTTGTTCAAAGTTAAAGGGGATGAAACGTTAGAATGCTTTTTTACAGTCATAATCAAAATCCTAATGCGAATTAGTGATGACGAGTATATAGAGAATAGTAAAGTTACACAAATAAAGTATTCTTAAAGTTAGAATACTTCTTTTCCAAAGTCCTAATCCAAATTCCTAATGTGATAAGTGATGAAGATGAACAATATAAGAATAATAAAGTTACAGAGATAAGTATCTGGTCTTTCTCAAACTCTATTGACTGCCTAAAGACATTGAACGGGTATACTACTGCTCAACTAATTTGTATTCTCATAATGCTTAAATTGTATGGCAAGCTCACCAAATGAATAGCAAAATAAAACATCTTAGC
Organism: Hemerocallis citrina; assembly: GCA_017893485.1. Classification (NCBI taxonomy): domain Eukaryota; kingdom Viridiplantae; phylum Streptophyta; class Magnoliopsida; order Asparagales; family Asphodelaceae; genus Hemerocallis; species Hemerocallis citrina. The sequence goes on from CM030361.1 coordinate 57,477,729, forward strand.
ACTTCAAAATTTGTGACTTAAATCTGTAAAAAAATATTGTAGAACTAATTTCCTCCAAATTTAGTATTAGAATGGAATAACAAATAAATAATGTCAATAAGAAATATATATCAAAAGTTCACTAACATCTATGATGCATTCACCTTCTATGAATGTCCTAAACAACACTTAAAACCCTTCCTTTGACCTAGGGTTATTGTATATCTTAAAGTGGGCAGCATCACACACCATTTTTCCGTAATAACTTAAACAAAGAGGTATGAAGATACTCCTAATACTTCTATATAATTAATTTTCACTTCATGCAAATCAATGCGAATTTTAGTTGCCCAAAAGTAAAACCCCATTCAATTCCACACCAATGTCCATCTAAAATCCTAAAACTCATCTAATAGAGAGTTAAATGTCCCTACTTTTTAATCACTTACAAGCCACACATCCCCATTGGTTGTAACATTTATTCAAACACTTGGAATGCACACAACAATATATCTTCATCAAAACCAATTTCCATAGAAAAATTTACTGTGAGACCCAAGAAACCCTCATTTTACTATTTTTTAAAAATTGTAGCAGTTCACCAGTTACAAAACATCTTCATATGACTCCTAAATTAATATAGCCAAATAGACCATTTCAAAGAACCTTGTAAAAATCTCAGCAAGCATTCAAAATCCAGCCACAAAAACTAGGGTTAGGATTGAATACCTGATAGTGTCTTAGATGGAAGAAGTAGCTTGGATTACGGGGTTGCCGTCGACTTGGGAATCCGGGGAGGATTTTGAACGATATTTGAGGTAGGAGATGGAGGATATGGAGATTGGTCGGGGGTTGTGGGTGGGTCGGGGAGCGTCATGGAGGAGCGTCTGTACGGGGGGGAGGGGAAGCGTCGGGGTTGTTCGAATTGGGATTTGAGCTAGGGTTTGGGGGATAGGATTTTAGGGTTTGCGGCTAAAGTGAGGTGGAGATGGATTTCGAAGCTAGGGTTTGGGGGTTGCGAGCGATTTGATTTGGGGGGCTGCGTTGTGGGTTCGAGAGCGATGAAAGAGAGCTCAAGTTCGGGAGCGATGACAGAGAAAGAGAGAGAGGAGATAGGCGATAGAGATGAAAGGCTGGGAAGAGCTGACGAAAATGAGAGTAGGGGAAATTCCACTTTTAACCTCGACTATTCTCACTGATCCTTGAAGATGGGCGGATCAGATCTCAGCCATCGGATCGAAATCCAACGGCTGAGATCTTCAGCTCCCGATAAGAATTTCAGCTTCCCAGCTCTTAATAGACTTACTATATATATATATATATATATATATATATATATATATATATATATATATATATATATATATATGTGTGTGTGTGTGTGTGTGTGTGTGTGTGTGTGTGTGTGTGTGTGTGTGTGTGTGTGTGTGTGTGTGTGTGTGTGTATATGTAGTAGGGTGAAAATGGCCTGAGGGGCCCAAACAGGGCCCAATACAACTCTCACTCAAGAAAGGTAAATATAGCAATTTAGTCCGGCTTCGAACCATTGCAGGGTCGGCGCCGAACCTCAAGTTCACCCCCACAGAACTGGCCTCCTCGTATCCGACGAACCTCAGTGGTCCTCGGCATCCGATTCGTGACAGCCCCACGGGCCGTCCCCCCTTTCTGGCGAAGCATGGGGATGACCTGGCACAGCCTAGGCCCTCCGATTCTCCCAGAAGCACAGGAGACCTACGATCAGCCATGTCAGCTCCAAATACCACCAAGGGTTTTGCCACGTCAGCCCTATACCGCTCCTGGTATTGCCACGTCTACCCTAAACCCCCTGGGCCTTATGCCACGTCAGGCCCATGGGCTTTCGGGCCCAGACCCGGCCCCCAAGCGGAACCAAACCCGGTTGGGATTCTCTATAAATACTAGACCCTCACCCACCTTTTGAGGTAATCAATCTTTTACCACTTAAATTCACCTAGTTATTGCTACTCTCTCACAGAGACTGACTAGATCGTCGGAGGGTCCGCCACCGGGACAAACCCCGGTGTTTCAGGACCGTCTGCAGGTACACAAGACCTCAGATCCGAACCCCCTGATCCGAGCCCAGATCTCCGCCTCATTCCGAGGTCACCGCAGGTTCCGCCCGGTCAGCCGAGGGTCGTCAGACGAGCAGCTTTCTCCTTCAAATACAAATTGAGTCCGAACTCACACCTGGTGCATCCACACGTCTCCCAGAAATAAACCGCATCAGGTTGGCGCCGTCTGTGGGAACACTGCTTCAGAAGCCGACCCGAGCCCGACCATCAAGGCGCCTCGACAGCCGAACTCCCATGGCCTCCAGAGGCCAGGGGGCCGCGTCCTCCGTCAACCGACGGGACACACCCCCACCAAATACCAATGCCGGGCCACGCACATCAAGGCACGGAGATTCCCATCAGGGATCCCGGCGAAGCGCCACCCGTACAGTCCAACCCGACCTACGAGGAATAATCGTCAACCGTCAGATCACCCGCAGCAGGGGAAGGGCCGCTTCCAACCTGGCCCCGAACCATCCAAGACCACCGCCCGAAGGACGGAGGCCAGCACTTAGCCGCATCGGAAGGCAACCTTCAGACCGACCGAACTTGGTCGAGGGAGCCCCCGTCACTCACAAGGAGTTCCAGGACTTCCGAAGAGAAATCCTTGGGGCTCTCCGACGGGCCCCCAGGGGAGAAACCTTCCATTCCCAAACCAGGTCGGACACCGAGGTCAGCGTGTCCCGACCATCAACAATCCAGCCAGAGGACGATGACATACTCCTAAGGCGCCTCCAAGAAATGGAAGATCGCCTCGATCACATAGGGGACGGCGGCCAAAGAGCGGCTCAGGGGTACAGACCTATCCGTCCTCCCTTCTCCGCCCCCATCCTCCAGGCAGAAATACCCAGGAACTTCCGACCCCCTCAATTCGAGACCTACGACGGCGAGGGAGATCCTGCTGATCACATGGAGGGTTTCAAAATCCTCATGATGATTCACAGCGCCTCAGATCCCCTGCTGTGCCGAGCCTTCCCGGCCACCCTTCGGGGTTCAGCTCGTGAATGGTTCTCGAAGCTCGCCCCCGGCTCCATTTACTCCTTCGACCAACTAGAGGGCAGTTTTCTTGCCCACTTTGTCACCAGCCGGAAGGCCGAAAGGACCAGCGCCTCATTACTTGGGCTCAGACAGATAGAGGGGGAGTCACTCAGAGTGTTCGTCCGGAGGTTTACTGCAGAGGCAAGATCGGTCTCCTCCCTTGATCCAGGCATCGCCTCTGCGGCATTTCGGCCCAACGTCCGTCATGGACAGCTGAAGGCTTCTCTGGCGAAGAAACCCCCCCTCGACTTTCCCGACCTCCTCAACAGGGTCGAGAAATACAGTAGGGCGGAAGAGGCCCTTAACCCCGAAGATACCAAGGAGGCCATCAGGAAGGGAAAGCGGAAGGTCGAAGAGGTCGAACCATCAAAGAAAGCTCCGAGGGACGCGGGGGCCTTGAAGAAGGTCCCGCCGGCCCCCCGCTTCGAGAGGTACACTCCCTTGACGCATAACGTATCCGCCATCCTCTTAGAAATCGAAGACAAAGGCATTGTTCGACTACCCCCCCGGCCTAACAACGGCAAGAACCGAGACCAGCGCTTCTACTGTCGCTTCCACAGAGATCACGGGCACGAAACCGACCAGTGCCGAGCCCTGAAAGACGAAATTGAGGAACTCATCTCCAGGGGGTACCTCCGGGAATTCACCCGAGAAGTCCCACGGGATCGACGAGATACTAGGAATCGGAAGACCTCGCCTCCGAACCCTACTCCGAACCACATCCAGGGTCGGGATCCCGACTCCGAGGGAGCTGCGGATACGCCCTTCATCTTGCATTGTGTCCACGGAGGGCCAATGGGAGGAAATTCAAATACTTCCCGAAAAGCCTTCATCCGGGAAGTGAATGCTGTCCACGACAATCCCTCGCCCAAGCTACAACCGATGTCGGTCTCCTTCTCAGGAGAGGACCTCGATGGCGTTCGCCTACCCTACTGCGATGAACTCTTCATTAGTCTCCACATGGCTAATTGTGAAGTTCGCTGAGTCCTCGTCGACAACGGCAGCTCGGTTAATATTCTTTTCCTCGAAGCCTTCGAGAATCTCAAGCTACCTAGAGGCAAGCTCAAGCCGGCCGGATACACCTTGCATGGGTTCTCCGGCGTCCCTGTCGTGATAGAAGGGATTGTCACCCTCGACGTTACCGCAGGATCGGCTCCTGTCAAGAGGACCGAGTCCATGGACTTCATGGTGGTCAACGTCAAGGCGGCTTACAACGCCATACTCGGCCGACCCGGACTATGCTCCCTCCAAGCGGTGCCTTCGGCTTATCATCTGAAACTCAAATTTCCCACCCCGCAAGGGGTTGGCACTGTCCGAGGTAGCCAAGAGACAGCGCGATCGTGCTACATGACCACCGTCGAGGGAGGAGTGTTCTCCCTCGACGCCGTCAGGTTCAGACCTGAGAGGGACGGCCCTGCTTCCAAACCTGTCACCAAGCGGGAGGAGACCCCAGTCGAAGCCGAGTACCTAATGAAACTCCTCGAAGGACAAACATAGGCTCTAGCCTGGCTAAATGTAAACAGGTTTTGGTGTAAACACTCATGTGTACAGGACCGTCTTAGCGGCCCTCCTTATCTTATACGAAAGATATCTCTTTTTGTTAAAACCCTAACGCCAGATAATGAGATCGGTGCCTGAGTCCTCACTCCGGTATCGTCCCCAACGCCTCGGTAGGCTCCAACCGAGTCCGAGCTGGGGACTCTCCCTAAGGCCCCACTTCGATCCCTCGCGGATCGGTGGACTCTCCTTAAAACCACCATCGTTCACTACACCACTAGCCGAAGCAAAGAAGGAACAGGATTCTTTATTCGTACCCTTTTATTTTTCATCCTAAGAAAACAAACAAAGACCGTTACAGGACCATTCCACTCATCTCAAACTGGAAGAAGTCGCCATCTTAGAGCCCCTCGGATCCGCTGAAGGGCGGGATTACTCCGAACGAGCGACTAAAATCCCTCTCCTCGTTATGATGGTCCTTAAACTCAGCCACGGTCGACTCCCCAGCCACGGAGCTCTGGGCGTCATCTGGTCGCATATGCTGCAATAGCAGCATCGCTGAGGGAACCCCCTCCGCTTGCCGACCTGCCAAGGAAGAGGCCGAGGCACCCAGCATGATATTGTAGTGGTGTATCTCCATTTCTTTCTCCGCAAAGACCTCGCGAAGTAAACCTCCCAGAAGTAGACCGAGGCACCCAACACGGCCCGTCCAAGGCTCGCACCGCCGAGTTCCCGATCCACCATCGCCCTCCTCAGACGGCTCGCCTCCTCGCCAAGGGCTTCAGATATGTTCCTGTAATAATTGAAGGCAGCATCAGCATTACGGGCCCTCTCACGGTACCGAGCCAAAGTGGCCTCCAATGCCTCAACCTTGCTCCGGAGCCACGCCGCATCGGAACGATGGGGGTCCGCCTCGGGAAGGGAAGCCACAACCTGCAAGAGGACCGACTCAACGCACATAAGCAAGGAGGTTCGGACATATCCGAGGTCAAAACACTTGGCCAGTCAAAGATACTTTTTTATAAATTGTACTTCTTCTTACAAAAAAGGCGGTGGCCAGTCCGCGGGAGGCAAATACAATCGAAGGGGAGAAAAAAAAAAGAAAGATAAAACTACACAACTTGATTTCCCACCTCGGCAATCGGGTTCGCAGGAGGGTCAACGGCCGGGTTGCCAACGGGCCCTTCCTCGACAGGAGTCTTCGATGTCCCCTCGATCTCCATGTCATACTCAAAGTCGGACAGGTCGACGGACGGGTAGAAATGCCTCACATGGCTGAGGGCCTTCGCTTAGCACTCATCCTGGGCCTTGATCACCATCTGCTGACCCGCATCCGTCAGCTCTTCCCTCTCCTTGGCGAACGCAGCCGTCAACTCCTCCTTCTCCTTGGCGAACTTCTTCTTCAAGGAGACCACCTTCTTCCCCCACTCGGCATCCTGAGCCTCGAACTCGAGCTTCATCTGCTGCTCCCTCTTATGCGAACCCTCGAGCTCGATCCGCATCTCCTTCATCTCCCGCTCGCTCTTGTCCGCCCGGACCCGCTCTTGCGATAGGGACGCTTCGTAGAGATTCTTTACATTAGCTCCCTGCATACAAGCCTGCGACCAACAAAACACTAATAAGAAGAGAACTCCCGAAGCAAGATTAACGAGAAAGATGAGATCGACGAGCTTACCAGCACGGTGGCCTGCGCCAGGCGCGTAAAGGCCACCTCTACGGGCTCACTCTCCATCGCTTGGCGATCACGAGGGGTCGCCAACTTCTCCACCACCTCAACGGCCTGGGCTTCCTCGGTCAGACAGTTGCCCATCCGAACCGACCAGTCCGGCGCCCACCGTTGCCGCAACATCTCCACCACCGGGTCCTCCTCCTCAACCTCTACCAAGGGACCTTTCCCCTTGTCGAGATCGGACACCCTCGCTGGACCCTTACCCCTCGAAGGGGCCGCCCCCTTGCTCGTCTCCGAGCGAGTCCTCTTAGTCTTCGGCTCGAGCGGGACCTCCGAGATAACCAGGGACGGTTCCCTCGGCCTCTTCGCCTCCTCCCCCTTCTTCTTCTCGGCGTTCTCCTTCTTCATGGCGGGCCTCCTTGCTTTGATCGATGCCTCATCCATATCTGCGGAAAAAACCATTAAGAGCAATGAGCAAGAAAGCACGAAAAGACCAAGAGAAAAGGAACAACTACATACGCAGAACGGCTGGGCTCAGTCCGACACTCGCCAGGTGGGCCTCCGTCACCTTCGTCCAATCGATACTAGGAGACAAACGGAGGCGCTCGACAAACCCCCACTCCTCGGCCGTCAGATCCCCCGGCCTCGGCGCAGGATAGCTCGGCTTGGAATAGTTCCATCTAGTCGGAATGTCCCAGGGCTCTTCACTCCGGATCACCAGATATTTCTTCTTCCAATCCTTAATGGAGTCCGGGTGGCTGTGAACAACCTTCCTCTTACTCCGGGGGGAGATATAGTAAATGCCCTCAGCCGCCGAACTGATCATCAACATCGCTCGGAACACGTTCAACCGCAAGGGTACCTTCTGTCCCTCGCACATCAGTACAAAACAGATTATCTGCTTCCAAGAGTTCGGCCCATACTGCATCGGAGCCAAGGAGGCCCAGTTCAGCACTTCCCGAACAAACGGGTGGACTGGCAGCCTCAGTCCAGAAATGAAGGCGTCCACTGGGAAGACGCAATACCAAGCAGATAGGGGATCGGTTGGGCGCAGAGTAGGGCTCGGCAGCATCAATTCGTAGCCAGGACCTATGTGGTACGCCAGCTGCAAAACCTCCAAGTCCCCACCCTCCAAGACGGTCAGAATCGCATCCATCGTCCCCCTCTTCCGACTCGGCGAGGAAGCCTGCACACCGAAGAGCTCCTTGTCGGATAGGTCGCCAGGATACTAACGGAAAGGCTTCGGCTGCACGGGCGAACCTGTCCACAAGTTACGATATATGGGCGCCTGGCTCGAACCACCAGTCCTTGGTCCTGCCTTCCTCGGAGCCTTCTTCTTCTTCTTCTTGGTTCGCTCCGGCGAGGAAGTGAATAAGGGCCCCAGGACAGTCGGCATGGAACTCGGACCCGCACCCTGAACTGTGGATCTCTTTACAGTGCCACCCTCGCCTCCCTCCTCCTCGAAAGTCAACTCCAAGACATGGACGCCGCCCGAGCCATCATTCGTTTCCCCCGACTCACTACTCTCCACCACGAAGGGACGTCGGGAGCGTAACGGCCTCACACCATGTACCTCCTCCTCCTCACCTACTGGTTCCTCCCACGAAACCGAATCGGAAGACTCCTCAACGTGTACTGACTCCCCCTCAAGTACGGGCTCCTCCCACGAAGTCGAGTTGGAGACAGGTTTCACTTTCCCCCTAGATGTCGACGCTGACGAGCCGGACTGAACCCTATCCATCTGTGCCTAAAACTAAACAGACTTACAAACTCACCTGGGGTCACTTCAGAAGGGCGACTCTAGTACAGCAAATGGCAGGGGCAAGCACTGAAGTGTTGGGAAAGTTTTGAAAAAGAAAGCAGCAAGAAAGGAGTGGGATGAAGGGGGAAAGGGGGGAATATTTATAGAAGATAAAAGCGACTCCTCGATTTCCGCAAGTACTGTTCACCTACTGACGTGCAACTGCCGCCTGGGAAATCGCGCCACGTCCTCGAAACGTGCGCTGCTGACGTCATCCAATGCCAGGCTGGCAGCCAGATGCGGGGGTCAGTTCGGAGGGAGTATTCGGCGGAGGGAACATTTTGCTTAAGATTTAAGGCACCGTCCTTAGACAGACGTCCGGGCTCTGAGGCTCGGTCGGATCCCCATTCACCCGTGGGCAGCTTGGGGCGTACGGCCTCGACGGCCAAAAACCCCGAACTATTCAAGGGTGAGACCAGAAAAAGTTTTTTTCAAAGTTTTAAGGCGCCGCCCTCGGCGAGCACCCCCCGGGTCCCGTGTTTCGGTCGGTATTCCACCGACCCACGGGCCCCGGTCGAAAGCAGATCAACACTCAGAGATCGAGAGAAGCGCACCATTCCGAGCCAGTTGATTGCAACTACAAAGGTTCAACCTGCTCTGGCAACAGAACCTTCACAGTTGCTAACAACTTGCCCGGAACGCCCTTCATTTCCTCCAGAAGACAAAACCTTCAGCGGCACACAGCTCACCCCTCGGATTCGGTCGATACCCCTCTCGCCCCGATCCCCCCTGGATCTGGCTGCCGTATCAGAGCCATCAGATCCAAGAGAAGATCCGGGCGGCAGAGAAACCACCTCTCCGACACGACCGGGGAAATTTTTTTTGCAAAAGGCAGACGTCCGCCGGAGCAGACACCTTTGATGACCAGTAGACCACCCTTGTTGTGATCCAACCCGCTGCGGAGAGGGGTACTTATAGCCTCCCCCATAAGCCAGCTTTTATGACATGGGAAAAACCAAACGACGGAAGACCATGCGCCATACATTCATTAGGTGGCGCCATTAAGGCCCCTGGGAAATTGGAACATCGCACAGATCCCGGGACGCCTTCAATACTCCGCAAAAGACGGCAGGCTACCCTGCCCAACATTCCTAAGGCACAACGGTTCGCCCCCCACCCTTGTTGGCCCGTAATCCCTCGCCAAGCTCGAGGTCAGGTCTGGCACCAGGGTAGTCTTCTCAGGAAGGCTCAACAGCTCGCCACCCCCCTTGTTGGCCCATAAGTCCCTCGCCTGCTCGAGGTCGGGTCTAGCACCAGGGTAGTCTTCTCAGGAAGGCTCCATGGCTCGCCATCGCCCTTGCCGACCCGTAATCCCTCGCCAAGCTCGAGGTCAGGTCTGGCACCAGGGTAGTCTTCTCAGGAAGGCTCAACGGCTCGCCACTCCCCTTGTTGGCCCATAAGTCCCTCGCCTGCTCGAGGTCGGGTCTAGCACCAGGGTAGTCTTTTCAGGAAGGCTCCACGGCTCGCCATCGCCCTTGCCGACCCGTAATCCCTCGCCAAGCTCGAGGTCAGGTCTGGCACCAGGGTAGTCTTCTCAGGAAGGCTCAACGCTCGCCACCCCCCTTGTTGGCCCATAAGTCCCTCGCCTGCTCGAGATCGGGTCTAGCACCAGGGTAGTCTTCTCAGGAAGGCTCCACGGCTCGCCATCGCCCTTGCCGACCCGTAATCCCTCGCCAAGCTCGAGGTCAGGTCTGGCACCAGGGTAGTCTTCTCAGGAAGGCTCAACGGCTCGCCACTCCCCTTGTTGGCCCATAAGTCCCTCGCCTGCTCGAGGTCGGGTCTAGCACCAGGGTAGTCTTCTCAGGAAGGCTCCACGGCTCGCCATCGCCCTTGCCGACCCGTAATCCCTCGCCAAGCTCGAGGTCAGGTCTGGCACCAGGGTAGTCTTCTCAGGAAGGCTTAACGGCTCGCCACCCCCCTTGTTGGCCCATAAGTCCCTCGCCTGCTCGAGGTCGGGTCTAGCACCAGGGTAGTCTTCTCAGGAAGGCTCCACGGCTCGCCATCGCCCTTACTGGCCCGTAATCCCTCGCCAAGCTCGAGGTCAGGTCTGGCATCAGGGTAGTCTTCTCAGGAAGGCTCAACGGCTCGCCACCCCCTTGTTGGCCCATAAGTCCCTCGCCTGCTCGAGGTCGGGTCTAGCACCAGGGTAGTCTTCTCAGGAAGGCTCCACGACTCGCCTTCAACCTTGCCGACCCAGAATCCCTTGCCCGCCCGAGGTTAGGTCTGGCACCAAGGCAATCTCCCCGAGAAGTCTCAGACAATCTGCCATCACCTTTGCCGAACCATGGACTCTCGGCGGCTCGAGGATCGCTATAAAAAACACTCAGGGCAAACCCCTCATGAAGGCCCAGCGATTCGCCATCCCATTTCCACGACAATGAACACTCCTCCCCGGCTAGCTCCCGCACCCCCGCAGGAGTGGGGGGCTTGTGTAGTAGGGTGAAAATGGCCTGAGGGGCCCAAACAGGGCCCAATACAACTCTCACTCAAGAAAGGTAAATATAGCAATTTAGTCCGGCTTCGAACCATTGCAGGGTCGGCGCCGAACCTCAATTTCACCCCCACAGAACTGGCCTCCTCGTATCCGACGAGCCTCAGTGGTCCTTGGCATCCGATCCATGACAGCCCCACGGGCCGTCCCCCCTTTCTGGCGAAGCATGGGGATGACCTGGCACAGCCTAGGCCCTCCGATTCTCCCAGAAGCACAGGAGACCTACGATCAGCCATGTCAGCTCCAAATACCACCAAGGGTTTTGCCACGTCAGCCCTATACCGCTCCTGGTATTGCCACGTCTGCCCTAAACCCCCTGGGCCTTATGCCACGTCAGGCCCATGGGCTTTCGGGCCCAGACCCGGCCCCCAAGCGGAACCAAACCCGGTTGGGATTCTCTATAAATACTAGACCCTCACCCACCTTTTGAGGTAATCAATCTTTTACCACTTAAATTCACCTAGTTATTGCTACTCTCTCACAGAGACTGACTAGATCGTCGGAGGGTCCGCCACCGGGACAAACCCCGGTGTTTCAGGACCGTCTGCAGGTACACAAGACCTCGGATCCGAACCCCCTGATCCGAGCCCAGATCTCCGCCTCATTCCGAGGTCACCGCAGGTTCCGCCCGGTCAGCCGAGGGTCGTCAGACGAGCAGCTTTCTCCTTCAAATACAAATTGAGTCCGAACTCACATCTGGTGCATCCACACGTCTCCCAGAAATAAACCGCATCGATATATATATATGATGCTGTTTATTTCTGAGGCACGTGTGGAAGCACCAGGTGTGAGTTCGAACTCAATTTGTATTGAAGGAGATTGCCGCTCGTCTGCCGACCTTCGGTTGACCTTCTGGGGCCTACGATGAGCTCGGAAAGGCGTTGAAGGTTGGGCTCGGATCGGAAGGGTCGGATCCGAGGTCTTGTGTACCTGCAGACGGTCCTGAAACACCGGGGTTTGTCCCGGTGGCGGACCCTCCGACGCTCTAGTCAGTCTCTGTGAGAGAGTAGCAATAACTAGGTATATTTAAGTGGCAAAAGATTGATTACCTTCAAAAGGTGGGTGAGGGTCTAGTATTTATAGAAAATCCCAACCGGGTTTGGTTCCGCTTGGGGGCCGGGTTTGGATCCGAAAGCCCATGGGCCTGACGTGGCAGAAGGCCCAGGGGGTTTAGGGCGGTTGCCGTGATACCAGAAGTGGTATAGGGCTGACGTGGCGAAACCCTTGGCGGTATTTGGAGCTGACGTGGCCCATCGTGAGTCCTCTGTGCCTCTGGGAGAATCGGAGGGCCTAGGCTGCGCCAGGTCATCCCTCCGCCCCGCCAGAGAGGGGGGACGGCATGAGGGACTGCTCCGGATCGGACTCCGGGGGATACTGAGGCTCGTCAGTACGAGGAAGCCGGCACTGTGGGGGCAAAACACGAGGTTCGGCGCCGACCCTGAAGGGGTCCGGAGCCGAACCAGGTCGGTATTCTTGCTTTTCTGAATAAGAATTGTATTGGGCCTTGGATGGGCCTCAGGCCATTTTTACACTGTCACACAAGCCCCCCACTCCTGCAGGGGGTGCGGGAGCTAGCCGTGGAGGAGTGCTCATGGTTGTAGAAAATGGGATGGTGAGTCATTGGATCTTCGTGAGAAGAGTACCCTGGTGCCAGACCCGACCCCGAGCCGGTCGAGGGATTATGGGCCAACAAGGGGGGTGGCGAGCCGTGGGCCTTCCTGAGAAGACCTCCCTGGTGCCAGACCTGACCTCGAGCTTGGCGAGGGATTACTGGAAGGCAAGGGCGATGGCGAGCCGTGAAGCCTTCCTGAGAAGACTCCCCTGGTACTGGACCCGACCTCGAGCTGATCGAGGGATTATGGGCCAACAAGGGGGGGTGGCGAGCCGTTGGCCTTCCTGAGAAGACCTCCCTGGTGCCAGACCTGACCTCGAGCTTGGCGAGGGATTACTGGAAGGCAAGGGCGATGGCGAGCCGTGAAGCCTTCCTGAGAAGACTCCCCTGGTACTGGACCCGGCCTCGAACTGATCGAGGGATTATGGGCCAACAAGGGGGGTGGCGAGCCGTTGGCCTTCCTGAGAAGACCTCCCTGGTGCCAGACCTGACCTCGAGCTTGGTGAGGGATTACTGGAAGGCAAGGGCGATGGCGAGCCGTGAAGCCTTCCTGAGAAGACTCCCCTGGTACTGGACCCGGCCTCGAGCTGATCGAGGGATTATGGACCAACAAGGGGGGTGGCGAGCCGTTGGCCTTCCTGAGAAGACCTCCCTGGTGCCAGACCTGACATCGAGCTTGGCGAGGGATTACTGGAAGGCAAGGGCGATGGCGAGCCGTGAAGCCTTCCTGAGAAGACTCCCCTGGTACTGGACCCGACCTCGAGCTGATCGAGGGATTATGGACCAACAAGGGGGGGGGGGGGGGGGGGGCGAGCCGTTGGCCTTCCTGAGAAGACCTCCCTGGTGCCAGACCTGACCTCGAGTTTGGCGAGGGATTACTGGAAGGCAAGGGCGATGGCGAGCCATGAAGCCTTCCTGAGAAGACTGCCCTGGTGCTAGACCCGACCCCGAGCTGGCCGAGGGATTTCGGGCTAATCAAGGGGGATGGCGACCGGTTGGCGCCTCAGAGGGACTGAGCGGGGATATCCCACCATTCATGTGGTGTATTGAAGGCTCTCCGAGAATGGTGTGATGGTCCAATTTTCTAGGGGCATTTAATGGTGCCGCCTAATAAATGTAGATGGTGCATGGTTTTCCGTTGATTGACCTTCCCGGCGTCTCAACGGTTAGTCCCTGGGGGAGGTTATAAATACTTCCCCCCTCCATTGTAGGTATGATCAAAACAGGGGTGGCCCATTGGCTCTCAGAGGTGTCTGCTTAGGCGGACGCCTGTCTTTGGCTAATATTTTCGACCCTAGCAGCGTCGGAGAGGTGGTTACTCTGCCGCCCTGATCTTCTCTTGGATCTGATGGACCTTGATATGGTGGCCAGGTCTACGGGAGATCAGGGCGAGAGGGGTGACGGCCGAAATCCGTGCTGTGGGAAGAGGAGCTTCGGTTTAGTGGTGGTTTTGCCGTCTGGATCCCTTTTCGGGTCAGACTGCCCTGTCATGGAGGTTTGGCCCGGGGGAGATCCAGACGAAAAGACGCACCCACCGTATACCGGCCTTGGGGCTGAAGGGCCTCGGATGGGGGGGCCACCTCCCGTCGGGGGTCGGTCAGTCCGTCTTGATAGGGTCGTAGGCGATGGCGGTTTCTGTCCCACCCTCGAACAGTTCGGGGTTTCGGCTGCCGAGGCTGTAAGTCCCGGGCTGCTCGAGGGTGAGAGGGGAACTGGTCGAACGCTGGAGCCCGGGGCGTCTGTCATATGACGGTGCCTTAAAATTAAAAAAATGTTTTCTCCGTCGTGTATCCCACCCGACCCGACCCCAGAGTTAGGCCGTCAGTCTGGCGTCTGATGACGTCCCCCGCACAGGTTTCGAGAACGTGGCGCGATTTTCCAGGCGGCAGTTGTGCGTCAATCAGTGAACAGTAATTGCGGAAGTCGAGGAGCCGTTCTTCCCTTATATAAGTATTCCCCCTTTTTTCCCTTTCGCCCACTACAATCTTGCTGCTTCTTTCTTCAAAAAATCTCCCACCCCTTCAGCGTTTGCTCTTGCAGTTTGCCGTACTCGGTTCGCCTTTCCGAAGCGGTCCCAGGTTAGTTTGGTAAGTTTGTTTTATCTTTAGGCACAGATGGATAGGGCTCAGTCCGGTTCGTCGGCGTCGTCGTCCAGGGGGGAAGTAAAGCCTGACTCTCCGTCGACGTCGTGGGAAGAGCCCGTGTTCGAGGAGGGATCGGTGCCCGTTGTGGGCCATACTGGCTCGGTTTCTTTGGAGGGCTCCGTAGGTGAGGGGGAAGCGATATACAAGCCGAGTGTGTCGCGCACTCGACGTCCCTTTGTGGTGGAGAGTAGTGGGTCGGAGGGAACAGGCGAGGGTTCGGACGGCATTCGCGTGCTGGAGCTGTCTTCCGATGAGGAGAGTGGCGAGGGCAATACAGTGAGGAGATCCACCGCTCAGGGTCGAGGACCGTCGGAGCGAGTTAAGAAGGAGAAGAGGGCCCCAGGAAAACCGGGGTCGAGGACCGGCGGTTCGAGCAAGGCGCCTGTTTTCCGTAATTTGATGACTGGCTCGCCCGTCCAGCCGAAGCATTTCCGTCAGTATCCCGTCGATCTTTCTGACCAGGAGCTCTTCGGAGTGCAACCCTCTTCACCGAGCCGGGGGAGGGTGATGATGGACGCGATCTCGACCGTTTTGGAGGACGGGGATTTGGAGGTTCTGCAGCTGGCGTATCATATAGGGCCTGGTTACGAACTGCTGATGCCGAGCCCTACTCTGCGTCCCACCGATCCCTTGTCAGCTTGGTACTGTGTCTTCCTGGTGGACGCTTTTATCTCTGGCCTGAGGTTGCCGGTCCACCCGTTCATTAGGGACGTGTTGAACTGGGCCTCCTTGGCGCCCATGCAGTACGGGCCGAACTCTTGGAAGCAGATCATCTGCTTTATGCTGATGTGCGAGGAGCAGCAAGTACCCCTGCGGTTGAACGTGTTCCGTGCAATGTTGATGGTCAATCCGTCGGCCGAGGGTGTATACTATATCTCTCCCCGGAGCGGGGGGAAGGTCGTTCGCCACCACCCCGATTCCATCAAGGGATGGAAGGAGAAGTATTTGGTGATCCGGAGTGAAGAGCCATGGGACATTCCTACTCGATGGAACCACTCCAAGCCGAGCCACCCACCGCCGAGGCAGGGGGATCTGTCGGCAGATGAATGGGGGTTTGTCGAGCGCCTCCGCCAGTCACCTAGCATTGATTGGACGGAGGTGACGGAGACCGCTCTGGCGAACGCTGGACTGAGCCCAGCTGTTATGCGTATGTAGTTGTTCCTTTCCTCTGGGTCCTTTCTTGCTTTCTTGCTCATTGCTCTTAATGGTTTTTTCTGCAGGTATGGATGAGGCATCGATCCAGGCAAGGCGGCTGGCCATGAAGAAGGAAAACGCCGAGAAGAAGAAGGCGGAGGCGGCGAAGAGGTCGAGGGAGCTGCCCCTTGTTATCTCGGAAGTTCAACTCGAGCCGAGGACCAAGAGGGGTCGCTCTGAGATGAGCAAGGGCGGGGCTTCTTCGAAGGGTCCGGGCCGAGCAGGGACCTCTGTTCTCGACAAGGGGAAAGGTCCCTGGGTCGAGGCCGAGGAAGAGGATCCGGTGGTGGAGCTGTTGCGGCAGCGGTGGGCTCCTGACTGGTCGGTTCTGATGGGGGACCGCCTGACCGAGGAGGCCCAAGCCGTCGAAGTGGTGGAAAAGCTGGCGACCCCTTGCGATCGCAAGGCGATGGAGGGCGAGCCCGTAGAGGCGGCGTTCGCCCGCCTGGCACAGGCCACTGTGCAGGTAAGTCTGTCGACTCTGTCCCTCTTTGTTGATTTACGTGCCGAGGTCTCATCTTTGTCTGTCGTTGGTTGTAGGCCTGTATACAGGGGGCCAACATCAAGAACCTGTACGAGGCGTCCCTGGCTCAAGAGCGAGCTCGAGCAGAAAAGAGCGAGCTGGAGATGAAGGAGATGCGAATCGAACTCGAGGGTTCGCATAAGAGAGAACAGCAGCTGGAGCTCCAGCTCAAGGCCAAGGATGTGGAGTGGGAGAAGAAGGTGGCCTCCCTGAAGACGAAGTTTACCAAGGAGGCGGAGGAGGTGTTGCGCAAGGGCCAGCAGATGGTGATCGCGGCCCAGGACAAGAGCTATGAGAGGGCCATCAGCCACGTGAGGCACTTCTTTCCGGCCCTCGATCTGTCCAATTTTGAGTATGATATGGAGATCGAGGGGACGTCGAAGACTCCGGGTGAAGCAGGGCCCGCCGTCGACCCCTCTTCCGACGCTCCCGTGGATCCGTCCGTCGGCGCGGAGGTGGGTCAATGAGTTGTGTAATTTTCGTCTTTCTTTTTCTCTCCCTCGATTGTGTTTGCCTCCCGCGGACTGGCCACCGCATTTTTTGTAAGAAACATTTGGATTTATAGTGGCAAGAAAAGCTTTTTGACCGGCCGGTTGGTTTGACCTCGGACATTTCTGAATCTTCTTGAGAATGTGTGTTGAGTTGGTTGGTTATCTTGTAGGTCGCGGCTATCCTTCCTGAAGGAGACTCCCGTAGTTTCTATGTGGCTCGACTCCGGAGTAAGGTTAAGGTCCTGGAAGCTGCGCTGGCTCGCCACCGAAGGGGGGCTCGGGACACTGATGAAGCCTGTAACTTTTATCGGAGTAAGTTCGCCGTCTTGAGTGCGGAGGCGCGCCGATTGAGAAGAGTTATGTGGGATCGGGAGCTCGGCGGGACAGACATCAGACGAGCCGGGCTAAGTACCTTGGGGCCGAGGTCCTCCCCTGGGGGGCTACCTCGCGACGTCTTTGTGGAGGAGGAGACGGAGATGCCTCGTTACAAGGCGATGCTGGGAGCCTCGTTCTCTTCGTCCTTGGGTCGACTGGCGGAGGGGGTTCCCTCTGCGTTGCTGTTGTTGCAGTGGGCGCGACCGGATGACGCCCAGAGTTCGGTGGCTGGACCGTCGATTGGGGCTGAGGCCAAGGAATATCACAGCGAGGGGGGGGGCCCCTAGTTGCTTGGTCGAAGTACTCTTTGTCCCTTGTTGGGCCCGGGGGGGGCCCTGATCTACCTGATTTGAGAAGAGTGGAGCGGTCTTGTAACGGTCTTTGTTTTTTCTTTCGTTTTATTTTTCCTCTTTGGGACGAAAAATAAAGGGGTATGAAAGAGGAATCCTTTTCCCTCCTTGCTCCGGCCAGTGATGCGGTATGAAATGTCGGAGGCAAGGTCTGGCTCCACCGTTCCGCGAGGGATCGAAGTGGGGCCTTAGGAAGGACCTTCGGTCCGGACTCGTATTGAGATTATCGAGACATTTGGGGTTCGGATAAAAAGGCATATTTTTAGTATAAGGTAGGGAGGGCCGCTAAGGCAGCCCTTTACAAACGAGGGTTTACACCAAAAACAAAATTTACATATAGTCGGGCCATAGTCTACGCTCGTCCGGCGTCGAGGGGGAACACGCCTCCATCGACGGTGGTCATGTAGCATGATCGCGCTGCTTCTTGACTGCCTCGGACGATGCCGACTCCTTGAGGGGTGGGGAACTTGAGCTTCAGATGGTAAGCCGAAGGCACCGCTTGTAGGGAGCATAGTCCAGGCCGGCCAAGTATGGCGTTGTAGGCCGCCTTGACGTTGACCATCATGAAGTCCATGGATTCGGTCCTCTTGACAGGAGTCGACCCGGCGGTAACGTCGAGGGTAACAATCCCTTCTATTACGACAGGGACGCCTGAGAACCCGTGCAGGGTGTATCCAGCTGGCTTGAGCTTTCCTCGGGGTAACCTGAGTTTTTCGAAGGCTTCGAGAAAAAGAATATTCACCGAGCTACCGTTGTCGACGAGGATCCTGCGGACCTCACAATTAGCCATGTGGAGGTTGATGACGAGAGCATCGCAGTGGGGCAAGCGAACACCTTCAAGGTCTTCCCCTGAGAAGGAGACCGGCCTTGATTGTAGTTTGGGCGAGGGGTTGTCTTTGACAGCGTTCACCTCTCGAAGGAAGGCTTTTTTGGAAGTGTTTGATCCGCCTCCCATCGGCCCTCCGTGGACACAGTGCAAGATGAAAGGGATATCCGCGGCTCCCTCGGAGTCGGGGGTCCCGATCCTGGGACTGGTTTGGAGCAGGGTTCGGAGGCGATTGCCTCCGGTTCCTAGCGTCTCGCCGATCCCGTGGGCCTTCTCGGGTGAACTCTCGGAGGTATCCTCTGGAAATGAGTTCTTCAATTTCGTCTTTCAGGGCTCGGCATTGGTCGGTTTCGTGCCCGTGATCTCTGTGGAAGCGACAGTAAAAGCGCTGGTCTCGATTCTTGTTGTTATTAGATCGGGGGGGTAGTCGGACAATGCCCTTGTCTTCGATTTCCAAGAGGATGGCGGAGATGTTATGCGTCAGGGGAGTGTACCTCTCGAAGCGGGGGACTGGCGGGACCTTCTTTATGGCCCCCGGGTCCCTTGGAGCTTTCTTCGGTGGTTCGCCTTCCTCGGTCTTCCGCTTTCCTTTCCCGGTGGCATCCCTGGCATCTTCGGGGTTGAGGGCCTCTTCTGCCCTAATGTATTTCTCGACCCTATTAAGGAGGTCGGGGAAGTCGATGGGGGGTCTCTTGGCCAGAGAGGCCTTCAGCTGTCCGGGGCGGACGTTGTGTCGGAATGCCGCTGAAGCGACGCCTGGGTCGAGGGAGGAGACCGACCTTGCCTCAGCGGTAAATCTCCGGACGAACATTCTGAGTGATTCCCCCTCTATCTGTTTGAGCCCCAGTAATGAGGCGCTGGTCCTTTCGGCCTTCCGGTTAGTGACAAAATGGGCAAGAAAATTGCCCTCGAGTTGGTCGAAGGAGTAAATGGAGCCGGGGGCGAGTTTCGAGAACCACTCGCGAGCAGGACCCCGAAGGGTGGCGGGGAAGGCTCGGCAGAGCAGGATATCCGAGGCGCTGTGAATCATCATGAGGGTTTTGAAACCCTCCATGTGATCAGCAGGATCTCCCTCGCCGTCGTAGGTCTCGAATTGAGGGGGCCGGAAATTCCGGGGTATTTCCGCAAGGAGGATGGGGGCGGAGAAGGGTGGACGGACAGGTCTGTACCCCTGAGCCATTCTTTGGTCGCCGTCCCTTATGTGATCGAGGCGGTCCTCCATTTCTTGTAGGCGTCTTAGGAGTACGTCATCGTCTCCCGGCTGGATCGTTGAAGGGCGGGACGCGCTGGCTTCGGCGTCCGACCCCGTTTGCGAATGGAGGGTTTCTTCCCTGGGGGCCCGTCGGAGGGCTCCCAGCATTTCTTTTCGGAAGTCTTGGAATTCCTTATGAGTGACGGGGGCTCTTTCGGCCCGGTTTGGTTGGTCCGAGGGTTGTCTTCCGACTCGGCTGAGCGCGGGTCTGCGTACCTCGGACGGTGGCCTCGGGCGGTTCGGGGCCGGGTTGGAAGCGGCCCTTCTCCTGCTGCGGGTAATCTTGCGGTTGAGGATTATTCCCCGGAGGTCGGGCTGGGCTGGCCGGCCGACGCTCCCTTGGGACTCCCGAGAGGGAGCCTTGTGTTTCGACGGGCGTGGCCTGGCTTTATTGGTGGGTGGGGGCGAGTCCCGTTGGTTGACGGAGGAAGCAGCCCCCTTGCCTTTGGTTGCCATGAGGATTCGGCTGTCGATGGCCTTTGAGGGTCTGGGTCGGATCGGCTTCTGGAGCAGCTCTTCCCACAGACGGCGCCAACCTGATGCTGTTTATTTCTGAGGCACGTGTGGAAGCACCAGGTGTGAGTTCGAACTCAATTTGTATTGAAGGAGATTGCCGCTCGTCTGCCGACCTTCGGTTGACCTTCTGGGGCCTACGATGAGCTCGGAAAGGCGTTGAAGGTTGGGCTCGGATCGGAAGGGTCGGATCCGAGGTCTTGTGTACCTGCAGACGGTCCTGAAACACCGGGGTTTGTCCCGGTGGCGGACCCTCCGACGCTCTAGTCAGTCTCTGTGAGAGAGTAGCAATAACTAGGTATATTTAAGTGGCAAAAGATTGATTACCTTCAAAAGGTGGGTGAGGGTCTAGTATTTATAGAAAATCCCAACCTGGTTTGGTTCCGCTTGGGGGCCGGGTTTGGATCCGAAAGCCCATGGGCCTGACGTGGCAGAAGGCCCAGGGGGTTTAGGGCGGTTGCCGTGATACCAGAAGTGGTATAGGGCTGACGTGGCGAAACCCTTGGCGGTATTTGGAGCTGACGTGGCCCATCGTGAGTCCTCTGTGCCTCTGGGGGAATCGGAGGGCCTAGGCTGCGCCAGGTCATCCCTCCGCCCCGCCAGAGAGGGGGGACGGCATGAGGGACTGCTCCGGATCGGACTCCGGGGGATACTGAGGCTCGTCAGTACGAGGAAGCCGGCACTGTGGGGGCAAAACACGAGGTTCGGCGCCGACCCTGAAGGGGTCCGGAGCCGAACCAGGTCGGTATTCTTGCTTTTCTGAATAGGAATTGTATTGGGCCTTGGATGGGCCTCAGGCCATTTTTACACTGTCACAATATATATATATATAGAGGGTAAAAGGGATATGAGCAACTTGCTTATTTAGTAAATGAGCAATTGATTATGTGGCATGCATGTGATACATTGGACAACTAACCCTTTTAAAGATTGTCCAATCACATGTAAGCTACATAATCAATTGCTCATTTACTAAATGAGCAAGTTGCTCATAACCCTTTTACCCATATATATATATATATATATATATATATTGGTCCACATGTGAACATTAATAAGTGAACCCCCACCTAGTCTGCAACGAAGTATAAATTTCCAAAACCATAGTACATTTTCTTACAACTCCCCCTCACTCATTCCAAAAAACCCAAAACACAGGGATCTCTCTGCAAAACTCCCACCCCTATATAACCCCCCTACCCCCTACTTCTAACTACCACCAACCCCTAAAAGGCAAAAGCCATAGCAAACATGAGAATGCCATCCGAGCCACTTGACGCCCGCCTCCGCCCCTCCAACTCCCCGCCGTTACCGTTACCGTTATCCTCCGACCCGAACGTGAAAGAGAAATGCCCGCGCTGTGACTCACGTGACACCAAGTTCTGCTACTACAACAACTACAACACCTCCCAGCCCCGCCACTTCTGCCGCTCCTGCCGCCGCTACTGGACCCTCGGTGGGTCCCTCCGCAACGTCCCCATTGGCGGGTCCTCCCGCAAGCGCCTCCGCCCCAACCCGACCCCCATCGACCCTACCCACTATAGTATTGCATTTTCGAACTCTACCGGGAATACCCCGTCGTTTAACTGCCACGTGTCGTTAGCCCAGCCTGCGGCTGTGTTGCCGCTCCGGTCGTTCCGGTTCGATCTCGGGCTTGGGCTTGGGGAGCAGAACGAACCTGGGCCGGCGATCGAGGAGCT
Organism: Hemerocallis citrina; assembly: GCA_017893485.1. Lineage (NCBI taxonomy): Eukaryota > Viridiplantae > Streptophyta > Magnoliopsida > Asparagales > Asphodelaceae > Hemerocallis > Hemerocallis citrina. The sequence goes on from CM030361.1 coordinate 57,499,253, forward strand.
ACAGCTGGGGTCCACTGCGTTGGTTTGGCCGCCTTCCTTCCTGGGGGAAAGGGTTGGTGGAGATACGTGGCGTGTGGGGAGCGGCGGGGAGCCGGTTACGGCGGCTGGTGACGTCAGCGGTGGGGGGAACCAGCAGTGAGTAAAAGGGAAAGTGCGTAGGTTAATATTCATGCTGGTTGTCAGGTCTGCGTCGTTTCGGTTTATTATTATTTTTGGCTATTTTTTGTTTGTTTTTATTTTATCTTGAATTTTCTAGGTGGAAGGGGTTCCTGTGGTCTAGGATTTGGTGACAAAAATGTTGTAGCTATGGTTGTTTAATTTAGAGTAGTGTAAAATATGCATGTTGACTACATGAGTGCAAAGACTTGTGGAATGATGATGATGGCATGTTAGATGTTCGAGTAAGGACTTGATAATGTAGTTTCGCTGATCAGGGCTCGGGCTCCTGTCAAATACTATCACTGGATCGTGAATGTTAGCCGTTAATTAAATGATTAATCTAGCAGGCTTGCCTCTCAAGAATGAATGTTGTTAGTATATCAAAGCATGCAAGGGAATGCTGCATTGAGATGTGTGCCAGAATGTGATCTCTTTAACTTCCGAGAAGATAGATGCTCGGGAATGTGCTCGCTAGCATAAAGGTTCCGATATATGTATAATCAACAGTAGTCCGGTATAAAATTGATTGAAAGCTTATTCATTCATGAAACTCAAGTCTCAAAAAGGTTGTTCGAGTCTCAAAAGGGTGGTTCGTTCTCAAGATATCTAAAAAAGTTGTTACAGCGTTGTTTGGTCGGTTTCCACTAGATTTTGAGGTTTCTTCAATTTGCTTGTCATATGCCAGAAATCTGGCTACAAACCGGAGAAGGAGAAGGATTACGTTAGGTAGTTGACAAGCCGACGTAAAATTTATCAAATCTCATAAATATGAATTCTAAAAATATACGCGCAAATATTAGGATATTCCCTGTAAGCAATGCATTGTGTATGTCTCTTGATGCTTCAAAAAATGTGTAGGAACCGTCGCACCGGTGCCCAGGTGCAGTAGAAAATGGACAATGATTTTTACACCAATATAGACGTGTGTGGGTAAAGAAGCTACTTCATGATAGTAGACTTAGGTTAACAACTTGAAATATAAGAACAATGACATAAAAAATTATAGAACTGGTAGATTCCATGATTAGAATGAATATTAATATAACTTGTTTACAAGAAATAAAGTGGGTAGGGGAGAAAGTTAAAGAGATGGTTTTAAATTATATTGTATCGGTAAAATTAGAAAAATAAATGGAATAGAAATTTTAGTAGATAAGAAATTCAAAGGAGATGTAGTAGGTGTTAATAGGAAAGAAGATTAAATAATACAAATTAAACATATATTAGGGAAAAACATAATTAATATCATTAATGCCTATGCACCCCAAATAGTATTAGAAACACAACATAAAAATAAATTTTGGTATTATATGGATGAGATAATTCAAAGAATATCTTTAGGTGATAAATTATTTATAGGATGAGATTTCAATGAACATGTAGAAAAAAAAGAGCATGATATATAAGAGGGTGCATGGAGGACATGAATTTGGCCATAAGGACGATGGTGGAGAGGCTTCCCTGAATTTTGTGGCATCGTATGATCTTATACTAGAAAATACTTATTTATGAAGAGGGGATCATTTGACAACCTTTAAAAGTGAGGTAAATATGAGTCAAATTGTTTTTTTTTTAATTACTATGAAGGTGGATTGTTTGATGTGTAATGTAAAATTATACCGAGAATGTGCTTAATCTTACAAAATAAATTAATGATGTTGGATGTTAAGATTGGAAAACACATATGTGTGACGGAGTAGAGACCCAAAAACTAGGTGGTGGAACTGGAAGAGAGAGAAACTAATTGTTTTTAGAGATAAAGTCATTAAAGGAGTGATATGAAATTGAGAAGTAGAGACAAATTTGATGTGGCCTAAAATGACTACGTGCACAATAGTAATATCAAATGAGGTACTTGGAGAATCTAAAGGTACAGGGCTGCAAATTAAAGAAACATGCTGGTGGAAGGAGAAGTCCAAAATATTAAGAGAAAAATGAGACCAACCTTCAAATATGGCAAAAAAGTAAAAAAATTAGGATGATTTAGAAGATATAATACCATTAAAAAAGAAGTTAAGAAAGCAATAAGAGATGCAAGATGAAAAATTTATGATGGTTTATATACAAAATTATGAACAAAAGAAGGAGAAAATAACAGCTATAAGCTTGCTTAATGAATGGATAGAAAAACAAAAGATTTGGATACAATTAAGTGTATTAAGAACGAGGATTCAAAAGTATTAATAAAAGACGAGGAAATTAAGAAAAGATGGTGAAGTTAGTTTGAGAAGTTATTAAATGAAAAGATTGTGGGCAACTCAAATATAGAAGAATCAATGGGGGAGTCAAGAGCATATGTTTTTCCGTATAATTAGGATATAAAAGGTTTGAATTGCTCTACGAATTATGAAAATATGAAAAGTTTTATGTCCAAGATTGTATACCCATTGAAGTTTGAAAGTATCTTGAGGATGTAGGAGTGAGTTGGCTAACAAAAATTGTTTAATGATTTTAATGACGAAGAAGATGACCAATGAATGGAGAAAGAGTATTTTGGTACCTATACATAAAAAATAAAGGAGACTTATAAAGTTGCTCCAACTACCGAGTGATTAAATTAATGAGTCATACGTTGGAACTTTGAGAGAGAATGATCGAGCATAGACTGAGATTAGAAACAATAGTGTCTGAGAATCAGTTTGAATTTATATCTGGGAGGTCAACTATGTAAATAATTTATGTATTGATGAGACATATGCAAAAATATAGGGACAATAAGAAAGATCTACATATGATGTTTATAGATCTAGAAAAAATATGTGATAAAATCCCTAAAGACATAGTATGATCTATATATGGTGTTTATAGATCTAAAAAAAGTACATACTAAAGTCCCTAAAAACATAGTATGATGAGTGTTAAATAACAAAATAGTAATTATTCGTTATGTGATTAAGGATATGTATTAGGGGGCAATGACCACAATTAGAAAAACCATACGAATGAGTAGTAAATTCTCTATTACAGTAGGTTTACACTAGGGTTCAACTTTAATCCCCTACTTCCTTACTTTGGTTATGGATGAATTGACGCGATGAATGTAAGATGAGGTGTCTTGGTGTATGTTTTTTTGCTGATAACGTCGTCTTAGTGGACGAGGCTAGCGCATGAATCAATGCTAAATTAGAATTATGGAGAGAAATTTTAGAAGATAGACACTTTCACTACAACACACGCTAGATTCACCGGCATTTTTTCGAATTTACACCGGCATTTAAAAACGCCGGTGAAACATTCATCAGCATTTATAAAAATGCCAGTCCAAATGTCGCCGAAGCGAGCGTTGCGGAATACTATGGATCTACACCGGCGTTTTTACAGAACGCCGGTAAATCTTGTGTATACACCGGTGGCCGTAAAAACGCCAGTGTATGGATATTTCTAAGAGCCCTATTTTTCAGCTGATATACATTCACCAGCGTTATACAAACGCCGCCGTAGGAGCTATAATTTTTTTTAAAATCTACACCGGCGTTTGTAAAAACGCCGGTGTAGGTATATAATTTTTAAAAAAAATTAAAAAATAAACATGCAGCACTCTTACAATCAAAACCAAAATATGGAGTTCAAATTATTGAACTACAAATAGTGAAAGAGAATACATTCACTCTCATTTTCAAACCAAAAATGCTACTAACTGAAATGAATCTTATACTTTATAATACTCATGAGATAACTGTCAACTGAAACCAGAATGCAAGTTCAAACAGGATTATTTCATCACTAGTCACTCCTCTGTAAATCATAGTATGCAACTTCATTTACATAATCCATCTCATCATCACTTACAAGCCTATTTGGCAAAGAACAATCTCATTTTCAAACCCAAGGAACACGCATGAACATTATGTTAGAAACTAATACTCATGTAGACATCATGATATAATTGTATATAAAGTGTAGATAAAAAAAATTTCCATCACTAGTCGCTCCTCAAAAAATTCACTTAAAACCCAAGCAACAAGCATGAACAATCTCATTTTCAAACCCAAGCAATCCCCTTTCATTATATAATTGTATATAAAGTTTAAATAAAAAGTTTCCATCACTAGTCGCTCCTCAAAAAATCGTGGTGTGCAACTTTAGATATATGATCCATCTCATCTCCAAATTCAGACAAAAAAATATCAAAAAATTCACTTAAAACCCAAGCAACAAGCATGAACAATCTCATTTTCAAACCCAAGCAATCCCCTTTCATGATATAATTATATATAAAGTTTAATTAAAAAATTTCCATCACTAGTCGCTCCTCAAAAAATCGTGGTGTGCAACTTCAGATATATGATCCATCTCATCTCCAAATTCAGACAAAAAAGCATCTCCAAATTCACTTAAAACCCAAGCAACAAGCATGAACGATCTCATTTTCAAACCCAAGCAATCCCCTTTCATGATATAATTGTATATAAAGTTTAATTAAAAAAATTCCATCACTAGTCGCTCCTCAAAAAATTGTAGTGTGCAACTTCAGATATATGATCCATCTCATCTCCAAATCCAGACAAAAAAGTATCTCCAAATTCACTTAAAACCCAAGCAACAAGCATGAACAATCTCATTTTCAAACCCAAGCAATCCTTTCATGATATAATTGTATATAAAGTTTAATTAAAAAATTTCCATCACTAGTCGCTCCTCAAAAAATCATAGTGTGCAACTTCAGATATATGATCCATCTCATCTCCGAATTCAGACAAAAAAGCATCTCCAAATTCTCTTAAAACCCAAGCAACAAGCATGAACAATCTCATTTTCAAACCCAAGCAATCCCCTTTCATGATATAATTGTATATAAAGTTTAATTAAAAAATTTCCATCACTAGTCGCTCCTCAAAAAATCATAGTGTGCAACTTCAGATATATGATACATCTCATCTCCAAATTCAGACAAAAAAGCAACTAACCCATCTCCAAATGCATCATAATTCCAGTTCACTCTTAACCAAACTAAAACTCAAATGCATAATAACCCATCTCCAAAAGCAACTAACCCAGCTCCAAATGCATAAGAAAGCAAACTCAAACGAGTTAGTATTCTCATGCTATGTTCACCAAAAATACTTCGTTGATCTATAAACTGAGATCTGTAAAATAAACTTGTATATAACCTCACATAAAGCTTCAAAATGGGAGATGATCGAGCTCCAAAAACCTAGCAAAATCCGAGCTAGAAACACCTGGCTCCGAAGTCCACTAACTCCTCAGATCCAAGCCAGTTAGTTTAACTTCTTAAAGCTCTCTAGCTTCAACAAGAATCAACAAGAAGGTAGCCTAGCCGAAAATCAACAAGAAGAACCAACAAGAAGCTAGCTTAGCCAATAATCAACAAGAAGAACCAACAAGAACCAATGCTAGTTTATTAATTTACGATTATGCTCGGATTTTGCTAAAGTTTCAGCTGATAATCAATAAGAACCAACAAGCCTCTTGAAACTGAGTATATTGTCACATTTTTGGCAAATTCAGTTTCAAATCTCCCCTAAATTACTCCTTACAAAAACAGTGAAGTCCCAAACCATTACCATCACAGAATCGCAGAATCGCACAAACATAAACATCCAAAATTTCCCTAAATCGAGATCTCCCCTAAATTGAGTATCAAACCATTACCACCCAAAATTCCCACAAACATAAACATTACAGAATCAATCGCACCATTACCATCACAAAATCGCACCATTACAATCAAACCATTACCATCACAAAATTAAGAAGTAGAGAGAGAGAGAGAGGGAGTACTTGCTTTGAGAGAGAAATGACTTAGCGGGATAGAGGAAGGGAAGGAGGCCCAATGGCAACGGTGACGGAGGAGTTGTCGAGGAAGGGAAGGAGGCCCAATGGCGACGTCAACGGAGGAGTTGTCGAGAAAGGGAAGGAGGCCCAATGACGACGTCGATGGAGGAGTTGTTGAGGAATGGAAGGAGGCCCAAGGGCGACGGCGCGGGGAAACTTAGGGTTTGGTAAAAAAAACAAAACGAAATGTGCTAAGGGTTTCACGGTAGGATTGGGGATTTATCCATGTATATTCACTGGCATTTTTATTAATAAATGCCGGTGAATGGAAGAGGATTAGTGGAGATATATTTCCGCTTTTTATTCACCAGCGTGTTTTTATAAAAACGCCGGTGAATGTTATAATTCACCGGCATTTTTTAGAGGCCACCGGTGTATAACTATACATTTTTGCGACCCTATCCTGGTCTTATCCTACCCTGGTGCGATTGGTAAAATGCCGGAAAATATACGCCGGTAAATCCAGCGTGTGTTGTAGTGTTTAGAATAAACAGAACTAAAATAGAGTGTATAAAGTATAATTTCAGTGATATTCAGAACACAAATAAGAAAGTAGTGAAGCACGATGATCAAGGTATACCTAATAAAGACCATTTCTGATATTTAGGCTCGATTATACAAAGAGGTGAGAAGTTTTGTGAAGATGTTATACACAGGATCCAAGTACGGTGGCTTAAGTGGAGAAGCACTAGTGGTGTTTTGTGTGACAAACGTATGTATATTTAAAGTTAGAGAAAATTTTAATAGGTCAGTTGTTAGATCAGCAATAATGTATGGAGCAGAGTGTTATGCATCAAAGAAACAACATGTCCAAAAAATGAGTATAGCGAAGGTAAGGATGCTAAGATGATGTGTGGTAAAACCATGAATGAAAGAATTAAAAATGAGTATATACGAGACATGGTAAAGGTAGCTCATATCTAAGATAAATTAAGAGAGAATCATTTCAAGTGGTTTGGACATATCACACGTAGACCTAGTAATACTCCTATTAGAAAGAATGATTTGATAAGTATTGAGGGTAGAGTTAGGGGTAGGGGAAGACATAAACTTACTTAGGTGGAAACAATGAGAGAATGTATGAACAATGAGAGAATGTATGATAACTTGTGACATTACAGAAGATATTGCACTAAACCGAGCAGAACGAAAAACTAGGATTTATGTAGCCAATCCCAACTAGTTCGTAAAAATGCTTTGTTGCTGTTGTTGATGGTTGTTTGGGATATAATTGAGAAAAATTCAAGTGAGGTTCACCAAAATCAAATTTTAAATCAAATTTCCACTTTTTTTTCTTCATATTTTAGAAAATTGTTTCAAGTACAATTTTGAATTAACTTAAAAGCGTTTGCTTTCTCTTTTTCTAAAATCAAATATTCCCTTCCTGAATTGATTTTCGAGGATACTTTTCCAAAAGTTATTTTGTGGTTTTTTGACGTTGTTGGGTTTATGTCTTGCATACTAGTTCGGTAAGAAGATAGATAAGTGAAGAAGGTCGAAGCATCAAAGGAGCATCAAGTAGCAGCAGCAACAGGGACAACAAGCAATTGACAGTCGATTGTCCACAAATTTGCTTACTATTTGGAACAAAGAGCATTGCGGTCGACTGCCCCCTTGGACAGTGGATCGCGTCGCGGCTGAAGGTAGAACGGATTCGGCTCTGGGTCATTCGATTGAAGTCCAACTTCCACTCCAGGTTAGATCGTACTACTCCTATTGTATGGTTATCTCTTCAAGAATATTGGATGGCTATTATATCAAGATATCAAACTAGGGTTTCTCTAGATCTCTATATATCATTGTAATTGTCCACCTTTGAGAGCCAAGATAGAGAAAGAGAGTACTTCATTAAAGAGAGTTTGAGATGTTTTCCAATTGTAAACAACCAGCATCTTTTGGTGAAGCTTGAGAGAGGATCATGGTAAGAGTTGTAACTCTTGTATCTTCCCTAGTTGAATAATATCTCTGTTTTTCTCCCCCGGATTAGGGTTTTCCCAAACCGGGATAAATATTGTGTGCTTTGTGTATTTGGTGTGATCTTCTATTTGATTAGTGGTTTATATTGATCGTGTCGAAGACTCAACAAGATCCGACACATAATCTCTAACAATTGGTATCAGAGCATAAGGACAGAAATCTTCTGCAGTTCAGGATTTGTTCGAGTTCCTTGGAGAAGATGACATATCAGAGCACGAAGATCAAGTAGTTTAACTATAAGATCAACTTTAATTTCTGGAAGGTGGACATATATGACACTGTTAAGATAAATCAGAGAGATGAAAACAATACTGATTATTGAACTGAGAAATAACTGAGTACAATATCTCTTATATATATATAGGAGTGAACCAAATACAAAACTAGCCCATTACCCAATGTGGGACTATGATATCTAACACACCCTCTCAAACTTACGGTTGGTCAAATAGTGTGAGTTTGCCCACTAAATATCGAAATCTCTGAACAGTATGAGATTTGGTGAAGAAGTCTACCGTCTGCTATGACAAAGTAATAGAATGAAGTGAAATGGTCCCTGCTTCAAAGTGCCCACGAACATAATGACAATCAATCTCTATATGCTTCATTCGCTCATGGAAGACCGGGTTGCTTGCAATGGGTAGTGCACTCCGGTTATCACAATAAAAAGGAGTATCTCTTGAAAGAGTGACACCCATATCTGATAAAAGCCAACGAACATAACTAATCTCTCTAGTAGTAGTTGTCATTACTCTGTACTCAGCTTCGGTCGAAAACATGCAACAACTGTCTATTTCTTACTTCTCCATGAGATCAGCAAATACAAAGAAATAGACAGAAACCTATGGTAGACCGTCCGGTAGTAGGATCACCTGCCCAATCTGAATCAGAATATGCACTCAGCTCTAGTTTAGATGTATCAGATATTAATAATGAGCAAATAATAGTGCCCCGAAGATATCTGAAAATTTGAAAAAGAGCACCGTAGTTAACTGACGTAGGAGCGGAAACAAACTGACTGAAAACACTGACTGCGTGAGCAATATCGGGTCTGATCATGTATAAGTAGACAAGTTGTCCAACAATTTGTTTGTATCTAATGGGATCAGGAAGGAACTCACCATCAGTGGGACGAAGCTTCACATGAAGCTCTAAGGGTGTATCGGCTGATCGATTGTCAGAGAGGCATGCAGCAAAGATAATATCTGATATGTATTTCTATTGAGAAATGAGTATCCCTCGAGATCCATGAGCAATCTCTAAACCTAGAAAATAACGTATTCTGCCAAGGTCTTTCATATGGAACTGCTGGTGAAGGTATTTCTGGGTGGATGTAACGCCTGCGGAGTCATCCCCAGTAATGATCATATCATCAACATAGAGTAGTAAAAGTACTCTCCCCTGCGGTGATGACCGCATAAACATAAAATGGTCCTAAGAACTCTAACTAAAATCAGTCGTGGTGATGATAAGATGAAAATACTCAAACCAGGCTCGAGCGGCCTGCTTCAAACCATATATAGCCGACGTAGCCGGCAAACATGATGAGGAGGAGTAGGGAGGCCAGGAGGATGATCCATATAAACAACCTCAGATAAGGTACCATGAAGAAAAGCATTTTTCACGTCCATCTAATATAACGATCACTGATGGGTGGCTGCAACAGTAAGAAGAGTGCGAACAGTAGTCTGTTGATTCTTAGTTTTGATGACTACAACACAATACAAAGTTGTTTTATTACATATATCTTGCAGGGTGTATCAAAGTCAATAGCATGGTGAAATACACAAAGGCAAAACAAACAATCTAATGAAGCTTTCAAGAAGAATTGATCAAGCAAGCTTCAAGACATAAAGACCAAGGCTCAAGCTCAAGTCAAAGACTCAAGTTCAAGATAAGATTCAAGTGCTTCAAATAATTTATAAAAAGTGTCTTGTAATATTGTAATTTTCATTCTTTGAGTCTTAGAAACTTGTAATAGCCTTGTCACACACACACACTCACACATACTTTTTAATAACTGAGTGTTTTACAAAATTAAAAAATCAAAACAAGCTTGAATAAGTTCAGCTGTTGGGTACCAGTCGACCGTTCCTTGGAACCAGTCGTCTATCATAGTACGAAACTGTCTAAACTCATACAAGCTTTGGCCAGTCGACTCATTATGACAACCCAGTCGACTGTTCAAACCATTTCGACAGTTTTCTGATTTTAAAACTTGTATTTTCAATTTCAAATCCTTTTTATTGCCATTGTATGGAAGTTATGATCTTTTCTCTCAACGTCCAAACTCTTCTAACTCTATAAAAAGAGTATAGAAGTCATTTGGCAAAGGTTACCAACAAGTTCCAACCATTTTCTTTAAGTTTCAAGCTTTTTGTTTTTGAGAAGAACAAGCATTTCAAAAGCATACAAATTATCTCAGTCTTTGTTCTCTGAAATTCAGTTTAGTATAACATCAAATTCGTTTTAGACTGATTTCAGAAGTTAACCTAATAGCCACTATACAAAGGCACAAATCACAAACAAGGCTATTGGTTATTGTAAACTCTTTTGTTGTTGTTCTTTACTCTCGGGTTGTGAGAGTGGTCCTCTCGGTTGGAGAGTAGGGCTCTTGGTTGTAGAGTCGGTTTTTTACTCTTGGGTGTAGAGTGGGTTTGCTCTCTCTCTAGTGGTAAGAAATGTCTGCGGGTTTGACATAGTTATTGTCAAAATTCCGTAGGGTATTCTTGTACTTTTTCAAGAATAGTGGAAAATCTCAAGTGAGTTTGCTTGGGAACTGGATGTAGGTCGGGAGGACCGAACCAGGATACATCGCTGTGTACGTGGTTGTATTTTCTCTACTTGCATTTCTATTTTTCTGTGTTTTATTCGTGAACTTGTCTGGTAAGTCGACTGAAGTTTCGCCATAAGTCGACTGATCAGACTTATATAAAATACTCTTCTTTTCTAACGCTATAGTTGACTGTACTTTATTTTTCAGTCGACTGGACAGTACGAAAAAATTAAGTTCTTAATTATTTTTTGTACAACACTATTCACCTCCCTAGTGTTATTTGCCTTGCCTACAGGATCCTACATAGTCATCTGTGCAACGGGAGCAAATGTCTCATCATAATCAATGTCATGCTCCTGAGTAAATTCTCGGGCTACTAGACGAGCCTTGTGCCGCTCAATAGATCCATCAGGTTGATATTTAACCTTGAAGATCCACTTGCAGCTAATAGGCTGAACGCCCTCTGGCAGAGGAATGACATCCCAAGTGTCAGTCTGATCAAATGCACTGAATTTCTCTGCAATAGCTTTCCTCCACTCGGGAAATTGAATTGCGTCTTGATAGATTTTGGGCCCACATGTAGAGTGTATAGCAGTGAGATATGTATGAAACTGTGTGAGTAGGAAGCTAGGGTGGCAAAACCAAACTGGTCAGAATGACCAGTGGCATCAGGTGTATAACGTGCCGGAGGAATACCAGGAGTGGAACGTGTAGACTGACGAAGCAGTGGTGGACTGACAAAGTGTGGGGGTGAGGACGGTGGAGTGGGTGCTGGCAGCTGTGGGGATGCAGGTGGTGTTTCGGTAGGGGGACAATAAGTGTAAGGACTACAAGAGATGTGAATGGAGCCAGAGGAGTGGGATCAAAAGGAATATGGGAAGATGAAGTTGGGGAGCTAGAAACAACTGGGGAATCAAGAAATCTAGTATCCTCAGGGGGAGTCAGGTAGTAAGGAGAGTCTTCCACAAAGGATACATGTCGATAAATGCGGACACGACCCACCGACGGATCAAAATAATGATAACCTTTGTGTTCGGAATTGAGACCTAGGTGAACGCACTTAGCAGCATGAGCGGAGAGATTTGTGCACTCAGTACGAGGGAGAAGGATGTAATAGGTGCACCCAAAGGTACGAAGCATAATGTAGTCGGGAGTTGAGTGATAAAGAGCCTCATAAGACATCGTACCAGCTAGGGCAGACGAGGAAGTAATATTAATGAGACTAACAGAGGTCATGACAACTTCAGTCTAGAAAGAACGAGGAGCGGAAGAGGAGAGTAAAAGAGCGCGAGCCGTCTCAAGGATGTGACGATGCTTGTGTTCAGCTACACCATTCTGCTCATGTGTGTGAGGGCATGATTGGTGAAAAAGGGTGCCGTGAGAGTGAAAGAACGATCTCATAGTGGTGGAAGTGTACTCATGAGCACCGTCCGATCGGAAATTCTTAATGCGCACACCGAACTGAGTGTGAACCATAGTCATAAAAAACCGATAAATATCTGTTATCTCAGATCGCTAACGCATAAGAAAAATCCATGTATGTCTAGTGAAGTCATCGATGCAGGCAACATAATAGAGATAGCCTTTACACGAAGGTACAAGAGAGGGTCCCCATATGTCAGAATGAACAAGTTGAAAAGGATGGGTGGTTTGAGAAGTGCTTTTGTGACTAAAGGATAGTGTGATATGTTTGGCCAAATGACAACCCTGACAATCAGATAAATGTTGAAAAGTATGAGAAACAAGGTCACCACTACGAGTTAATGTCTGGAGTCGAGACGCACTAATATGACCTAAACGTCTGTGCCACAGATCAGCCTCAGAGAAAACAATACCGGCAAAACTAGAAGGAGAGTGATGTGCACGAAGAAAATCTAGATGATATAGACGACCAGCACGTCCAAACTCCTCACCGATGCATGAATCAGTAATAGAACAACCGAAAGAGTCAAAAGTAATGACAAGACCACTATCACACAATGCACTACTAGAAATAAGGTTTATGGATAAATGAGGAGAATGTGAGAGTATGAGAGCTAATTGCCATTGAGTTTGTAACGAGAAGTGGTGAGCCATCAGCTGTGTGTAGAGATGGAGAGTGAGAGGGAAGTGTACTGCAGGTGGTGAACAGTGTCTGATTATTAGTGAAATGATGTGATGCACTAGAATCTAAAATGCAGAACGAATTTATACCGGTAGATAATGCAGGAGCAAAAAAGTCAGCATTAATAGACTGACTCATAAGCTGTAGTTCCAACTGAGTGAGGCGTTGCTGAAGATTAGACTAATCAGCAGGAGACGGCAAGGCTAGAGTGATGGGCATGGCCGAGGATGTAAGGGAAGAAGTACTACAAGAAGGAATAAGACTAGTGCTGCTATGATTGAGAGCACAATGAGGAGGGAGATGTTGTTGGTGTCTAGATCGGGGTAGGGAGCAGAACGGTGTTACCGGTGGCGGACGTAGAGGTGGGGTAGGATGAGGAATGATGCCGGGAGAAGGTAGGAAGCCGAAGGCAAGTTGAAGGTGGCGCTGCTGCTGTTTGAATCTGGAGGAGGAACGAGATGGGAGGGAGAGGGAACGTGAGGCGGTTGCAGCGGGGAAGTCGGTGGACGCGGAAATATGTGAGAGAGACTGAGATTCCAACAAGTAGTAGTATCTGTAAAAAAAATTGATTTTCTTTTTGATTTTTTTTTCAATTTTTTTTTAAACAGAAAAAGAAAAAAAAAGCTTTTGGGAATAAAGGGTTGCGGGTATTGGAGTGGGTCGGGTCGGGTACAAGAAAAGTGGGTATCAGGTATATGGGTGTTGGATTCGGGTATAATCTGAAATAGGGAATTGGGATATAGAGTTAGGGTTTTAGATAGAGGGTGTGAGAGTGGCGGCTAGGTAGGGAGGTCGGGTAGGCGACGGTGTTGGAGTTGGAGGTCGAGTTCGGAGTTGGGTTTGAAGTTGGAGGTCGGGGTTGGAGATGATGGGTAGGGCGGTCGGGTGGTAGGGCGACGATGTTCGAGTTGGAGGTCGAGTTCGGAGTTGGGTTCGGAGTTGGAGGGTTCGGAGTTGGTGCTTGGGGTAGGAGACGATGAATTCCGTCATCGGTTTCTAAGTTGGAGGTCGGGTTTGGAGATGAAGATGAGGGTAATGGAGTTGGAGTTGGAGTTGGCGTTGGAGTTGGGTTGAGAGGTTGCCGGAGATGATGATGAAGTTGATGACGATGATGATGCTGTTGTTGATTTGGTAAGTCGGGAATTTTTTTTTTTTTTTTTTGGGGGGGGGGGGGGGGGGGGAGGGGGGGAAAGAAACCCTAACATCTTGTAAGGGATTTTTGGAGCTCTGATACCATGTTAAGATAAATCAGAGAGATGAAAACAATACTGATTATTGAATTGATTAAATAACTGAGTACAATATCTCCTATATATATATGAGTGAACCAAATACAAAACTAGCCCAATACCCAATGAGGAGCTATAATATCTAACAGACACAATGGTTCTACAAGGCTTGTATCTTGCCTTAGAAGAAGATAAAGAAAGACCAATCGACACAAAGTCGGAGAATTGGGACGAGATTTGTTCAGAATTCTTGGGTTTAATCCGGCTTTCACTGACGTGTGAAGTCAGGTACAACCTCGTGGAGGAGCAATGCATGGCAAGTGAGCAAGACTCAGTACTTACTACTTAGAATCGTCGTTATAGGTGTAACACCCCATAATTTCTTAAAAAATTATATATATATATATATATATATATATATATATATATATATATATATATATATATATATATAATGAGGCTAATGGCAAAGTTGTAAATAGGTGTAAGGGGGGCACCAGTTGAAAAAACAGCATATGGCTGCTGTGTGTGAGCTGACGTCATCATGACGTCAGCGAGGACCTGGGGCCCACCTGGTTTGGGGTGTAAATGCAGTGTTGCTGCTTTATGAGAGGGTGACGTGGTGTTGGGGCCTGCCACTGCTCTCTCTTGTGACGTGGGCAGTATACTCAGGGGGGAAGAGTGAGAGATAGTGTATAAAATAGTCCCACATCGGGAATGCAATAGAAATAAAAATAACTATAAATAATATAGCCTATGATCAAGAGTCACCAATCCAGTTAACCACCTTTTGAGAGGCAGCCTGTAGTGAGCAGTTGTACTATACTATAAATAATTTATCTTCTAAATTATATAAATTGTCTGAGCTAGGGGCAGGGGCGTTACAACAGGATCAGATGTATCAGAATAAAAAGTGATCATACAATGGAGTTCAATACGGAGTTATCTGAACCGAGAGCGATTAATGCAGATGATGTAAAAGCTTCCAATATGGTAGATTCACTACCAGATCCATACAAGCTTCTGATAACCACCATGCTAGATGGAGAGTCTACTAAGGAGAAGCTTTTGGTAGTAGAGGTGATTGAGGGCTTGTAGGAGGATGAACTTGGGAAGGAGACTCAGAGATTAGCATCTAGTTCTATCAGTTGGGTCGGGGTGGATGGTACTTTGAATGGAAGGGCAAGTGCATGTAAGGGTATGATCCATTGCCATCATTGCAAAGGAGTTGAGCATTACAAGAAGGATTTTTACAAGTGGTTGAGTCAGACGAGCACCAAATCCAATGTCGCTGAATAAGGTGAGAGCTTCAATAATACTCTTGTTTCAAATGTTATAAATGTGTATTCTGGTTAGTTTCTTGATTCGGGAATTTCTTCTTATATATGCTCCGAAAGGAAGATATTTTCTACTTATAAGTTCACAAGAGATCATTGTGTGAGAACGATGGTTGGTGAGATTTGGTGGGTGAGAAAACAGTCGAGTTGGAGGCACCAGATAAAAAGGTTTACACACTGAAGAATGTTATGCATATTCATCGGTTAGAATGAAATCTTATATCCTTGAGAACTCTTGAAGCACATGGCTACAAATACAGAGCTCAAGGTGGAGTTATATCAGTTTGGAAAGGTCGTCATAAGGAGATGAAGAGAATGAGGAGTGTTCAGCACAATTTTTACAAGTTTTGTGGGAACGGAAAAACTTGCACAAATATTTCTAAGCCCTACGTTCCTAAAGCACTATATAGTTTGTCATCACTGGAATCATCCGATCAAGACTACGCTGTTCGAATATCATTGAAAGGTAGAGAGTGCATTGGGATAGGTGGAGTTCGTGCGGAAGGCGGCGCCTCCGTGTCAACGCCTACTAGGGTGTGCCTTTGAGGGGCATACCAACTAAAGAAAAATAGGTGGAGGTTGATTCAACTAGCAGAAAAAAGCCACTAAACCGGGTGTTTGCAAAAGAAAACAGAAAGAGCCTAAAATATTTTTTAAATCACACAGGTGTGGATTAGTGAGTATGCAGTCCATGGTGGAGATTGTTGGGTTTATGCCTTACATACTAGTTCGGTAAGAAGATGGTGAAGCGGAGGATGTCAAAGCATCGCAAGAGCAACAACAGGGACAACATGCAATTGACAGAGAGCATTGTAGTTGGCTACCCCCTTGGACAGTCGACCGCGTCGCGGCTGAAGTTAGAACGGGTTCCGGACTGGGTGATTCGATTGAAGCTCGACCTCTACTCCATGTTAGATCATACGACTCCTATCTTATGGTTATCTATTCAGGAATATCGGACAGCTATTGTATATTGATATCAAACTAAGGTATCTCTAGATCTCTATATATTATTGTAATTGCCCTCCTTTGAGAACCAAGAGAGATAGTATTTCATTGAAGAGAGTTTGAAAGATTTTTCAATTGTGAACAACTAGTATCTTCTGGTAAGGCTTGAGAGAAGGTTGTGGTGAGAGTTGTAATTCTTGTATCTTCTCTAGTTGAATAATATCTCAGTTTTTCTCTCACAGATTAGGACTTATGCAGATCAGAACAAATATTGTGTGCTTTATGTGTTTGGTGTGATTTTCTATTTGCTTGATGATTTTAATTGATCATGTCGAATACTCAACAAGATCCGACGCATAATTCCTAACACATGTTTCCATATTTATCACCTGGGAACTAGAGAAGAAAGAATTTTACAGATAAGGAAAAAGGAAAATCAAAGAACGTACTAGTAGTAATGTTCTATTTTTAATGCCAAAGTTTGGATTTTCCATCTCAATCACAGAGTCAGTCATATCTCTCCATTTTGTACGGGCCCCAATTTTTTTTATAGTCTATGCGGCCTCCATATATAAGATTGAAGGATGTAGATGTTAGTTCACGGAGAAAATGGTGAGACAGCATTCTCCACTTCCCTCTTTTCGATTGTCCCAACCTAACCACTCCTAATTATAATGGTTAAATTACAAATAAAACATAAATTTGAATCTTCATAAAACCCAAAAAAAAAAACATGTAATCATGTAATCATAACAATTGTCATACTTTTCTTGGTAAGAAAAAATTTGCGAAAAGACTACTGGCATCTTGCATATATGTTCAGCCAACCATTTCCGAAAACTTAGTGAAACTCACATTTTACGAAGTTTGGAGTACAAACAAAGCATATATATAAGAGGAATTTTGACTGGTTAATGCCATGCCGAATATCAAAGTACCCACGACTGCTAAGATTTTACCACTTTGACTTTCCTACTAAGCACCGAGCTCCTCAGCATAAATTTCCTGGCTTCATCCTTGTTTAACAGAGATGTACCTTAAACTATCTTCATAAATTGAAATTATTCTCATGATGTTTATGGTTTGTCAACTTATCAGTTATCACTTTGTGTTTCATGAAGTCTGGAAAATTGACAATTCTAAATGCAGATCTGAATGATTCACTAACAGAGACCGACCTATGGTATGTAGATTCACAACAAATTAGGTACCTGATGCGGTTTGTTTCTGGGAGACGTGTGGATGCACCAGGTGTGAGTTCTCTACTCGATTTGTATTTGAAGGAGAAAGCTTCTTCAGAGGCGACCCTCGGCTGGCCGAGTGGTACCTGCGACTGGGCTGGTAGTGAGGTGGATGTCTGGACTCGGATCAGAGGGCTCGGATCCGAGATCTGGTGTACCTGCAGACGGTCTCGAAACACCGGGGTTGGTCCCGGTGGCAGACCTTCCAACGATCTAGTCAGTCACTAGGATAAAGCAACAGTAACTAGGGTTTAGGGGAGAAAAGATTGATTACCTTTTAAGAAAGGAGAGGGCCTGGTATTTATAGGAGTTTCTAATCGGGTCTAGACCCGTTTGGGGCTGGGCCGGACCCGGTTACCCGATTGGCTGAAGCGGTGGAAAGTCGGGCGGTATAGGGCTGACGTGGCAGGCGCCGGAGTGGTTTCCGGGCTGACGTGGCAGAGCTCCGGGCGGTTTTCCGGCGCTGACGTGGCTGATCTGAAGGATCAGGAAGGACGCGTATCCTGAGGGGATCCGGTGGCTCAGGGTGAGCCACGCTTTATTCCTGACCCATATCACAAGCCCCACACTCCCGCAGGGTTGGGTGATCCAGCAGTGCGGGGGTGACTCATGGTCCTCGGGGGAAGGGCAGATGTCAGGGTAAGAAGTAGGGTCTGCTGTTCCCCGAAGATGGCCAGGGGCAGGAGGAATGGACCCCTCGTTGGATGTGCGGGAGGTGAAGTTTTTTAGGAGTGGGGAGCCGGTAGTGTGCATGCCGAGCTTACTTGGTCGGCGACCGAGTTAGTGGGGTCGGCGGACGAACCCTACGGGTCGGCGGACGAACCCAAGGGATCGGCGGACGACCGATTCGCTAGTTGGAAGAGCGAGTGGTCGTCCAAGCCATCTGATGGGACTCGTTTTGTCGAGCGTTGGGGATCGGCGTCCGAGTTTATGAGGTCGGCGTCGTGGAGAGCGTTTTTGAGTCGGCGGTCGGGCTCATGGGGTCGGTTGGACGAGACCCAAGGGTCGGCGGACGACTGCCTCGTTGGTTGGAAGAGCGATGGGTCGGTGTCCGAGGTCGGGAGGTTGGAAGAGTGTCTTGCTGGTTAGGAGAGACTCGAGCTCGGATCCGAGCACCGAGTCCCTACTGGGAAAGGATGAGTGGTTCGAGCTTCGATCCGAACTCCGAGTGCTTGCTGAGAAGGGAGAAGGGGCTTGGTTTCGAATTTCGATCCGAGCGTCGAGCTCCATACTGAGACAGGGGAAATAGCCTGGCTCGATCCTCGATCCGAGCATCGAGCCCTTACTGAGTAGGTGGGAGAAGTCTGGCCCGAGCTCAGGGGGTCGGTGGTCAAGACCTAAGGGTCGGCGGACGACTGCCTCGCTAGTTGGAAGAGCGAGGGGTCGCCCAGGCCATCCGTTGGGTCATCGTCCGAGGTCAGGAGGTCGGTCCGACGAGCGTCTCGTTAGTCATAAGAGTGAGGGGGAGGTGAGACTCGAGCTCCGATCCGAGCACCGAGCCCTCTCTGGGAAAGGGCTCGTGGCTCGAGCTTCGATCCGAGCTCCGAGTGTCGATCCGAGCGTCGAGCCCCATGCTGAGGGAGAAGCCTGGCTCGAGTATTGATCCGAGCGCCGAGTCCCACTGAGTAGGAGAATAGCCTGGCTCGAGCTTCGATCCGAGCGTCGAGCCCCCACTGAGTAAGAGGGAGTAGTCTGGCTCGATTTTCGATCCGATCGTCGAGCCCCACCCTTTGGAGGGGAAGATTGTATGGTTCGAACTTTCATCCGAGCGTCGAGCCCCACCTGGGAAAGAAGAAGGTGGTATGGCTCGAATTCCCATCCGAGCGTCGAGCCTAACCAGGGTGAGGAGAAGGCGGCATGGCTCGAATTTCCATCCGAGCGTCGAGCCCAACCTGTGAGAGGGGAAGGTTGCCTGGCTCGATTTTTTATCCGAGCGTCGAGCCCCACCTGTTGAAGGAATTGGGAGATGAACAGAAAGAAGATCTAGACTCTTCAGTGAAGCCAAGAAATGAGATTGACGAGAAGAGGTGTGGCGCGCGTTCTCATCCGAGTATTGAGCCACCACTAAGCAAGGAGAAGGTGGTTTGGCTCGAATTCCCATCCGAGCGTCGAGCCCAACCTGTGAGGGGAAGGTTGACTGGCTCGAGTTTCCATCCGAGCGTCGAACCCCACCTGTGAAAGGAGAAGGTGGTGTGGCTCGAATTCCCATCCGAGCATCGAGCCCAACCTGTGAGTGGGGAAGGTTGCCTTGCTCGATTTACCATCCGAGCGTCGAGCCCCACCTGTTGAAGGAGAAGGTGGTTTGGCTCGAATTCCCATCCGAGCGTCGAGCCCAACCTGTGAGAGGGGAAGGTTGCCTGGCTCGAGTTTCCATCCGAGCGTCGAACCCCACCTGTGAAAGGAGAAGGTGGTGTGGCTCGAATTCCCATCCGAGCGTCGAGCCCAACCTGTGAGTGGGGAAGGTTGCCTGGCTCGATTTACCATCCGAGCGTGGAGCCATACCTGTTGAAGGAGAAGGTGGTTTGGCTTGAATTCCCATCCGAGCGTCGAGCCCAACCTGTGAGAGGGGAAGGTTGCCTGGCTCGAGTTTCCATCCGAGCGTCGAACCCCACCTGTGAAAGGAGAAGGTGGTGTGGCTCGAATTCCCATCCGAGCGTCGAGCCCACCCTGTGAGTGGGGAAGGTTGCCTGGCTCGATTTACCATCCGAGCGTCGAGCCCCACCTGTTGAAGGTGAAGGTGGTTTGGCTCGAATTCCCATCCGAGCGTCGAGGCCAACCTGTGAGAGGGGAAGGTTGCCTGGCTCGAGTTTCTATCCGTGCGTCGAGCCCCACCTGTGAGAGGGGAAGGTGGTATGGCTCGAGTTTCCATCCGAGCGTCGAGCCCATCCTGGGAGAGGAGAAGGCGGTATGGCTCGAGATTTGATCCGAGCGTCGACCCCCATCTCTGAAAGGAGAAGGTGGTGTGGCTCGAATTTCCATCCGAGCGTCGACAGTTCTGGACTGCCTCTTCGAAAGTTCTTCTAGGATCTACTTTGACCCCGCGACGCCTGTTCGAATCGCCTTTTGGAAGACATTGGTAATTGGTTAGAACAGAAGCAATGTCGCACCAGTTGCTAGGGGTGATTTCCGTCTGGCAAACAGGAAGGGGTAGTATTGGAATTTTATCCTTTCTGCTGACGTCATGGCGCAAAGATCAACGTTTGTTTAGCCGTTGGATCTTGTCAGATAAGATCTAACGGCTAGATGCTTGTTTGCGAAAATCGAGGAGTCGTTGTCTACTTTAAAACCCCCACCCCCCTCATTTTCTCTTTTCACCTTATCGTTTATAATTCCCAGCTTTCCAACTTTTAGTGCAGGCATTTCGATCGCTGTTGGCGGATTCTTCGGAGAGAAGCGTAACTTTCAAAGCATCAGGTTAGTAATTCTCTTTTTTGACATGTTGCGTTCTCAGTCTGGTTCCGAGGCTACTTCGTCTGGTCACTCGGAGATGGAGTCAGATTTAGAAACGTCATCGTCTCTGGGCAAGTACCAGGTTAAAGAGGAGGTTTTCTCCGAACCTGGCTCCGAGGGCGATAGTGACGTAGCTTTAATTGTGCAACCGCTGAGTTCTCGGAGGCTAGGGAAGGAGCCGATGGGAGAGGGCGGTTCGGATGAGGATAGTGATGAGGATGAGGACGAGGAGTCGGATCAGGATGCTGGTGATGATGAAGAGGATGAGGAAGGAGAGCAGGGCGATACGGAGAGTGAGGAAGGAGAGGGTATTGGTGTGCCAGAGGCCGGCCACGGAGAAGATCTGCCTCCGTTGCCCCCCTTGTCGACGCCATCGCCCGAGAGCAAGCCTCGGCCACATCGGAAGAAGCTAGTCCTCACCATCCCTCAAAGTCCTTCTTCGACCGACGAGGATGCGCCGAGGACGGGCCTTGATGTTCCACCCGTTACCCTTCGAAATCCCGTGTCGATACGAATGTATCCCGATGATGTGAAGGACATCCAGCCGATCCCTCCCGTGCCTGGAGAAAACACAAGGACGAAGATTCGTGCGGACAATACTCCCAGCGTCTTGAGACCGGAGTACCTGAATATCATCAGGGCTGCTTACTACATTCCGAGGGAGTATGAGCTTCTGCAACCGAGCCCTGGTATTCGACCCACGACAGTGTTGGCTCCGGGGTACTGCATATTTCCGGAGCACGCCTTCATTTCGGGGCTGAGGTTCCCCCTGCACCCTTTTGTGAAGACGGTCTTGAACTGGGAGGAGCTGTCCCCCATGCAGTACGGCCCCAACTCTTGGAAGCAGCTCATCTGCTTCATCTTGAAGTGTCAAGAGAAAGGGGTGAGGCCAAGGCTTTCCTACTTCCGCGCCATCTTTAGCATTGGTTCGCTCGGAGACATTGAGGGCGTATTCTTCTTCACGCCGAGACCGAACAAAAGAGTGGTGCATGGCCACCCGGATTCGATTAAGAATTGGAGGGATAAGTATTTTGTTGTGAAGACCGAAGGGTCATGGGACATCCCGATTCAGTGGAATTTTGTGAAGCCGAAGCGTAAGCCCCCGAAGAGGAATGAGTTAACCGCCAGGGAGTGGGGGAGGGTTGAACATTTACTGAGGGGAGACAGCATCGCGTGGCGCCGGGTGACCGAGGTTCACCTAGCGAGGGCCGGACTGAGTCCCGCCGACCCTAGTATGTTTCTTTCCTTATTTTTTCATCTTCCTGCCTTCGTGTTAACGTTTAGCCTTCCTTTTATGTCTTGTTATAGGGATGACTACACAGCAGGCACACGCCAAGCAGATTCTGCTCGCCGCCGCCGAGAAGACGAGGCAAGAGAAGAAGAAGAAAGAGGAGCAGGAGCGCCTCGCTGCCGAGAAGCGGAAGCCTTCTGCTCAGCCTTCCCAAGCCGGAGGGCCCTCCAGCGTGCCTCCCCCAGCGCCCGAGGAGCAGCCTTTGGCGAAGAAGCAGAAGAAGCAACACCATTCGTCGCGGTCGGCTCGAGACCCAGCGGGGGGATCGGGGAAAACGGTTGAAGCCCCGTCACAACAGCTTCCCCCGGAAGGCGGATGCCTCAAAGCTTAAATAAAACTTTTCAAACACTTGGTGAGTGAACAGGCGGAAGGCAGCGTCGAGTATCTCCGCCGAGTGTCAAGGTCGCGGCGCCCTTGGAGAGGGTACTCGCCTTGCACGGGATCGACGCCGAGCTCCTGCATTTGTTCTCGTGGAGAGACGGTGCGGGAGTGGCTGGCGGATGTCGCCTCGAGTCTCGGTTGATGGCCTCCGAGGAGGTCAAACCGAGCGAGGGACGGGTGCCGAGCCCCCACAACGGTGAGAAAGACAACTACAGGCGTAGCTTAGCCCCGCCGCCGAGCGTTCGGGTCGCGGTGCCCCCGGAGGGGACACCCGCCTTGCTCGGGGTCGGTGCCGAGCTCCTGCACTTGTTCTCGTGGAGAGACGGTGCGGGAGTGGCTGGCGGATGTCGCCTCGAGTCTCGGTTGATGGCCTCCGAGGAGGTCAAACCGAGCGAGGGACGGGTGCCGAGCCCCCACAACGGTGAGAAAGACAACTGCAGGCGTAGCTTAGCCCCGCCGCCGAGCGTTCGGGTCGCGGTGCCCCCGGATGGGACACCCGCCTTGCTCGGGGTCGGTGCCGAGCTCCTGCACTTGTTCTCGTGGAGAGACGGTGCGGGAGTGGCTGGCGGATGTCGCCTCGAGCCTCGGTTGATGGCCTCCGAGGAGGTCAAACCGAGCGAGGGACGGGTGCCGAGCCCCCACAACGGTGAGAAAGACAACTGCAGGCGTAGCTTAGCCCCGCCGCCGAGCGTTTGGGTCGCGGCGCCCCCGGAGGGGACACCCGCCCTGCTCGGGGTCGGTGCCGAGCTCCTGCACTTGTTCTCATGGAGAGATGGTGCGTGCTGCGTCCCGGGCTTGTAAGAGAAGCATGTGTGGACTCGCGATTTCATCCGAGTGACGAGCCCCACGCTTGCAAGAGAAGCGTGTTTGGACTCGCGATTCCATCCGGGTGACGAGCCCCCACGTTTGTACGAGAAGCGTGTTTGGACTCGCAATTTGACCCGAGTGACGAGCCCCACGCTTGCAAGAGAAGCGTGTTCGGACTCGCGATTTGACCCGAGTGACGAGCCCCACGCTTGTAAGAGAAGCGTGTTCGGACTCGCGATTTCATCCGGATGACGAGCCCCATGCTTGTAAGAGAAGCGTGTTTGGACTCGCGATTCCATCCGGGTGACGAGCCCTCACGCTTGTAAGAGAAGCGTGTTTGGACTCGCGATTTCATCCGGGTGACGAGCCCCACGCTTGTAAGAGAAGCGTGTTTGGACTCGCGATTTCATCCGGGTGACGAGCCCCACGCTTGTAAGAGAAGCGTGTTTGGACTCGCGATTTCATCCAGGTGACGAGCCTCACGCTTGGAAGAGAAGCGTGTTTGGACACGCAATTTCATCCGAGTGACGAGCCCCACGCTTGTAAGAGAAGCGTGTTTGGACTCGCAATTTGACCCGGGTGACGAGCCCCACGCTTGCAAGAAAAGCGTGCTGGGACTCGCGATTTGATCCGAGTGACGAGCCCCCCGCTTGTAAGAGAAGCGTGTTTGGACTCGCGATTTGATCCGAGTGACGAGCCCCACGCTTGCAAGAGAAGCGTGTTCGGACTCGTGATTTGACCCGGGTGACGAGCCCCACGCTTGTAAGAGAAGCGTGTTCGGACTCGCGATTTCATCCTAGTGACGAGCCCCACGCTTGTAAGAGAAGCGTGTTTGGACTCGCAATTCCATCCGGGTGACGAGCCCTCACGCTTGTAAGAGAAGCGTGTTTGGACTCGCGATTTCATCCGGGTGACGAGCCCCACGCTTGTAAGAGAAGCGTATTTGGACTCGCGATTTCATCCGGGTGACGAGCCCCACGCTTGTAAGAGAAGCGTGTTTGGACTCGCGATTTCATCCGGGTGACGAGCCCCACGCTTGGAAGAGAAGGGTGTTTGGACTCGCGATTTCATCCGGGTGACGAGCCCCACGCTTGTAAGAGAAGCGTGTTTGGACTCGCGATTTGACCCGGGTGACGAGCCCCACGCTTGTAAGAGAAGCGTGCTGGGACTCGCAATTTGACCCGGGTGACGAGCCCCCCGCTTGCAAGAAAAGCGTGTTTGGACTCGCGATTTGATCCGAGTGACGAGCCCCCCGCTTGTAAGAGAAGCGTGTTTGGACTCGCAATTTGATCCGGGTGACGAGCCCCACACTTGGAAGAGAAGCGTGTTTGGACTCGCGATTTCATCCGAGTGACGAGCCCCACGCTTGCAAGAGAAGCATGTTTGGACTCGCGATTTGACCCGGGTGACGAGCCCCACGCTTGCAAGAAAAGCGTGCTGGGACTCGCGATTTGACCCGAGTGACGAGCCCCACGCTTGTAAGAGAAGCGTGTTTGAACTCGCGATTTCATCCGGGTGACGAACCCCACGCTTGTAAGAGAAGCGTGTTTGGACTCGCGATTTCATCCGGGTGACGAGCCCCATGCTTGGAAGAGAAGCGTGTTTGGACTCGCGATTTCATCCGAGTGACGAGCCCCACGCTTGTAAGAGAAGCGTGTTTGGACTCGCGATTTGACCCGGGTGACGAGCCCCACGCTTGCAAGAAAAGCGTGCTGGGACTCGCGATTTGATCCGAGTGACGAGCCCCCCGCTTGTAAGAGAAGCATGTTCGGACTCGCGATTTGATCCGGGTGACGAGCCCCACGCTTGCAAAAGAAGCGTGTTTGGACTCGCGATTTGATCCGAGTGACGAGCCCCACGCTTGCAAGAAAAGCGTGCTGGGACTCGCGATTTGATCCGAGTGACGAGCCCCCCGCTTGTAAGAGAAGCGTGTTCGGACTCGCGATTTGATCCGAGTGACGAGCCCCCCGCTTGTAAGAGAAGTGTGTTCGGACTCGTGATTTGATCCGGGTGACGAGCCCCATGCTTGCAAGAGAAGCGTGTTTGGACTCGCGATTTGATCCGGGTGACGAGCCCCACGCTTGCAAGAGAAGCGTGTTTGGACTCGCGATTTGATCCGAGTGACGAGCCCCACGCTTGCAAGAAAAGCGTGCTGGGACTCGCGATTTGATCCGTGTGACGAGCCCCCCGCTTGTAAGAGAAGCGTGTTCGGACTTGCGATTTGATCCGGGTGACGAGCCCCATGCTTGCAAGAGAAGCGTGTTTGGACTCGCGATTTGATCCGGGTGACGAGCCCCACGCCTGCAAGAGAAGCGTGTTTGGACTCGCGATTTGATCCGGGTGACGAGCCCCACGCTTGCAAGAGAAGCGTGTTTGGACTCGCGATTTGATCCGGGTGACGAGCCCCATGCTTGCAAGAGAAGCGTGTTTGGACTCGCGATTTGATCCGGGTGACGAGCCCCACGCTTGCAAGAGAAGCGTGTTTGGACTCGCGATTTGATCCGAGTGACGAGTTCGTGAGGGGTCCTTTATCTGTTTACAAGAATTGGAGTCATAAGCTTGTTTGAAGAAAGCTGATGTTTACAATACATGCTTGTTACAGACAAGTCTAGGCACGACGTGCCGTTCATAGGACTTTACAAAAGACTAGGCCCAACGTGTCGATTACAATTATATTTTACATGGAGGCTACTCTCCTAAGAACTTAATCAAGTGTTCCGCATTCCAGGGCCTTTTGACAGGCTTGCCGTCGGTGTCGGTCAGGCGATAGGTACCCGGTCGTACGACCTCTGAAACCTTATAAGGGTCCTCCCAGTTTGGTGCCAACTTCCTTTTCTGGCCGGGGTTGGAAACTGCCAGTTTCCGGAGGACAAGGTCTCCGAGAGCAATGTTTGTTGGGTGCACCTTCTTGTTATAGAACCTCTCGATTCTTTGCTGGTAGATGTTCCTTCTGATGGATGACTTCTCCCTGACCTCGTCAATGAGGTCCAGGTCTGCTCGCAGTTGCATGGAGTTGCTTGCTTCGTCATAAGCCATAATTCGGGGAGAGGGGATACCTATTTCCAAGGGAATGACGGCCTCATCGCCGTACGTTAAGTTGAAGGGTGACTCCCCTGTCGGGATTCTTTTTGTTGTTCGATGGGCCCAGAGAACGCTCGGCAGCTCGTCGACCCATAGCCCCTTAGAGGAATTATCGAGTCGCTTCTTGAGTCCGTCGAGGATCTGACGGTTCGCGTTCTCTGCCTGTCCGTTGGATTGGGGATGGCATACCGAAGAGAAGCGTTGCTGGATACCGAGGTCTTCGCAGAACTTGCGGAAATGCTTGCCTGCAAACTGGGTCCCGTTATCCGTAACGAGCACTTGGGGGATCCCGAACCGACAGATAATGTGCTTCCAGAAGAACTGTTGAGTCTGCTGCTCGGTGATTGTAACTAGTGGCTCCGCCTCGATCCATTTGGTGAAGTAGTCGATGGCAACTATAAGAAACTTCCGTTGCCCCGTCGCCTTGGGAAAAGGGCCTACCAGATCCATCCCCCACATTGCAAAGGGGGTTGGACTGGCCATGGATCGTAGGTTTGCTTGAGGAACCCTTTTGATGGGCGAGAATCTTTGACAGGGGCCACACTTCTTGACGAGGTTTAGAGCGTCCTGCAGCATTGTGGGCCAGTAGTACCCGTGGTTCAAAGCCTTTCGCGCGAGCGAACGACTTCCCATGTGACACCCGCCAATCCCCTCGTGTAATTCTTTGAGAGCATATTCGGCTTCATCGGGAGTGAGACACGGAGATAAGGCCGTCCATCCGAGGTGGTGTAGGACCTTTTGAAGAGTGTCGAGTCGATCATTGTGAACCTTTCCGCTCGGGCCCGGACCCTTCTTGCTTCGGCTCGGTCTTCCGGGAGCTCTCCCTTGACGAGAAATCGCCTAATTAGAGTGGTCCAGTCTTCGGGGGGAGCTCCATCTTCAATGCACAGGACCTCCGGGATGTCGATGCTGGGTTTTAGCATGACCTCGATCAGGACCGTGCGATCGAGACCTTCGAAGGAAGAGGATGCCAATTTTGACAAAGCATCAGCCTGGACATTCTGTTCTCGGGGGATCCTCAAAACGGCCGACTCGTCGAAGGACGATAGTAGGCGTTGAACTATAGCTCGGTAACGAACCATGCGATCATCTCGGGCCTCGTATTCTCCGGTGATCTGGTTGACCACGAGCTGGGAGTCGCTGAAAGCCCTGATCTGCCTGGCACCGGCTTGATGAGCTAGGGTGAGCCCAGCGATCATTGCCTCGTATTCGGCCTCGTTGTTAGAGGCCGGGAAGTTGAAGCGGAGGCAGTATTGTAGAAGAAAACCGTCTGGGCCTCGGAGGATGATGCCCGCTCCGCTGCCTGCTTCGCAGGAGGAACCATCGACGTAAACTTCCCACGTCTGGTCGTTTTCCGTGTTTGCAGGGTGCTCGGAGATAGTGCACTCCGTAATGAATTCTGCGAGCGCCTGCCCCTTGATGGCTGTTCTGGGTTGATAGCCAAGGTCATACTGGCTGAGCTCAATCGACCATTTCACGAGCCGACCCGAGCTTTCTGGTTTGTAGAGTACGGCCTTCAGGGGTTGGTCCGTCAGCACTTGGACAGAATGAGATTGAAAATATGGACGGAGCTTCCGCGCGGCCATGACCAGGGCGTACGCTACTTTCTCCATCCGAGAGTACCTGGTCTCGGCATCGAGCAAGACCTTGCTGACGTAGTATACGGGCTTCTGTGACCCCTCTTCCTCCCTAACGAGAACAACGCTGAGCACCTTCTCCGAGGCCGATAGGTAGAGCCAGAGTGGCTCTCCTGGTTCGGGCTTGCTGAGAAGAGGGGGGTTCGCGAGGTATTCCTTTAACTGGGCGAAGGCATCTTGCTGTTGGACCCCCCATTCGAACCCGTCGGTGCCGCGCAGGGCTTTGAAGAAGGGAAGAGACTTCTCTCCGGACTTGGAGAGGAAACGGCCGATGGCCGCCAGTCTCCTCGTCAGTCGTTGGACTTCTTTGACATTCCTGGGAGGGGCCATGTCTAGGATCACTTGGATTTTTTCGGGGTTTGCTTCGATTCCCCTTTGGCTGATAATGAATCCAAGAATCTTTTCCCGCGGAGACGCCGAAGGCGCATTTACTTGGATTAAGTCTCATGTTATGGGTCCGAAGTACCCCAAAGGCCTCCTCCAGATCGGCTACGTGATCCTCCCCCCCGCCGACTTTTGACGAGTGTGTCATCCACATACACTTCTATATTGCGCCCGATCTGTTCCTTGAAGACCCGGTTGACGAGCCTCTGGTATGTGGCCCCGGCGTTCTTCAGCCCGAAGGGCATGACTCTGTAGCAATAGAGCCCCTGGTCCGTGATGAAGGACGTCTTGGCGATGTCGGGAGGGAACATGCGGATCTGGTTGTAGCCTGAAAACGCGTCCATGAAGGACAGGAGCTCGTGACCCGATGTTGCATCGACGAGAGCATCGATCCTGGAAAGGGGGAATGGGTCCTTCGGGCACGCCTTGTTGAGATCTGTGAAATCAATGCAGATCCTCCAGCTCCTGCTCGCCTTCTTGACCATGACGACGTTTGCCAGCCACTCGGGATAGCTGACCTCCTGGATGAAGCGCGCGGTAAGGAGTTTGTCGACTTCTACATTAACTGCCTGTTGTCGCTCTGGTGCGAACTTGCGTCGCTTTTGTACCACTGGTTTCGAGCCGGGGATCACGCTGAGTTTATGCATGATGAGTTCCTCGGAAATTTCGGGCATGTCAGATGGCTTCCAGGCGAACAGATCGACATTGCGCCGGATGCAGGAGATGAGATCGGACTTAAGGCGGGGTGCGAGGGAGCGACTTACTCGAAATTGTTTTGATGAATCCTCTGTCTCGAAGGAGACATCCTCCAGCTCGTCTGCCGACTCCGGCTCTGGCTGGGTTCTTTGGGGCTGCATCTCCACGGCGTCGAGGGGAAACACTCCGCTTCCTATGGCTGTCATATAACAGGAGCGAGCGGCTTCCTGGTTCCCTCGGACCACTCCTACCCCGGTACTGGTAGGGAACTTCATCTTCTGGTGGTAGGCCGAGGGGACAGCCTGGAGAGAGCAGAGGCCCGGTCGACCGAGTATGGTGTTGTAGGCTGCCTTGACGTTGACAACCATGAAGTCTATGGACTCGGTTCTCCGGTTCGGGGCCGTGCCAGCCGTGACATCCAGCGTGATGATCCCCTCGATTGTCACTGGAACTCCAGAAAATCCGTGCAGGGTGTATCCTGCCGGCTTAAGTCTGCTTCGGGGGAGCTTTAGGTTCTCGAAAGCTTCGAGGAACAGAATGTTGACCGAGCTCCCGTTGTCCACCAGGATCTGCCGAGCATCAAAGTTGGCCATGCTGAGATTGATTACGAGGGCGTCGCAATGTGGGAGCCGAACCCCCTCCAGGTCGTCACCTGAGAAGGAGACGGGGAGTGGTTGAATTTGAGGGGGGAGAGGTCCTTGGACGGCGTTGACGTCCCGGACGAACGCCTTGCGGGAGGTGTTAGAATCCCCTTCCATGGGCCCTCCGTGGACGCAGTGCAGTATGGCCTGGCCGTCCGGCTCTTCGAGTTCCTGCTCTTGCCCGGGGAGCTGCAGGGGAGCTCGAGGAGGAGGTGAGGTTCTCCTGTTCCTCGTGTCCCTTTGCGTCTGAGCATCATCCTTCTTATATTCCCGGAGGTACCCTCGCTGAATCAGGGCCTCGATTTCATCTTTCAGGGCGCGGCAGTGATCTGTGTCGTGCCCGTTGTCTCGGTGGAAGCGGCAGTAGAACCGTTGATCCCTTTTCTTGCTAGTGTTGTTGGATGGTCGAGGGGGATACTGAACGAGGTCTCTGTCCTCGATCGCCAGGAGTATGGAGGACACATTTTGTGTGAGTGGGGTATACCTTTCGAAGCGAGGAACCGGCGGTACCTTCTTCATGGTGCCCCCGTCCTTCGGAGCCTTTTTCGAAGGCTCGACTTCCTCGGCCTTCCGCTTCCCTTTTCCGAGTGCTTCTCTGGATTCGTCGGGGTTTAGGGCTTCCTCTGCCCTGATGTACTTCTCGACCCGGTTGAGGAGGTTGGGAAAATCGATCGGGGGCTTCTTCGCCAGAGAAGCTTTCAGCTGTCCATGACGGACGTTGTGCCGAAATGCCGCGGAGGCGACGCCCGGATCGAGAGAGGAGACCGACCTTGCCTCTGCCGTGAATCTCCGGACAAACGCCCTGAGTGATTCCCCCCCTTCCTGCCTGAGCCCAAGTAAGGAGGCGCTCGTTCTTTCGGCCTTCCGGCTGGTTACAAAATGGGCGAGGAAATTGCCCTCCAGTTGATCAAAGGAGTAAATGGAGCCGGGGGCGAGTTTTGAGAACCACTCACGGGCCGGACCCCGAAGGGTGGCAGGAAATGCTCGGCACAGCAGAGGATCCGATGCGCTGTGAATCATCATGAGGGTTTTAAAACCCTCCATGTGATCAGCAGGATCCCCTTCGCCGTTATAGGTCTCGAATTGTGGGGGTCGGAAGTTCCGGGGAATTTCCGCTTGGATAATGAGGGCGGAAAAGGGGGATCGGACAGGTCTGTACCCCTGACCGGCTCTGACACCTCCGTCGCCTATGTGATCGATTCGGTCCTCCATTTCTTGGAGGCGCCTTAGGAGTACGCCATCGGCTTCGGGATGGATTGTTGAGGAGCGAGAGACGCTGGCCTCAGCATCTAACCTGGTTTGGGAACGGCGTGCTTCCTCCCTGGGGGCCCGTTGGAGAGCCCCAAGGATTTCCCTTCGGAAATCCTGGAACTCCTGTTGAGTAACAGGAGCTCCCTCAGCTCGGGCCGGTTGGACCGGAGGTTGCCTCCCGACTCGGCTGAGTGCTGGCCTTCGTTCTTCCGGCGGTGGCCTAGGGTGGTTCGGGGCCGAGTTGGAAGCGGCCCTTTCCCTACTGCGGTCAGCCTGCCGACTGGAGATTACCCTTCGAAGGTCGGGTTGGACTGGAGGAGTGGGGGCCCGCTGGGACCCCTGACAGGAGGCCCTATGCTTTGATGTGCGCGGCCCGGCGTTGGTATTTGATGGGGGTGTGTCCCGTCGGTTGACGGAGGACGCAGCCCCCTTGCCTTTGGAGGCCATAGGAGTTCGGTGATCGAGGTACCTCGGCGGTAGTACTCGGGTCGGGTTCCGAAGTAGCTTTCCCACAGACGGTGCCAACCTGATGCGGTTTGTTTCTGGGAGACGTGTGGATGCACCAGGTGTGAGTTCTCTACTCGATTTGTATTTGAAGGAGAAAGCTTCTTCAGAGGCGACCCTCGGCTGGCCGAGTGGTACCTGCGACTGGGCTGGTAGTGAGGTGGATGTCTGGACTCGGATCAGAGGGCTCGGATCCGAGGTCTGGTGTACCTGCAGACGGTCTCGAAACACCGGGGTTGGTCCCGGTGGCAGACCTTCCAACGATCTAGTCAGTCACTAGGATAAAGCAACAGTAACTAGGGTTTAGGGGAGAAAAGATTGATTACCTTTTAAGAAAGGAGAGGGCCTGGTATTTATAGGAGTTTCTAATCGGGTCTAGACCCGTTTGGGGCTGGGGCGGACCCGGTTACCCGATTGGCTGAAGCGGTGGAAAGTCGGGCGGTATAGGGCTGACGTGGCAGGCGCCGGAGTGGTTTCCGGGCTGACGTGGCAGAGCTCCGGGCGGTTTTCCGGCGCTGACGTGGCTGATCTGAAGGATCAGGAAGGACGCGTATCCTGAGGGGATCCGGTGGCTCAGGGTGAGCCACGCTTTATTCCTGACCCATATCAGTACCGGTTGAAACGTAGTTTATCAAACTGATATGCAACACTTGATCCACCTATCTAGTACCCTAGCTAGTAGAGTGAAACCCCAATTTGCTAGAATTAGAAGGATTTGCATGTGCACATATATGCCTTTACAATAGTAATAGCAACTGGGGATCTTATCCCTGTCATAGAATTCATGTATTTAGACTCCACACCTGATGCCTACTTATGATAGTTTTTCGCTACCTACTGTTTCCATTTGAAATGGTTTAATGGATCATTGAACTCCAATAACCCATGAGATCAATAGCTGGCCTAATTATTGCGCCATTTATTTAGTTGGGATAGTTCGTCATTGGATGAATATTCGATATATAAAAGTCTGCCACTTCTATCTTACTATCTTTTTTTTTTGCTTATACATAACATGGCTTAGTCTACTCTAAATTTTTTGACAATCTGCCGTGAAATTTAGACAATTGTGGAATTTTGATATTTGCATATTGGATAGAATTAAGCCAGTTACCTTTCAGAAGGTAACTACACGCCTCAAGCAGCGAATGATAAGATTATAGCGAGCCACATTGGTTTTTTTTCAATTTTGGACCTCAATGCTAACAAAGCTCTTAGGATACTTGTGGGAAGATTCTTGAGCCTCGGTAAGGGAATTAAAATCGAGAGATTCCTCGTTCAACTTGGAAAATGAGCTGCACACTTTGAAAGTTTGGCTCCAAGTTTAAATTCTAAAATCTGTCACTCTTTAGTTTTTCTTATAAATGGACATAAGATCACCGATGGAACTCAAAATTAGGCACCCAAACCCGAAAATCTTGTTGCAAAAATTTAGTGAACATCTCCCGCCTGTTATGATTACGCAGAAGCGTTCGTCACCATATTTGTTGCAAGCTTAATACGGCAATGCATTGTCTGGTTTCGGTATGTATAGCATGTTACATCTAATAATAGCGAATAATCAGAACACTGGACTATTCAACTAAACCTGTCGATGAAACACAGAGATAGTCTATGAATCATTCAGTCTATTGAATACAACTGATAATGACTTTGAATTTTGGTCTGGTAAAAAACAAATGAAATTCTGAGCCTTTATGTTTGTCTGATCTACATACAAGTAGTCCAAAGTTATTATATGTCATCTTTGTACAACCTTTATTTTGGTAAGTACATTCTTGTACCACTTCTTTAACATCTGAAGAAATAAAATAATGAAGTGTGAATTTGTTCAATGCTTGGATCTTGGAAGAGTATTTTGGAACCGTATGACCATAATTTTCGAGGGAAAAAGTAGATTTAATTTTGTTAATTATAGGTTTTGATGATGATGTGAGCCCTGCGATAAAGCAAATGTTCCTGTTTGGTCATAGTGTCGAAATTGTCACAAGAAATTTTGATTTCTGCATTGCTATTATACCACGCAGAGACAAAATCTCCTTCTTCTAAAACCCGATACAAAGTTGTATATTGGAGTTATTACTGTACTAATGGTCTGTAACTATTCTTTGTTTTGGAAATTTGTCTGACAAATTTATGTTGGATGTATATGTATATTCTCAGTATAATAGGATAATATTGTGTATATTATTCTATGGGGCAACACGGGTTTACACGTGTTATGTATTAATTATTGGAACGGGTTGAGTGGGCTAAAAGCCCAGTACCCTAAACCCAGTCTAATCTCTATATAAGCTGGTCTAGAGGTAGTGCTCTGTGATATTCCAATACAGATAAGCAGGGTATAATATCTTAAGCGGCTAGAGATTAACCCTAACCCTAATTTTCTCAAATCAGTATTAGCAATCTTAAGATATTAGACAAAAACTAATTTCAAGATTAGAGAGAGAGAGGTCGTCGAAATCACCGTCCGTCGGGATCTCTTCGTCGTCGTCGCCAACCGCCGCCATCGCCGGCGTCGACTCTCGCCTCCGCAGCTTTCGCTGGCAACTGCCGCCACATCCTCGCGTCAGATCAAGTGGAGGCGTCTGCGTTCGGATCTCAGTGACGCCAGTGGAGACGTCGTTGGGCGTTGCTGCCGCCGCTGGGGGGGGGGGGGGGGGGGGGGGGCGAGCGCTACCGTCGATGGGGATCGCCTTGCTGAGCGCCATTGCCACCGGGCGTCGCCGTTGCTGAGCATCGCCGCCGCTGGACAGCGTCGCAACCGCTCGGAATTCCACCAGACTTGAGCAGGGTAGCTCATCAGCAAAACCTACTCCCATTACAGATGCACCCATCACCTTCTCACACCCAACAATATGGAGTACCAATTATGGGGTGAAATAGTTGTGCTCGAAAGGTGTTTGTTGAAATGCCTCTGTAGATTGCTCCATTCATGGGCAAAATGAGTTGAAAGAGATAGCACAAGATGAGATGTGGATGCAGTTGGTGAAAGCAAGAAGGATGCTGTTAAAACAAGATCCAAATATGTTTGGACTGAATCAGATTTAAATTAAAGATAAGTTCTTCACCAAATTTAAATTGTTATTTAATTATCTGTTTGAATTTTGTTGCTAAGTGCTAAAGTTCAAAACCGTATTATACATTGTTTAATTAAATACAAATTTGAATAACTGCTTTGGCTACGTGCTAAGAATCAAATATTTATTTTGATAAGTTAAACTGTATGTTGACTATAAAATTCGGATCTCCAATTAAATTGTTGCTAGAATTAGATAGTGCTAATAATTTGTTTAATTGGCTAATCTTTAACAATCTGATGAATGTAAGAACTTTAATGTTACCTACAAATTGTGTATGTTGGAGACGATGGATTTGCATCACGGTATGATAAGTCTGCACTACGCAGGCTTCTCCATCGAATTTGAAAAAACACTTCTAACTTGAAGTGTCGGTATGATCTACTTCAACCTCTTAGTTTTTTTATGTGATGAATGTGTTAACGTTTTGTACGTTTGATCACATGATTGAGAGTTTTAGATCATAGTTATTCTCGCTTTGAAAACTAGCATGTTTAGGGTTGTTAAGTATTTTATCATGCTATGTGTATAGATATTTTGACAAATCCATTGTTTGCAGTTTGTGTGAGATTATATATTTGCTTCTCTAATAATTAAAATTTTGTATAAGATTTATAACAAATGTCCGTAACTTAGATAGGAGCATTCTGTAATGCAGAATATGACTCCATTATTTACATTTTGTTCTTTATCGTTCATTGTACTGTGTGTGCAAAATTGAATTATAAAATATGGGTCTTTATCTCGCTTAGTGTTTCGAAGATGATGAAGAACGAATAAAAAATATATATATATATATATATAGCTCAATTTGTTTGAACAAGTGGACATTATTAGAATCACTAGAGAAAGCAAACAACTTTGTAAAATGTAATAGAGTAATTTTGTATTAACTCTTATAAGGTGCATATATTGTCAATCGCATGTATAAGCTGAGTTTAACAAATGAGACAATCAATAATAATAGTTCTAATTGTGTTCTTGAACAATAGCATATTTGGCTAGGATTTGAGAACTATATATTCAATTGTTTGTGAAGAAATATGATCTAATTATCAAAACTGTGGGGAAAATGGAGTTAAAAGCTATTTTGCCAAAAGCTTTAACATCCAAGTTGTTTTGAAATTTAGAATCACTATGAACTATATATTAAATTGTTTGTTCTTGTTAAAACTCATAACTCTGCTAAATGACACTATTAAATATGACAAATATGAAAGTTGTGCTCAGATTATGATCATTAGAAAATCATTTAGTATGGTCTCTAGGAGCACACAACTACTTGAGTCAATACATTCTGATATTTGTGATCTCAGTAGCTTTGTAACTAGATGAGACGATTATTGTTCAGAAGTATTTAATCACTTTTGTAGATGATTAATATAAGTTTGTCATATATATGAAGAATGAAGCACTTATTATTCTTAATGAATTAAAAATTATAGTTGAATGCTAAAAATCAAGGGTTCAGATTTGATAGAGGTGGTGAATATGTTTAACAACTTTAGAAAAGTTTGCATTGGGCATATTCTCTACTGCACTCTACTTACAACAATCAAACAGTATTGATAAAAGTTAGAATCAAACTCTTAGTGAAATGTTGAATTCTATATTATTAACTGTTGTTTGTCTTGTGTAATAATGAGTAATGTTGTA
This sequence comes from Hemerocallis citrina, assembly GCA_017893485.1. Classification (NCBI taxonomy): domain Eukaryota; kingdom Viridiplantae; phylum Streptophyta; class Magnoliopsida; order Asparagales; family Asphodelaceae; genus Hemerocallis; species Hemerocallis citrina. Next base: position 57,535,679 of record CM030361.1, read on the forward strand.
TTGTTAATCATATCTCTAATGTGTTACTACACTTTAAATTGTATACACCTTGTAGTCATGGCATGAAAACACAAATAATTTTGTTAAAGTGAAAATTTTGTGTTGTGATACATCTGTTAGAGTACATGACTCTAAAAGGCCTAAAGTAGGACCTACAACAAATATTTGTGTGTGTTTAGAAAGTGCAGAATGTAGTTCGGTGGACAGATATTGGATCTATCTAATTTGTGTTAGAAGAATCTTGACTTACAGAGTTCTTTGAGGATGTGTTCATCAAAGATAAATGTATGAAATAATCTAGTCCTACAGACACGCTCAATGATTCACAGTTGGAATCAAGAACTAGTCTTACTGACACTTAAAACCTGAATGACAAATAAGCTAAGAAGAGTCTTTAGTAGGCAATAGGATAATTTTGTGTCATACAATAATACTCTAACTTAGTTGATCTGCCAAAACGGGCTAAAACTATAGTATGTAAATGGGGTTTTGTAGAAAAAACTTAACTTTGATTGTTCAGTAGCAATTTTAATGCCTTTTAGAGCTAACAGATTGACTGAGAAAAATGGGGTAGATTTATTTGATGTCTACTCACATGTTTGTCATATTGCTACAATAAGTATTCTTCTTACCCTTACATCTATTGAAAATTTTGTCATTCATAAAGGATATTTAAAAGTTTTGTACTAAACAGTTTTGTACTAAAAAGTTATGACCTAATATGTTTAGTGAACAAGATTTACAATTTAGTAAAATCATCGTATGCTTTAAAACATATAATATAGCTAACGTATAAATAATTTGACAAATTTCTCAAAGAGCCTAGTATATGAATTAAGTAATTCAGATCAGTGCCTTTAATTTTGTGGTGAGTCAAATATAATGGCTATTATTTACTTGGTTTTATTAACATACTTGTTGATTGGAAGTGACATCTCTATCATAAATGGAGTTAAATTGTGTTATCCAAATAAATTTTGCATGAAACACCTAAGTGTTGTGGTCACCATATTATGTATAAGGGTGAGTTTTGGTTGGCAAGGGATAATCCTTAGTCAAACTCGATAAATCAATAATGTGTTTCAAAAGTGGGGATATAGTGATTGAAAGTGTATTTTGAAACACCTTATGATTATGATAAAAAGGTTGACACCTAATGATGGTGCAACTATAAGACATGTAGATCATTCTAAAAGAATTGAAAGTCTCATGTATACAAAGATCTGCACTAGAATAGACATAGCCTTTGGATTCACTAATAATTCTATACACATTTGAGTGCCCTTAAGAGGCTAATGAGATACCTGAGTGGTACTCAAGAGTTTGCTTTGTGCTACTCAAAGTTTAGTGAAAGTCGACAACTAGTGGATATGTGTTCGCACTAGAAGGAGCAGAAAAATTATGGAGATTAATAGGCAAACAAGTGTTGCGTTCTCATCCAAGAAATCAGACATCTATGTGTTATCCTCTGCAGGGGAAGAGTCTGAGTGGATTGAATGACTTATTGCTAATCATCCATTTGAGAGGTTTAATGTAAATTCTCTATTCTGTTATGCGACTATCAAGCTATAATGTACTGTAGCTTATAACTCACTCTATAATAGTAAGAGGAGTATATTAAGGCTGAAAGAAGCCTAGTTGAACTTTCTCATTGATTAAGTGCAATTGCGACAAGTATGGCTAATGCTCTTACTAAGAGACTTGAAAATGATCTAATTATCAAAACCGTGGGGGAAATGGAGTTAAAAGTTATTCAGTCAAAAGCTTTAACATCCAAGTTGTTTTGAGATTTAGAATCCAATTGGAGCCATAGAGAAGTTCAAACTAAAGCATCAATTTTAGGCAGTTGACATGCTTTAGATAATTTGAAAAGTTCTATGTAAATTCTGTTAATATATAATTTCATTCCAATTTTGATGATGCTATATATTTTCATAATTTACTTAGAATCATCTCATTATTCCAAAAGAAAGCATGAAAACTTGTCGATGTGTTTCCGATGTTTAGAATTGTTGTTATATCATTCCAATTTTAATGATATAACTCTTTTATGGATTCATGTTTCATTCCAATTTTGATGATTCAGAATTAACCATAATTGATTTGACTATTCTATCATTCCAATATGAAACATAGTATAGTTCTTGTGTAGAAACTATAATAGTTCTTGTTCTTTATTTTGTTAAAGAAACTTGATTGTGATGCTTGCGTTACATTTTGTTAAGCTATCGTTGAATTGTACTAAGTTCTTTAGTAGAACCAGATACTTTATGAAATTTGCTAGAATTTTTAGAGATGTGTCTCTTGATATTCTTGTTTTCAATAAGCTAGCAAAGATGGAGGAATTGAATCTGTCAACATAGATTTCAAAATAATGATTTGCTCAAAATGGAGGAGTAAACATAAAGCAGTTTGCAAAGATATAGTTTTGGTTTATTTCTCTGAGGAATAACTTTGTCACTTGCTTGATAAAACTTCTGTTGAGTTTAAAACTCTTGTGTTCATGAGCTTAAAACTCATATTTTGTTCTTGAAGTTTAGTTGCTTTGGTTGATTTTGAAACTATGACAGGTTTCTCTAGTTGGTTTAGTCATTGTGAACTATTCTGTTTTGATATGGTTTTAGAACTATTTGATTATTTTGGTTTAGTCATATTTGAACTATTCAAGTTATAATTGATTTGGTCTATTATCCATGTTCGTTATAATTCAATAATGTTTGAATTTTTGTGATCCAATATTATAACATTGCTTAGCCTAATATATTAAGAATATAGGAGGAGATTGTTGGATGTATATGTATATTCTCAGTATAATAGGATAATATTGTGTATATTATTCTATGGGGCAACACGGGTTTACACGTGTTATGTATTAATTATTGGAACGGGTTGAGTGGGCTAAAAGCCCAGTACCCTAAATCCAGTCTAATCTCTATATAAGCTGGTCTAGAGGTAGTGCTCTGTGATATTCCAATACTGATAAGCAGGGTATAATATCTTAAGCGGCTAGAGATTAACCCTAACCCTAATTTTCTCAAATCAGTATTAACAATTTACAGATAGAAAATAATTCTTGGCAATCGGTCACTTGGAGAAAGCTTGCTAGTTAATACCTCCTCAATGATTTGTGCATGTATTGCATGTGCATTTATCTTCACAGGTCATTGTTAAACAAGTGGATGGAAAGAACATCTCAATATATGTCGAGCTTTTAACCTCAACTCCCTAGTTATAGTAGTAAATATCATTCAAATTTTACAATAATAATATGTTGAAATGAACGAGACAATAGGTTTCAGTTTGGCAAGCACACAAGCAGGATAAGCGCATGCGCATGAAATAATAACAACCTTAGATTTTGGGTTCATAAATATAAAGTTATTAATTATTATCATCTAAAACATTGTGATATTTTGACATCGAGAAGAAAGCACTGGTGACTAAAATAAAAAATATCATTCTCGGGTTACAGGTTCTCTCCATTGATGAAACAGAAAAAAATGACTTGGATTAAGTAAAAGAAGAGGTAGGATTATATATATTATGCATGATAGAATTGTAGCTTTACGTCTAAAGTTGGTCCTCATTTTTAATCTAGTGTGTGGTGAAGATATTGTAAGCGACTATGGCTATGTTTAGAATTACATTGAGATGCTCAAAAAATATTATCAAACACTGTTAGGTGTTTGATAAAAACAAGTTGAAGTGCTGTTCGTACTCAGAAATTCGAGTAGATACACACAACGGGCAAATTGCATGTTATGTCATGACAAGGAGACTTGAAGTAGGAGAAAGAAACTTGTTCACGTGTCTTAAGCAAAGGACCATGAAGGTATGAGTCTATCATGTTAGGATTTTGTGCCAAGTTTTGCGACAACTAATCACTAATTAACAAACTACCAAGAAATAGTAAACCAAACCAAACACACAAAACACGTAATTTTGTCCTAATTTGGCTACGCCTAATCCGGATGAGAAAGAAACGAGATATTATTCAACTATAGAATATACAAGAGCTACAACCATTCTCACCAAGAATCTATCTATCTCTCAAGTCTCACCAAAATATACTTGTTGTTTATAATGGAAAACTTCTCAGATGAAGTACTTTCTCTTTCGTCGGCACTCTACTCTCAATGGAGCCGTTACAATAATATTTAGAGAGATCTAGAGAAATCCTATGTTGTATTTTTGATACAATAACAGTTCGATGTTCATGTAAATAATCATACGATAAGAGCCGTAAGATCTAACTTGAAAAATATGTCGGGCTTTAATCAGATCACCCAAACCCGATACCCTATTATGCTGTGATGCAAGTTGCAATCGAATGCCCAAAGTGGCAGTCGACTAAATGAACTCAATAAAAAATAGAGAGTATACTCGAACATGTCAGTCGACTGCAATCCTATGCAGTCAATTGTTCCTTGTGTTGCTGCTTCTGACGATTACTACTGATGCTCCCTTCGTCTTCCAATATTCGCTTTGAATCATCTTCTCGCTTCACCCATCTTCTCTTCTAATCGAATATTGTATACAATATATATAAACTCAACAATCTCCACCTTGAATTGCATACTCATACTTTCACACTTGTGAGATTAATCGCTCATAGAATTTTTCATTCTCCTCTTGCAAACAACTGGGTTCAGTGGCTTCTTCAACTAATTGATCTATCTCCACCTGTTATTTCTCCAACTGTATGCCCCTTCAAGGGCATACCCTGGAGATGTTTTATATTTACATTCCCGTCTCTTAGAAAGAGCCGCTAAACGATCGGACCAGACAGGTGTAGGTAGCTCGACTGCGTAGAAATCCTAGGTCGTATTATTAATACAATAATTGTTCGATGTTCCTGAAGAAATAATCATACGATAAGAGTCGTACGATCTAATTTGGAGAAGAAGTCGGACATCAATCAGATCACCCAGACCCGGTACCTTAACCTGCTGCACTACAAGTTGCATTCGACTGCCCAAAGTGGCAGTCGACTACAACTAAATCAATAAAAACATAGAGTACACCCGAGCATGTCGGTCGATGCAATTCTATGCAATCAACTGTCCCATGCATTGTTGCTGCTATTGTGGCTCCCTTCGTCTTCCAATATTCCCCTTGAATCCTCTTCTCGTTCCACCTGTCTTCTCTTCTCATCGAACATAGTATGCAAGATATAAATCCAACATATCATATATTATGTTCACATTGTAATGGTCCAAATTAAGACTCTGAAAGGATAAATGAAATGTAAGGATTATAGTGAGAGATTCTAAGTTATGCGACAATCGATCACCACGAACAACCAAACAAGTAAACCACACCAAGAACACAAGATTTATCTCAGTTCGGTGAACCGAATACGAATGAGAAATAACCAAGATATTATTTAACTACAGAAGATACAAGGATTACAATCACTCTCATCAAGAACCTATCTATCTCTCAAGCTTCACTAGAAGAAACTCTGCTATTTAAAATAGTGAACACTCTTAGAAGTACTACTTCTCAATTGAGGCCATGACATTGTTATATAGAGATCTAGAAAAACCTAGGTTTGTAGTCTTGGTCCAACACCGTCCAATATACCTTTAAAAGCAAGTCACATAATAAGAGCCATACAATCTTACCTAGAAACAGAAACTGTGTTTAAACAGATCCACAAAGATCAGGCCCAAATAGCTATTGTGAGCGCTTGCAGTCGATTACTCAAAAGAGCAGTCTGCTGTACTTGAAGTTGAGCTCCACTCTACCTGGTTGCATTCGACTGCAATATTAGCAATCGACTGTCACCCCCTTCTCAGCCAAAAACAACAAATCATTTTCTGCTCTATCTTCGCTTTGAACCTTTTCTCCCTTCGCTCTATTCTCTTCACATCGAACCAAGTATGCAAGACATAAATTCAACAATCTCTACATTGGATTGATACACATTCTTCCACACATGTGTGATTTATTGCATCTAGACTATTTCCTTTCTCTTCTTGCAAACAACGTGATTCAATTGTTTCTTTTTCTAGTTGAATTTTCCTCCACTTGTTATTGTTCCAATCATATGCCTCCTCAAGGGCATACCCTAGTAGGGATCAACACGGAGATGTCGCCCTCCGCACGAACTCCACTTATCTCAAGCTATCCTCCACCTCTCGACGATATTCGAACATCCTATCTCTCTTGGTGATTCTAGTGGCAGCGAACTAGGCTTAAGGAACGATGTGCTTCAATCACTTGTACAAGATTTTTTGTTCCCATAAAGCTTGTAGAGGTTGTGTTGAATACCCCTCATTTTTCTCATCACCTTACGACGACCTTTCCAAATAGATAGTACTCCACCTCTAGCTGTGTACCTCCAACCCCGTTGTAACGCCCTTAAGTTCATACACTGAAAAATTCGTGACACACCCAGAATTTTTTATTTCAATTGAGCACATAAACGTAATATGATAAAGAAAAATGTAGAAATCTTATGACAAGTCCAAACCACTTGGATTGATAAGATGACGGACTCAGGATGTCACACTTCTATGCTAACACCTCAGACACCCTTACCTGCAAAACCACAATCTGTGGAATCGTCAGCTTGTGAGGCCCACGGTAAAAATCTCAACAACTTCAACTAACTATCAAAACACAGCATAATAGAAGAAAAACTTGAATCAATGTAAATATTAAATGTAAATGCAAAATAGTCTATTATACATTGTTGTATAAGTGAGTGTGGAACTAATTTACTAGAGTTTTAAACATATACTTACTATGCTAACGTGCAATTTCAAATATGCTCTTCTAATGCACGGTGTTTGGAACGATATGCAGCCCATGCAACATAATTTCCGAACACAAACTACTAACGTTCTCCTCATTATAGGGTTCAATCCCTCGCTATGCAATCCTATCCATGTGAGAAAATATTCAAGACATGGACATCCTGTGAGGTTTAACTTTCGCCCCGAAATACTAGACATCTATCTCACTCCACACATCATTCTTGAGCCTATTTCAGCTCTTGTCCCGGAATACTGGAGATTTTTCTCACTTCACAGATCATTTTAGAGTTCTCATCTCACGAATATCCTGTAAGTTTCAACTCTCGTCCCAGAATACTGGAGACCTTATCTCACTCCGCAGATCTTTCTGGAGCCTATTTCAGCTCTCGTCTCGGAATACTGGAGACCTATCTCACTCCGCATATCATTCTAGAGCTTTCAACTCAAGTTTACTCTTGTTTAATCACTTCTCCTTTCTAGTGCATATCCTTACAACATTTATTATACGAAACGATATGCTACCCATACAACATAGTTTCTAAACAACAACCTAATCATTAGCTAATGAGAGTAATGAGATTAATGGTATTAATTACTCAATAATGTCTAGATCAACTTATACACTAAACTACACTAATTCATATAATAGCCATTCTAGATGCATTTATGCATCCCACAAAATTTTGCACAACTAGTGGTTTCATAACCTATTGAGATCATAATAATATTCGATTTTTCTCTATTACACTAAATCAACTTATTTTCAAAATTTTACTAGTACTCTAACGAGTAATCACGTGTAAGTTGCACTCCCAGAATATTGGACCTTATTGGTCTATTCCTAGCCCACACATCGTGGATTTACTGTGCGTACCCTCAGTCACGAACCCCAGCAAGTCGATTTTCGGTAACTACGAACCATATCGGCCTACTCCTTGCACACACACGTGGATTTACTGGGTGTATCCTCGTTCCTGAACATTTCTAGGAGCCTCAGCTTTTTACCGGTCATGTCCGTCATTATTTCAGTCATAACTTCTTCTAATGCAAATCTTAATTTAACTAATGCAAGATCTTAGTCTAAATGATGCAAAATATAATCTAGACTTAACGATCCATATATCAGACTTATATTTCACACAAACTGGAATCTTGGTCATGCCGGCCCTATTCCACCACCCCTCAGAGTTCTTTAACTTGCCGGACTTGGGCATAAGTCACAATCATTCTCTTGTATTTGACCAAGTCATTCTCTTGGATTCATGGACCTTACATGCCTACCCCTAGCCCACACACGTGGATTTAACGGACGTATCCTTAATCCCATACATAGAATCCCTCGTTTTAATATTCAGCTCTGTCTTTGGACAAAAATATAGTAGTTTTGCAAAATTCATATAAATTCCAATACTTATCAGAAATTAATTTTTTTAGTTTCATATGAAATCTAAATGAGTCTACTACAACATTGTAGTTAAGAACATCTAATTTTAACCACAATTGTTTTGTCTAAATCTACTAGTATAAAGTACGTGCGATGCACGTCTAAAAAAAAGTAAAGTCATCAAATTAAATAAATATATATTGAATAAGAAAAAAAAAGTTTATATTTGAATGTTTTGATTTGGGATACACATGCAGTGCACATTTATATTTGTTGGATATAGTTTGGACGTGTATTATACGTGTTTATATAGTTATAAAGTTAGGGTTTGTTTGTTACAAACCCCAACTCTCCCATTAAAATAGTAGATATATGTAAAACAATATGTTCAAATTCTAGAAAACTGCAGTTCTTGCTACTTATAAAAATCACCAAAAATCCCACACTTCATTGAAATTTGATTTCTTAGACTCAAATGAATGATTATAAAATCTACTTCAAATTCTTGGTTTTGTGTTTCCCCAAAATACTGCATATAAAAGGTTAAAATAGTCAGAAACCAGAAAGTGTTTAAAACCAAGGAAAAACTGTCAACCAGTCCTAAGTTCGAATTTACTTAGAATACTAAACGATATCCAAACCTTATAAAATTTTGTGAACCTATTATAGACATATACAATATTCACACATAAAACGTTCAGCTTCAAATTCTATTATGTATATTTGGAGAGAAATGAATTTTTGGAAGTAAGCATGATATTCATGATAGAATTATAGAATATTTTATGTTTCAGTTCTTAACCAGGTTTGAGTTCAGATTAATTTAAAATACCAAATGACATTCAAAAGTCATGAAATTTTGAGGAGATGTTATAGACATATATGAGATACAGATATAAAACTTTTAGCTTTATCTTCTATCTAGTTCAAGAGAAATGTTTTCGAAAGTAAGTCAAAAATTAATGACAGAAACTGTAAAACATTTTCAAGTTAATCTTACCATAATTTCACATAGTTAATTGACAATAATTCACATATGATTCAATCAGTCTAAGCATGAATACTCATCCAATACAACATATATAACTTCTCTAACATGCATACACCCTACAATATAATTGAAATTAGAGTAGTACAATTGTCACCCACCTATAATTTCTGAAATCAATTGCTTCTAAGCTCCATGAAGCGTTCCAACACCAAACTCGATAAAGTTAATTTTATGAAAACTTAAACTCCAAAGATCTTCAGTTTAGGTGGAAGAAAAAAGAGGAATGAAGGAGAATGAGGGGAGGTATTCTTGGCTTTTATATGCAAACACTCATAAGCTATTCTTTTATTCTTCATTTAATCACCTCTTCCTACAACATTTAACCACATCCTCCTATATCATGTTATCACCTCCCCCAAACATCTTCCTATATCATTTAATCACCTCTCCTAAATCTTTCCTATGTCACTGATCAACAAGAATCATGTATGATAAAAAAAAAGGATAATTTGATTAAGGACATTTTTTATGATAACCATTTCCTGTAAGTCTCTAGTTATCAACTCAATTGTACTTAAGTCCTTAAGTTTACAAAATAGAATATTAAATATACATATGGTTCATTCCCAAATATTTATATTCCAAAAACTAATATCTAAAAATATTCAAGGTATTACATAATATATTATATGCAATTTTACAAAATACGCGGTAAGGGCAAAATTGTCATAATTAAATATTGCGGGGTGTTACTGTTAGGGTTTTGGCCTCAAATACACATAGACACTAAGTACTTGAAGTTGGAGAAGAGTAGGTGGAGACAAAAAAGCAAGAGAAGAAAAACAGCTAGCAGAACAATGCAGTCTGGAGAATTGCGGTCGACCGACCCTAGCTGCTGAGAGTTCTTTGAGTGTACAGGTCCAACAGAAGAGGGGACGGTCGACCGACCTTGGGGGTGCAGTCGACCGGTCAAGTCTCGGGTTTGGTTCTACATGTTGCGGTCGACCTACCTTGGGGGTGCGGTCGACCGACTTCGGCGGCTGATTATTTTTGGGCTTACGAGTTTAAAGCTTAATTGCTAGATTTGTGATCTTTTAGGGTTTACTTGGGGACTATATATATGGCCGTAAACTTTAGGGTTAGAATCAATTTGTGTAATCAAGAGGTGAGCCGTTATCATTATTCAACTTCAAGAGGGGATTGTGCTGAGCGTTTCAAAGGTGAGAGAGAGAGAGAGATTGAGAGTTATAATCTCTTTTATAATCTTTGTATTTCTTGGGAAATAAGAAGTATTGGTTATCTTTGCATATTGATTGTGTTCTTGTGAGATCTTGCTGATGCTGTTTATTTCTGAGAAACGTGTGGAAGCAACAGGTGTGAGTTCGGACTCAATTTGTATTGAAGGAGATTGCCGCTCGTCTGCCGACCTTCAGTTGACCTTCTGGGACCTACGATGAGCTCGGAAAGATGTTGGAGGTTGGGCTCGGATCGGAAGGGTCGGATCCGAGGTCTTGTGTACCTGCAGACGGTCCTGAAACACCGGGGTTTGTCCCGGTGGCGGACCCTCCGACGCTCTAGTCAGTCTCTGTGAGAGAGTAGCAATAACTAGGTATATTTAAGTGGCAAAAGATTGATTACCTCAAAAGGTGGGTGTGGGTCTAGTATTTATAGAGAATCCCAACCGGGTTTGGTTCCACTTGGGGGCCGGGTTTGGATCCGAAAGCCCATGGGCCTGACGTGGCAGAAGGCCCAGGGGGTTTAGGGCGGACGTGGCGATACCAGGAGTGGTATAGGGCTGACGTGGCGAAACCCTTGGCGGTATTTGGAGCTGACGTGGCCCATCGTGAGCCTCCTGTACCTCTGGGGGGAATCGGAGGGCCTAGGCTGCGCCAGGTCATCCTTCTGCCCCGCCAGAGAGGGGGGACGGCCTGTGGGACTGCTCCGGATCGGACTCCGAGGGATACTGAGGCTCGTCAGTACGAGGAGGCCGGCACCGTGAGGGCAAACACGAGGTTCGGCGCCGACCCTGAAGTGGTCCGGAGCCGAACCAGGTTGCCATCTTTACCTTTCTGAGTGGGAATTGCATTGGGCCCTGGTTGGGCCTCAGGCCATTTTTACCCTGTCACACAAGCCCCCCACTCCTGCGGGGGGTGCGGGAGCTAGCCGTGGAGGAGTGTTCATGATTGTAAAAAAATGGGAGGGCGGATCACAGGGCCTTCCTGGTGGTGCTGCCCTGAGGCTTTGACCGGACCTCAAGTTTGTCGAGGGTTTATGGGTAGGCGAAGGCAATGGCGAACCGTCGGTATCTTCCGGAGAGGATTACCCTGGTGCCTGCCAGAACCTCGAGAGGACGAGGGTTTATGTGTCGACGATGGTGATGGCGAGCCGTTGTTTCTTCCTGAGAAGAGTACCCGGGTGCCAGACCGGACCTCGAGCTGGCGAGGGATTATGGGCCGGTAAGGGTGAAGGCAAGCCGTTGTTTCTTCCTGAGAAGAGTACCCAGGGGCCAGACCGAACCTCGAGGTGAGAGGGAATTATGGGCTGGTAAGGGTGATGGCCAGCCGGTGGATCTTCCGAAGAAGAGTACCCAGGTGCCAGACCGGACCTCGAGCTGGCGAGGAATTACGGGTCGGTGAGGGTGAAGGCGAGCCGTTGTTTCTTCCTGAGAAGAGTACCCTGGTGCCAGACCGAACCTCAAGATGAGGGGGAATTATGGGTCGGTAAGGGTGATGGCCAGCCGGTGGATCTTCCGAAGAAGAGTACCCAGGTGCCGGACCGGACCTCGAGCTGGCGAGGGATTACGGGTCGGTGAGGGTGAAGGCGAGCCGTTGTTTCTTCCTGAGAAGAGTACCCTGGTGCCAGACCGAACCTCGAGATGAGGGGGAATTATGGGCCGGTAAGGGTGATGGCCAGCCGGTGGATCTTCCGAAGAAGAGTACCCAGGTGCCAGACCGGACCTCGAGCTGGCGAGGGATTACGGGTCGGTGAGGGTGAAGGCGAGCCGTTGTTTCTTCCTGAGAAGAGTACCCTGGTGCCAAACCGAACCTCGAGATGAGGGGGAATTATGGGCTGGTAAGGGTGATGGCCAGCCGGTGGATCTTCCGAAGAAGAGTACCCAGGTGCCAGACCGGACCTCGAGCGGGCGAGGGATTATGGGTCGGTGAGGGTGAAGGTGAGCCGTTGTTTTCGCGGAGCATTTGGGGGCGCCCTGGGACCTGTGCAAGATTCCCATTTCCTAGGTGCGTTAATGGCGCCGCCTAATAAATGTATGGCGCATGGTTTTCCGTCGTTTGGTTTTCCCCATATCATAAAGGCCGGCCCCTGGGGGGAGGCTATAAGTACCCCCCTCCCTCTCTCTCGTTGTGGTTCAGATCAAAGCAAAGGTGGCCTGCTTGGCCCTTAAAGGTGTCTGCTTCGGCGGACGCCTGTTTTTTGATAATTCTTACCCCCGGTTTTGTTGGAGAGGTAGTTTCTTTGTCGCCCGATCTTCTCTTGGATCTGATGGCCCTGATGTGGCGGCCAGATCCAGGGGGGATCCGGGCGAGAGGGATAACGACCGAACTTCGAAGGGTGAGCAGTCTGCAACTGTGGAGGTTCTATCCTTCCGAGAGGGATGAAGGGCGTTCCGGGCCGGTTGTTTGCAACTGCGAAGGTTCCGTTGCTGGAGTAGGCTGGGCCTTTGCAGTTGCATCAACTGGCTCGGAATGGAGCACTTCTTTTGGCCTTCGGGTGTTGATCTGCTTTTGACCGGGGTGCTTGCCGAGGGGGGCGTCTTGAAGCTTTGGGCCCCGGGTAGATGAGTAGTTCTCCGATTGGAGGCTGACTATTCTGTGTCTCAATAGGGCTCTAGGTTGAGGCGGTTTCTGTCTCACCCGGGAACAGTTCGGGTCTTCGGCCGATGACGCTGTAAGCCCCGAGCTGCTCGTGTGTGAAAGGGGAACCGACCCAGTCTCGGAGCCCGGGGCGTCTGCCTTAAATCTTAAAAATAAAAATGTTCCTTCCTCCGAATACTTCTTCCGCGCTGGCCTCCTTGACTGGCTGCCAGCCTGTCAATGGATGATGTCAGCGTCGCACGTTTTGAGGATGTGGCGCGAATTCTTAGGCGGCAGTTGCATGTTGGATAGGTGAACAGTACTCGCGGGAATCGAGGAGTCGCTTCTATCTCCTATAAATAGTCCCCCCTCTCCCCTATTTGTCCACTCCTTTCTCTTTCAAAATAAAATTTTTCAACACTTCAGCGCTCATCTTCGCGTCTTGCTGTACCAGACTTGCCCTTCCGAAGTAACCCCAGGTGAGTTAGCAAGTCTATTTAGCCTAGGCATAGATGGACAGGGCTCAGTCCGGCTCATCAGCGTCGACGTCTAGGGGGGAGGTGGAGCCTATCTCTGATTCGACGTCCTGGGAGGAGCCCGTACTCGAGGGGGAGTCAGTGTACGTTGACGAGTCTTCTGACACGGTTTCGTGGGAGGAACCGGTGGTTGAGGAGGCGGCACATGGTGCGAGGCGGTCGCGCTCTCGTCGTCCCTTCGTGGTGGAGAGCAGTGAGTCGGAGGAAGCGACTGACGGTTCGGACGACGTCCGTGTTTTGGAGCCGGCTACCGAGGGTGAGAGAGGCGAGGGCGGCATTGTAAGGAGATCCACGGTTCCGGGGGCAGGCCCGAGTTCCATGCTGACTGGTCGGGGGCCCTTATTCACTCCCTCGTCGGAGCGATCCGAGAAGAGGAAGAAGGCTCCGAGGAAGGTAGGGTTGGGGACCGGTGGCTCGAGCCAGGGGACTGGTTCGCCCGCGCAGCCGAAGCATTTCCATCAATATCCTGACGACCTGTCCGACCAGGAGCTCTTTGGTGTGCAGGCCTCTTCGCCGAGTCGGACGAGAGTGTTGATGGACGCGATTCTGACCGCTTTGGACGGCGGGGATTTGGAAGTCTTGCAGTCGGCGTACCACATAGGTCCTAGTTACGAGTTGATGCTGCCGAGCTCTACTCTTCGCCCAACCGATCCGCTTTCTGCTTGGTATTGTGTCTTCCCCGTGGACGCGTTTATTTCTGGACTGAGGCTGCCGATCCATCCGTTTGTTCGGGAAGTGTTGAATTGGGCCTCCTTGGCGCCGATGCAGTATGGGCCGAACTCTTGGGGGCAGATAATCAGCTTTGTACTGATGTGCGAGGAACAACGGGTACCCTTGCGCTTGAACGTGTTCCGAGCGACGCTGATGTTTTGTTTGGCAGCCGAGGGGGTTTACTATATCTCCCCCCGGAGCAGGAGGAAGGTTGTTCATAGCCACCCTGACTCTATTAAGGACTGGAGGAAAAAGTATCTGGTGATCCGGAGTGAAGAGCCCTGGGACATTCCGACTCGATGGAATTACTCCAAGCCGAGTTATCCTGCGCCGGGGCAGGGGGATCTGACGGTCGAGGAGTGGGGGTTTGTCGAGCGTCTTCGTTTGTCCCCTAGTATTAATTGGACGAAGGTGACGGAGGTTCGCCTGGCGAGCGTTGGACTGAGCCCCGCCGTTCTCCGTATGTAGTTGTTTCTTTCCCCTCGATCCTTTCGTACATTCTTGCTCATTGCTCTTAATGGCTTTTTCTGCAGATATGGATGAGGCATCGATCCAAGCAAGGCGGCTCGCCATGAAGAAGGAAAATGCCGAGAAGAAGAAGGCGGAGGCGGTGAAGAGGCCGAGGGAGCTGCCCCTTGTTATCTCGGAGGTACCGCTTGAGCCGAGGGCTAAGAGGACTCGTTCGGAGACAGGCAAGGGGGGTGCCCCTTTGAGGGGTAAGGACCCGGCGAGGGCGTCCGATCTTGACAAGGGGAAAGGTCCCTTGGTAGGGGTCGAGGAGGAGGACCCGGTGGTGGAGTTGTTGCGGCAGCGGTGGGTGCCGGACTGGTCGGTTCGGATGAGCGACTGTCTGACCGAGGAAGCCCAGGCCGTAGAGGTGGTGGAGAAGCTGGCAACGCCTTGCGATCGCCAGATGATGGAGAACGAGCCCGTGGAGGTGGCATTCACGCGCCTGGCGCAGGCCACCGTGTCGGTAAGCTTGTCGACCTCCTCCTTTCCGTTTGGTCTTGCCTCAGGAGTTTTCTTCTTATCCGCTTCTTTCGGCCGCAGGCTTGTATGCAGGGAGCTAATGTAAAGAATCTCTACGAAGCGTCCCTGTTACAAGAGCGTGCTCGGGCGGACAAGAGCGGACGAGAGACGAAGGAGATGCAGATCGAGCTCGAGGGTTCGCGTCAGAGGGAGCAGCAGATGAAGCTGGAGCTCGAGGCCAAGGACACCGAGTGGAAGAAGAGGGTGGCCTCTTTGAAGAGGAAGTTTGCCAAGGAGAAGGGGGAGTTAATAGCCGCGTTCGCCAATGAGAGGAAAGAGCTGATGGATGCGGGCCAGCGGATGGTGATAGCCACCCAGGATGAGTGCTACGCGAAGGCGCTCAGTCACGTGAGGCATTTCTATCCGACCCTCGATCTGTCGAACTTCGAGTACGACATGGAGATTGGTGGGACCCCGAAGGTCCCTACCGTAGAGGGGCTCGTTGACAACCCGGCCGATGATCGTTCTGTGAACCCGATCGATGCCGAGGAGGGAAACCGAGTTGTATAGTTTTGTCTTTCTTTCTTCTTTCCTCCTTTCGATTGTATTTGCCTCCCGCGGACTGGCCCCCGCCTTTTCGTGTTTATATAAAAAAGTAATTCGGACTTGCCAAGGGTTTCGACGCCGGTCGTTTCCGGATCTCCCCGCTTATGTGCTTCGAGTTGGCTCACTTCGTAGGTTGCGGCTTCCCTTCCCGAGGTGGGCCCCCGTCGTTCCGACGTGGCGTGCCGCTCGAGACGAGGGGAGTATTTCTGTAACGGCCTTTGCCCCGGTTGACGGTATATAAAGTGATGAAGGGGATGTGGCTCGGCCTTATTGTTTCACGAGGAATTGGAGTGGGGCGAGGTGACGCCTTGGGGGTCGACCCCCTAACCGGGTATTAGGTCGGGTCTGCCGAGGCGTTTGGAGTACGATGCAACGAGATTTCCTTAGTATAAGATAGGGGGGCCGCTAAAAACGGTCCTATACAAAGGAAAGCTTTACAAAAAGTTTACTTCTAGTTAAGTTAAAGTCTAGGCTTGCTCTTTGCAGGAGTTCACTGGGTGCTAGGCGTCAAGGGGGAACCTCTCTGGTTCGACGGTAGGTCCGGGGGTAGGGCTGTCCTTCTTAGGTTAGAGCATGACGGCGTTGGGGGGGAACATTGCTCCTCCGTCGATGGTCACGCAGCACGACCGCGTTGCTTCTTGGCTACTTCGGACGGCGCCGACCCCGTGTGGGGTGGAAGATTCGAGCTCCGAATGGTAGGCCGAAGGCATCGCTTGGAGGGAGCGTAATCTGGGTCGGTCGGGTATGGCGTTGTTAGCTGCCTTGGCATTGTGACAACCCCTTCTAGCTCGATAGGGATGTCATAAAGCCCATGTTAGGTGTATCCGGCCGGTTGGAGCTTGCCTCTAGGTAACTTCAGTTTCTCAAGGCTTTGAGGGGAAGAATGTTCGCCGAGCTGCCGTAGTCGACAAGGATCTGGCGAACTTCACACTTAGCCATGTGGAGGCTAATGACGAGGGCGTCGCAGTAGGGGAGGCGAACGCCTTCGAGGTCCTTCCCTGGGAAGGAGGCTGGCGCGGTTTGTAGCTCGGGAGTGGGATCGTCTTGGACAGTATTCATCCCTCGGAGGAAGGCTTTTCGGAAAGTATTTGATTCTCCTCCCATTAGCCCCCCATGGGCTCAATGTAAGATAAATGGTGTGTCCGCGACTCCCTCGGACTCGGGATCCCGACCCGGTATGCGGCTCGGAGGGGGGTTCGGGGGCGAGTGTATCCCGCTCCTAGTATCTCGTCGACCTCGCGGGACTTCTCGGGCGAATTCTCGGAGGTATCCTCTGGAGATGAGTTCCTCAATCTCGTCTTTCAGGGCCCGGCATTGATCTGTGTCGTGTCCATGGTCCTGGTGGAAGCGGCAGTAGAAGCGCTGATCTCGGTTCTTACCGTTGTTAGGTCGGGGAGGTAGTCGAACAATGCCTTTGTCTTCTATTTCTAGGAGGATGGCGGATATGTTGTGCGTCAAGGGAGTGTATCTCTCGAAGCGGGGGACCGGCGGGACCTTCTTCATGGCCCCCGGGTCCCTTGGAGCTTTCTTCGATGGTTCGACTTCTTCGGTCTTCCGCTTTCCCTTCCCGGTGTCGTCCCGGGTATCTTCGGGGTTAAGGGCCTCTTCTGCCCTAATGTATTTCTCGACCCTACCGAAGAGGTCGGGGAAGTCGACGGGGGGTTTCTTCGCCAGAGAAGCCTTCAGCTGTCCGTGACGGACGTTGTGACGGAATGCCGCTGAAGCGACGCCCGGGTCGAGGGAGGAGACCGACCTTGCCTCAGCGGTAAATCTCCGGACGAACACTCTGAGTGATTCCCCCTCTAACTGTTTGAGTCCGAGTAACGAGGCGCTGGTCCTTTCGGTCTTCCGGCTGGTGACGAAGTGGGCGAGAAAATTGCCCTCGAGTTGGTCGAAGGAGTAAACGGAGCCAGGGGCGAGCTTTGAGAACCACTCCCGAGCGGGACCCCGAAGGGTGGCAGGGAAGACTCGGCATAGCAGGGGATCCGAGGCGCTGTGAATCATCATGAGGGTTTTGAAACCCCCCATGTGATCAGCAGGATCTCCCTCGCCGTCGTAGGTCTCGAACTGAGGGGGTCGGAAATTCCTGGGTATTTCCGCTTGGAGGATGGGGGTGGAGAAGGAAGGGCGGACAGGTCTGTACCCCTGAGTCGCTCTTCGGCCGCCGTCCCCTATGTGATCGAGGCGATCCTCCACCCCTTGTAGGCGCCTTAGGAGAACGTCATCATCCTCAGGCTGGATTATTGAAGGGCGGGACGCGCTGGCTTCGGCGTCCGACCCTGCTTGGGTATGGGGGATTTCTTCCCTGGGGGTCCGTCGGAGGGCTCCCAGAATTTCTCTTCGGAAGTCTTGGAGCTCCTTGTGAGTGACGGGGGCTCCACCGACTTGGTTTGGTTGGTCCGAGGGTTGTCTTCCGACTCGACTGAGCGCGGGTCTTCGTACCTCGGGCGGCGGTCTCGGACGGTTCGGGACCGGGTTGGAAGCGGCCCTTCCCCTGCGGCGGGTAATCCTGCGGTTGAGGATTATTCCCCGGAGGTCGGGCTGGGCTGGCCGGCCGACGCTCCTTTGGGGCTCCCGAGGGAGAGCCTTGTGTTTCGACGTGCGTGGCCTGGCTTCATCAGTGGGTGGGGGCGAGTCCCGTTGGTTGACGGAGGAAGCAGCCCCCTTGCCTTTGGAGGCCATGAGGATTCGGCTGTCGATGGCCTTTGAGGGTCTGGGTCGGATCGGCTTCTGGAGCAGCGTTTCCCACAGACGGCGCCAACCTGATGCTGTTTATTTCTGAGAAACGTGTGGAAGCAACAGGTGTGAGTTCGGACTCAATTTGTATTGAAGGAGATTGCCGCTCGTCTGCCGACCTTCAGTTGACCTTCTGGGACCTACGATGAGCTCGGAAAGATGTTGGAGGTTGGGCTCAGATCGGAAGGGTCGGATCCGAGGTCTTGTGTACCTGCAGACGGTCCTGAAACACCGGGGTTTGTCCCGGTGGCGGACCCTCCGACGCTCTAGTCAGTCTCTGTGAGAGAGTAGCAATAACTAGGTATATTTAAGTGGCAAAAGATTGATTACCTCAAAAGGTGGGTGTGGGTCTAGTATTTATAGAGAATCCCAACCGGGTTTGGTTCCACTTGGGGGCCGGGTTTGGATCCGAAAGCCCATGGGCCTGACGTGGCAGAAGGCCCAGGGGGTTTAGGGCGGACGTGGCGATACCAGGAGTGGTATAGGGCTGACGTGGCGAAACCCTTGGCGGTATTTGGAGCTGACGTGGCCCATCGTGAGCCTCCTGTACCTCTGGGGGGAATCAGAGGGCCTAGGCTGCGCCAGGTCATCCTTCTGCCCCGCCAGAGAGGGGGGACGGCCTGTGGGACTGCTCCGGATCGGACTCCGAGGGATACTGAGGCTCGTCAGTACGAGGAGGCCGGCACCGTGAGGGCAAACACGAGGTTCGGCGCCGACCCTGAAGTGGTCCGGAGCCGAACCAGGTTGCCATCTTTACCTTTCTGAGTGGGAATTGCATTGGGCCCTGGTTGGGCCTCAGGCCATTTTTACCCTGTCACACTTGCATATATTGTGGTAGCTTGTTCTTGGTTCATCTAAGTCTTGGGAGTTTCTATTGCTTGTGGTGTGTTTTCGCTATTAGCACTACGAGTTGTGGGGTAGATTCTTCAACAGTTACACCCGTGCTTCAAGAGTTCCCAAGGAGATTAGGTTTCATTTCAACAAAAGAATATGCATGACCTTCTTCAATAAGAATCCCTTTTCATTTTGCATCTCCAACTCAACTGCTTCCTCACCTAGTACATCACAAATCTCACTAGTCTTCGTCCACACACAATGTAATCCCCATTCCCGTAAATACGTATTTTCTGAATATTTTCTGTATTTCGATGTTATAAATTCATTATTTGTTAAAATCATTTTGGATTTTGTATTAAAGTGTTTTTCTAATCGATAATTATATTAATTTCGAATAATTATGTATTTTAATCTACTTTCTATGTCTTATTGATCAACAATTTATATTTGAGTTTAAAACAAATATATTATTATTATTACATGATTTTAATAAAAATTGTTAAACCCGAATATTATTTTGTTGTATGATGTGTCATTTTGATTAATTGTGATTCTTGATTATTTATTTAAAATTCATCTATTAAATTATTTTATTATTGTACTTGATCTAATTTTGTTGATGATATCTAATTTATTTTCCAAGCCCAATTTATATATATATATATATATATATATATATATATATAGGGGTCGGTTCGGGTGAGAACCAACCCTGGGGTGAGAACCTAAGAGCCTATCCTAGCCATTCATCTGTGTAATCTTAACGGTCAAGATTTTTTAAAACTAAACAATAAGATTAATTAATTTTTGCATTAAGATGTCAATCCCTTTAATTAAGGGATGGGGACCGCGTAATAAAAGGAATAATTATAAATTGCCTTTTTCTGTGTGCGACGGTTAAGGCAAATTTGGTCAAATTGGAGAGAGAAATAATTTATTCCCGTAAAATATTGGAGAAGATTTTGTTTCCCAAATTAATAGCAACTGCAGAATCATTCACCATTTCGTTCCTTACAGTTACTGTTTATTACAGTTGCTATTTATAATTATTACAGTTGCTGTTTAAGTGGTCAGGTATTGCTGTATAATTATTTCAGTTGCTATTTATAATTATTACAGTTGCTATTTATAATTATTACAGTTGCTATTCGAGAAGATTTTGTATCCCAACTTAATAGCAACTTCAGAATCATCACCAATTCGTTCCTTCACCAATTAGTTCACTATATAGCAACTGACTGTATTTATAATAGATACAATAGCAACTTCAGTTGCTATTTATAATTTTAACTTCAGTTGCTATTTATAGTATTCCTTCACCAATTTCAGTTGCTATTTATAATTATTTCAGTTGCTATTTATAATTATTTCAGTTGCTATTTATAATTATTACAGTTGCTATTTATAATTATTACAGTTGCTATTCGAGAAGATTTTGTATCCCAACTTAATAGCAACTTCAGAATCATCACCAATTCATTCCTTCACCAATTAGTTCACTATATAGCAACTGACTGTATTGTAAGTAGATACAATAGCAACTTCAGTTGCTATTTATAATTTTAACTTCAGTTGCTATTTATAGTATTCCTTCACCAATTTCAGTTGCTATTTATAATTATTTCAGTTGCTATTTATAATTATTATAGTTGCTATTTATAATTATTACAGTTGCTATTCGAGAAGATTTTGTATCCCAACTTAATAGCAACTTCAGAATCATCACCAATTCGTTCCTTCACCAATTCGTTCACTATATAGCAACTGACTGTATTGTAAGTAGATACAATAGCAACTTCAGTTGCTATTTATAATTTTAACTTCAGTTGCTATTTATAGTATTCCTTCACCAATTTCAGTTGCTATTTATAATTATTTCAGTTCTTATTTATAATTATTACAGTTGCTATTTATAATTATTACAGTTGCTATTCGAGAAGATTTTGTATCCCAACTTAATAGCAACTTCAGAATCATCACCAATTCGTTCATTCACCAATTCGTTCACTATATAGCAACTGACTGTATTATAAGTAGATAAAAATTTCATATTTAGCAACATTGTACGTAGCAACAAATGTTGTTCATCTTGATGAAGATTGTGGTTCGGCTGAAAATAAAATAAAAAAGGCAATATATGTTGCCTAATAATCTGTGATCTACATTCCTTTTAAATAAAATAAAAAAGGCAATATATGTTGCCTAATAATCTGTGATCTTTCATTCCTTTTATTACGCGGTCCCCATCCCTTAATTAAAGGGATTGACATCTTAATGCAGAAATTAATTAATCTTATTGTTTAATTTTAAAAAATCTTGACCGTTAAGATTACACAGATGAATGGCTGGGATAGGCCCTTAGGTTCTCACCCCAGGGAATGGTTCTCACCCGAACCTTTCTATCTATCTATATATATATATATATATATATATATATATATATATATATATATATATATATATATCTTATTTGTATTATTTATGTATTTATTGGGATTCAAATATTTGTTCATGAAATTCTTCATTCTTCTTGATCGGGCCATTCTTGTTGATTCTATTATCTTTTATTTAATTGTGGGTATTTTTATTTGAACCCTATTTATTTTGATTTATCTCTTAATTGAACCCTAAAACCCAATTTGATTTACTCTTGACCCAAAACCGCTTTTATTGAATCTTAAACCACTAATCCAATACCCAAATTGTACCCTATAAATACAACTCTACTGCAAACCCTTACAAAAAATTGCACAAATCGAAATCCTAGCTGTCTATTCTCTCTCCTCAAGTTTCTCTCACCTCTCTCCTCTTTCTCTCTCCCTGTTTGAACCCAGTCCCGACCTTCCCCTTTTCCGGCCTCCTTCCCCGGCGAGCCCCCACCTCTGGCGACCCCCTTCGATGCACTCCCCAACGCGTCGCCGCCACCATAGCATCCCCAACCTCGCCTTGCCCTGTTTCCGATCACCAGCTACACCCAAAACCGAAAACCCCATTACTCCCCCTTGTTCCGATCGACGACCACCACAGCACTGAGCCGCCCTCCTCCACGACGCCGTCGTCGACCCTACCATCGCGCTCACATCGAAGACGCCAGCACCACCGCCCCCGAAGCCCTCTCCCGCTGTTGCTGCTGCAGTTTCCTTGTGTGCTGTGTTGTTGGTTTATTGGGTTATTGCACGTATATTGCATGTGAAATTATTTGCCAGTTCGTGGTTTCGTTGCTTCGGGATCCTTATCCCGTTATTCTTGGTATTCATTTTCACCAATTAACAGGCAAGTCATTGCCCTCTTGAACTGCTAATTATATCAAATTCAAGTGTTATTGAAATTCTCGTAAGTAGATCTCTATGTTATCGTATTACCCTTTGTTATCTCTTTCGTTGGGTCTATTGAGGGTTTACACGAGCTAACCCCAATATTCTTGACATCGTGCCACTTTGACTCTAAAGTTTGGATCTTTCATGAATGCATATAGAATTGATAATAGGGTTATTCATACAAGTCACAACACAAATTAATTTTGTAGAGACAATCGTTAGGTTGTATGTCGTTTGATCGTTTGATAATTGAATGATGTTAGACTTGTATACGTGTGTGTTCTAAATTTTATTTATCTTGTTCGGACACCTATCATGCTAGTTACACAATTTATTAACTAAAGAATCGATACCCATCATGTTTAATTAATTTATATCCAAGAAAAATACCCTAAGAACTGTACATGCTTGCTAACCTGAACTTTGATTGCTATTTTCAAATAAGTAAATGACCTTAAAATGAAATACTTTCTGAATATGAAATGTAGCCTCAAGTGTCTAGTTACCAATAACATCCAGAATTATCGAATTCCGAGTTTTGTAGCAAAAGTTATGCCCATTTTACTACATCTGTGTTTGTACTTTCAGATTTTCAGATTCTCGTACCTTTCATTTTCAAATTGTAAAAAGGCTGATCAAATGATAAAATTTTGCTATGAAAATTTTCAGATTGTTGCTTAACATGTTTAGGAGCCTAGATTATATTTTTACTGAATTTAATATTGAGTTTTTACTGATTCAAAAATTAAAACAACATGATGTCGATATTCTGCCTGAACATAAAACCTGAAAAGGAACATGTGTTTGACCTACCTACTGTTGTCGGAATTTGAACTTTAAGTATGCGTTCGAACTGTGTGGAAGTCTAGTTTCTAGATTTTCTGACGGATTCAAATTTCGACTTTTGAGTCAGCGGAAAACTGCATTTTTGTACTGACTGCGCATGCTGTCCAAAATATTAGATTCCACTTTTTAATAATTGTTCCTATATAGTTGTATTGCATGAATTAATGTGTTTATGTTGCATTGCATGATCCTAGTGTCCTATTATCATCATCCTAATTGCCCTATTTTATGTTATTACCTTATTGTCCCTCTATTGTTACTATTATTCATCTAATGTTTCTACATTGTATATTGTATTATTGCATTAATAAGATTGTTAACCAAGTCAGGGTTTAAGGGTTGACTCAAGTAGTGGACTATATAGAAACTGTACTCGGATTAGGGGCTCATGGTTTTCTATACTGTTATCTTGTGATCTTGTGATCTTGTGATCTTGTAGCATCTTATTGATAAATTACCGTTATGGAGGGAACATTGTTATCATTCTGAGTACATGAACTATAAAGCCCACTGCTAAGTCTAAAACGTAACTTGTTTGTATGTAGCAACCATGTAGTAAAAGGATGGATGCATAAAGTGCTACATTAGTTAGGATTAAAAAGATTAATAGACATAAGGATTGACATATCACCGACATTGCATATTGCTCAACATTGTTCCTATTTGTATCCAACATTGTTCAAGTGTTATTGATATTAAATGTTGTTTACTAGTTACCGGATATTGAACCATTGTTACACCGTTGTATTGATTACCATGTTATTGACCATTACTATCGTGTCATGTTATTGATTCCTATTGCTCTATTGACTCATTGTTATACCGTTATTTTATTGTTCCCTATATTCTCTACTTGCTGTCCATGACTTGCTCTAAGAACATTTTTCTCCTCTTTTTAGATGAAGTGTTTACAGTTGTTGATAGAGAATTGCTTGATGGATTGGGAAAACAACATTGGTGAAGGAATTGATTGCATCGCCGCTTAATAAATATTTATTGCCTTATTATGAAGACTTAATTATTGAACTATTGTTATTTTATTGTATTGGGCTTATGACCCGAATATTGCTATTTGTTTCCAGACGTTCGATTATTATTATTGTATTTGGATATTTTTGTTGCCTAATTCCAAGTATTATTGTTCATGAGATTATTGTTATTGCCTGCGCAATTGTTTTGTACTATTTATATTGTTGAGTTGATCGATTAAACAGTTTATGGGTGACATTAGTCATTTGCTGGGCTTTTGTCATGTACTCTTATTCTGTATTTTTGGGAAGCGGTGCGTGACAAGATTTTTAGTGGTATCAGAGCCTAGGTTTGGATAATATATCAGTCAAACGTAACTAATGAAAGGAAGTTTGGCTTTGATTGATATATTAATCAGATTTGGGATTATATCGGTTTGACTCAACAGTATTAGCAATACAGTGATCGCATGAACAATTGATATCTAACTTATGATCTGGACGCTAACCGTTTGATTTTTATTGTAGACCATGGCTAGAAAAGATGCTTCATCTTCCTTTGCTGGGGATGATCAGTCTGATGAACCCACTATTGCACAGATTATGCAAATGCTTAGGAGAGGTGCTTCTTCTTCCCGTGCTGAGGATGACCAGTCCGATGCGCCCATTGTTGTACAGTTGATGCAAATGCAATGGCAGCACAACGAACTAATAATGCAGATGCAACGGGAACATAATGAGCAGTTGAGAATGGCTTATGAAGCTGCCAACAGGGTACCTGTTGTGCCTGCCCCCGCATTGCCGCCACCGAGACCTGGTAATGTGGCAGATTTTATGAAGCTCCATCCAGACAAGTTCTCGGACACTGAAGGTCCACTTATAGTCGAGCAATGGCTCATCAAGACTGAGCAGTTGTTGACCGCAGCGCAGATTGTGGATGTGGATCGTGTGGATATTGTGGGTATCCAACTTGTTGATCTTGCCCACATCTGGTGGCAAGTTGAAGCTGAATGATTGAGCCGACCCATTCCCTGGGCTACTTTCACTGAGAGCTTCTTCACAGAGTTCTTTCTTGGAGTCACCAAGAATGAAATGAAACGGTAGTTTGTTTCTTTAACCCAGGTTCATCAGATAGTATTTATTCATATTTTTCGTTGATATTTCATAAAGTGCCGACGTTAAACTAAACACTATATTGAATCAGGGGAGTCGGACCGTAGACGAATATGTTGTGGAATTCACCCGACTAAGTCATTTTGCTACTTCCATGGTGGCAAATGATGAAGATAGAGGCCGCCGTTTCTTGTCGGGCTTGGATATTGAGATTCAGGATCGTCTTGCTGCCTTGCGACTTCGTTCTTATGCGGATATCCTAGATGCTGCTAGGATTCAGGAGCACAACAACACGAGGAAGCGTGCTATTCAGTGTTCTGTCCCGCACCCTGCTGCGGCCGGGTCTTCTGGATGACCTATTCGGAGGCCAGCGCCGACCCCTTCGGCGAGGACCTTGCCACATGCACCTGCTGCTCTGAGGTCTGTTCAGACTTGCAGTTTCTGTCACAAGGTTGGACATCTGCAGAGGGATTGTAAACTAGCCAATCATCTGTGCCTCGCATGTGGAGGGAGTGATCATATGGTCCGAGACTGCACTACAGATTCCCTACTCCGTCTAGGGGTCCAGCTCCGCTAGAAGCATTAACTCGGGATTCGAGCAAACCACCTTTCCCACCGCAGATGCAGGTTCTAATCAGAGGAGGGATAGTGCACCAGCAGGAGGACCAGTTCCAGGTGGAGGACATGGCCAGGATTACAACCTGACCGTCGAAGGAGTGGCTACAGGTATTCAGCAATAGAGTTGTTTTGTTTATTATTCTTTCTTTTTATGTTCTTGCATTGGTTATTCTCTCTTACACCATTTATCCATTCTGCATCTTACATTTATTTCATTTGTTGATTCATTATTGAGTATCATACTAATTAATTATTCCTTCCCCACCATATCCTCTTCAATTTCAGTAGTACCACCCTACCTGTTTCCCTCCCTTATTCTTTCATTTGCATTGTCATCATTCATTGAATCTTCATTCAACATCATTCTAGATCACTTTATTCTACCCATGTTCTCTCTTATTCTGGTGTTGCCACCATTCTGTCTTTCCTTTTGAATTCCCTATTTTATTACCCACAATTTTGTCTCTTTTCCCATTATTTTCAGCTTTGTTGGTTCCCAGTTTGCTTTTGCTTTATCCTATGTACTGCCTGAGCAAATTTCGAGGACGAAATTTTGTTGTAAGGGGGTAGGATTGTAACCCCCATTTCCGTAAATACGTATTTTCTGAATATTTCTGTATTTCGATGTTATAAATTCATTATTTGTTCAAATCATTTTGGATTTTGTATTAAAGTGTTTTTCTAATCGATAATTATATTTATTTCGAATAATTATGTATTTTAATCTACTTTTTATGTCTTATTAATCAACTATTTATATTTGAGTTTAAAACAAATATATTATTATTATTAGATGATTTTAATAAAAATTGTTAAACCCGAATATTATTTTGTTGTATGATGTGTTTTTTTGATTAATTGTTATTCTTGATTATTTATTTAAAATTCATCTATTAAATTATTTTATTATTGTACTTGATCTAATTTTGTTGATGATATCTAATTTATTTTCCAAGCCCAATATATATATATATATATATATATATATATATATATATATATTTCTTATTTGTATTATTTATGTATTTATTGGGATTCAAATATTTGTTCATGAAATTCTTCATTCTTCTTGATCGGGCCATTCTTGTTGATTCTATTATCTTTTATTTAATTGTGGATATTTTTATTTGAACCCTATTTATTTTGATTTATCTCTTAATTGAACCCTAAAACCCAATTTGATTTACTCTTGACCCAAAACCGCTTTTATTGAATCTTAAACCACTAATCCAATACCCAAATTGTACCCTATAAATACAACTCTACTGCAAACCCTTACAAAAAATTGCACAAATCGAAATCCTAGCCGTCTATTCTCTCTCCTCAAGTTTCTCTCACCTCTCTCCTCTTTCTCTCTCCCTGTTTGAACCCAGTC
The DNA here is from genome assembly GCA_017893485.1 of Hemerocallis citrina. Classification (NCBI taxonomy): domain Eukaryota; kingdom Viridiplantae; phylum Streptophyta; class Magnoliopsida; order Asparagales; family Asphodelaceae; genus Hemerocallis; species Hemerocallis citrina. The sequence continues at coordinate 57,563,262 of CM030361.1, forward strand.
CCGACCTTCCCCTTTTCCGGCCTCCTTCCCCGGCGAGCCCCCACCTCTGGCGACCCCCTTCGATGCACTCCCCAACGCGTCGCCGCCACCATAGCATCCCCAACCTCGCCTTGCCCTGTTTCCGATCACCAGCTACACCCAAAACCGAAAACCCCATTACTCCCCCTTGTTCCGATCGACGACCACCACAGCATTGAGCCGCCCTCCTCCACGACGCCGTCGTCGACCCTACCATCGCGCTCACATCGAAGACGCCAGCACCGCCGCCCCCGAAGCCCTCTCCCGCTGTTGCTGCTGCAGTTTCCTTGTGTTCTGTGTTGTTGGTTTATTGGGTTATTGCACGTATATTGCACGTGTTATTATTTGCTAGTTCGTGGGTTCGTTGCTTTGAGATCCTTATCCCGTTATTCTTGGTATTCATTTTTACCGATTAACAGGTAAGTCACTGTCGTCTTGAATTACTAATTGTATCAAATTCAAGTGTTATTGAAATTCTCGCAAGTAGATCTCTTTGTTATCTTATTACCCTTTATTATCTCTTTCGTTGGGTCTATTGAGGGTTTACACGAGCTAATCCCAATATTTTTGACATCGTGCCACTTTGACTCTAAAGTTTGGACTTTCATGAATGCATATAAATTGATAATAGGGTTATTCATACAAGTCACAACACAAATTAATTTTGTAGAGACAATCGTTAGGTTGTATGTTGTTTGATCGTTTGATGATTGAATGATGTTAGACTTGTATATATGTGTGTTCTAAATTTTATTTATCTTGTTTGGACACCTATCATGCTAGTTACACAATTTATTGACTAAAGAATCGATACCCATCATGTTTATTTAATTTATGCCCAAGAAAAATACCCTAAGAACTGTACATGCTGGCTAACCTGAACTTTGATCGCTGTTTTTAAACCATTAAATGACCTTAAAATGAAATACTTTCTGAATATGAAATATAGCCCCGAGTGTCTAGTTGCCAATAACATCCGGAAATATCGAATTCCGAGTTTTGTAGCAAAAGTTATGCTCGTTTCACTACAGCTGTGTTTGTACTTTCAGATTTTCAGATTCTCGTACCTTTCATTTTCAAACAGTAAAAAGGCTGATCAAATGATAAAATTTTGCTATGAAAATTTTCAGATTGTTGCCTAACATGTTTAGGAACCTAGATTATATTTTTACTGAATTTAATATTGAGTTTTTACTGATTCAAAAATTAAAACAACATGATGTCGATATTCTGCCTGAACATAAAACCTGAAAAGGAACATGTGTTTGACCTAGCTACTGTTTTCAGAATTTGAATTTTAAGTATGCGTTCGAACCGTGTGGAAGTCTAGTTTCCAGATTTTTTGACGGATTTAATTTTTGACTTTTGAGTCAGCGGGAAACTGCATTTTTGTACTGACTGCGCATGCTATCCAGAATTTTAGATTCCACTTTTTAATAAATTAATTGTTCCTATATAGTTGTATTGCATGAATTAATGTGTTTATGTTGCATTGCATGATCCTAGTGTCCTATTGTCATCATCCTAATTGCCCTACTTCATGTTATTACCTTATTGTCCCTCTATTGTTACTATTATTCATCTAATGTTTCTACATTGCATGTTGTATTATTGCATTAATAAGATTGTTAACCAAGCCGGGGTTTAAGGGTTGACTCAAGTAGTGGACAATATAGAAACTGTACTCGGATTAGGGGCTCGTAGTTCCCTATACTGTTATCTTTTGATCTTGTGTTCTTGTGATCTTGTAGCATCTTATTGATAAATTACCATTATGGAGGGAACATTGTTATCGTGCTGAGTACATGAACTATAAAGCCCACTGCTAAGTCTAAAACGTAACTTGTTTGTATGTAGCAACTATGTAGTAAAAGGATGGATACATGAAGTGCTACATTAGTTAGGATTAAAAAGATTAATAGACATAAGGATTGACACATCACCGATATTGCATATTGCTCAACATTGTTCCTATTTGTGTCCAATATTGTTCAAGTGTTATTGATATTAACCGTTGTTTACTAGTTACCGGATATTGAACCATTGTTACACCATTGTATTGATTACCATGTTATTGACTATTACTATCATGCCATGTTATTGATTCCTATTGATCCATTGACTCATTGTTATACCGTTATTTCATTGTTCCCTGCTTTCTCTACTTGTTGTCCATGACTTGCTCTAAGGACAATTTTTATCCTCTTTTTAGATGAAGTGTTTACAGGTGTTGATGGAGAATTGCCTGATGGATTTGGAGAACAACATTGGTGAAGGAATTGATTGCATCGCCGCTTAATAAATATTTATTTTCTTATTATGAAGACTTAATTATTGAACTATTGTTATTTCATTGTATTGGGCTTATGACCCGAATATTGCTATTTGTTTCCAGACGTTGGATTATTATTATTGTATTTGGATACTTTTATTGCTTAATTCCAAGTATCATTGTTCATGAGATTATTGTTATTGCCTGCGCAATTATTTTGTACTGTTTATATTATTGAGTTGACTGATTAAACAGCTTATGGGTGACGTTAGTCATTCACTGGGCTTTTGTCATGTACTCGTATTTCGTATTTTTAGGAAGCGGGGAGTGACAAGGTTTTTAGTGGTATCAAAGCCTAGGTTTGGATAATATATCAGTCAAACGTAACTAACGAAAGGAAGTTTGGCTTTGATTAATATATTAATCAGATTTGGAATTATATCGGTTTGACTCAACAGTATTAGCAATACAGTGATCGCATTAACAATTGATATCCAACTTATAATCTGGACGCTAACCGTTTGATTTTTATTGCAGACCATGGCTAGAAAAGATGCTTCATCTTCCCGTGCTGGGGATGATCAGTCCGATGAACCCACTATTGCATATATATTAATCACATTTCTATATTCTTTCATCTAAGAATTTCGAGCACATTTCCAAGTTCTTTCCTCTAAAAATTTACATAGCTTGCACTACACAAGATATGCAAATTAAACCACTGATACGGTAGTATCATTGAATAAGCTATTCCAAAATCAACTCCAGCAACTGCCAAAAGAATTTGCAGCTTTATTGAATCAAAATCAACATATTATAAAAACTAGGGTTTGGGAAATGGAGAATTGGGGAAGAACAAGGTAGAAGATTGGAGATAAATCATATTTGAGGAAAGAATTCAACAAATATCTTCGATGCCTTTCTTATTATCAATTACACTATTTATAACCAGTTATTCATATCGCCAGGTGTGCACTGTAGCTTCCTGCCACTTCTCTTCTTCCCAACAACACGTGCATATCACACTATTTCAAAATCTTCCAGATACATTGGATTCTGTATTTCCTACTTTGGCCTCTGCTTCTTCTCCATATCAATACCCTCCCCTTCGGCAGGAACTTGTACCACCAGGTTCAGATCAGGAAAAGCTTTCGCAATTGCAACTGCATCCTCCCAAGTTGCTTCTTCAATTAGTAAGTGCTCCCATCTCACAAGGACTTCCTCTACTAACCCTTGGCCCCCTCTAAACTATCGTCGTCCTACTAGTTTTTGCTGATCATTTCCTTCGGGTAGTAATGTGGTGCTTATATGATCTCCAATGCCTTTCTTCAACAGAGAAGTATGAAATACGAGATGTATGCGGGAATGCTCAGGCAATTTGAGTTTATATGCTACCTGTCCTACCTTCTTCAATACCTCAAATGGCCCGTAATAACGCTATGTGAGCTTTTGAAATGATCTTTGTACCACTGACTTCTGTCGATATGGCTGAAGCTTCACGTAAACCCAATCCCCCACCTCAAATGCCTTATCACTCCTTCTTGAGTCTGCTTGATTCTTCATGTGCACTTGTGTTCGCAATAAACTCTATTTGAGGCTAGCTAACACTTCTTTTCTACACTGCAACATGGAATCAACCAAAAAATTCACAGCTTTTCCACTTATATAATTAGGTATACCTGGGGGAGCTCTTCTATATACAATTTTAAATGGTGTAAAACCAGTTGAGGAATGCCAGTTTGAGTTATACCACAACTCAACCTACGGCAAGAAATTATACCATTCCTTAGGCTGGTCACTGACGAAAATCCTCATGTATTGCTCCCAACTATGGTTAACTAGCTCAGTCTGACCGTCCGTTTGTGGGTGATAAGCAGAACTCATCTTCAATGTGGTGCCTTGCAGCTTAAAAAGCTCTTGCCAAAAATTACTCACGAAGATGGAGTCCCTATCTGATAGCATAGATTTAGTCATCCATGTCAATTGACTATATGATTGACGAACAATTCAGCAACTTTAGCAAAATTAAACTTCGTAGATAAGGCCACAAAGTGAGCATACTTACTCAACCTATCTACCACCACAATAATAGTAGACTTCCCTTGTGAATTGGGCAGACCAATAATGAAATCCATCGAAATGTCTTCTCATATTTGATTTGGTATTGGCATTGGCTGGAAGAGACCACCAGGTTTACAAGTATCATATTTTGATTGCTGGCGTTGATTGCATTGCCTTACAAACTCCTGTACATGCTTGAGCATGTTTTGCCAGTAAAAAGAGGATTTTAGTCTTGCCAAGGTTTTTACTACCCCTGAGTGTCCCCCTAAATAACTTGCATGGATCTCAGCTAATAATTCCATTTATAGAATCTCAGGCACCACCAATCTATTCTTGAACCATATTAAGACATCTTTCACTGCATAGCCAGGTAACAATTGAGAAGGATTATTAATCAATGCACTGGAACAGCTATCCTTCTTCAACTCCTCTCTGAGTTTTTCTTTTATATGAAATGTAGGGCTTGGGACAACTTGCATTGCTTGCATCTTAATCTACATTACTTCTTGAGGTCTTCTTGATAGAGCATCAGCTGCTGGATTTCTTCTCTCTACCTTGTATACAATTGTAAAGTCATATCCTGCCAGATTGTGAACCCACTTTTGCTGCTTAGGGGTTTGAATAATTTGATTCACAAGATGATGCAAGCTTTGGTGATCAGTGTAAATTGTAAATTTCTTCCCCAAACGATACTGATGTCATTTCTTCACTGCCTCAGTGATTGCGAACATTTCTCTAACATATGCAGATGAAGCTTGCGTCCTAGGTACCATTTTCTTACTGAAAAATGCGATTGGGTGCTTGTTTTGCTGAAGACTGCACCTATCCCCATCCCCAGATGGATCAGTCTCAATTTCAAAAGGTTGAGAGAACCCCAGCAAGTCGATTTTCCGTAACTACGAACCTTACCGGCCTACTCCTTGCACACACACGTGGATTTACTGGGTGTATCCTCGTTCCTGAACATTTCTAGGAGCCTCAGCTCTTTATTGACCATGTCCGTCATTGTTTCAGTCATAACTTCTTCTAATGCAAATCTTAATTTAACTAATGCAAGATCTTAGTCTAAATGATGCAAAATATAATCTATACTTAACGATTCATATATCAGACTTATATTTCACACAAACTGGAATCTTGGTCATGCCGGCCCTATTCCACCACCCCTCAAGTTTCTTTAACTTGCCGGACTTGGGCATAAGTCACAATCATTCTCTTGTATTTGACCAAGTTATTCTCTTGGATTCATGGATCTTACATGCCTACCCCTAGTCCACACACGTGGATTTAACGGACGTATCCTTAATCCCATACATAGAATCCCTCGTTTTTTAGCAAATAAAGGGAAAAAAACATATTAATTTACTTATTTGGTTCTTTATCTTTAGCATTTCCCTTTCTCTTTCTGAGAGTACGTGTACATACTAAATATCACAAGAAATCCAATCACACGAACATAAGTATCCGATCTACCAGTGCATTTATTTATTACACTAAGCTGTTTTTTTTAATGCTTCAGGTAGCTAATAGTGAACCAATTTTACCTTCTTTGTCATCCTAAAAATTTCACTTCTTCTTACATGACAAAATTTCACATTACCGTAATACCCTCCCACATGTACTTATACTCTTATAGGGATGTGTAGAATTTCAAAACACTAACAGGAGTGTATTGAATTGGAATTTGAAAAGAATTTAAAAGAATGTGAAAATCCTAGTGTATTCTATTAGGATTTTAAAGGAGTTTATAAAAGTCACAGTGTATTCAATTGAGACTTTTTCAATTCTCAGTGTATTCAATTAATATTTTAAATGACCTCATTCAATTCTCGGTGTATTCAAAAAGTTAATGATTTTGGTAGAATTGAGAATTTGGAGAATTTAGATGGAATCTAGAGTCAGAGGTATAAATACCAAAAGCCTTTGCAATTCTCACCTTCTCTGTAGAAACTTTCAAGCCATTGGTGAGTATGGTTTTGTTTCCTGTACATATGCCCCAAATTATCCCCAAATAAACCCAAACCCTATAATCCCCCTGCTCTCTCCATCGTCTTCTTCCTCCTCTCCTCTACCTCCCGACACCCTCCTCTGCTGCTACCCCACTCTCCTCTACCTCCCGACCTCCGATCCCCACGCAGAGGTCTAATTCAACCCAAACCCTAATTCAACCCAACCACCGATCCCTATGCAGAGGCCTCCATCCACCTCCTGAAAGACAATGGAATTAATTTCAATCAAAATCAACGCGATGCGCTTGATTCAAAAATATTCTCAAGATTGCTATGGCATAAATTGGTTTCTCGTTGCAGGTACAGGATGAAGTGGATAACGTTCCATGGTTTGTATGATGTGCCCTATATAGTGAAACTGTTAACTGGAAGACCTATAGTGCAGAAACAGCGAGTATTGATTTGATGAGGAGATGTGGTAGAGTTATGATGCCTAACGGGAGAGTTTGTGCTCCTTATAGATCTCTTGCTCCATGACTTTGGTTACCGGGTGTTATTAGTTATTATTATTTTATGCTATTTCAGAATGTTAAAACAGCGAGTATTGAGTTGATGGACTCATCAACAACTCTCTCATGTAGGTCTTTTTTTTTGTTGTTACTTTTGTTTATGTGGGTGTCCTTCTAGTACTTCAGAAAAAGCTTATGAGAATGATATTTTTATGACTTGCGAGGTGTCTTGATATTTATTCGTACTACTCTTATGAGAATGACAATCTTGTGTAGGAAATGAACTAATTATAAAGTTTATTTTCATCGAATTCCTTCAAATTCCATCAAATTCATAATAAGAATTTCATCAAACTATTTTAAAATCCTTATAAATCTCAGTCAAAGTTTTAGGTAAATTCCTCATGAATCCCTTAAATACTGGGATTCTCAACTCTTTTAAAATCTTTTGAAATCTCAATCCAATACACCCATGTAAATAATTTCCTCTCTTTATGAGTTTTGCATTTGTAACGGCTCAATCACATCTCTAATCTCTAATCTCTAATATTATAATGGGAGAAGGGCTTAGTGTCATTTGTAAATATTTGTCATTTTGTCAACACGTGCAGCACACGTGTTGGTAGATTTTTTTTTTTTAGGTCTTTTTCATTCCCCTCCCCATTTTTCCCACGTGCAGCGCACGTGCATAATACTAGTATGATATAATTTGCCAATATATGTTTCATTTCATCAGTCATCTTCTCCTCTGCAGGAACTTAAGTGGAACAACTTTACTGTCGAGTAAGAGAAAAATCGAGGTGCAAAAGAGGGTTCCTATTGCACGGACTATGATACAGTGTGCAGATTTTGCAATTTATTCTTACCAGAGGAGTAGGAATATGCTACTCAATAATTCTGCTTCAACTTCTTCAACATGCTGTCCAGTTTACCATTTTTATAGCGGGGTTCCAAAGCGGCCAACTCATTTTTTTTAAGAGCATGGTAGACAGATTACAAAGTGATCTAGACGATTGTGCTAAGTCGATTCAATAAAAATTGAACAGCTGACAAATATGGATGCCAACAGACCATCTTCAAACTCTTCTTCATTACAAGATACACCACAAGTAATGTCAAATATCAGTGATTTCTACAATTGTGTTCCTTCCAATGTAAGCTTCTTGGTCTTTATGTTCACCGAGTGCCAACCCACTAGTTACATATTCCTAGGCACTGATCACCAAACATATAGAACTTGAGCGAAGGAACAGAGAATAGAGATGCAGTGATATATGGAAGAATAATCTCAAGTATATGGAGAATATGATTCGAAGCATCAAATTTCTCTAACTGAAAAAAAGGAAAGTATTTCTGGGTTCCCATAATTTTTATAAATTGCTAATTCTTAGGAACTTAATCGTGGAATGATGTTAATCAATAAAACAGACGTACAAGAATAATAAGTGTATTATGTCTAAGATTACAAGGAATCATTTTAATTTTATTTGTCGATCGGTGTTATCTAGCTTATGTTCAAAATGTGGTTCATTGAGCACTCTAGCCCCGTGGAGCTTCAGAACATTTACTGTCCTGTAATCTTACATATTTGCACATGATGACAAGAAGAATAGTTGAAGGAAATTATTATTAAAAAAAAGTATGTTCTGTCGATAAAGCCACTAATTATCGGGCCACACAATAGTCTTTAAAAGGTGTTGTCACAAAAATGTTGCTTAATATTTCAACTATCTAGAATCTAGTTGGCTAGTTGCTGAGTTAATCTTATATCACACACACGTGGATTTACTGGGTGTATCCTCGTTCCTGAACATTTCTAGGAGCCTCAGCTCTTTATTGATCATGTCCGTCATTGTTTCAGTCATAACTTCTTCTAATGCAAATCTTAATTTAACTAATGCAAGATCTTAGTCTAAATGATGCAAAATATAATCTATACTTAACGATCCATATATCAGACTTATATTTCACACAAACTGGAATCTTGGTCATGCCGGTCCTATTCCACCACCCCTCAAGTTTCTTTAACTTGCCGGACTTGGGCATAAGTCACAATCATTCTCTTGTATTTGACCAAGTTATTCTCTTGGATTCATGGATCTTACATGCCTACCCCTAGTCCACACACGTGGATTTAACGGACATATCCTTAATCCCATACATAGAATCCCTCGTTTTTTAGCAAATAAAGGGAAAAAAACATATTAATTTACTTATTTGGTTCTTTATCTTTAGCATTTCCCTTTCTCTTTCTGAGAGTACGTGTACATACTAAATATCATAAGAAATCCAATCACACGGAACATAAGTATCCGATCTACCAGTGCATTTATTTATTACACTAAACTGTTTTTTTTTTAATGCTTCAGGTAGCTAATAGTGAACCAATTTTACCTTCTTTGTCATCCTAAAAATTTCACTTCTTCTTACTGACAAAATTTCACATTGCCGTAATACCCTCCCACATGTACTTATACTCTTATAGGGAGTGTAGAATTTCAAAACACTAGTAATTTCCTCACTTTATGAGTTTTGCATTTGTAACGGCTCAATCACATCTCTAATATTATCTCTATCTCTAATCTCTAATCTCTAATCTCTAAACTCTAATATTATAATGGGAGAAGGGCTTAGAGCATCCACAGTGGTTTTTTATATATGCCAATTTGCCATTTTTTTAGCAAACGAACGCTGCTATGGTTTCTCATTTTGCCATTTTTTAGCAAGTTTGTTATATTCGTTTCTCATATTTGAGAAACAGAATAGTGATTCTCAAATTATAAAGGACGGGATATCATATCCCGTTTGATGAATTTTAATATATTCTAATAGCTTCAGACGGTACATCATATACTGTCTCTCCTTTTTTTTAATTTTTTTTTTAAAAACTCCTCAGACGGGAGATGATATCCCGTCTGTGAGTTCATTTTTTGTCTTTTCCTTTTTTTTTTTAATAAATGAACGGCCAGGATTAGAGGATTCGGAAAAAGAAAAAAAAAATCACCAGACGGTACATGATGTACCGTCCGTGATTTATGGCATGAGTGGAGAAAATTAATGCTGGGTGGTAGGTTTAGGAGTAGTAATTAGGTTTAGGTAGTGATATAATTAGGTTTAGTTATTATTATATTATTTAATTTAGTTAATTAATTAGGTTTAATAGTTAATAAGTAATTAACTTTTTTTAATTAATTTTTAAAAGTTGAGACGGTATATCGTCTCACTCAATTTTTGAAATTTTTGGCAATTTTTTAGCAAACGACCACTGCAGCGATCGATCCTATTTGCTATTACTGTTGTTGCCATTTTTTGGCAAATGAGAAACACCACTGTGGATGCTCTTAGTGTCATTTGTAAATATTTGTCATTTTGTCAACACGTGCAGCGCACGTGTTGGTAGAATTTTTTTTTTTTTGGGTCCTTTTCATTCCCCCTCCCCATTTTCCCCACGTGCGTTGCACGTGTATAACACTAGATTTTTTTTTTTTGTCCTTTTCATTCCCCCTCCCCATTTTCCCCATGTGCAGCGCACGTGCATAATACTAGTATGATATAATTTGCCAATATATGTTTCATTTCATCAGTCATCTTCTCCTCTGCAGGAACTTAAGTGGAACAACTTTACTGTCGAGTTAAGAGAAAAATCGAGGTGCAAAAGAGGGTTCCTATTGCACGGACTATGATACAGTGTGCAGATTTTGCAATTTATTCTTACCAGAGGAGTAGGAATATGCTACTCAATAGTTCTGCTTCAACTTCTTCAACATGCTGTCCAGTTTACCATTTTTATAGTGGGGTTCCAAAGCGGCCAACTCATTTTTCTTAAGAGCATGGTAGACAGATTACAAAGTGATCTAGACGATTGTGCTAAGTCGATTCAATAAAAATTGAACAGCTGACAAATATGGATGCCAACAGACCATCTTCAAACTCTTCTTCATTACAAGATACACCACAAGTAGTGTCAAATATCAGTGATTTCTTCAATTGCGTTGCTTCCAATGTAAGCTTCTTGGTCTTTATGTTCACCGAGTGCCAACCCACTAGTTACATTTTCTTAGGCACTGATCACCAAACATATAGAACTTGAGCGAAGGCACAGAGAATAGAGATGCAGTGATATATGGAAGAATAATCTCAAGTATATGGAGATTATGATTCGAAGCATCAAATTTCTCTAACTGAAAAAAAGGAAAGCATTTCTGGGTTCCCATAATTTTTATAAATTGCTAATTCTTGGGAACTTAATCATGGAATGATGTTAATCAATAAAACAGACGTACAAGAACAATAAGTGTATTATTACAAGGAATCATTTTAATTTTATTTGTCGGTGTTATCTAGCTTATGTTCAAAATGTGGTTCATTGAGCACTCTAGCCCCGTGGAGCTTCAGAACATTTACTGTCCTGTAATCTTACATATTTGCACATGATGACAAGAAGAATAGTTGAAGGAAATTATTATTAAAAAAAAGTATGTTCTGTCGATAAAGCCACTAATTATCGGGCCACACAATAGTCTTTAAAAGGTGTTGTCACAAAAATGTTGCTTAATATTTCAACTATCTAGAATCTAGTTGGCTAGTTGCTGAGTTAATGCAGTGAATTCCTCATGCTGTGTTATCTTCATTGAAAAGTTGGAATTTATTATAATTTAAGCAGCTCTGTATATATCTTGCAGCTGGACGGATCTCATTAGACTATCAAAACTATGAAGAAATTATTTCCCTCTGATCGTTGTCAACAGGGTCAAACAAGTGACACATTTCTTGAGGCAGACAGACGGGAGATTGCGAAAAACAAAAGTGATAACAGAATGCATCACGCCACCTTGGGTTTCTCATCAACAGCACATTCCTCCACTCAAGTTTCTGGTTCTTTTACCAGCTCACAGATGATTCAGCAATCTATTAGTGCAGGCAGCTTTGAAGATTCTTTGGTTAGTCAGTATCAGAGGCTCAGTCTTATGCCTCTGGCTCCTTTTCCTGGTTCGTCCTCCTTTATCTATTCCAACTAAAGACAATCTGTCGCTATTTCAGCAATAAAAGCTATTCATATTTCACTTGAGCAATCTCAATTCCTTAGTTCAGTGTTGTTTCATAACTGAGATCCTTATCCCATCTTATGAGCGGCAATGGAGCATCAACAATCTCGGCATAGCGGAAGTTTTAGGCGCTGAGTTATGCGACAACCATTCACAATGAACAATCAAGCAACATAGACCATACCAAGCACAAAAGCATACAAGTTTGTTCAACTAGAGATGGCGTAACCTTTCTATCTCTCAAGTCTCATTAGAAGATACTAACCTGTTTATAATGAAAAACTCTCAAATAAATTACTATCTATCTCTCATGAATGTTATTACAATTATTTATAGAGATCTAGAAAACCATAGGTTGTAGTTTTGATCCATCACCATCCAATGTACCCTGAAAAGAAATTCACGTGATAGAAGCCATGTGATGTATCTTGGAGAATAAGTTGGGCTCAAACAATCCCTACAGAATCGGCCCATTCACTGCCGGCTGAAACTTGCGGTCGAATGCTAAAACTAGCAGTCAACTGCAATGAGGTCGAGAGCTTCCAGACATCCTGATGGTTGCGGTCGACTGCCCAATCTGTCACTTGACTGTCACCTTCTTCTCAGCCCAAAATAGCAAATTCTTCCACCATCTTCGTCACTTCCCCCTATTCTCTTCCATCGAACCTAGTATGCAATACATAAACCCTAACGTCCGCCTCTCCAAAGGATCTGAAAAAGAGTTTATGATCAAGTAAAAGTGAACCCTTCGAATTGTACAGACATAGTTTGTAAGGATATATGCTTTTGTTAAGTTGCCCAAAATTGGATGCTAACATAACTAGAGTTACCGAATATAGAACTATTATAGACAAATTTTAAAACTGCACAATCATGTATGTACACTCGTCCTATATTTTTGTGGAAAACATTTACCCTGATCCTGCATCATCTTGTTAGAAAATAATCTATGCGGGCTCACATATGTGACTAAATGTATAATTATTATTCTAAAGTTTAACCCAAATTAAAGTGATCTAATCAAGATTAAGTAATGGGTTAAAAGCATATAATTTAAAGTGTGATATAACACGTGTAGAGACCGTAAAGTAAATTTCTTATTTTGTGATGGGCAAAATTGGAAATCAATAATTATCAATTAGGGTTATGGTCCCCTATATATACGCATCTTCTTATTCCATCTGTCATCCCATCAACAGAAGAATACAGAAAAGGCCTCTCATAGAAGTGTGTATCATATAGGAAGATCCAAACCCTCTGTGCAATCTCCATCAATGGCTTCAGGTTAGTGCTTCCGCTTTTAACGTTCTTCTTCCTTTGATTTAGCAAAGATCTATAGTTTCATGATTTAGGATTTTATATTAAAGCACTTTTGCAACATGATTAAGATCTAGATTCATGGAAACATGTTTTAGGTTGTTATTAATATTTTATGCATGTTCTTAAGTGTATATAAAATTACAACAATTGGTATCAGAGCCATCTTTGCTGAATTAATTGAAGAAATTTAGGGTTTCTTGTTTAAAGAAATTTAGGATTTCTTGTTTAAAGAAACTTAAGAAATTCAGGGTTCCTTTTGATCTTCCTGTTTAAGAAATTCAATTAATGTTTTTTTTTTATTGGATCAATGGCTTCAGATCTGATGGCAAATATTTGGTTATTAAACAGTATTTATTATAGATGTTGATTAGATCTAAAGTTTGCCCAATGTTTACTGAATCATTATTCATGAGTATGGTAAAAATCTAAGCACATGGGTATAGATTAAAGAAATATCATCGGGATTTGGATAACGGTGTATGGGATTTGGATTATCTGAAACAGAGAATCAAAGATCATCGGGAAAAGAAAGAACAATGTGTCCATTAGAAGAGCATTGGATATCCTCAATATATGTGCTCTGTTTATGATTTTTTGTTTCATGGTGGAATTCTTTAATGGCTTTTCCTATATGACTAGATTTCCTATGTGCTCTGTTTATGATTTTTTGTTTCATGGTGGAATTCTTTAATGACTTTTCCTATATAAACTAGATTTCCTTTATGATACTGGTTACCAATAATGATTTTTTGATTGGTATACCGTTTACCAACCATACAAAAAGTATACTCTACTGGAATTAATCTATTCCTGTTAAGTAGTAGTTGATTATCTGTTAACTACAGTGAGATAAGTAGTTGATTATATGTTAACAAAATATTTATTGGATTATCTGTTAAAATTATCTCCCAGTTCCTATATGATTATTTGTTAAGGTTGTCTTCCTATAGGATTATCTGTTAAGATAAGATATGGGTCTGAAAATTAATTTTCTGTTGTGGTTTTACTTAATTTGATATTATCAGATCAGTAGATAGATATGGTTCAGTTATGGTTTTGTTATCATTTTAAATAGATTTTATCTTAACATTATCCATCTACAAATAAAGTAAAATTATGATATTAAGGAAAAGATAAAATTTTGGGAAACAATTAAATTCAAATTTTGGTTTTGGTTTTGGTTTTTCTTATGAATGTCTAATATTTTGAATAGTTTAATTGAAACAAAATTTTGCCAAAGTGATCTCTTTTGTGTAGATAAATTTATTTAAAATATCAAGATGATTGTGTGTTTGTAATTCATGCGTTTATTAACTGACCCAAAGGTAAGTTGATATTTGGCTGAATTTCATACACATCTGTGGTAATAAATATGTGACAATTATAAGGTATTCTATGTGAACAATAAGTCAGTCCAAAGAATTACTTATTATTTGACAGGATTTATTGTCAATATTTGATTACTACAACAAGAGTACCGCTTACAGTTAATGTTACTGTCCAAAGACTTGATATTAACGTTGTGCTTGGTATCTTGAGATGGGATTAACCATTATTTGAATTTATTGTTTTATATAGATTCTTATGTGAGCTTATTTTGTTTTTTTGTTTTTTTTTTTTTTGTTCTATATTCAGCTAATGTATCTTCTGCTGCCTCAATAACTGCTAACATCAATTCTATTCCCATGCTTAATGGGACAAATTTCAAGGAATGGAAAGGGACCCTACTGATAACTCTTGGCTGTATGGAATTAGACCATGCATTAAGGGAAGAACAACCTCCATCTCTCACTGCGGAAAGCACTCCTGATGATAAAAGGGTATTTGAGAGATGGGATCGTTCAAATTGCATGAGTTTAATGATTATGAAACACAGCATTCCAGAAGCCTTTAGGGGCACAGAATCCGATGGGATTACTAAGGCCAAAGATTTCCTCGATCAAATTGAGAAACGTTTTGCTAAAAACGATAAGGTTGAAATGCCTACACTTCTGACTTCTTTGATGTCTATGAAGTATAAGGGTCGAGGAAATGTAAGGGAGTACATTATGGAAATGTATCATGTTGTTTCAAGACTTAAGGCACTCAAGCTTGAATTTCCTAAGGACTTGCTTGTGCTTATAGTTTTGGTATCACTTCCTGCACAGTTTAATCAATTCAAGATCAGTTACAACTGTCAAAAGGAAAAATGTACTCTAAATTAGCTCATTTCTCACTGTGTGCAAGAGGAAGAAATGTTGAAACAAGATAAGACTGAAAGTGCTCATTTGGCCAAAGCCTCTAAGGATAAGGGCAAGAAGAGAAAATTTGATGATGAAAAAGCTATGGATCCAGCTCAAAAGAAACAACATAAGGATACAGAGAGTTGTTTCTTTTGTAACAAGCCTGGACATATGAAGAAGAAATGTACTAAATATCACGCATGGCGTGCAAAGAAAGGTACGTTTCTTACTTTGGTCTGTTCTGAAATTAATTTATCTTCAGTACCTAGAAACACTTGGTGGATAGATTGTGGTACTACTACTCACATAAGTATTTCTATACAGGGTTGCCTGAGCTGCCGGAAGCCAAATGATGGTGAAAGACACATCTTCGTGGGCGATAACCGGTAGAAGTGGAAGCAATTGAGCATTTTTGGTTGTTATTAGGAACTGGTTTCTTATTTGGATTTGAAAGACACTTTTGTTATTCCGTCTTTTAGACGAAATTTAATTTATGTTTCTTTGTTGGACAAATTTGGTTATTATTGTTCATTTGGAAACTATCAGTTTAGTTTGTCTTTAAATTCGAATGTTGTTGGAATTGGTTATTTGAATGCTTATGACAACCTTTATTTGTTTTAAACAATTGCATCCTATAATGAAACCTTACATGTAGAGTTACGTGGTACTAAACATAAATTAAAGAAAATTCGGCATCATTATGGCATAAGTGCTTAGGTCATATCACAAAAGGTAGAGTTGAGTGTCTTGTGTCTGATGAGATTTTGGAATCCCAGGACTTCACAAGACTTTGATGTCTGTGTAGACTGCATAAAGGAAAAACAGATCAAAACTAAGATATTAGGTGTCAATATTCTTAATGTTAGGTGTTATGAACACATTTGTTATTTACTTTAAGAAAGCTTAGTCATGGTCTCCACAATCCAGAATATGTTCTTATGGTGTTGCATTCTCTGTTCTAAAGTTTAGTTTCGTTTTGGAGTTGAATATAGCATTCTGATCATATTTTCTCGAATTAAAAGGGGTAGTATAAATTAGATATTTATGAAATGACCAATGATTTTAATAAGTATTCAAACCGGTTTATTATATCCTAGCTTAAGAATATGGTTTGCAAATTGACAAAATCCATCTATGGACTCAAGCAAGCTCCTCGTCAATGGTACCACAAGTTTCATCAAGTAATTATCTCATTTGGTTTTAAGATGAATGTAGTTGATGATTGTGTGTATCACAAGTTCAGTGGGAGTAAGCATATATTCCTAGTTTTATATGTCGATGACATATTGCTTGCCACTAATGATATAGATTTATTGCATGAAACTGAAAGGTTTCTGTCCAAGCATTTTGAGATAAAGGATCTTGGAGATGCCTCTTTTGTATTAGGAATTCAGATACATCGAGATCGTTCTCGAGGTACTCTAGGATTATTACAAAAGGGATACATCGATAAAGTACTCAAAAGGTTTGGCATGCAATATTGTAGACCAGGAAATATCCCTGTTGCTAACGGAGACAAATTTAGTCTCAATCAGTGTCCCAAAAGTAACCTTGAAATTCAGGAAATACAAAAGATCCCTTATACATCGGCTATTGGGAGTCTAATGTATGCTCAAGTATGTACGTGTCTGGATATTGCGTACATTGTTGGGATGTTAAGCAGGTATTTAAGAAAACCTGGTATGGACCATTGGATAGCATCCAAGAGGGTCATGAGGTATCTTCAGAGAACAAAAGACTATATGCTCACATATAGGAAATCAGATCATTTGGAGGTCGTAAGGTATTCTGATTCTGATTTCACTAGGGTGCCAATATAGCAAAAGTCTACATCAGGCTATATTTATCTGTTAACTGGATGAGCTATATCCTGAAAAAGTGCCAAACAGACACTTATAGCTTCTTCCACTATGGCAGCGAAGTATGTAGCAAGCTATGAGGCATAGAATCATAGAATATGGCTGCGGAATTTTGTCACTGGGCTGTGCATTTTGGAGAATATAGAAAGACCACTTAAGTTATTTTGTGACAATAAGTCAGCAGTGATGTATTCCAACAACAACAGGAGTTCGACAAAGTCGAAACATATTGACATAAAGTTCCTAGTTGTGAAAGAAAGAGTGCAAAGTGGACAGATGTAACGACCCAAATTTTTTTTTTTTTCAAAACTAAGTCTCCAAATTCAATTCTTTCAATTTCTGTATCACTTTAATTATAAACTAAGAAAGTTATATTTCAGGAAAAATTTTGGCAGAGTCTCCCCTGTAAATTTTGCCCCGAAACACAAAAAGCTTACGGAATTCTGCTCAAAATTCCGTAGCTCACAAACCACATAATATTTTCATAGGCTCCCCAAGCCAAAGTGAGCAGATACATACTGGCAATATAATATAATGCTCTGGGGGCCAAACTCATAACGGATTATCAAATATCAATTAAAAACTATGAATTTCTTTGAAAAACGAGGTAAAATCTTAGAAAAATCATTGTAAAACTTACCACAGAGCCTGGTACTCCACGACGAGCTGGATACGGGTCACCAACATACTACACCACCTCACACTATACTCATCATCGTCATATACAGGCTTATACACTCATAATATAATTTAAATCATAAATTTCACTATTCCTATAACTAAATAATACAAATTTTTAAAATAAAAAGTTATACTATCACTCCACGCCTCACCTCTGCACTGATGAGAACCTGCAACAGTGGGGGATCTAGGGTAGTCCTCAGACTCCCCTAACCCCCCAAACACTAAGGGGTTAGCCATTTCTGGTGTGAGTATAGTTATTAATCTAATGACAAATTAAAATAGTATAAAGAAAATAATTTAAACTTACAAATACCACGTTACGATAATGCTACCCGAATCCTGAACACAACAACATCATCGGTACGACGATATATCAAATACTTTGCCAATCCTGCATTCAACTGTTCAATTATCCATAACTTCCCACATTTCATAATATACTTCACCTCAGCCTCGTATATATATAATATACTTCATCTCGACCTCGTATATATATATAATATACTTCACCTCAACCTCGTATATATATATTCTTATTTTACATCCGCATAATACGAATACACATACAATCCATTACTTTTCAATTTATCTTCTCTAACCCAAATATTCATTCTTCCACAAGTATCGTCATAATAGCATTATATGAATATAACTACATAATGTTATTACTCTTTTCATTAATAACCCTTTATGGGAATACAACTCATAATACAACATACACTCTTAATAACCATTTTCATAACCAGTCTCATAATACAGGTATTTATTTTATTAAAATACAACAAGTATCACTTCCTTCCTATATGCTTCTATTCTCATAATGCCACATTCATTCAAGTCTCATAATGCAAATATAACATCTTAATGCTTATTGCAATGCTCTCACATTTCATCACATCAATAACACCTCATTAATAGAATACTTATACTGGTTACATCAAACCATGTTTTATAACTCATTCACATCTCATTACTCCACTTAGTAATTCTCATTCTTATAAGGAGTCATTTTCACTTAATCCCCAAACACACTCTGGGGCCACCACATATCACATCCCATAGCCGATAGCTTGGGTAATAATCACCGTACCTCAAACACACAATTTGGGTAATATCACATCACATCTCAAGCCAATAGCTTGATTATTAATTTCACTTCAATCACTTATCATCTTTACTTCACTTTATTTCTCATTTCTATTAATCATTACCACTATTATATCCACTCACCCTGCGAATTATGCCAAGGCAGGTAGTTCCCACAATTTCCACTGAAAGTGCGGGCAGGTAGTTCCTTGACACAATTCCAAGGTACAACTCATATCAACTGTATTTTACTTTAATGATCACACACATAATACAATTACTCCGTATTATTCATGATAACACATCTCTTTTATTATTTTCATCTTAAATTAATCACAAGCTGCATTTATCACTTCTTTTCATATATTAACTCATAGCACGTTCACTTTCACATTTACTTCATTCACACACTTTCTTTTCCACACACAGTTCACATTTTACTATCCACTTTCTTTTCCACGCACAATTCACATTTTACTATCCACTTTCTTTTCCCACGCAATTCACATTTTACCATTCACTTTCTTTTCCACGCACAATTCACATTTTACTATCCACTTTCTCGTACTACCCCATTTATTATTAACATTTATTTATTTTATTAGTTTGTCGACCAGTGAGCCACAGTATCCCAACATACTGAAAGCCGACAGCCCAGTAAACACGCGGCCCGATGCTCACACAGAGTCTTACTCGTCCGAGGCTACGTCTTCCTCCTAGCCGAACTAGCGAGGGAACCACTTACCCCAAGTAGAACTTGGGTACGTCCTCCCAGCCGAAGCCAAGAGGGAAAAAGCCACTGACCCCAGGTAACCTGGGTACTTCCTCGCGACGTCTGTCATCGAGGGAAAAACCACTTACCCCAGATAAACTGGGTACGTCCTCGCGACATCTGTCATCGAGGGAAAAACCACTTACCCCAGATAAACTGGGTACGTCCTCGCGACAGCTGTCATCGAGGGAAACCGGGCCTCAAGCCGATAGCTTGGGCGATAAAATCCACTTACCCCAAACATAGTTTGGGTCCACTTACCCCAAGCCGGTCCTTGGGTGTTAGGAGGTCTAGCCCAAACCCCCAGGATTGCTGTAGGTACTGGTCAACAAGCCATCTGTTATTAGCATTAATCATTGCATCTTTCCATTTTACTTTATCAACATAAAGCATCACAGCTTTTAATTCAACAATAGCCACATCTTTGACTTTAATCACAAGAATAATAACACATTTTATTAACACTTACCATCTCACCTTTTATCTTGCATTTGATGCACATCTGATGTCCACGATATAATTATCATCTTAGTATATCACAGATCTACACACCATGTTATTTATTTTGCCATAACATCACCCATTATAAATACCATGCTATTTACTACTTCATTAAATCACCCATAAACATACACCAAGTTATATCGTAAATAAAAGAATTATAAGACGTTAGTCTGTATCGTAAGCGTATCAAAATATATAAATCATCACAGAATAACATCATATTATTGCCCATTATTTCACTTCGAACATAATTAAAATGTAAACATGTACCCCATTTATTAATTTCATCAATTATTGCATCACACATCATAATCCTCTATATATATATTACAAATAAATATCACACATGCGGGTTTCCCATCATAAGGGGCCAAAACCACTTATTTCCTCTAATTAAGTATTATAATATCTAATTATAGCATACTAGCTCATACATCATGTTTCATATAGGTAAAATCACCTATAAGGGCTTATATGCCCCAAAACATGCACAAAACATGCACGGGGTAAAAATATGCAAAAATAATTTAATATATTTAATTTTTTATACTTCAACACGTCACATTAATCCATAATATAGGTTTTATACAATTAAAATGGTTAATTTCACCAAATATCTCAAAATCCCATTTTCGGGCCTTAAAAATCCGTATTTTTCGGAAAATTGAATTTTTAGCATAACTTCTATCAAATATATCGAAATGCCACGAAATTTGGCCACAACATAGAATATACCTAATTACAACATACTCACCTGACGGATCGAGCAAACGATGTCCCACGTCCGTCCTGTAGCCAGTCGAAGTTCGACTTTTTACACCTAAATAGGAAATTATAGGATCGATTAGTTTAAAACTCAAAACTCAACTTACGGATCTCCAAATTTGAATCCGTCTCCACCCACACGTCACAAATGACATATGTAGGTGAGCTACATCGATAGATTTCGAATTCGGGTTCTAATACAAATACTCCCTTATTGATCGGAGGCTTTCTAATAAGAAAAATTCATATTTTCTAAATTCCTTAATCCCCTTCGTCTTAATCTCACATATTAGGGTTAATAACAATAATAAGACTCAACTACACCCCCGAACCCATCAAATTCTCACTAAATCTCGCTCGGGCATTTCATCGAACACCCGGCGTGCACTTTTCACCTATAGTCTATTTCACTCAATTTAATTGAGCTTAAGCCTATAAAAATCATCCTAAATTTATATTAATACATTCATAATACTCTACACCCTCGCATGCATTTCCTACAATTATTAGGATCGAGTTTCCTACCAGATTTCAGAAACTCTATAATTCGAGTCTATACCAAAATCACTACTCCCCATTTTATTCTAATGACTCACTACAATTTTTATCACCATACCAGAGATAATTCTTATAAATATATATCTCTATTTTACAAACCCAAAATCCTAATTTACTAACAATTTGCAATTTCTCTAACAACCCACTAATTTCCCAAATCTTCTACTTCCAACACTTCTAAATCTCTCTAACATCATAATCCTACTCAATAAAACTAACCATACTAAATTTTATACGAATAAATAAAATAGGGTATACCTTTTCGGAATCCTTTCGAAAATTCGATGCTACCACGTTGTAGAGGACCCTTCAATTAGCCTATCCCTCAATTTAATTTGGATTTGGCGAAGAAATCTAGTGGATTTGAGCATGGGAAGGGAGGGCCGAATGGGTCGATGCTGCTATCGGTCGGGATCGGGAAAAAGGAAAGAAAGAAAGAAGGAGAAAGAAGAAGGGGGGGAGTTATAAGAAAATAAATTCCAAACTGATCCACTGTGGAAAATATTTACCAAACTGGTCCACTTTTCGAAAATATTTACCACAGTTAGTCCATAACTGGTCCACTTTCGAAAATATTTGGGTTGAGGACAAATTACACTAAGGTGTTCTCCCATTATAGTAGTAGAGATAAAATTATAATAATAATAATATTTTTATAAATGGATATTTACAAATAGACCCCTAGACCTCCAAAATATTTCAAGTAAACCCCAACTCTTTTCTCTAATAGCACCAACAATACAAAATACATTGCAATTATCTCGCAATAATCCTTCAAAATTATAAAATAAAATAAACAATAATTATTCACATAAAATCTCAACTCACGGCTTCAATATATAGCAATAATACCAATCTACCATAAATATCCATACCGATATCAATATTTAAATAAAATATATCAAAAATAATTTTCACCACTCAAAATATATAAAAACAGACATTTTCGATATTTTAAAAATTCGAGGTGTTACAACAAATGTCCATAGAGCACGTTGGGACAAACTCAATGATAGCGGATCCGCTCATAAAGAGATTACCACCCAAGGTCTTTTATGAGCATACTGCTCATATGGGTGTTGTATTATTTGAGGATATCATGATTTAGTGGGAGTTTGTATTTTGTTTGCATTATGTTTGTGTGAGATATTTATACATTTGGTTATTTTCTGATCAGAAATAAAGAATTCAGTTTTCTCACTCATTTGTCATGTTTTGGTTCTGACCCCACTTAAGTTTTAAAGAGGACCAGTTGGAAATAGGCATGTGTATAGATCACATTGCATGAAATTTTCATGCTACACATTCACACTTGATCTATGTCATTTGATTATGTTGATATATGTGACCATTGATGAATTTAGTTACGATATATGTAACGAAAATTGCTTTGATCCTATATTTACATGATTAATGGACGAGATAGTTTGGCTATGCTTTTGGTTATAATAGCAAAATTTTGAGCTCATAAAGTATGTACATTTATAAGGAGTAACATATGTGGTCCAAGTAGGAGATTGTTAGAAAATAATCTATGTGGGCTCACATATGTGACTAAATGTATAATTGTTATTCTAAAGTTTAACCCAAATTAAAGTGATCTAATCAAGATTAAGTAATGGATTAAAAGCATATAATTTAAAGTGTGATATAACACGTGTAGAGACCGTAAAGTAAATTTCTTATTTTGTGATGGGCAAAATTGGAAATCAATAATTATCAATTAGGGTTATGGTCCACTATATATACGCATCTTCTTATTCCATCTGTCATCCCATCAACAGAAGAATAGAGAAAATGCCTCTCATAGAAGTGTGTATCATATAGGAAGATCCAAACCTTCTGCGCAATCTCCATCAATGGCTTCAGGTTAGTGCTTCCGCTTTTAACGTTCTTCTTCCTTTGATTTAGCAAAGATCTATAGTTTCATGGCACTTTTGCAACATGATTAAGATCGAGATTCATGGAAACATGCTTTAGGTTGTTATTAATATTTTATGCATGTTCTTAAGTGTATATAAAATTACAACACTTCTTACTCAGATATGCTCACACCTAGGTATCTTCCGACCATCAATGTGCAGTATTCCTTTACCAGTTATTCAAATTTTGCTAGTGTTGCTCTTGTATTCCATGCCAGTCCTGCTAATTTAAATACCACCTGTTTTAGAGCATCTGTTTGTCTGTCTATTTGGATGTCCCCTCTCTTGTTTCTTCGTCTAATGTATCACTTGGGAACAACATAAAGTAAGGAACCTTATCTGTATGTTTAGAAAATTAATGACTAGAGGAAAGAGGTGAAGTCCAATTTGCCTATCCTTAAGTTAACCTTTTTCCCATTTTATTTCCAAACCAGAAAAACCCAACGCAATATCATGTTTCTTCATGGATATTTAAATAATACAATGGAAGAATTTGTATGTTTTTGCTGGAATACCCTGATTAACTTTAAGATTGGTTCTCGCGTCTAGAATGAAATGTTACATTCCAATCTGTTTTTCCTTTGCCTTTACTATTCAATTATCATCAGCAAGAAGCCTATTTTTATTGCTTTAGGCCTATTTTTTGAAGCGGCTGGACAAGGTGGTGCGCGCCATGGGGCCGTCTTCCACAACGGCACAGTCCCCCATCCAAACTACTGGTTTCTTTCCAAACCTTCAGCAATCAGCAGGCATGGGAAACTTTCATCCTCCATCGCTTAATCAGCAAAGTTTCAGCAATCTGCAAACACAACAATTTGCTGGTCATATCCCTGGTTTGTTGTATTTTCCATAATTTATTGTCTTTGTCATATTTTTAGGATTCACGTTCATAAGATTTGACAAAATTTTAGGCTAGCGGAGATGAGGATGTTAAGATGGATGTGTGGTAAAACAATGAGGAATAGAATTAGAAACGAGCATATACGAGACATGCTAAAGGTAGCTCCAATCCAAGATAAGTTAACAGAGAATCGCCTGAAGTGATTTGGACACGTCACACTTAGATCTAGTAGTGTCCCCCGTTATAAAGAATGATTTGATAAGTATTGAGGGTAGAGTTAGGGTAGAGGAAGACTTAAACTAACTTGGGTGGAAACAGTGAAAAAAGATATGATAACTTGTGACCTTACAGAAGATATTGTGCTAAACCGAGCAGAATGAAAAACCAGGGTTCATGTAGCCCACCCCAATTAGTTGGGAAAAAAGGCTTTGTTGTTGTTGTTGTTGTTGTATTGTCTTAGTCATATTTCACACCATTGTTGCATTCTGTTGCGAGTTTATGAGGTAGAGTTAAGTTAATTTTGTTTGTCGTGGATCGTTAAAAAACATGCAGCCCTGGATAATTTTGATAATTTAGTCTGGAAGTATAAATTTCTAATGGAAACAATGACTCACTTAAGATATTGATATGGTTTTTTTGATTTTCCTCTCTGTTAAGATTATTGGATGGGAAAAAATACTTTATTGATTGATTAAACTGAATACAATATCGCTCATACATATAGGAGAGAATAGAAGACTAAACTGATACATAATCAATATGGGATTAAACTAATATACTATCTAACACTCCCTCTCAAACTCAAGTTGGTTCAAGCAACAAAAGTTTGGAATACTGACGATGTTGATGTGGACGAAAACGACAAAATGTGGTGCAGTGACGGCGCTTGATGGCGCATGTGACGGAACTGAGAAGTAGTGTTACGGAAGGAAGTAGTGGTGGCACACTGTTGAGATCTCACCCCGAATAGTGACTGGATCTCCATATCCCGATCTGTGATGGGATCTCACCCCTGACTTGAGACATAGTCAATGATGGGATCTCACCCCAAACTTGAGAATTGTCGATAATGGTGGGATATCATCTCTGAACTAAGAACTGGATGCTAATAACACCCCCTCTCAAACTCACGATCGATCAACCGGAGTGAGTTGACGATTTGAATGTAGAAGCACAAGAAACGATCGATCAACCGGAGTGAGTTGACGATCTGGATGTAGAAGCACAAGAACTCGATAGAAACCCCCATTGTGAAAGTAGAAATATTTGAACATCGGAATGTAACAAGCCCTTCAAGATGATCAGAATATAGATCTGAAAAGAAGACCTGGTACAGTGACATTATCGTGATAAAAACCGCATGGACACTGGACATACCCCGATTGTTCCACTCTGTACGTTGGATCTTTGTTAGAGAAGCATAACCCTCGAAGTAGAAAGAACTAACTGCGTAAGGTCATATGCCATTTTGCACATGAAAATGCCGCATAGGACAGAAGTATATGGAACAAATGGATCTGCTGGCAAGTAGTCCTTAACAGTAACTCAGCTTGGTACTTATAAGACTTGACTGCCATAACTGAAGCCTTCGAAGAGAGCGCCAGCATCATAAATTATACCTCCTTCATCCCTCGAAATTAGAAGAAGCAGAGACAAGGGCTGGGAATGAAGAAAGCAAAGTCGGTGTTTATGACACCGGTGATGTTGCCGGAGTTGTTGGTGCAGCCGCTTGTTGTGGCGGCTAGGGTTTGGTGGAGGTAGTTTATGACGGCTAGGGTTTTGGATCTTGTTGTTTGTTGACGGCTAGGGTTTTGGAGATTTAGGATTTTGGGATTTGATTGGGAGAGGAAAAGGGATGACGGCTAGGGTTTTTGAAGATTTGATTGGGAGAGGGAGATTAGGGTTTTGGTATTTGATCGGGAGTGGGAAAGATATGTCGGGAGGTGGAGTGATTCCGATGAAAACGAGAACCACTCCACCTCGACGACGATGATAAAATTAGTATAGGCCTTATAGGATTATTGACTCTAATACCATGTTAAGACTTTATTGATTGATTAAACTGAATACAATATCGTTCATACATATAGGAGAGAATAGAAGACTAAACTGATACATAATCAATATGGAACTAAACTAATATACCATCTAACTCTCGGATTTGAATAGAGTGTGTGAACACTTAATTCAGAGTTTTTTTTTTCTTTTTTTTCTTTTTTTTTCCCGCTTTTTTGTTTTGTTTTGTTTTGATAACCACTTCAGAGTTTGTTTTATAACTTTCCGCCCCCTCCTGCATGTGTGATTTTGTGAATTGACATTTTAAGACCTCCCACCAGTTGTGAAACATTTTACATGATGGCAAGAAAGCACTATTTGTCTTGAATTTAAATGTAAGGAACCAGGTTTTACATTTATTTGCAATCTTTAAGTTCTCAAATTTCTGTACGATTATATTTAATATGTAATTGAACACCTTTGCCTACTTGTAATCCGTTAACACATTATACTCATGCTAGTATGGAAAGATTTGCTGTACTGACCTACTTTTTGAAAAAATTTGGGGGTCTGACCCAATTTTGGATACGTCAGCATATACCGTTATTGAAAATAACGGTATAGATTATTTACGTGCCGTTATTTTCAATAACGACATCTATTTTATATTTTTTTTACCATGCCGTTATTTGGAATAACGGTATCAGTATATTTCTCTTACAAGTGTGAATCTTCTAACTTTAAAAAAATTATAAGTGTGAAAAAAAACTTATAAATAATGTCGTTATCCCAATAACGGCATTCAAATGACTGATGCCGTTATTGGAGATAAGGGCATCAGTTATATATAAATGAAATGTTGCCGTTGTTTGGAAACAGTGAGGATGATAATAAGTTTTTTTTTTTTTTTAAAATTAACTTATTCGTTAGAGAGGATGAATAATAAGTTACTTTTTTTTATTAAAAAAATTTATAACTGATGTCGTTATTCCAAATAACGGCATCAGTATTGAGAATGCCGTTATTTGAAATAACGACTTCTGTTATAAGGTTTTCGCACTTGCAATTTTTTCTCTAAATGGAGACTACAAGCTGTCGAAAAATAAAATAACCTATACCGTTATTCCAAATAACGGCATGGTAAAAAAAATATAAAATAGACGCCGTTATTGAAAATAACGGCACGTAAATAACCTATACCGTTATTCCAAATAACGGCATGGTAAAAAAAATATAAAATAGACGCCGTTATTGAAAATAACGGCACGTAAGTAACCTATGCCGTTATTTCCAATAACGGTATATGCTGACTTGTTCAAAACTGGATCAAATCGCTAATTATTTTCGAAAGTAGGTCAGAGCGTTAAATATTTTCAAAAAGTGGGTCAGTACCGCAAAATTTTCGCTAGTATGCTACCCACCTTTGAGTTAGCTGCTAAATCGTACCATTTATACCTATTAACGAGTTATTTGGCTTGTTAACCTTCTTTTTGAAAATATTTAGGAAAATACCCTTGTTTTGAAAATAATTAGTGAAATACCCTAGTTCTTAGTTAGATTTCTATAGTATTTTTCCTATAATAATTTTTATAGGATATGTGACCTTTCTACAAAAACTAAAAGTTTTTGGGTTTTAAGATAATTCTTATTTTTATTATTAGATTTTAGTTTTTCTGCTTTCTACCTTATAAATTATTAATAATTATATTAAATTAAAATTACTTACTTTGTACTGGCTCTGATACCACTTTAGTGGGTGCGTGAAATCAACTTGTAGGTGTGAGTAACGCTTATTCTCCTGGAGACCTGAAAATCAAAAGGAAAAGAGTATCAAAAACTTTAAAAGTTTAAAGAGTAAAGTCTAAAGAGTTGAAATAAAGATCAAAGTTTGGTGAAAAATAATATTCGTCGAAATAATGGATATTGTCAATTCTGAAAAAGTAATCAGGAATGATGGGAATATCGTCGTCATCGTCGTCATCGTCGTCAAGTTCTCTTATATATTCTGATTCTGTCTCATATCCTTCACTATTACTATCATATAGGGGTTCTTCAAGTTCTTCTGTATGTCTATTTTCTCCTTCATTCTGTTCATGTTCCTCTAGAAATTGTCTGTATGCGGTCGTAGGACTCCAAACGTAACTACTAAATATACCATTTTCATAAAATAACAAAGATCTTTCGTGATAAGTTAGGTTGTCAATTATTTCAACATTTATATTACTAGTTTCTCCAGGAATTATTTGGTTTATTGTTATAATTATTACTCGTTGAATGCTAAAAAAGAATAATTTGAATTCGTCGCAATCATCCATGCTTATTTGTCTATGAGGATAATAAACATCAAAAACTAGCATTCTATCACTTCCTTGGTAATTAACCATTAATTCAAAAATTGGTGAGGCAATACCAAAATTATTATCCATTAGTACTTTTGAACAATAAGCAATTATGAAATAAAGAGCAGAGAGAGATTTCTAAGGATACCTAAAAAATCAAAACAAAATGGCCCATCATGCTTCCGACCTAGTTAAACTTTTTTGATCTGTTCTGTACCAGTTACTACCAGTGGATAAAATACCCCTGGTATGCACCCCGATTTCTGTGCTCCTTTTACGTTCTTCCCATCTCAAGATTAATATGCCCTCAATAGAGCTTCATCCAAGAGATACGTCTAGAACAACTAGTAGCACTTCGGTACAGATAACCACAAAAGCCTAACTATAGAAGGTTGCAAATGAGTCTTTTTGCAAGATTATTTAGGCAGAGCCTTACAAAACTCTTCCTAAGGGAAAGGAATTTAGTTGTTCATACCTTATTTTCTACAGAAGCTGATAGATGAACTCATAAAAGATATTTTATTTCCTTCAAGCTTGTTACAAACAGACTCTCTAAGATTATGAAGAATTTTTGCTCTCCAGATCGTCTGCCTCCTCTCTTGTTTTGCTTTCCCTTTTATAGACCAAGGGATCAGCTTACAACAGGTTTTACATACGTCACTGCTTACATCATATGTACAGTAATTGGATGAATACGTAAGTGCTTACATCAGGTTGCAATAAATGCTCTGATTACATTTTGGCCTATTCCAGGAAAAGAGATTCCTCTTGGCCGACATCTTCACATGCTGGACATTTATGTTGGTGCTCCATCTTCATCAGGCTACAGTAATGTACAACTGTCTCTGCTATCATTTTCATTGCTCCAGTAGATAGTATCTGATACCAGCTGTCAAATAGCTCATGTTTATCTTGTGGCTGTTTGATCTTTGCTATATTATACATTATTATCTTATCTGGATCTGGTCTGTCATAGATCCATATATTGCTATCTCTTTATTTTATGTCTTTTAATTCATAGTACATATTCCTAAAGCCCATTGCCCTTCTTTCTGGGATTAATTTCTCAAATTCTTCAGCTTTAAATGGTACAATGTTTGATGCTCCATAGATTATTTGGGTGGTCATCCCTATTTTTATAACATGTTCCGTTGGGAATTCTTCCTCATCACTAAGATACTCAGGGATGGTTGAATACATTCTAACATATATTTTTGAGGCCTTTGTGAGCCCAAAATAACTTTTCGCTGCCCTGTAAATTTCTCTTGGTAGGTGGATTAGTTTTTCACATTCTCTGGATGGGTAAATGCAATGAATAAGTCCTCTTTCGAACAGTGCCCTAGTTGTTCTCGGATTAGCTCCTGGTAGGATGATGGCCTTGTTCATGTGCTGCTGAGATATGATTTTGATGAATTGGTTTATGTGGTAGGGTAAAAATGGCCTGGGGCCCAACCAGGGCCCAATACAACTCTCACTCAAGAAAGGTAAAAATAGCAATCTAGTTCGGCTTTGAACCACTGCAGGGTCGGCGCCGAACCTCAAGTTCACCCCCGCAGAACTGGCCTCCTCGTATCCAACGAGCCTCAGTGGTCCTCGGCATCCGATCCGTGACAGCCCCACGGGCCGTTCCCCCTTTCTGGCGAAGCATGGGGATGACCTGGCACAGCCTAAGCCCTCCGATGCTCCCAGAAGCACAGGAGACCTACGATCAGCCATGTCAGCTCCAAATACCACCAAGGGTTTTGCCACGTCAGCCCTATACCGTTCCTGGTATTGCCACGTCTGCCCTAAACCCCCTGGGCCTTCTGCCACGTCAGGCCCATGGGTTTTCGGGTCCAGATCCGGCCCCCAAGCGGAACCAAACCCGGTTGGGGTTCTCTATAAATACTAGACCCTCACCCACCTTTTGGAGGTAATCAATCTTTTACCACTTAAATTCACCTAGTTATTGCTACTCTCTCACAGAGACTGACTAGATCGTCGGAGGGTCCGCCACCGGGACAAACCCCGGTGTTTCAGGACCGTCTGCAGGTACACAAGACCTCGGATCCGAACCCTCTGATCCGAGCCCAGATCTCCGCCTCATTCCAAGGTCGCCGCAGGTTCCGCCCGGTCAGCCGAGGGTCGTCAGACGAGCAGCTTTCTCCTTCAAGTACAAATTGAGTCCGAACTCACACCTGGTGCATCCACACGTCTCCCAGAAATAAACCGCATCAGGTTGGCGCCGTCTGTGGGAACACTGCTTCAGAAGCCGACCCAAGCCCGACCATCAACAATCCAGCCAGAGGACGATGACATAATCCTAAGGCGCCTCCAAGAAATGGAAGATCACCTCGATCACATAGGGGACGGCGGCCAAAGAGCGGCTCAGGGGTACAGACCTATCCGACCTCCCTTTTCCGCCCCCATCCTCCAGGCAGAAATACCCAGGAACTTTCGACCCCCTCAATTCGAGACCTACGACGGTGAGGGAGATCCTGCTGATCACATGGAGGGCTTCAAAACCCTCATGATGATTCACAGCGCCTCAGATCCCCTGCTGTGCCGAGCCTTCCTGGCCACCCTTCGGGGTCCGGCTCGTGAATGGTTCTCGAAGCTCGCCCCCGGCTCCATTTACTCCTTCGACCAACAGAGGGCAATTTTCTTGCCCACCTTGTCACCAGCCGGAAGGCCGAAAGGACCAGCGCCTCATTACTTGGGCTCAGACAGATAGAGGGGGAGTCACCCAGAGTGTTCGTCCGGAGGTTTACCGCAGAGGCAAGATCGGTCTCCTCCCTCGATCCGGGCGTCGCCTCTGCGGCATTTCGGCACAATGTCCGTCATGGACAGCTGAAGGCTTCTCTGGCGAAGAAACCCCCCGTCGACTTTCCCGACCTCCTCAACAGGGTCGAGAAATACATTAGGGCGGAAGAGGCCCTTAACCCCGAAGATACCAAGGAGGCCATCGGGAAGGGAAAGCGGAAGGTCGAAGAGGTCGAACCATCAAAGAGAGCTCCAAGGGACGCGGGGGCCTTGAAGAAGGTCCCGCCGGTCCTCCGCTTCGAGAGGTACACTCCCTTGACGCATAACGTATCCGCCATCCTCTTAGAAATCGAAGACAAAGGCATTGTTCGACTACCCCCCCGGCCTAACAACGGCAAGAACCGAGACCAGCGCTTCTACTGTCGCTTCCACAGAGATCACGGGCACGAAACCGACCAGTGCCGAGCCCTAAAAGACGAGATTGAGGAGCTCATCTCCAGGGGGTACCTCCGAGAATTCACCCGAGAAGTCCCACAGGATCGGCGAGATATTAGGAACCGGAAGACCTCGCCTCCGAACCCTACTCCGAACCGCATCCAGGGTCGGGATCCCGACTTCGAGGGAGCCGCGGATACGCCCTTCATCTTGCATTGTGTCCACGGAGGACCGATGGGAGGAAATTCAAATACTTCCCGAAAAGCCTTCATCCGGAAAGTGAATGCTGTCCATGACAATCCCTCGTCCAAGCAACAACCGATGCCGGTCTCCTTCTCAGGAGAGGACCTCGAGGGCGTTTGCCTACCCCACTGCGATGCCCTCGTCATTAGTCTCCACATGGCTAATTGTGAAGTTCGCCGAGTCCTCGTCGACAACGGCAGCTCGGTTAACATCCTTTTCCTCGAAGCATTCAAGAATCTCAAGCTACCTAGAGGCAGGCTCAAGCCGGCCGGATACACCTTGCATGGGTTCTCCGGCGTCCCTGTCGTGATAGAAGGGATTGTCACCCTCGACGTTACCGCAGGATCGGCTCCTGTCAAGAGGACCGAGTCCATGGAGTTCATGGTGGTCAACGTCAAGGTGGCTTACAACACCATACTCGGCCGACCCGGACTATGCTCCCTCCAAGCGGTTCCCTCTGCTTACCATCTGAAACTCAAATTTCCCACCCCGCAAGGGGTCGGCACTGTCCGAGGTAGCCAAGAGGCAGCGCGATCGTGCTACATGACCACCGTTAGGGGAGGTGTGTTCTCCCTCGACGCCGTCAAGTTCAAACCTGAGAGGGACGGCTCTGCTTCCAAACCTGTCACCAAATGGGAGAAGACCCCAGTCGAAGCCGAGTACCTGATGAAACTCCTCGAAGGGCAAACATAGGCTCTAGCCTGGCTAAATGTAAACAGGTTTTTGTGTAAACACTCATGTGTACAGGACCGTCTTAGCGACCCTCCTTATCTTATACAAAAGAGATCTCTTTTTTGTTGAAACCCTAACGCCAGATAATGAAATCGGCACCTGAGTCCTCACTCCGGTATCGTCCCCAACGCCTCGGTAGGCTCCAACCGAATCCAAGCTGGGGACTCCCCCTGAGGCCCCACTTCGATCCCTCGCGGGTCGGCGGGCTCTCCTTAAAACCACCATCGTTCACTACACCACTAGCCGAAGCAAAGAAGGAACAGGATTCTTTATCCGTACCCTTTTTATTTCTCATCCTAAGAAAGCAAACAAAGACCGTTACAGGACCACTCCACTCACCTCAAACTGGAAGAACGGGATTACTCCGAACGAGCGACTAAAATCCCTCTCCTCGTTATAATGGTCCTTAAACTCAGCCACAGTCGACTCCCCAGCCACGGAGCTCTGGGCGTCATCTGGTCGCATACGCTACAATAGCAGCATCGCAAAGGAAACCCCCTCCGCTTGCCGACCCGCCGAGGAAGATGCCGAGGCACCCAGCATGATATTGTGGCGGTGTATCTCCATTTCTTTCTCCGCAAAAACATCAGGAAGCCACCACCTGCAAGAGGACCGACTCAGCGCACATAAGCAAGGAGGTTCGGAAATATTCGAGGTCAAAATACTTGGCCAGTCAAAGATACTTTTTATAAATTGTATTTCTTCTTACAAAAAAGGCGGTGGCCAGTCCGCGGGAGGCGAATACAATCAAAGGGGAGAAAAAAGAAAGATGAAACTACACAACTTGATTTCCCACCTCGGCATCGATCTGGTTCACAGGAGGGTCGACGGCCGGGTTGCCAACGGGCCCTTCCTCGGCAGGAGTCTTCGGTGTCCCCTCAATCTCCATGTCATACTCGAAGCCGGACAGGTCGACGGACGGGTAGAAGTGCCTCACATGGCTGAGGGCCTTCGCGTAGCACTCATCCTGGGCCTTGATCACCATCCGCTGACCCGCATCCGTCAGTTCTGCCCTCTCCTTGGCGAACGCAGCCGTCAACTCCTCCTTCTCCTTGGCGAACTTCTTCTTCAAGGAGACCACCCTCTTCCCCCACTCGGCGTCCTGAGCCTCGAGCTCGAGCTTCATCTTCTGCTCCCTCTTATGCGAACCCTCGAGCTCGATCCGCATCTCCTTCATCTCCCGCTCGCTCTTGTCCGCCCGAACCCGCTCTTGCGACAGGGACGCTTCGTAGAGATTCTTTACATTAGCTCCCTGCATACAAGCCTGCGACCAACAAATCACTAATAAGAAGAGAACTCCTGAAGCAAGATTAACGAGAAAGATGAGATCGACGAGCTTACCAGCACGGTGGCCTGCGCCAAGTGCGTAAAGGCCACCTCTACGGGCTCACTCTCCATCGCTTGGCGATCACGAGGGGTCGCCAACTTCTCCACCACCTCAACGGCCTGGGCTTCCTCGGTCAGACAGTCCCCCATCCGAACCGACCAGTCCGGTGCCCACCGTTGCCGCAACATCTCCACCACCGGGTCCTCCTCCTCAACCTCTACCAATGGACCTTTCCCCTTGTCGAGATCGGACGCCCTCGCTGGACCCTTACCCCTCGAAGGGGCCGCCCCCTTGCTCGTCTCCGAGCGAGTCCTCTTAGTCTTCGGCTCGAGCGGGACCTCCGAGATAACCAGGGGCGGCTCCCTCGACCTCTTCGTCGCCTCCCCCTTCTTCTTCTCGGCGTTCTCCTTCTTCATGGCGAGCCTCCTTGCTTTGATCGATGCCTCATCCATATCTGCGGAAAAAACCATTAAGAGCAATGAGCAGGAAAGCACGAAAAGACCAAGAGAAAAGAAACAACTACATACGCAGAACGGCTGGGCTCAGTCCGACGCTCGCCAGGTGGGCCTCCGTCACCTTCGTCCAATCGATACTAGGGGACAAACGGAGGCGCTCGACAAACCCCCACTCCTCGGCCGTCAGATCCCCCGGCCTCGGCGCAGGATAGCTCGGCTTGGAATAGTTCCATCTAGTTGGAATGTCCCAGGGCTCTTCACTCCGGATCACCAAATATTTCTTCTTCCAATCCTTAATAGAGTCCGGGTGGCTGTGAACAACCTTCCTCTTACTTCGGGGGGGAGATATAGTAAATGCCCTCAGCCGCCGAACTGATCATCAACATCGCTCGGAACACGTTCAACCGCAGGGGTACCTTCTGTGCCTCGCACATCAGTACAAAACAGATTATCTGCTTCCAAGAGTTCGGCCCATACTGCATCGGAGCCAAGGAGGCCCAGTTCAGCACTTCCCGAACAAACGGGTGGACTGGCAGCCTCAGTCCAGAAATGAAGGCGTCCACTGGGAAGACACAACACCAAGCAGATAGGGGATCGGTTGGGCGCAGAGTAGAGCTCGGCAGCATCAATTCGTAGCCAGGACCTATGTGGTACGCCAGCTGAAAAACCTCCAAGTCCCCACCCTCCAAGACGGTCAGAATCGCATCCATCGTCCCCCTCTTCCGACTCGGCGAGGAAGCCTGCACGCCGAAGAGCTCCTTGTCGGATAGGTCGTCAGGATACTGACGGAAAGGCTTCGGCTGCACGGGCGAACCTGTCCACAAGTTACGATATACGGGCGCCTGGCTCGAACCACCAGTCCCTGGTCCTGCCTTCCTCGGAGCCTTCTTCTTCTTCGTCTTGGTTCGCTCCGGCGAGGAAGTGAATAAGGGCCCCAGGACAGTCGGCATGGAACTCGGACCCGCACCCTGAACTGTGGATCTCTTTACAATGCCACCCTCGCCTCCCTCCTCATCGAAAGTCAACTCCAAAACACGGACGCCGCCCGAGCCATCATTCGTCTCCCCCGACTCACTACTCTCCACCACAAAGGGACGTCGGGAGCGTAACGGCCTCACACCATGTACCTCCTCCTCCTCACCTATAGGTTCCTCCCACGAAACCGAATCGGAAGACTCCTCGACGTATACTGACTCCCCCTCAAGTACGGGCTCCTCCCACAAAGTCGAGTTGGAAACAGGTTTCACTTCCCCCCTAGATGTCGACGCTGACGAGCCAGACTGAGCCCTATCCATCTGTGCCTAAAACTAAACAGACTTACAAACTCACCTGGGGTCACTTCGGAAGGGCGACTCTAGTACAGCAAAAGGCAGGGGCAAGCACTGAAGTATAGGGAAATTTTTGAAAAAAAAAAAGAAAGCAGCAAGAAAGGAGTGGGATGAAGGGGGAGAGGGGGGAATATTTATAGAAGATAAGAGCGACTCCTCGATTCCCGCGAGTACTGTTCACCTACTGACGTGCAACTGCCGCCTGGGAAATCGCGCCACGTCCTCGAAACGTACGCTACTGACGTCATCCAATGCCAGGCTAGCAGCCAGATGCAGGGGTCAGTTCGAAGGGAGTATTCGGCGGAGGGAGCTTTTTGCTTAAGATTTAAGGTGTCGTCCTTAGACAGACGCCAAGGCTCCGAGGCTCGGTCGGTTCCCCTTTCACCCGTGAGCAGCTTGGGGCGTACGGCCTCGATGGCCAAAACCCCGAACTATTCAAGGGTGAGACCAGAAAAAGTTTTGTGGTTCAAAGTTTTAAGGCGCCGCCCTCGGCGAGCACCCCCCGGGCCCCGTGTTTCGGTCGGTATTCCGCCGACCCAAGGGCCCCGGTCGAAAGCAGATCAACACTCAGAGATCGAGAAAAGCGCACCATTCCGAGCCAGTTGATTGCAACTGCAAAGGTTCAACCTACTCTGGCAACAGAACCTTCACAGTTGCTAACAACTTGCCCGGAACGCCCTTCATTTCCTCCAGAAGACAAAACCTTCAGCGGCAAACAGCTCACCCCTCAGATTTGGTCGTTACCCCTCTCGCCCCGATCCCCCCTGGATCTGGCTGCCGTATCAGAGCCATCAGATCCAAGAGAAGATCCGGGCGGCAGAGAAACCACCTCTCCGACACGACCAGGGGGAAATTTTGGCAAAAGACAGACGTCCGCCGGAGCAGACACCTTTGAGGACCAGTAGACCACTCTTGCTGTGATCCAACCCGCTGCGGAGAGGGGTACTTATAGCCTCCCCCATAAGCCAGCTTTTATGACGTGGGGAAAACCAAACGACGGAAGACCATGCGCCATACATTTATTAGGCGGCGCCATTAAGGCCCCTGGGAAATTGGAACATCGCACAGATCCCGGGGCGCCTTCAATACTCCGCAAAAGACGGCAGGCTACCCTGCCCAACATTCCTAAGACACAACGGTTCGCCCCCCACCCTTGTTGGCCCATAAGTCCCTCGCCTGCTCGAGGTCGGGTTTAGCACCAGGGTAGTCTTCTAAGGAAGGCTCCACGGCTCGCCATCGCCCTTACCGGCCCGTAATCCCTCGCCAAGCTCGAGGTCAGGCCTGGCACCAGGGTAGTCTTCTCAGGAAGGCTCAACGGCTCGCCACCCCCCTTGTTGGCCCATAAGTCCCTCGCCTGCTCGAGGTCGGGTCTAGCACCAGGGTAGTCTTCTCAGGAAGGCTTCACGGCTCGCCATCGCCCTTGCCGACCCGTAATCCCTTGCCAAGCTCGAGGTCAAGTCTGGCACCAGGGTAGTCTTCTCAGGAAGTCTCAACGGCTCGCCACCTCCCTTGTTGGCTCATAAGTCCCTCGCCTGCTCGAGGTCGGGTCTAGCACCAGGGTAGTCTTCTCAGGAAGGCTCCACGGCTCGCCATCGCCCTTACCGGTCCGTAATCCCTCGCCAAGCTCGAGGTCAGGTCCGGCACCAGGGTAGTCTTCTCAGGAAGGCTCAACGGCTCGCCACCCCCCTTGTTGGCCCATAAGTCCCTCGCCTGCTCGAGGTCGGGTCTAGCACTAGGGTAGTCTTCTCAGGAAGGCTCTACGGCTCGCCATCACCCTTGCCGACCCGTAATCCCTCGCCAAGCTCGGGGTCAGGTCTGGCACCAGGGTAGTCTTCTTAGGAAGGCTCAACAACTCGTCACCCCCCTTGTTGGCCCATAAGTCCCTCGCCTGCTCGAGGTCGGGTCTAGCACCAAGGTAATCTTCTCCGGAAGATTCAACAGTTTGCCATCCCATTACTATGAACACTCCTCCCTGGCCAGCTCCCGCACCCCCGCAGGAGTGGAGGGCTTGTGTGGTAGGGTAAAAATGGCCTGGGGCCCAACCAGGGCCCAATACAACTCTCACTCAAGAAAGGTAAAAATAGAAATCTAGTTCGGCTTCGAACCACTGCAGGGTCGGCGCCAAACCTCAAGTTCACCCTCGCAGAACTAGCCTCCTCGTATCCAATGAGCCTCAGTGGTCCTCGGCATCCGATCCGTGACAGCCCCACGGGCCGTCCCCCCTTTCTGGCGAAGCATGGGGATGACCTGGCACAGCCTAAGCCCTCCGATGCTCCCAGAAGCACAGGAGACCTACGATCAGCCATGTCAGCTCCAAATACCACCAAGGATTTTGCCACGTCAGCCCTATACCGTTCCTGGTATTGCCACGTCTGCCCTAAACCCCCTGGGCCTTCTGCCACGTCAGGCCCATGGGCTTTCGGGTCCAGACCCGGCCCCCAAGCGGAACCAAACCCGGTTGGGGTTCTCTATAAATACTAGACCCTCACCCACCTTTTGGAGGTAATCAATCTTTTACCACTTAAATTCACCTAGTTATTGCTACTCTCTCACAGAGACTGACTAGATCGTCGGAGGGTCAGCCACCGGGACAAACCCTGGTATTTCAGGACCATCTGTAGGTACACAAGACCTCGGATCCGAACCCTCTGATCCGAGCCCAGATCTCCGCCTCATTCCGAGGTCGCCGCAGGTTCCGCCCGGTCAGCCGAGGGTCGTCAGACGAGCAGCTTTCTCCTTCAAATACAAATTGAGTCCGAACTCACACCTGGTGCATCCACACGTCTCCCAGAAATAAACCGCATCAGTTTACTTCTGTTACTTGGCATAGCTTTTGAATATATTGTAATAATATTTTCTTTTATACTTTGGTAGGAGCTTTTTCAATAAGAAGTTTGTATGTGGTTTTAATTGCTTCTTCTTTCTCTGGCTGAGAAGGCTCACCTATCTCACTCATTTTTTCGCTATTATTGTCTGCCATATGTTCTGTGGTTACATGCTGGCTTATATGCTGATAGAACAGACTCTAGAGTCCACATATTTGTAGTTGTAACTGGTTAAATGCTCCTTTTAATTGCTCCACTGTCTCCTTTAGGTAGACTATATCTTATTCTATTTGCTGAACTCTGGTTTCCATTCTGCACCAAGTGAAATACTTAATTTCTTGATAGAAAATTGGCTAAAATATTAAGTTTTCCTTTTATGTTTTCTATTACGAAATCGTAATGTGCTAACTCTATCTGCCATCTTATCAATCTTTTATTTGCTATGGTTGGGTCTATTATTTTATTAATCCAACTCTTTGCTTGGGTATTATCTGTTCTTACCATAAATTTTGTATGTATTATGAATAGTTCAAACTTTTTTATAGCTTTTAAGATTGCTAGTAGTTCTTTTTCATTTATGTGATAATTTTGCTGGGTTTGTGTGAAAGATCCACTAGTATATCTAGCTAATTTTTCTTCACTTTCTCCTATTTCAATAAATTTTAATACTACTCCCCAATTGGTTTCACATGCATCAGTTTCTATTATCCAAGAACATTCTTTAACAGGTAATCTTAGCTTTTGTAACTCTGAAGTTTGTTGTTTTAATATTTTAAGTCTCTCTTCATCCTCCGGGGTCCATTCTCATTTTTTAAACTTTTTAAGTTTTTGTTGCAACCAATTGGTTTTTGCTGATAAATTTGGTATATAGCCTCTTGTTTGATTTAGTAATCCTATTATAGCTTGCACTTCTCTTTTTTCTTTTAAGACATTAGGAAAAGTCTTTATTTTTTCTGCTATATGTGGTTGTAATTCTATTCCTTCATGTGATAATTTTGTTCCTAAGAATTCTATCTCAGTTTTGAATAATTCCATTTTCTTTTTTGATAGTATAATGCCTGCATTTTTCACTCTTTCTATGAATTTTAGTAGATGTTCTTTATGTTGTTCCTCGTTTTCTGATCCTATTAGAATATCATCTACATATACTAATATGAAATTGTTGTATTTTTCAAAAATTTTATCCATATATTCTTGAAATATTCCTGGGCTATTTTTATAACCGAATGGTAATACATTCCATTCATAAAATCCTTGAGGTGTGCTAAATGCCGTTAAAGGTTTTGAATCTTCTGTTAGTTTTACATGATAAAATCCTGATTTGCAGTCAAATTTCGAATATATTTTTCTTGTTCTTACTGTGTTAAGTAGTATTTGCATGTCTAGTAGTGGGTATCCAAATCTCTTAGTATTTTTATTTAATTCCTTATAATTTACTACCATTCGAGATTTACCTCTTTTTTCTTCTGAATGTTTTTTTACTATGAATGCTGGTGATGAATGTGGACTTTGTGATTTCCTTATATAATTATTTTCCACTAATTCTTTTATGTGTATTTTAAATTCTTCTAGGTCTATTGGAGTATGTCTTATGGGTCTAATTTAAATTATTTTGTTTTTATCTATTAACTCTATATGTGTCGTGGGTTCACTTAAGTTCTATTTTGCCAAGGGGTCTTCTCCGCACAGATCTTCTAATTATTTTTGTAAAATTTCTTTTGTGGTTGTTACTTGAACTTGTTGTATTCTAGTTTTATGTGGTAAGTATTGGTATTCACCACGTTGGGTTGAAGAAACTCTGATGTGTGGTAGGTCAGTTCTGAAATACGGTTGGGTTATTCTAATTGCTATTTTTTGGTGTCCGCAAGGTGTTGTAAATACAACTGATTTATGTGATATAGTTATGGGATAGTATTGTTGGAAAAAGTCATTTCCTAAGAGTACGTCATTATTCATATCGTCAAACTGGTATACTATAGGTATTTTTAGTATGTAACTTCCTATTTGTACATTAACATTTTGTTGATATTTGTCTAGTATGATGATTTGTCCAGTTAATCCAGTTATGGCTTTTTTATTAAAACCATCTTGTTTCCATTTTGGTAGTATATTTTCGCGGCATAAACTAGTACATAAACTAGTACCTGCTCCGGTGTCTATTAGACTATGATAGTTTCTTGATTTGTATCCTTCGTAAACAAATTCTGTTAGGATGTATAATGTGTTTTTTGTTGCCCTTAATGGATTCATTTGTCCAATATCCTATTTATTACCATGCTTTCATTGTTTACTGTTATTGTGATTTTTTCTTCTTGAATTGAGTAAGGTTGTACTGATGTAAGGAAGTCAGTTCCTAATAACATATCATTAACATGTTGTTCTGGGTCTACATATAAGTGTAACAACATTTCCTTTCTACCATTTATCCTTAGTGGTAGTATGATTTTATGTACAATTGGATGTCTATTATTGTAATAATCTAGGTAATAATATGGGTTATCTAATGTTATCAATTCAGTGGTTTTTATATTTGTTTGTTTAATATGTGAATTGGTAGCTCCTGTGTCAACTAAGGCTATTTGTTTATTTCATTTTCCGTTGTCATAATATTCTATTTCTATTTTAAATTGGTTATTATTTTGGTGTTCTAATGTATTTATTATTGGTATTAATTCCAATGCTTGTTGTTTATTTCTTATTGATAGCGATCTCTTTCCGAACATTATTTGTGGTGTTTTTCCTTTTTCGGTTTCTTTTGCTTTATTAAAGTCGAATCTATATAATTTGGTATAGTCATTTCTGGGTTTTCTCTAGCTGGTTTGTACCTTATGATTTCGCTGAATAGCGGCTCTATTTTAAAATTGTTTGTATTTCTATTCTTTACTTCGTGCTTACTAGTGAAAGCGTAAATATTTCTTATTTGTATGCTCATGACTTTGCTTTTTTCTATCATTTCTATACCTGATAACCTATGATACATGACTAGACTTTTATCTTTATTTTCTTCTGTCATACTTATAGAGAAATTAGGTTTTATTGTGAACTTTATCTTCTGGTACATTAGATTTCCTTGCACTATTCCTATTAAGGCATCTTGTGTACTTGATATTATCCTATCATCCATTAGATATATTTGGAGGGGTGTATTTATTCCTTCCTTAAAATAGGCTTTTATTATTATTTGTACAGCTCCTAAATGTATGTGTCTTAATATTTTTCTGGTCTTTTCGCTTATCTTTTCCATCTCTTATCTTATTATTCTTTCTGTTATTAATGAGATTGTGGTTTTGCCTTGTGCTTGTTCAATGTCTATAGGTTGTTCATTATTCCTAGCTATTACTATGGTGCTTTTCTTTCTTTCAAATATTGGTAGTTTAAAGATTTTTTTTGGATTTATATCTAATTTGGTATCTCTTATTTTATCGTACTTTTGTATGTCAAAGCACATTCTTTCTCTTAATTCTTCATTGTTTTCTTCTCTTTCTGAGGGTTCCCCTATTTCTGTTAGATCAGTTAACATGTATATTTTACATTCTTCTGTTTCACCTTCACTACTTCCACTATCTTCTTCCATTACCATTATTTCTTCATCTTCACTTATATCTGACCATTCTTCATCATATTCTATGGGTTCGTATTTTATGTTATTCATTTCTTCAATTTCTTCTACGTATTTTACATTTTTTTTTTCATTCTTTTAGGACAATTTGGTGATATATGTCCTACCTCTCCACATATGTAACAATTACATTTTTTGTGATTTTTCGTATACTGCCTATTTTTATTTTTCTTCATTTTTCTAAAGTATTTTTTAAAAGGTTTTCTATATCTCTTGAAAGTTTTCCTATATTTTGGTTGATATTTTTGGAATTCATGATTATTCTTCTTTGTGTATCTATAATTATTATTGCATCCCCAATGGTTTGGTCTTGCATCTTCACAGCAAATTTTTTGCTTATATGTTCTGTAATATTTTATTGTTGCTCTAGCATCTTGACATACTTTGTCTCTATAATCTTTTACAAATTGCGTTCTATACCCTAAAGTGTCTACTTCAGGTTTCACTTTCTCATTTATGTATGCACTATATATGTTTATACTTCATGGATCAGGTAATTTTAGAAAGAATGAGTCTAAAATTGGACTCCGTTCTTCTTTTGTATAATAACTATCTTGATAATATTCGCGGAATTCACAAGCATAGTTGTCAAAATGGCACATGTCGCATATTTCTAAGTTACTTAGTCTCCATCTTGCTTGATTCTTTTTATATATAGTGTGTTTTTCTCCTTTATCGTATACACTGAATTCGGTTCTTATTGCTTTTTCGTAATTTGTAATTATTTCTTTTAAACCTAATGTCTGTTGTGCTGAACTTTCTTCAGTTCCTTTATCATCAACTGGTCTTGATTTTCTTATAGTATTTCTCTCTTCTTCTTCTAGTCCATTCCACCATTTCGCTACTACTCCCATAAAGGTCGCTTCTATAAATTTCTCAAATGCATTTCCATTAAGGTTTTGCCTAAATCCTACTATTAGTGACGCTTTGACCCATTTTTCAATTGTTCTATCTACGTCTTTTACGCAATCTAGGTCTAACCATTCTCCATTTCCTGCTATTCCTTTTTCGTAGTGTTCTGTTGGTTCATATTTTGGGGTTTCATTTTCTTTATCGTTTCCTAGTTGCATTCTTTTTTTTGTATTTTGCCATTTCCATGGTAATTGGTATGGTTTTTTGTTAGGTGGTGGT
Source organism: Hemerocallis citrina (assembly GCA_017893485.1). NCBI lineage: Eukaryota > Viridiplantae > Streptophyta > Magnoliopsida > Asparagales > Asphodelaceae > Hemerocallis > Hemerocallis citrina. The sequence continues at coordinate 57,606,820 of CM030361.1, forward strand.
CTTAAGATTTCATACATGTTACTTGGAATTTCTGAGGGTAATCCAATAATCTTATCTTGGTCCATTTTTATTTCTTCGTTTGCTATATCTAGATTTTTCAAGGCTTCTTGTACTTCCTCTGAATTAGGATTTGCCATTAAATCTTCTATTTCCAAGATATTTATGTTAAGTTTTGTTATGGCTTCTAGTTCTTTCATACCTTCTTCTGTTATGCCCAATTCTTCTTCTGGGTAGTCTGTCATATATCTTTCTAATTCTTTTATATTTTTATTTATGATTCTTAAATCTTTTCTTATATCACTGAACATTTCAGGACCGTTGTAATCTTCTTCCAAGTCTTGTATGTTTAAATAAATTTTTGGCTCCATGTCCTATTATTTTGTCTGCTAGTAGGTGTTGGTAATACCAACTTGCTTCTTCGTTTCTGTAATCTAATACTTTGTATGCTATTTGTTTTTGTATCTCCTTAGGTAGTTGATTAGTTACTTTTATTGTCAGTAATAGGTATTCTGATATTTCTTTACTAGCAATGTGCTTACTTTTCACTAATCTTTTATCAACGTGTCTAATCTTAAATTTTGAAAGATTTTTTAATTTAAGTTTCTCTATTTTCTGTGAATTATCCAGCTTTTCTAAGGTTAAGGTGTATTATAGTTTATAATTTTTAGAGTAGGGTTATATATGAAAATTTGCTTTTTGGTTATTATAATTAAAAGGGGTAGTTGGCTAAATATTTTCTAAAAATGGGGTATTTGGCTAAATCTTTTATGAAGTGGGGTATTTGGCTAAATATTTTTGAAAAGTGGGTTATTTACCCACTATACTCCCTATTAACTTGGTTAAATATGCTTAATCAAAAAAACTTAGTTAAATATGCATATGCAACGTTTTCCTCTGCGTTTAGTTGCAGCTGGGGAACCAGGACTTAGTTCGTCTTCTAGGTCAACTGTAAGTTCTATGCTATTGCTGCTTCTCCCAGTGCACCTGAATTATTTCAGCATCTTCGTCTTTCTGTGCAAATACATAACCAGTTCACTTAGATGGTTTTTATTCTCTTCTTCTTTTACTTCCCAGTGCTCTTCCTAAATGCAGAAACCAAAGGGCAGGAGCCCTCGTCAGTGTTGCTGTCATCGAAAATACCTCAAAGAGTTCCCTCATAAACCTTCAATATTTGGCTCCGTTATATACTTGGGTCCACAAAATTTTGTTGTAGTTCTTTTGAGCTACTTTTCCCTATAGTAATTGTAGCTCTGTTAATGTATATATGCTGCATTTATGATTGTTTCTTCTTACGTTTGAGACATGTAGATAACAACATACATGTGCTGCATTTAGCATGAAATGTAAAGCTCAGTATCCTGTAGATAATTCATAGTTTGCTGAGAACCAATTCAGTGGTTTGTACATCAAGCTCAAATTATATGATCACAATGTAGATAGTCGTTACAAGTAATAAAGATAACTTTATTGCTCCTGGAACTTAAAATCTATGCTTCTCGTTGCCTGCCGATTGATGGATATAAGATTTCTGGTCGTTTGTTTCATAATATATCCTTGTTTGTTGTTTAAACAGCATTACCAATCATAGATTAATAATCTGACGACCGAGTTGTTTTGTTAAAATTTCTCATTAATGAAGCTAGTAATTTACACGTATGATGCACGTCTTAATAAAAATAAAAAAATTTAAAAAAAAAATCTAATGTAGTGAGGACTCGAACCTGAAACCTTTTTCATATTAGTTATGTACATACATCACGTGCATTGATAGATTTACAAATGCCACTAAGGCCTTCTCCCTTTATAATATTAGATAGGCTAAAATTGAAAAAAACCCCCTAAACTATCCCATATATGCAGAAAACCTCACTCACCTTTTTTTTATGCAGAAAACCACACCCAATTATGGTGCGAAAAACCACATCATGACTCTGTTAGGGTTCCGTTAGGGTTTAGTTAGGCTAAAATTGAAAAAACCCCCTTAAACTATCTCATATATGCAGAAAACCTCACTCACCTTTTTTTTTAATGCAGAAAACCTCACTCACCTTTTTTTTTAATGCAGAAAACCGCACTCAACTATGGGTGCGAAAAACCACCCCTATAACGGAACCCTAACGGAGTCATGATGTGGTTTTTCGCACCATAGTTGGGTGTGATTTTCTGCATAAAAAAAAGGTGAGTGAGGTTTTCTGCATATATGGGATAGTTTAGGGAGGTTTTTTCAATTTTAGCCTATTATAATATTAGATATTATAGATAATATTAGAGATATGGAGTATATTATTGTTTTTCTCAAAGAAAAGGAAATCATAGTATGATAATCAAATATAAAACAGTATCCATATGAAAAACTATTAGGCAATTTTCTCTAATCTCTAATATTATAACGGGAGAAGAGGAGTGCATTGCACGTGTAATTTACTAGTATCCTAAACGCTAATTATCTCTAATCTCTAATATTATAATGGAAGAAGATGAGTGCATCGCACGTGTAATATATTAGTATCCTAAACGCTAATTATCTCTAATCTCTAATATTATAATGGGAGAAGAAGAGTTGTCATTTGTAAATCTACCAACTTACATGCATCGCACGTACAATTTCAATTCTCCCATTATACTCGTTACATTACTTTAAAAAATATATATTTATTAACACGTACATCACACGTGCTATATTATATTACTTTAAAAACTATATATTTATTAAAACGTGCATTGCACGTGTTAAATTCTAGTAATATATGATTCAAATGAATCTTCAAAGAGAAAACCACGAACGTAAGTGGACAGTCCACGAGGCTTATACAACTCTAAAGAGGCCCAGCCTAATCAAAGAGAAAGGCCAAGCCCATATAAGAGAAAGACCCAAACCAAATATGTTCACGTCACATCCCGCCTTTACACCAGTTTCAAACACCACCAAGGGTATATTTGTCCATTCACTAAAGTCGCGCGCTACACAAATCAAGAACTCGATCGTCCTTAATGGCCGGTGAGAAAAGAACAGTTCAAAAAAAGGGCAGGTTCACCATAGTACACATCGTTCCTGCGCCACCGCCTTCCTCTCCGTCTTCCTCTCCGCCGCGAGATACGCCGCCTTCCCCGCCGGCGGAGACCCCAACTCGCCGGAAGCGATCAGCCACCGACCGGCCGACCTCAGATTCCGATCCTTCTCCCAATCGCAACCAAAGACGAGCCACCAGCCCGCCACGTCAGCAAGAAATTCCCCAAACCTTAGAAACCCCAACATCTCAACAACCCCAAACCTCTGTCTTATCTTCGATTCCAACTCAAGCTCCAAATCTTTCTCATCAAACCACCGAAACTCTAATTTCTCAACCTCAGATCCCCGTTTCTACTCCAAACCCAAACGACGATACGATTCTAACACAAGCTCTGAATCTTTCGCTTCAAAGCCAGAGTCTTGAAACCCCGCTGCAACCTCGGAACCTGTTCGCCTCTCCCAATCCGACTCCAAATCGAAGAGCGGCTCCGGTTGTTACCAATCAAGAGTGGAATTGGAATCTTCAGATTCCGCAACAAACCCCAAGATCTCAACCCCAGATTCCTCTGCCTTTTTGGTGTTATCCGAATTTTCAGCCGCCTTATGAGCAGCCGCGGGTTAGGCTCTTCAAAGCGGATGGATCGTCGGCGGAGGGCAGCACGAAGTTTGAGGAGCTTCATGTCGAGTCTCAGAAGATTCTTCTCCAAGTCGAGTAAGGGTTTCTTGGTTCTTGATTTCTTTAGTTTTTGGTTTTTTGAATTGATGAAATTAGTTATTAAGTCAATTCATTTTGGCAGTTAGTAAGGATTAGTTTTGTATAGTGAACTAAGTGTTTGATTATGCTCAGTTCTCAATTTGCAGTGAGCGCATTTCGGAATACAGGAAAGAAAGTGAGATGTTAGATCATTGTAGTCGGCTTTATCATGCACCTAGTGACAATTTTGAAATCGTTGCTAGCGAGATCCATCAGGTATTCCCATATTTAAGTTTATTCCCCCTCATCTTTGTGCTCAAATTTTCAGTTTTCATGTACGTTGTTGGTGTGGGTGACAGAAAATGAAGATTTGCAAGGGGAACAAACCGATTTTGTATAATAACGGAGAAAGAAAAAAAAAATGCAAGTTACGAGTTGCAAACCTAAAAGTTAATAAATGTACAATAACTCTGTTAACCGAAATGATGCCGACAAGTAAAAGAAAAATATAATTTTAAAACACTTATAACTGGATGTTCCAGGTTCCAACCACAACTGCTTTTATAAGTTTTTACCATTATATGTTTCAGGAACTTTCAGGGAACAGTATTACGTATGAAAGAGAGAAAGTTGAGTCACAAAAGAGGATTCGTACTGCACGATATATAATGCAGTGTGCAGATTTTGCAGTTTCTTCCTACAAGAGAATAAGGCATATGCTACTGAATAGAACTGCTTCAATGCACAATCCAGTTTATCATTTTTATAGTGGGACTCCAAAGAGGCCAACTGAATTTTTGAAGGAGGTGGTAGACCGATTACAAAATGAGCTAAATGAGTATGCCAAGTCGATTCAAGAAATTGAGCAGCTGATTAATATGGATGCCTACGGTCCATCTTCTTGCTCTTCTTCATTGCAAAATTTACCGCAAATAATGTCACATGTCAATGATTTCTTCAATGCTGTTGCATCCAAGGTAAGCTCCACGGTCTCTATGTTCACTCCTGACCACCTACGCATTTTGTTACATATTCTTAGGCAGTGATCACCAAACACGCATAATTCATGGTAAGACACAGAAACATGAGCTGCACTGCTTTATGGAGAATTCAATTTCAAGCCTTTGTAGAAGAAACCAACTGGTAGCAGCACAAGTTAACGTCTAGATCCGGTGTATGAGTCAAATCATCAAAATTCTGTAACTAAAACAAGCTAACATTTTGGAGTTTCATGATTTCTTTCAATTTTTTATTGTTAGGAACTAATGAAGATATTGTTAAGGTATAAAATAGAGGCTGAAGACCTTGAGAACTTCTTCAAAGTATACTAAATCATGGACTACAGCAAAAGACTGAGTTTTTTTAATAGAATTTTTTCCCAAAATGACCTACTTTTTTAAAGTTTTTTCCCAAACTGACCTACTCGCTGTCTCAAAAAGCGAGTTTGGTAAAAATCCCATCACTTTTTGAGACAACGAGTGTGAGGTTTGAGTTTTTTTTATTTCTCCTTGACCAAGACTCGTTGTCTCAAAAAGCGAGTGGGTTTTTCCCAAACTCACTTTTTGAGACAGCGAGTGTCGTTTGGGGTTTTTTAATACCCCATGCTTTTTTTTTCTCTCTCTCCTTATCTCCATTCTAATATTGGAGATATCAAAGGATAGTCTCCTTATTTAAAATATTGCATGCTGATATTCAATTTGTATAGCTCAGCACATTGATGTGAATTACCTTCTTGTTTAGCTTAGTTTCCTCATTCCTTTGTATTTCCTAAGATTAGAATTAGTTTCCCATTTAGCTTAGTTTACTTTCCAATTTAGCTTAATGTTACCGCTAAATCTGGTGTGGGGGCAAACATATAGTATTTGTGGATTCTTAGGAAAACTGAATAATCAAACCTTGACCTTCTCCGCCGGAGTTTGACCGTTGACTCCCGCCGTTCACCTGCAAAAAGTGCGATACACCGGGGTTGATCTCGGCGACGCACCCTCCGACGCTCAAGTCAGTAATCAGAGAAGATTATCAGAGAGCGTAAATTGGCAAAAGATTGATTACCTCTTAATGGTGGTGGATGGGGGGTATTATAGCCGCCTTTGGGATCAGATTAGGAATGTAATCCCTAATTCCCAGTGAAAGGATAGATACGAATCAGGCCGTTGATTAGGATTAATCAGAAACTCTAACTCTATCCGGCTGGACTGGGTTTGCTGCGAGTTGAAACCCGCACCCAGTTGAGGTGAATCTGTTTGTGGGCTATTGGGTCTTTGAGGAGAAGATCCAATACCCACTTCAGACCCGTTTGTGGGTGAGATTACCATATTACCCCCAGGACTTTAAGATTCGCGCCCGATTTGGATGGTTTCGATTTAACCCCATTTTTAGCCATATCACTTAGTTTCCTCATTCCTCTGTATTTCCTAAGATTAGAATTACTTTCCCATTTAGCTTAGTTTCCAAATTCTTTTGTAATCTATTTATTCTCTTCGTTGACAATGAAAACAAATACCACTATTTTATCAATTCTAAACTGTTATCATATGGTATCAGCGCAGTCGGTCCTTCTTCTTCTATAATATTCCGGCCTCCCCGTACAACACGCCTACCACACCTCGTCATGGCCGATGACCAACCTCAACTTTCCCCCACTGCCGACACTCATATCGTCACTCTTCCAAACTCCGGTCAGTCATCTCACCAACTCCAACTCATCAATATTGCTCACCACAATATTGTTAAACTTACTTCCACAAACTACTTGGCTTGGAAACTCCAAATGGAAGCCATTCTTGTTGGCTATGACCTCTACAAATTCATCGACGGTTCTCATCCGTGCCCTATCTCCAATACAAACACACCTAATCCAGATTACCTACCATGGGTTCGACAAGACAAACTACTATTTGGCGCACTTGTCGGCTCGCTCTCATCTTCCTTGATTCCACTTATCCAACGTGCCACCACCTCCCGCGACGCGTGGCTTACACTTGCCAACACATATGCTCGCCCGACTCGTGGACACATCAAACAACTCAAGGATCAAATCTAACGCTCAGTGAAAGGTTCTCAAACGATCTCCGAATATATGCAGTTCATCAAGTGCCGCTCTGATGAACTTGCTGCACTTGGCAAACCAATGGACCATGAGGATCTGATAGAGAAGATTCTTGATGGCCTCGATGATGACTATAAGGCTATTGTTGACGTTATTGAAGGCCGCGACACACCTATCTCGCTTGATGAACTTCATGAGAAACTCATCAATTGGGAACTGTCCCTCAAGCAAAGTCAACCACTCATATCTTCCACTCCGGTCACGGCTAATGTTCTGTTTGCCAGTCACAACGGCAGATCTCGGACCTCCGTCTCTCGTCCCTCCTGGACACCAAACCAACCACCACCTGGTCCTTCCCCATCTACTACGATCAACCATGGGCCCTCGCAACGCCGCCCGCCCCTTCCGTATCTTGGTAAGTGCCAAGGATGTCATGCTCAGGGTCATACCGTAGCCAACTGCCCTCTCTTTCAGCTGATGCCAACCAACAGTGCGTCCCGGTCTTCGGCTTCTACATTCGGCCGCTCTCCCCAGTGGCAACCACGGGCACACATGGCCACTGCTAATTCCACTGACAACACCGCATGGCTTCTTGATTCCGGGGCCTCTCACCACGTCACTTCAGATCTGAAAAATCTCTCACTTCATACTCCGTATAACGGCCATGATGACATTGTTATTGGTGATGGTACTGGGTTACCTATCTCTTACACTGGTTCTTTCTCTCTTCACACTCCCTCTCATTCATTTAAATTGCATGATATTTTGTGTGTTTCAAATATGAAACGAAATTTGATTTCTATATCCCAATTTTGCCAACAAATAAAACATCCATTGAATTCTTACCAACTTCTTTTTATGTGAATGATTTAATGACGGGGGCAACACTGCTAGAGGGACGAACTAGAGATGGTGTGTATGAATGGCCGACATCATCCCTTCCCACCAACACCAAATTCGCCTACTCCAGTGTCAAAGCCTCTTCCACTGATTGGCACCACCGTCTAGGTCATCCGTTCGAGCCCATTCTTCGACACATTACGACCATCTTTTCTTTGGCATTTTCTTCATCTATTTCAAAAACTATTCATTGCAACAACTGTTATTGCAATAAAAGTCACATGTTACCTTTTTCTCAATCCAGCATTATATCTACTACTCCGCTTCAAGTTATTTTCTCTGATGTGTGGATGTCTCCTATTCATTCCATTGATTGTTTCAAATACTATGTCATTTTTGTTGACCACTATACTCATTACGTCTGGTTATACCCCTTCACCCGTAAATCGGATGTCTCCAAAGTTTTTCCACGGTTCAAAGCCTTAGTTGAAAACTATTTCAAAACCAAATTTGTCACACTCTACTCCAATAACGGGGGAGAATACATAAGTCTCAAATCCTTCTTATCCACTTCTGGCATATCTCATCTTACCACCCCTCCACACACACCAGAACACAATGGCTTATCTGAATGTCGTCACCGTCACATTGTCGAAACTGGTCTCGTCTTGTTATCCCGAGCTTCCCTACCACTTTCCTTTTGGTCGTATGCCTTCCTCACCGCTACTTATCTTATTAACTGTTTGCCCACTCCCACCTTAGGCATGCAATCTCTTCATCACAAACTTTTTGTCTCCCACCCAAACTATCTCAAATTATGTGTCTTTGGATGTCTCTGCTATCCATGGTTACGTCTATACTCGACCCACAAGTTAGCACCTCGCTCCACTCCCTGTGTTTTCCTAGGATACTGACTCACCCAAAGTGCCTATTTGTGCTACGAACCCAACTCCAAGAAATTATACACCTCCCGGCATATTCGCTTTGTTGAAACTGAGTTTTCCATTTCTAGTTTCTCTCCTCACCTACCTCGTCCGGATGGTACCACTTGCTCTTCATGGCTCTCCATTCCTCTTCTTGCTCCGACTTCTAGCACACCATCTCCGGCCCCACCTCGCAGCATGCCCTCGTCACTGTCGTCAGGTAACTTCTTGCATCCTCACATAGCCCCGCACCCCAATCCGTCGGTACCCCACGACGAGCACACCACTTCGCCGCAACAAACCTCTTTGCCCAATCCAGAAATTACCGCACCTAACCTTCACCCCAACCAAAGCACGCCATCGCTCATTCCTCTTAGTGAAACTCCGAGTTTGCCGCGGCGAAACTCTGACAACCCACAAAATCCACACGTTCACAATTCCGAACACAATCCAAAACCTTCACAACCCACCCGGACCTCCCCAATCATAACCCGCTCCCGCAACAACATTTCTAAGCCACCCGGACCTCCCTAATCATAACCCGCTCCCGCAACAATATTTCTAAGCCTATCACCAAGCTCAACCTCTCTGCTCTCCTTGCCCAAGAGATAGAACCCACTTGTGTGACTCAGGCCATCAAAAATAACAAATGGCGTCAGGCCATGTCTGCAGAGTTTGATGCTCTGCTTCGCAACGGTACTTGGGAGTTGGTACCTCCGAATGGAGTTCACAATATTGTCGGTTGCAAGTGGATTTTTCGCATTGAACGTTTACCTGATGGTTCTGTTGACAGGTATAAAGCTCGTTTGGTTGCAAAGGGTTTTCACCAGCGCCCTGGCATAGACTATCATGAGACCTTTAATCCTGTTGTCAAACTCACCACTATTCGTCTTGTGCTTTCCATTGTAATCAGTCATGGCTGGTCTCTCCGACAACTAGACGTCAATAATGCCTTTCTTCTGGGCACTCTCACTGAAAATGTGTACATGACCCAATTTCAAGGCTTTGTTGATATCGACCATCCGCAGTATGTCTGCAAGTTGTGGAAAGCCATCTATGGCCTCAAGCAAGCACCCCGGGTTTGGTACAACGAACTTAGGCAATTTCTTCTCCTCAGGCTTCATCAACTCCGTTGCGGACGCCTCCCTATTTATACTCAACAAAAACAAAGTATTACTCTATATACTTGTTTATGTTGATGACATTATGATCACAGGAAATGATTCCACTGCAGTTCAAACTTTCATTGCCTGCCTTGCCCATCAGTTTTCACTAAAGGATCTTGGTCCACTAGCCTACTTTCTTGGTGTCGAAGTGGTTTCTCATGCTAAAGGTATCGTCTTGTCACAACGAAAGTATATCGCTGATCTTCTTGCGCGTTCCAAGATGACTGATACTCGCCTGATTGCCACTCCTTTAGCCACGACACCTACTCTCACTCTCCACTTGGGCACTATCTTATCAGATCCCACTGAGTTTCGCACAATTGTTGGCAGTCTACAATATCTCTTATTGACCCGACCGAACATTGCATATGTGGTCAACAAACTCTCTCAATTCATGCATCGTCCCACTACTGATCACTGGAATGCTGCCAAACGTCTCCTCAGATATCTTTGTGGAACCATTGATCAGGGTATTCTTCTCCATTGCCGCTCATCTCATGATCTTCATGCTTTTTCCGATACTGACTGGGCTGGCAACAAAGATGATTTCACTTCCACTAGCGCATACATCGTTTATCTCGGGCGGAATCCCATTTCTTGGAGCTCTAAGAAACAATGTACCGTTACTCGGTCTTCGACTGAAGCTGAGTATCGTTCAGTTGCTTCTACCGCTGCAGAACTGCGCTGGATCACCTCTCTCCTTAGTGAGCTTGGTTTCTCTTCATCTCAGAAACCAGTTATATACTGTGACAACGTGGGTGCTACCAACTTATGTTCCAATCCGGTGTTTCATTCTCGTATGAAGCATGTTGCTCTTGACTACCATTTCATTCGTGAACAAGTTCAGCACGGCACTCTTCGAGTGACACATGTCTCGTCCACGGATCAGTTAGTAGATGCACTCACCAAACCACTACCTCGCACACGCTTTCATCAGCTACTACTCAAGATTGGACTCTCTTCCCGGAGATCCAACTTGCGGGGGCATATTGGAGATATCAAAGAATAGTCTCCTTATTTAGAATATTGCATGCTGATATTCAATTTGTATAGCTCAGCACATTGATTTGAATTACCTTCTTATTTAGCTTAGTTTCCTCATTCCTTTGTATTTCCTAAGATTAGAATTACTTTCCCATTTAGCTTAGTTTACTTTCCCATTTAGCTGAGTTTCCTCATTCCTCTGTATTTCCTAATATTAGAATTACTTTCCCATTTAGCTTAGTTTCCAAATTCTTTTGTAATCTATTTATTCTCTTCGTTGACAATGAAAACAAATACTACTATTTTATCAATTCTAAACTATTATCATATCTAATAGAGGATCTCGAAACATTTAAACCATGTCAGATTCCAATATGTTTGTGTTTGTTTTGTCAATTTTGTAATAGTTTATAATTATTGTATTATGTGATGTGGACTTTCTACTAATTTGTATGTGTTTAATTTTGAACTATGATAATTCCCATTTGTTTCAAAATCATTAGAAGTTTAGAGATTGTGAATGAATTTGAATTCATAGATGTTGGAGTAGATATGAAGTTTAGAGATTGTGAATGAATTTGCATATAGTTTTGCCTACACTCGCTTTTTGAGAAAGCAGTCTCTGGAAATTTCTCAACTCCAAAGTCGCTTTCTCAGAAAGCGATGTGGTTTTGCCTACACTCGCTTTTTCAGAAAGTGACTGTAGGCAAAATCCAATCGCTTTTTGAGAAAGCGACTGTTGAGTTGAGAAATTTCCAGATCTCTCAACTCTAAACTCGCTTTCTCAGAAAACGAGGAGATTTAAAGCAAACTCGCTTTCTGAGAAAGCGAGTTTAGGGAAAAAAATTCCAATTCAAGCTGCATATGCAAATTCATTCACAATCTCTAAACTTCATATCTACTCCAACATCTATGAATCCAAATTTATTCACAATCTCTAAACTTTTAATGATTTTGAAACAAATGGGAATTATCATAGTTCAAAATTAAATGCATACAAATTAGTAGAAAGTTCACATCACATAATACAACAATTACAAACTACTACAAAGTTGACAAAACAAACACAAACAAATTGGGATTTTTTTGGCCTAAACTCTTGAATTGGACTTTTTTTTTGCCTAAATTCATTCACAATCTCTTGAATTGGAAATTTTTTTGGCCTATACAGACTCAAAACTCGCTTTCTCAGAAAGCGAGGAGGTTAATACCAGACTTGCTTTCTGAAAAAGCGAGTTTAGGCCAAAAAATTTCAAATTCAAGCTGCATATGCAAATTCATTCACAATCTTTAAACTTCATATCTACTCCAATATCTATGAATCCAAATTCATTCACAATCTCTAAACTTCCAATGATTTTGAAACAAATGGGAGTTATCATAGTTCAAAATTAAACGCATACAAATTAGTAGAAAGTCCACATCACTTAATACAACAATTATAAACTACTACAAAGTTGTCAAAACAAACACAAACATGTTGGAATTTAACATGGTTTAAATGTTTTGAGATCCTCTATTAGAATGGAGATAAGGAGAAAAAAAAAGAGCATGGGGTATTAAAAACCTCCAAACGACACTTGCTATCTCAAAAAGCGAGTTTTGGAAAAACCCCACTTGCTTTTTGAGACAACGAGTCTTGGTCAGGGAGAAATTAAAAAACCCAAACCTCATGCTCGCTGTCTAAAAAAGCGATGAGATTTTTACCAAACTCATTTTTTGAGAAAGCTAGTAGGTCAGTTTGGAAACTTTTTTTAAAAATAGGCCAGTTTAGGAAAAACTTTAAAAAAGTAGGCTTTTTTTGGGAAAAAATTCTTTTATTTATTGGTGTCTTTTAGCTTAATAAATTATGTTGACAATGGGGTTCCGTGAGTTTTCGGTGTAACATACTATTATAGAGAGTTTGTGCTCCTTTTTTCTGTAATGAAAATAACTATTTAAGGAAATATATTTTTTTTATCGTCAATGGTGGGTTGAAAGTCCCCCGCATTTCATTAAAAAAAATTTAAAAAAACATACAACAAAAAATAAGGTTTATGAATTTCAGAAAATCCAACAAGAACTCATACACCCCAACCAATAAACAAAAAATACAACAAAACCTAATCCTACTGATCGGCCGACCTCGCCAGAGCAATTTTCTCGTGCCAATTTGAGCTCATTCTCTTTCATTCCCTCGCTTGTACTCTGTTTGTCCTCGCCGTCACTCGCAACCACACTGTCATCGCTCCAGTAATGACCCATACGTCAACTTCAAGCACCATATGGAGACACAATGGGTATCCACTAATCTGACATACCCATGTCCAGATTGAGACCTCGTTCTCCTCTCCTAGTTTGACCACCGTTGACTATTACCGCCACCTCGCAACGAAGGTTGTTGTTGACCCCGACGGCTCCCCAAACTCCTCCAAGCCCCCTGATATGAGAGGGACCCTAGGCACCCCTTACTTTGACTTGAATAGATCGAAGTTGAGCCCAGATTATAAACTTGCTCGACTACCGTCACCCCACACATCTAGAATTTATTTTCTTGCTAATTATAAGTTAGTTGTAATTTAGATATTTAGAAAAAAGATTTGGATATCAGGGACACCTCCGCTTCTCCTCTCTATCTCACACAACACCAAACTATCTCCTCTTCTCCAAATCCACTTCCCAACCTAGACCCAAGCCCAACCTCCTTTTACCCACCTCCAATACCCTCACTCCTCACCCTCCTGCATCTAACCATAGCCAACGAGAGTGTACATGCCCAGCGACGCTGCTGCAGATTGAAATTGCATGTTTGAGACCCCCCACCGCAAATTGAAGCTGCGTGATGGTCACCGATAGACTAGACACCCTCCCACCGCAGATTGAAGGTGCGTGATGACCACCAATTGATTAGAAACCCCCGCTGCAAGTTGAAGCTGCGTGACGACCACCGACTGGTCAACAACCCCTGCCACCAACACCGGTACCTGTGTCACAAGCCGCCTCCATAACCCCTTGACAGACAACAACCCTACACTAATCAACTCCTCAAACACACTCAAAGCCAAGACAGCTGTGTGCTAAAAGTTGTGATTTATTGTCATTTAAGAAGCTCTCTATGTTCTTGCAGGTGGAAGAATCTCATCAGAAAATTGAATCTTTGAAGAAATTATATCTCTCTGATCGCCGTCGACAGGGTCAAGAAACTGACCCGTTTCTTGAGGCAGACAGACGGGAGATTGCCAAAAAAGAGAGTAATAGCAGAAAGTATCATGCCCCCTTGTGTTTTTCATCCACTACAGCACAGTCTTCCAGTCAAGTTTCTGGTTTTTTCCCCAGCTCACCAATGATTCAGCAAGCTCCATGCACAAGCAACTTTGAAGCTTCCTTGGGTAGTCTGTTTCAGAATCTCAATCTTATGCCACCTGGTCCAGTTCCTGGTTCGTCCTATTTTCCCTATTCCACGTTCCAACCAATAATCTATAGCTATTTTAGTAATAAATCAATTCCTACTTCCTAGTAAGGGAGAAGTGTAGGTATTTTACCATGTTAGTTCCATACCGTGAGAGTCTATTCCCATCGTATAGGTTGATGGAGCGCCATCCTGTCCAGAGGATCTGAAATGAGTCTATTCCCATCAACTAAGATCAACTCTTTGATTTGGATGCCAAAACTCATTCAAGGAAAATATGGGCAGCAGGTGGATTTGCTATGCTGATAAGTTTAGCAACAAACATGTCCAAAAAATGAGTATAATTGACCAAAAAAATGTTGAGGTGAAACTCATTGCCATGGTTTGGGCATGTGCGATGAAGACAATGCCATTGTGAAGAGTGTATGCACTGACGGAGCCAGACAAATCAAAATGGGGGTCCCAGAAAAAATTTTCCCGGCATCGACATAATTGTTGCCGAAAATCTCTTACTTTATTTTTGTTTTGAAAAATTAAAGTAATTGGATCAAAATAAAATTATAATCAAAGTAAATATTCAAATTTATGTTCTTAGTATCATGTATTTTTTCGCACTTGTACAGTTGTACTCTAAATTTGGTAAGAGTAATGCTAATCAATAATCATACTACACTATTTATACTGTTATAATACTAGAGGCTAAGAGATAGACTCAAATAAATAAATATACTTGTAACTTGTGTACACACTAATTTCTTATTTAAAATTTTATCCAATGATTATACAGATCAAATAATAAATATTACTGTTAATTTTTAGCCCAAAGCTCATACCATTATTTTGAGCCTTTAATAAATAATAAGAGGTGGATTAGACTTGGGGGTCCCAAATTTTTTTTAACTGGGGGCCAAATAAAATTTTTGATCGATATTAGGAGGTTTTACAAAATTTTTGGGGTCCCAAATGTCCCCCTTAATCTCTTACTCCCTCCGCCCCTGAGTGTATGCTTGTAGTTAATGGAGCAAAGAACACCAGGGTAGACCTTAAAACCTTGGATAGGGCATTTTGAAAGGATATAGTAGGTTTTAATTAGATAGAGAAGATACCCCTTGATGGAGATGAAAGGAGAAAAAACATGTTGGTGACCTCAAAAGTTTGGGAGAAAGGCTCTATTGTTTTCATTTTTGTGTTCCCCTTGAACAAATATGACAGGTGGAATAACCGTGTAAATGAAAATTTTCCCTTCTCATATCAAATCATACAATCTTTTATCTACTGATTTTGTTTGAGAGAAAGGCTCTATTAATTTTGTTTGAAAACTTCTTTCTTTAACGTCCGCACCTTGATTAATAATTGCTATTGGTTACTCTGTTGACATAGGTTTTTCTGTTCATCAGTGTGGCGTAGTATTCTTTTAATATCAACTTCTGCTAAGTTGTACCTTATATTCCACATTAAACCTGTGAATTTATAGTCCTACTAGATTTGCCCGTGGACACGTGCCTACGGCACGTCGTCGGAACGATACAACACACGAAAAGCCTTGTAAACAGTAAAACAACAATTATGTAGTTCAAGTTTGAATAGTATGACAATAATTAGTTGTAAATAAAAGTCCATGTTTCTATTAGTATATGTTGAAAAATAATTATAAATGAGGGTATAAAATCCAACTTCTTAGAACTTTAAGGGTAGAAAATGATGAAATTTAACTTGTTGAAGAGATATTTGCTATTTTCAATATAACATGTGCAATAAAAAAGCATGAAAATTTTGAAAATTTTACAAACCTAAAATCTTAAAATCTAATTTCTAAATTAGTTAAGAAAAAATGAGAGAGAGAAATATGAAAAAGTGAAGAGAGAAGAGAGAGATAGTAATAAAGTAATGAGTTTTTAGTTTTGGGGGAAAAAATTTAATTTTGGAGTTTGAAATTTTTGGGCGGGAAAATATGTTTTGTGAGAATCGATTTAGGCCATTGGTTTTATGGGAGATTGAATGAGAGCCACTTGATAGCTTTTTTTGTAATTTATTATATAGATATATTTCAGGGAATCTGTTAGCTTTTTATCTGGATGTATTCTGTCCCATGTTTTATCATCTAATATTTGCTGTGAACAACATTCTGTAGGAATATGATCTTGTATGTCTAGCTAGACAACAGCTAGCTAATTAATGACTATTGCAAAGAGGTGACAGTCCAAAGTTGTTCCTTAGGGATCATTTTTTTAATCCATTATTCTTCCTAACCAAACATGTTCCTAATGTAAACTTCATGATTTTCTTTTTTGGCCCTTATTTAAGAAAAAAATAAATAATATTGTGTTTCTTTAGGCCCATCCGCAACAACACAGCCCTCTGGACCAGCTATTGGTTTATTTCCCAACCCAGCAATGTCTGAACAATCTGCAGGCACTCCTTCATGGTTTAATCAGCAATCTTTCAGCAATATGCAGATACAGCCATCTGCTGGTCCTCCTCCTGGTCCTGCCCCAGGTTCGTGGGATCTTTCTCTTTTCCATATTTTATTGTTGCCATATTTTAAGACATAAATTTAGTCCATACTTACATGTTGATGAGGCAGAAGTGCAGACAATTTAGTTTTGTCATAGATGTTTAACATGCAACATGCAACCATGGGTAATTTAGATAATTTAGATAATTTAGTTTCTCTATGCTATGGATCTTCAAGTCAACTTGTCATGGTAACATGGAAGTATAAATTTGTTTCTGATAGGTGATGTTTCTTAGTTAAGATTGTTGAAAAGGCTTTTGGGGGTTTTGTGTTAAAATTTCTCATCCACTCGTGCATATTGGGGGAGTTTTTGGGACCTCCCACCGTGAAAGAGTTCATACATGAGGTGGACTAATTAGTTTTAGAAGCACTGTTTGTTTTGCGTTTTAAGAAAAGAAGCAGTGTTTGTTGCTTTGATTGTAAACTGAGGAACATAACAAATTTCCAAATTTCTTTTTAGCGGTATCCCCATGTTTTTCAGCCCATGCTAATTCATCTATTCTGACATGGCTAGCTGTTAAAACATATCATTTAGATGCTTATTCAGTTATTCTCTGTCATTGGTTACTTAATTAAAAGAATGTGCAATTTTTTTCCTTTGTGTCTTAGGTACACCTGGGGGTTCAAAGCCTAGTTCTTCTACTCCTGTAAGTTCTATGCTTGTTTCTTCTCCTGGTTCACCTAAACTATTTCAGCTTCTTTGTCTTCCAATACACAGATGTGTCAACTATATTAACTTGTTTTGGTTCTCATCCCCTATTACTTTTTTTGTTATATTCTTAAATGCAGAAATCCAGGTTCGGAAGACGTCGTATTCGGCGATAGCTATAAAACCTGCTGTATTGTCATGACATTGTAAATACCTCAGCAGAATTTCCTGCATCCTAACCATCAGTCTTCGGCTCCCTTACAACTCCGGGTTTGTAAAATTTTGTTCTGTTATAATTTTTTGAGCTAATTTCCCATATACTTACTGCAGTACCATCAATTAGTTTTCAGGTGTGATTGGGTTTTTTAGGTTTCAGATATGTAAACAACAAAATAGATGTGCCGCATTTGGTACCATAGTTTTCCATCCTGTTAGTATGAAGGTTGCTGAGATCCATTCATTGGTTTGTACGTCCACATGAAACTTATATAGTAGCACGATACTATGTAGATATTGGCTAAAAGCAATACAAATTACTCATGAATTTCGATTGAAGTTTATGTTTCTCATTTACTAACTACCTATCTGCTTGTGCACACGTCATCATACTAAAATGTCAAATCTCGGTCTTCCTCTGCGTGATTGCTTCTTTAATCAATCAGTCTCTCGCTCGGGAGATTCTACAGGTTTATGTAGTCATTTTAGGCAGACTTCAAAATTTCAAGCAATGATTTATGGATGTATGCATGAAATTCTGTCCGCGGAGAAGAAAGAAATGTGATTCTCCCTGAAATAGATCACATAAGATAGAAAATTGAAACAAGTACTTTAGAAATCTAGTAGTAATATCTTCATTAGTGATTAAGAGATCGGGAGGTTTGAACCTCTGTTTCCACTAGTTTCTTTTATGAAATTCATTTAAACCAGTGAATTTGTTTTAAGAAATGCTAGAATATACCCTGTACAAATTGTACTTTACCAAAGGATGTTGCAAATTTAATTATGTTAAAAGATATTTCATCAAAAAAAAATTATGTTAAAAGTAGAACATCATTATAACAGGTTATACATCATAAACTAAAGTCATGCATTATAGCACATGTTAGGATAAAGTTGATACATATTGTTAAGATAAATCAAAGACATGAAAACAATACTGAATATTGAATTAAGAAATAACTGAGTACAATATCTCATATATATATATAGGAGTGAACCAAATACAAAATTAGCCAATTACACAATGTGGGACTATAATATCTAACACCCCCTCTCAAATTCACGGTGGGTCAAATAGTGTGAGCGTGTCCACTAAATATTGAAACCTCTGGACAGTATGTGATTTGGTGAAGAAATCTGCCGTGTGCTGTGACGAGGTAATAGAATGAAGTGAAATGTCTCTGCTTCAAAGCGCTCACGAACATAATGACAATCAATCTCTATATGCTTCGTTCGTTCATGGAAGACTGTGTTGCTTGCAATGTGTAGTGCACTCCGGTTATTACAATGAAGAAGAGTAGGTCCTGAAAGAGTGACATCTATATCTGATAAAAGCCATCGAACATGAACAATCTCTTTAGTAGTGATATGGCTAAAAATAGGATTAAATCGGGACCGTTCACATCGGAGACGAATCTTAAAGCTCAGGGGTAAAACGGTAATTTCACCTACTAACGGGTCCGAAGCGGGTACTAGGTCTTCTTCTCACAGATCAATAACCCGCGAACGGATCCACCTCAACTGGGTACGGGTCCCGACCCGATACAAATCCAGTCCGACAGGATAGAATTAGGGTCTCTGATTGAACCAAATCAACGGGCCTAATTCGCTACTATCCTTTCACCGGGAATTAAGGGATTACATTCCTAATCTGATTACGAGGATTTTACGCCTTATCAGATCATAGGAATCACATTCCTAATCTGATCCCAACGGCGACTATAAATGCCCCCCACCTACCATTGTTACAGGTTAATTACTTTTTTGCCAACTTAAGCTTTTTTTTAATCATCACTGGTTACTGACAAGAGCGTCGGAGGGTACGTCGCCGGGATCAACCCCGGTGTTTCGCACTTTCCTTGCAGGTGTACGGCGGGAGCACAACAGCCCAACTCCGACGAACAGGCTTGGATCTGCTATTCAGGTTTTTCCACGAACCCACAAATTCTATCTGTTTACCCCCACACCAAATTCAGCGGTAACAGATTGGCGCCGTCTGTGGAAAAACCATATGAATAGCCTCCGCCTCTTCCTCGTCGACTAGCTCTTCTCCAGCCATGCCTCCCAGAAAAGTAAGATCCAGGGGGTCCAACCGTGGACCCAACCCTGTTGATCAACAGCAGGAAGTCCCCGTCCATCCCACTCCGCAGCAAGGGCAACTTCCTCCTCCGGCCGAGGACCATTTCCAACAGGACCAGCCTCCTCTTCTAAGTCAGCAACCCCCTAACGGTCCCGCTGGTCCTAACCCGCAGAAGCAAAAGCAACCTCTCCATCAGGACCGCATCTCGATACACAACGCCTCTATGGACTCTTACGCCTCCCACAGTCCTCAGGCCCCTGACCTTCGAAATACCGTCCTCAACCGGCAGAAAGATGAGGATCTTCGCCGTCGTCTGGATGAAAAGCGTGTCCGAGAGGGAGCCTCCCGCCAGCAACGTCCAGATGAGCGAAACCCTCACCACCGAGACTATAGAAGGTCCCCTACCCGAAGAGGGATGAAAGAGTCCCCCGAACACCATAGGAGAAGACCTCATTCCCCTGCCGGTCGACGACATCCGAGGAACGATGAGGCTCCCATCACCCGTGCCGAGTTCCAGCAGTTCCAATCAACGGTGTTGCAAGCCCTCAACCTCCGACCCAACAATAACAATGCTCAGAGGGCTTCTACCCCTCCACGGGTCCAAAGTCCTCACCATCGGTCCGTAACTCCTCCTCCGGCTCCTAGCAACCAACAGCACATGCCTAGCCCTCGCCGCTCCCTGAGCTACCGTCGTCGCTCCCCTTCCTATGAAGACGAGTCCAGAGGCTCGTTTGACTATCGTCGAAGGGATGATGCTCTCTACCGCCGTCTCCACGAGATGGAGAGGTGCATCGGTCGAATAGACAAGGATGAGGAGTTAAGAGGAAGGACCATCTGCCTGAGCAGACCTCCCTTCTCCCGGACCATCATGGAAGCTCCTTTCCCAAGAGGTTTCGAACCCCCGAAGTTCGAAACTTACTCGGGGGAGTCGGACCCCGTGGACCACATCGAAAGCTTTAAGACCCTCATGCTAATCCACCAAGCTTCCGATGCTTTGCTGTGCAAAACCTTCCCCGCCACTCTCAAGGGTTCGGCTCGGGAATGGTACTCTCGCCTCGCCCCCTCTTCTATTTTCTCCTTCGAGCAGTTCGAGACCCTCTTCATCACCCACTTCACGAGTAGCAGACGCACGGAGAAGATCAGCCTCTCATTGCTCCACCTCTGTCAAGAAAGGGGAGAGAAGTTGAGGGACTATGTGAGGAGGTTCACTGCAGAGGTCAGATCGATCGCCTCCCTCGACCAATCGGTTGCGACTGTCGCATTCCAATCCAACGTCCTCAATTCTAACCTTCGCTCGTCCCTTGCTAAGAAGCCCCCACATAATTTTGCCGATCTCCTTCTTAGGAGCGAGAAGTACATTCGGGCCGAAGAAGCCGAGAATCTCCCAGGCTTTGAGGAGACATCTTCCGGGAACAAACGGAAGAGCACAAGCGAAGAGGGCTCCCAAAAATCCCAGAAGGACGGCAATGAACAGCGTCGCCCGACTCCTCGGTTTGAGAAGTTCACCTCCCTCATTGCCAATATATCAGAAGTTCTTATGTAGGTGGACAAGGAAGGGCTCCTCCGCGCTCCCCCGAGAATGAATACACCTGGCAAGAAGAGGAACAAGGATAAGTGGTACCGCTTTCACAGGGACCACGGCCACGACACGGAAGATTGTCGGGCTCTGAAGGAGGAGATCGAAGAACTCATACAGCGGGGGCACCTGACCAAGTTCGTCCAAAAAGAGGGGGCCGAGCTCCCCTCCTGAGGAGCATACAAACGAACAGAAGGGCCCGCCGAGCTTCAAGACTCAGAATCTCTCAGCTCCTCCCAAGAGGTCTTCACCTTATTGTAGAAGTAGGACCCTGATTTTCAATAAGGCCGATGCTTGTAACCCGGCCAATAGCATGTAATAATGGCTCGCCCTATTAAAGCGGCCACTTAGTTTATTTCAAACTTTACATCTTTTTCATTGAAAATTATTGCTCTTGCTTCTCTCTTAACTGGTGGGTTCGGAGTCCAGCTTCTTCTACATGGCTGCTCCCGCAACTTACTAACCTTAAACAACGAGTTCGGAGTCCAACACTTGGCTCGATTCCCCTTCAAATAACTCGCTCTTCAGCGGGTTAGAAGTGGTTCACCATTCGGAATTGCTCCCACAGCCGTTGAATACCTCTACCGATGGTTCGGAGTCCAACACTTGGCTCGATTCCTCTTCAAATAACCTGCTCTTCAGCGGATTAGAAGTGGTTCGCCATTCGGAATTGCTCCCACAACCGTTGACTACCTCTACCGATGGTTCGGAGTCCAACGCTTGGCTTGATTCCTCTTCAAATAACCTGCTCTTCAGCGGGTTAGAAGTGGTTCGCCATTCGGAATTGCTCCCACAACCGTTGATTCTCTCACATAAGCAGCGAGTTCGGAGCTACAACTCTCCCCTAGAGTTGCTCCTCACACTCGTCTCGCAAATGGCTCTCTTCCAGAGCCGAGCTCTTCCCTCTGCTCGCCTCCGAAGCGGACCTCTTCTCAACGGGTTTGGAGCTCACAACTCTCTCCTAAAGTTGCTCCTCAAACTCACCTCACAAATAGCTCTCTTCCAGAGCCGAGCTCTTCACTCCGCTCGCCTCCGAAGCGGACCCCCTCTCAACGAGTTCGGAGCTCACAACTCTCTCCTAGAGTTGCTCCTCAAACTCGTCTCCCAAATGGCTCTCTTCCAGAGCCGAGCTCTTCACTCTGCTCGCCTCCGAAGCGGACCTCTTCTCAATGGGTTTGGAGCTCACAACTCTCTCCTAGAGTTGCTCCTCAAACTCATCTCACAAATGGCTCTCTTCCAAAGCCGAGCTCTTCACTCCGCTCGCCTCCCAAGCGGACCTCTTCTCGACGATTTTGGAGCACAACTCTCTCATAGAGTTCCTCCTCACACTCGTCTCCCAAATAGCTCTCTTCCAGAGCCGAGATCTTCACTCCGCTCGCCTCCGAAGCGGACCTCTTCTCAACGGGTTTGGAGCTCACAACTCTCTCCTAGAGTTGCTCCTCAAACTCATCTCACAAATGGCTCTCTTCCAGAGCCGAGCTCTTCACTCCGCTCGCCTCCGAAGCGGACCTCTTCTCAACGGGTTTGGAGCTCACAACTCTCTCCTAGAGTTGCTCCTCAAACTCATCTCACAAATGGCTCTCTTCCAGAGCCAAGCTCTTCACTCCGCTCGCCTCCGAAGCAGACCCCCTCTCAACGAGTTCGGAGCTCACAACTCTCTCCTAGAGTTGCTCCTCAAACTCGTCTCCCAAATGGTTCTCTTCCAAAGCAGAGCTCTTCACTCCGCTCGCCTCCGAAGCGGACCTCTTCTCAACGAGTTTGGAGCTCACAACTCTCTCCTAGAGTTGCTCCTCAAACTCATCTCACAAATGGCTCTCTTCCAGAGCCGAGCTCTTCACTCCGCTCGCCTCCCAAGCGGACCTCTTCTCGACGAGTTTGGAGCACAACTCTCTCATAGAGTTCCTCCTCACACTCGTCTCCCAAATAGCTCTCTTCCAGAGCCGAGCTCTTCTCTCCGCTTGCCTCCGAAGCGGACCTCTTCTCAACGGGTTTGGAGCTCACAACTCTCTCCTAGAGTTGCTCCTCAAACTCATCTCACAAATGGCTCTCTTCCAGAGCCGAGCTCTTCACACCGTTTGCCTCCGAAACGGACCTCTCCTCGACAAGTTTGGAGCACAACTCTCTCCTAGAGTTCCTCCTCACACTCGTCTCCCAAATAGCTCTCTTCCCGCTCTTAACTCCGCTCTCCTCCGAAGCGGACCTCTTCTCAACGGGTTTGGAGCTCACAACTCTCTTCTAAAGTTGCTCCTCAAACTCATCTTACAAATGGCTCTCTTCCAGAGCCGAGCTCTTCACTCCGCTCGCCTCCGAAGCGGACCTCTTCTCAATGGGTTTGGAGCTCACAACTCTCTCCTAGAGTTGCTCCTCAAACTCATCTCACAAATGGCTCTCTTCCAGAGCCGAGCTCTTCACTCCGCTCGCCTCCGAAGCGGACCTCTTCTCAACGGGTTTGGAGCTCACAACTCTCTCCTAGAGTTGCTCCTCAAACTCATCTCACAAATGGCTCTCTTCCAGAGCCGAGCACTTCACTCCGCTCGCCCCCGAAGCGGACCTCTTCTCAACGAGTTTGGAGCACAACTCTCTCATAGAGTTCCTCCTCACACTTGTCTCACAAATGGCTCTCTTCCAGAACCGAGCTCTTCCCTCCGCTCGGATGCCGAGCAAGTGCCGATCCGAGCCCCAACATCAAAGAGCTCGGTCGGCTAACCGAGCAAGTGCCCATCCGTGCGTCAAAACAGAGAAAATTCACTTTCTCCTCAACATTCGTGTAAGATCTCGATCGGACAGCCCAGATCTTGCCAGCGTTGCTAAACGACAAGATAGTGTTTTCTTGGAAACTGTGCCCGCCTTGAGATCCGCGCTGAGATCAACGGCTCAGATCGCTCCAGCAGCACTAAATGACAAGATAGTGTTTTCTTGGAAACTGTGCCCACCTCGAGATCAGCGCTGAGATCCAACGGCTCAGATCGCTCCACGTCGCTCAGTATTCCGAGCCGAGCGACTAACGATCCGAGCCGCTCGAGCCTCTTCTTCGCCCTTAGGGTCTTCCTAGCACATCTTACAAGGGTCTTCCTAGCCCAAGGGTTTTCCTAGCACAAGGATCTTCCTAGCACATCTTACAAGGGTCTTCCTAGCCCAAGGGTCTTCCTAGCACAAGGATCTTCCTAGCACATCTTACAAGGGTCTTCCTAGCACATCTTCTCCGCCCCTAGGAGTGGAGCTCCTCTTCCAAAATCCCCAAGACCAAAGTACTTATCAACTTCATGAAGACAAGCATGTTGCGTGGCTATTTTGACCATGAAGGAGGGTGAATCTTCATCCCACTCCTAAAGAGAAGTTGTAGATCTTCGAACTAGCTTCGAAACGAGGGGTCGCACTCCCCGATCGGACCTCCGTAGCACCGGAAAAGTGGATCTCAATACAGCTGCGCCGAATAGCTCGGAAATCCGAGCCGAGCCACTCGCGCGAGGGAGAAATCCGAACCGAACCCGAGCAAGAATCCGAGCTCTTCCCATCCGAGCCCCAACATCAAAGAGCCCGGTCGGCTAACCGAGCAAGTGCCCATCCAAGCGTCAAAACGAAGAAAACTCACTTTCTCCTCAACATTCGTGTAAGATCTCGATCAGACGGCCCAGATCTTGCCAGCGACGCTAAACGACAAGATAGCATTTTCTTGGGAATTGAGCCCGTCTCGAGATTCGCGCCACCATCCGACAGCTCAGATTGCGCCATGTCGCTCGGACAGCCGAGCAAGTGCCCATCCGAGCGCCCCCCCACCCCAAAAAAATGAAAAAGGACCACAAGGGTCAGGTTCGGACCCGTTAGGGGATCCAAACCCGAACACCCGTACCCTTCTTCTCCTCTTCAGCATCTTCCCGCCAAAACAGCCAAAAACCAAAAAGAGGAGAACCCAAACTCCTCTCCAAGCTCCAGACCTCGATGAGCTCCGACGTCGCTTCGTCAGCCTCCGCCGAGCTCACCAACCCCATGGGCGAGCTCCAAGCTCTTCGCTGAACCCATCGTTGCCGAGCTCTCTCTCCCTCACTCCGAGCTGCGCCACCGAGCTCCACAATGCCGAAAACGAACCCAACTCCAAACGCAGTGCCGCTCCAAGCAGCTCACTCGTCGTCAAGCTCCTCTTCCTCGCCGAACGCCTCCCCGCCGAGCTCCCCAAATGTCGAGCTCGAGCTTCCAATCTAGGAGAGCTCCGAATCCACCGCCGCTTCGAGCTCCTCCTCTCGGTCTTCGCCAACTCCAAGCTCCTCTGTCAAAACCCTCACCTCCAAGCTCCATCGACGAGCTCGCCGCTCTCCAAGCTCTCCACAATGCCGAGCTCGAGCTCCTCCCTCGCTAAGCCATTGGCGAGCCCTCTCAGCTCCAAACTCCTCACCGAACCCATAGTCGCCGAGCACTCAAACCTTCACGAGCGCGAGCTCTCATCGACTCTGAGCTCTCCTTCTCGCCGAACCCATGCCGAGCTCTCCTCTGCCGAGCTCCAGCATCGAGCTCCTCTTCAAGCCGTCGGCGAACGCTCTCTTCTCCTTGCCGAGCTCGACGCCTCCCCTCAACTCCATCGCCGAGCTCTTTCGCCAAGCTTCGCGACGAAGACGAGCTCCAGGGATGGTCGAAGTAAGCGAAGAAGAAGAAGGGAAAAAGAAGGAACAGGGCGGGAGTAAAGAAAGGAAAAAGAAAAAAAATATTTTTTATGCCACGTGGCTTCACCTCAGTGGTCGGCTTCGGGATCGGATCCGAGCTGCGCGAAATTGGGCGAAGTTGCTCGGTCGGCTAACCGAGCAAGTACCAATCCGAGCTGAAAAGTGAAGAAAAGCGATACCGAGCAACTCCCACAGTTGGATCTTCGCGAAAATCGCGCAAGAGTTGATGAACGGCTCAGATCGCGCCACGTCTCCACAAAACGACAAAATAACGATCTTTTGGGATACGCGCCTCCTCGAGATTCGTGCCGGGATCCGACGGCACAGATCGCGCCACGTGTTAGGTAATATTTAATTAATTAATTAATTAATTTATTTGTTTTTTTATTTAAAAAATCCGAAAAAATATTTAAAAAATCGAAAAAAATTAATTAAGAATTCTAAAAATAATTATTAATTCAGAAAAATTATTTTAAAATTCTGGAAAAATAATTATTAAATTAGAATAATTAATTAATATTTTCGATAATTAATTATTTAATTCGGAAAATGAATAAAAAATTCAAAAAAATGAAAAAATTCAGAAAAATCTGGAAAAATCACCAAAAATCCAGAAAATTCTGAGAATATTTTTGGACATTTTACAAGCCCAGAATAACACCGTTACACCCCAAGCAAGATCCAAAACTCCCTTAAGAACACTGATAAAATCCCGTACGCCATTAGAACAGTAAAACTACTCCTCAAAGACTGAAAAACTCAGTCTCTAGGAGTGGGGGGCTCGTGATATGGCTAAAAATAGGATTAAATCGGGACCGTTCACATCGGAGACGAATCTTAAAGCTCAGGGGTAAAACGGTAATTTCACCTACTAGCGGGTCCGAAGCGGGTACTGGGTCTCCTTCTCACAGATCCAATAACCCACGAACGGATCCACCTCAACTGGGTACGGGTCCCGACCCGATACAAACCCAGTCCGACAGGATAGAATTAGGATCTCTGATTGAACCAAATCAACATGCCTGATTCGCGACTATCCACTCACCGGGAATTAAGGGATTACATTCCTAATCTGATTACGATGATTTTACGCCTTATCAGATCACAGGAATCACATTCCTAATCTGATCCCAACGGCGACTATAAATACCCCCCACCTACCACTGTTACAGGTTAATCACTCTTTTTCCAACTTAAGCTCTTTCTTAATCACCACTGGCTACTGACAAGAGCGTCGGAGGGTGCGTCGCCGGGAACAACCCCAGTGTATCGCACTTCCTTGCAGGTGAACGGCGGGAGTCAGCAGCCTAACTCCGGCGAACAGGTTCGGATCTGCTATTCAGGTTTTTCTGCGAACTCACAAATCTCATCTGTTTACCCCCACACCAGAATCAGCGGTAACAATATATATATATAGAAGAATAGAGAGAAAACCTAGGTCTAATCTTGATTCTCAGTCATCCGATATAACCTGGAAAAGTAGTAACTGAATAGGAGCCGCACGATCTAACTTGGAGTTGAAGATTGAGCTGAAACGACCTAATAAATCGAAGCCCAAAAACGAACACAGCGTCGCGGGCGGTCGAACGTCCAACAAGACCGGTCGACCGTACTACTCTTTGACAATCCCTGTACTACGAGCGGTCGGGGGGTGCGGTCGACCGCAACATAGGATAGTCGACCGCAACTATGCCTGCACCTTGCTGCTGCTGTTTTCTCTTATACTCACTTCGATGCTTCGACCTCCCTGCTTCATCTTACCTTCTTCTAATCTGAACAAGCAGTATTCAAGACACAATCCTAACTGTAAGGAGAGTTTTCCACAAAGGATACATGTCGAGAAATGCGGATACGACCCGTCGATGGATCAAAACAACGATAAACTTTGTGTTCAGAACTGAGACATAGGTGAACGCATTTAGCAGCACGAGCAGAGAGCTTCATGCGCTCAGTAGAAGGGAGAAGGACGTAGCAGGTGCACCCCAAAGGTACAGAGCATACTGTAGTCGGGATGTGAGTGATAAAGAGCCTCGTAAGTGTTAAGATGAAGCGCGGAGGTCGAAGCGTCGAAGTGAGTAGAAGAAGAAAACAGCAGCAACAAGGTACAAGCATAGTTGCGGTCGACTGTCCCAAGTTGCGGTCGACCGCACCCCCCGACCGCGCCCACCGACCGCTCGTAGTACAAGGATTGTCCGAGAGAGGTACAGTCGACCAGTCATGTTGGACGGTCGATCGCCCGCGGCGCTGTGTTTGTTTTGGACCCCGATTTGTTAGGTCGTTTCAGTCCAATCTTCAACTCCAAGTTAGATCGTGCGGCTCCTATCCAGTTACTTCTTTTCCAGGTTATATCGGACGATTAAGAATCAAGATTAGACCTAGGTTTCTCTCTATTCTTCTATATAAATTGTAAACTCCTCCAATATGAGAGGGAGTACTTCATAGATTATTTTCTCCATTGCAAAGAGAGGCTCGAGAGAGAGATAGTTCTTGGTGGGTGAGTTTAATTTCTTGTATTAAGTGAATCAATAACTCCTTGTAATCTCTTCTAGTTGAATATCAGATCTCCCTATATTTTCCCCCGGATTAAGTAAAAGCTAATCGGGATAAGTCATAATTGTGTTTGTGTTAGTTTGGTGGATTTACTTGCTTGCTCAATTTATTCGTCTCATCTACTTCGACTTCCTCATTGCTCTAATTAGTTTCGCTGCGACCAGAGGCATTGGTTGACGCTCCAATCCCAACAATTGGTATTAGAGCTTCAGGTTACCGAGTCTCTTGGTTAAGAGGACAGGCCACAGTATTTTGAAGATCAAGCTGTTCGATGGAAAGATCAATTTCAATTTTTGGAAGACTGACATGTATGATGTCCTTGTTCAAGAATGTTTGCAGTTAGCCATTAAGAAGAAAGAAAAGCCAACTGATATGAAGGATGACGGTTGGGAAGATATTCGTGAAAGAGCCATAAGTCTGATCCGACTATCCTTGTCGAACGAGGTCAAGTACAGATTTTTTGAAGAAACTGATGCGGCGAGTTTGTGAGAAAAACTCATAGCTGACTACTCTGATTCGTCATTATTAGATCGGATGCATTGGAAGAGGAAGTTGTTCTGTATATCTATGAAGGAATGTACCGATCTTTAACATTACAGAGTTCAATAAGACATTATCTGAACTTAAGGCGATTAATGCAGATGTGTGTGAGGAAGATAAGGTTTTCAACCTGATATATTCACTGCCAGATTCGTACGAGCCTTTAATCACTACCATGCTACACGGTAGATCTGCCAAGAAGAGTGTTTCGGTAGTTGGTGTAATCAAAGCATTGAAGGAAAATCAACTTAGAAAGGAGACCCATAAATCATCATCGTTTATTCTTATAAGTTGTCTAGCAGTAGATGGTCCTTCAGGGGGAAGACAAAGTGCTTTGCAAAACGATTCGATCCGTTGCCGTTATTGTAAGAGACCAGGGCATATCAAGAAAGATTGTTGGAAGTTGCAGAATTAGGAGAGCGCAAAGAACGGGAGTTTAGCCACTAATGTGGTTGGTGCCTTTGATTCAGGCAATTCGTGTCTTCTTGTTTCAAATTCTTTAGAAGTGGATTCTAGTTGGTTTCTTAACTCATGGAGTTCTTATCATATTCGAGAGAGAGTTGTTTTCTACTTATAAGTCTACTACACGGTGTTGAACGAGAACTGGGGAGATTTGTGAAGTAGTGGGTGAGGGGACAGTTGAGTTGAAGATGCCAGGTCTAAATATGTTCACTTTAAGGGATGTTTTGCATATTCCTCTCCTGAAACGGAATCTGATTTTCTTGGAAACTCTTAATGCACGGGACTGCATGTGCACAGCTCGAGGTGGAGTTCTGTCTGTTTTTTAAGGTCGTCGTAAGGTGATTAGAGGTATGAGAGTGGTAGGGCCAAACCAAAACAATCTTTACATGCTTTGGGGAATTCGAAATACTTGCACAAGTGTTGCTCATTTTCCCGTTATTCCCGCAAGCTCAACTAGTTTGCTGTAACTAGATTCATTGAGACGAGACCACGACGTTCGAATATCATCGAGAGGTGAAGAAAGCCTAAGCGTAGGTGGAGTTCGTGGGGAGTTTGGCAACTTCGTGAGTACATCTACGGAGGTGTACCTTTGAAGGGGTATACTGGATTCGGTGAGATTGGGTAGAGATCATTTCAACTAGAAGAATAAGCTATTGTTCTAAGTCCTTTTTTGTAAGTGGAATTCATTAAAGTTTGAAGATGAATAACACATCATGTGATAGCACTCGTATGCAATCCAAGGTGGAGTTTGTTAGGATTGTGTCTTGAATACTCGTTGTTCAGATTAGAAGAAAGTAAGATGAAGCACGGAGGTCGAAGCATCGAAATGAGTAGAAGAAGAAAACAACAACAGCAAGGTGCACGCATAGTTGCGGTCGACTGTCCCAAGTTGCGGTTGACCGCACCCCCCGATCGCGTCCCTTGACCGCTCGTAGTACAAGGATTGTCCGAGAGAGGTACGGTCGACCGGTCTTGTTGGACGGTCGACCGCCCGCGGTGTTGTGTTCGTTTTGGGCCCCAATTTGTTAGGTCGTTTCAGTCCAATCTTTAACTCCAAGTTAGATCGTGCGGCTCATATTCAGTTACTTCTTTTCTAGGTTATATCGGACGACTGTATTGAGTGAATCAATAACTTCTTGTAATCTCTTCTAGTTAAATATCAGATCTCCCTACATTTTCCCCCGGATTAAGCAAAAGCTAACCGGAATAAGTCATCGTTGTGTTTGTGTTAGTTTGGTGGATCTACTTGCTTGCTCAATTTATTCGTCTCATCTACTTCGACTTCCTCATTGCTCTAATTAGTTTTATTGCGACCAGAGGCGTTGGTTGACACCCCATTCCCAACAATAAGACATCGTACCAGCTAGGGCAGACGAGCAAGTAATGTTAATGAGACTAACAGAGGTCATGACGGCTTCAGCCTAGAAAGAACGAGGAGCGGAAGAGGAGAGTAAAAGAGCGCGAGCCGTCTCAAGGATGTGACGATGCTTGCGTTCAGCTACACCATTCTGCTCATGTGTGTGAGGGCATGATTGCTGAAAAATGGTGTTGTGAGACCGAAGAATCGATGTCATAGTGGTGGAAGTGTACTCACGAGCACCGTCCGATCGGAAATTCTTAATGCGCACACTGAACTGAGTTAATCATCGTCGTAAAGAACTAGTAAATATCAGGTATCTCTGATCGCTGACGCATAAAAAAAATTCATTTATGTCTAGTGAAGTCATCGATGAAGGCAACATAATAGAGATAGCCTTTCCACGAAGGTACAGGAGAGGGTCCTCATATGTCAGAATGAACAAGTTGAAACGGATGGGTGGTTTGAGAAGTGCTTTTGTGACTAAAGGGTAGTGCGATATGTTTGGCCAAATGACAACTGTGACAATCAGATAAATGTTGAAAAGTAAGAGAACCAAGGGCACCACTACGAGCTAAAGTCTAGAGTTGAGACACACTAATATGATCTAAACGTCTGTGCCACATATCAGCATAAGAGGAAACAATACCGGCAAAACTAGAAGAAGAGTGATGTGCACGAAGGAAATCTAAATGATATAGACAATCCTGACGACTAGCACGCCCAAACTCCTCACCGGTGCATGAATCAGTAATAGAACAACCCAAAATGTCAAAAGTAACGACAAGACCACTATCGCACAACACACTAATAGAAATAAGGTTTATGGATAAATGAGGAGCATAAAGAACATATGGTATTGTGAGAATGAGAGAGCTAATTGTCCCTGAGTGTGTAACAAGAAGTGGTGAGCCATCAGCTGTGTGTAGAGATGGAGAGTGAGAGGGAAGTGTTGTGCAGGTGGTGAACAGTATCTGATTACTAGTTAGATGATGTGATGCACCAGAATCTAAAATCCATAACGAATTCATATCGGGAGTGGCAGAGAATGCAGGAACAGAGGAGCTAGCATTGATAGACTGACCTATGAGCTGTAGTTCCAGCTGAGTGAGGCATTGCTGAAGACTAGCCCAATTAGCAGGAGACAGCAAGGCTGGAGTGACGGGCATGGCCGAGGATGTAAGGAAAGAAGCACTGCGAGGAGAAATAAGACTAATGCTGCTGTGACTGAGAGCACAACGAGGAGGGAGATGCTGCTGGTGTCTGGATCGGGGTAGAGAGCAGGATGGTGCTACCGGTGGCGAAAGTAGAGGTGGGGTAGGGTGAGAAATGATGCTGGGAGAAGGTAGGAGGCTGGAGGTAGACTGAAGGTGGCGCTGCTGCTGTTTGAATTTGGAGAAGGAACGAAATGGGAGGGAGAGGGAACGTGAGTCGGTTGCAGCGGGAAAGTCGGTGGAGGCAGAAATATGTGGAAGAGACCGAGATTCCATCAAGTAGCAGTAGTACCTGTAAAAAAAAATTTGTTGAAAAAAACAGAATAACGGGTTTCGGGTCGGGTTTCGGTTTTAGAGAAAATGGGTTTTGGGTTTAGAGTAGTAGAAGTTGGATTTGGAGTTAGGGTTCCAAGAAATAGGGAAGAAGAGGGCGGCTAAGGTTGTGGGAGGGATTTGGAGAACGATGGCGAAGGTTTCTTCGATGGAATCAAAGGAGTCGCTGACGAGGATTTAAGGGTTGTCGGAGGTCGGCGATGTTGCCGTCGAGGTTTCGAGGAAGAAGGGGTGTGAGGTTGTGATGGGATTTTGGGAGTAGAGGTTTTTTGACGAGGACGATGCTGCTCAACGGAGGTCAAATTTGGGGTTTCGGAGATTGGGGATGTTGACGAGGACGATGATGCTGATGTTGAGGACGATGATCAAAAGTAATGCTGATGTTGAGGACGATGTTGTTTCGTTTTTTTTTTTTTTTTTTTGGCTTTTGAAATTTGGAATTTGGAATTTGGAATTTGAGGATTTTTGGATGGAGAAATTTAAGAGAATTTTTTTTGTATAATTGGGTTTGATACCATGTTAAGATAAATCAGAGAAGTGAAAACACTAGTGAGTACTGAATTAAGAAATAAGTGAGTACAATATCTCCTATATATAGGAGTGAACCAAATACAAAATTAGCCTAATACCCAATGTGGGACTATAATATCTGACACATATAAAAATAATTTTATGAACTGTATTTGCTTTAAAATGTAATTTTAAATTATCCCTACAATGTATTACACCTAGTCAGAATCCATTTAAAAATATCAAAATTTCAGTTGAAATATCATATGACCCATAAGATTAAACACATCATTTACCAAAACCACACTATAATCGATATATCAAATATAACTGTAAGTAATCAAATCAAATGATGATAAATAAGAGAAAGATTCATATTACGGTTATAGTTTGTATGAGTAGCAAAACCTCTATGAAAAGTGGAGAAATTGATGTAGGTGGCGACTCTTGAAGAGCACAACATCCTTTAAGCCACGATCAAAATGTTACCACCTTTTTTTAACTTTGTAGTTTTTGCTGCTGAGTATAATAAAGTTTATACAATTTTGAAGCTCGTAGTACAAGGATTGTCCGAGAGAGGTACAGTCGACCAGTCTTGTTGGACGGTCGACCGCCCGCGACGCTGCATTCGTTTTTGGGCTTCGATTTGTTAGGTCGTTTCAGCACAATCTTCAACTCCAATTTAGATCGTGCGGCTCCTATTCAGTTACTTCTTTTCCATGTTATATCGGACGACTGAGAATCAAAATTAGACCTAGGTTTCTCTCTATTCTTCTATATATATTGTAAACTCCTCCTTTATGAGAGGTAGTACTTCATAGATTATTTTCTCCATTGCAAAGAGAGACTCGAGAGAGAGATAGTTCTTGGTAAGCGAGTTTAATTCGTTGTATTGAGTGAATCAATAAATCCTTGTAATCTCTTCTAGTTGAATATCCGATCTCCCTATATTTCCCCCGGGATTAAATAAAAGCGAACCGGGATAAGTCATTGGTGTGTTTGTGTTAGTTTGGTGGATCTACTTGCTTGCTCAATTGATTCGTCTTATCTACTTCGACTTTCTCATTGCACTATTTAGTTCCGCTGAGACAGCGGGCGTTGGTTGACGCCCCAATCCCAACAACTGGTAATAGAGCTTCAGGTTGTCGAGTCCCTTGGTTAAGATGACAGGCCACACTATTTTGAAGATCAAGTAGTTCGATAGAAAGATCAATTTCAATCTTTGGAAGATTGACATGTATGATGTTCTTTTTCAAGAACGTTTGCAATTAGCCGTTAAGAAGAAAGAAAAGCCCAGCTCAACTCGAGGATGACGGTTGGGAAGATATTCGTGAAAGAGCCATAAGTCTGATCCGACTATCCTTGGCGGACGAGGTCAAGTGCAGATTTCTTGAAAAAACTGATGCGGCGAGTTTGTTGGAAAAACTCATAGCTGACTAATCTGGTTCGTCGTTATTAGATCGGATGCATTGGATGAGGAAGTTATTTCATTTATCTATGAAGGAAGGTACCGATCTCCAAGACCACATTATAGAATTCAATAAGGTATTATCTTAACTTAAGGCAATCAACGCAGATGTGTATGAGGAAGATAAAGCTTTCAACCTGATATATTCACTGCCGGATTTCGTACGAGCCTTTGATCACTACCATGCTACACGGTAGATCTGCCAAGGAGAATATTTCGGTAGATGGTGTAATCAAAGCATTGAAGGTAAATCAACTTAGGAAGGAGACTCAGAAATCACCGTCTATTCCCACAAGTTGTCTAGCAGTGGATGGTCTTTCAGGGGGAAGACAAAATGCTTTGCAAAAGGATTCGATCCGTTGCCGTTATTACTAGAGGCCAGGGCATATTAAGAAAGACTTTTGAAAATTGCAGAATCAGGAGAGCTCAAAGAATGGGAATTCAGCCGCTAATGTGGTTAGTGTCTTTGATTCAGATGATTCGTATCTTCTTGTTTCAAATTCTTTAGAAATGGATTCTAGATGGTTTCTTGACTGAGGGAGTTCTTCTCATATTTGCTCCGAGAGGGAGTTGTTTTCTATTTATAAGTCTACTACGCAGCGTTGTGTGGCAACGGAAACTGGGGAGATTTGTGAAGTAGTAGGTGAGGGAACCGTTGAGTTTAAGATGCCAGGTCTAAACATATTCACTTTAAGGGATGTTTTGCATCTTCCTCTGCTGAAACGAAATCTGATTTCCTTGGGAACTCTTGATGCATGGGGTTGTAGGTACACAGCTCGAGGTGGAGTTCTATATATTTTTCAAAGTCGTTGTAAGGTAATTAGAGGTATGAGAGTGGTTGGGCCAAGCCAAAACAATCTCTATAAGTTTTGGGGAATCCGAAATACTTTCGCAAGTGTTGCTTCTTTTTCCGTTCTTCCCGCAAGGTCAGCTAGTTTGCCGCAACTAGATTCATCGAGACGAGACCACGACGTTCGAATATCATCGAGAGGTGGAGAAAGCCTAAGGGTAGGTGGAGTTTGTGCGGAGTTTGGCAACCTCGTGAGTACATCTACAGAGGTGTACCCTTGAAGGGGTATACTGGATTTGGTGAGATTGGGTAGAGATCATTTCAACTAGAAGAAGAAGTTATTGTTCTAAGTCAATTTTTGCAAGTGGAATTCATTGAAGTTTGGAGATGAATAACACATCATGTGATAGCACTCGTATGCAATCCAATGTGGAGTTTGTTAGGACTGTGTCTTGAATACTCGTTGTTCAGATTAGAAGAAGGTAAGATGAAGCACGGAGGTCGAAGCGTCGAAGATAGTAGAAGAAAACAGCAGCAGCAAGGTGCAGGCTATGTTGCGGTCGACCGCACCCCCGACCGCAGTTGCATTGGGTTTGGCCGAGAGGTGGACGGTCGACCGGTCTTGTTGGACGGTCGACTGCCCGCGGCGCTGTATTCGTTTTAGGGCTTCGATTTGTTAGGTCGTTTTAGCCCAATCTTCAACTCCAAGTTAGATCGTGCGGCTCCTATTCAGTTACTTCTTTTCCAGGTTATATCGAACGATTGAGAATCAAAATTAGACATAGGTTTCTCTCTATTCTTCTATATATATTGTAAACTCCTCCTTTATGAGAGGTAGTACTTCATAGATTATTTTCTCCATTGCAAAGAGAGGCTCGAGAGAGAGATGGTTCTTGGTGAGTGAGTTTAATTCCTTGTTGAGTGAATCAATAACTCCTTGTAATCTCTTCTAGTTGAATATCAGATCTCCCTATATTTCCCTCCGGATTAAGCAAAAGTTAACCAGGATAAGTCATCATTGTGTTTGTGTTAGTTTGGTGGATCTACTTGCTTGCTCAATTGATTCGTCTCATTTACATCGACTTCCTCATTGCTCTATTTAGTTCCGTTGCGACAACGGGCGTTGGTTGATGCCTCAATCCCAACAAACATTACCCAACTTGAGAAAATAAGACTTTAAAAAACATACTAGTAAATTTTGTGGCTTCACATCTTCATGCCAAAACCGTGTGAATGTAAGTTAACTCTCTAAATATCTGCAAGAAAAACACCAACAACCGTTACTCACTTAATCCTCTAAAAATCATTAAGCTCAAATATGAAAAGAGAACACAAACGTACCTGATACATGTAAAGCTTCACATAGAGAAGCGGCATTGCTGACTCACATTATTATAATGCTTCAAAACCCGATAAACTATTTTCGGAACATACTTTGTCACCAAAGTCAGAAAAAGCTCATCCCTACTCATCGTTCAAAAGAAGCAGTGCTTCAACACAATCACATTCGAATGATTCATCGACTGCATCAACTGCAGCTCATGGTTCTTGTACCGTCTATCCTGCAACACCTTCTTTATCACAATCGTCTTCCCCGTTTTTAGACATTTCAACTAAAAGCAAAAGCAAAGCAATCGTGCATTTGCAAAAGAGAAAATTTGTACACATTTTTAAATTGTAACAATAATTATACCTGAACACAATGCCGAAGGAGCCTGTTCCAGCGATCCGCTCGGTCGTGTTGCTAATCGTCTGCATAAAAAATCTTGTCAAAACCCCAAAATTATAATGAAATGACATGTTGCGGAAAAAAACTCAAGATTGAAACTTTTACATATTTTGGTACATCATTCTTGCCCCCAATTTTGGAGGAGATTAGAGCATCCACTATCGTTTTCTAAAGCCATTGCTAAATATAGCATTTAGAAATAGCAATAGAAGGACCACGCCGCAGTCGTCCAAATCTTAAAAATAGAAGCGACGGATGAACATCATCCGTCTTTGTTTTTTGTTTTTTGTTTTTTGTTTGGGTATTCAGTGATTTTAAACGGGAAAAAAAAAGAGTCAAAAACCTCCCAAACGGATGAACATCATCCGTTTGGTACGGATGAACATCATCCGTTTGGTGGGTTTTGACTTTTTTTTATAAATTTTATAAATTTTTATTTTAGTTTAAAATCATTAAAAAAATCATTAAAAAAACACCAAACGGATGAACATCATCCGTTTGGGTTTTTTTTCAGTGATGTTTTTTTTATAATTTGTTTTCGACGAGAGACGGAAGATCTTCATCCGTCTTTCAGTTTTTTTAATTTTTATTCAACTAGACGGATGAATTTCATCCGTCCTTTGCGTCAAACGGATGGACATATTCCGTCTCCTATATTTAGCAATTGTCTAAAGCCTTTGTTAAGTTTGGCAAGCTACTGTGCGTTTCTATCCTAATTTTTGAATTTTTAGCAAACGACTGCAGTGCATTTTTTTAAACCTATTTCTAATTTTTGAATTTTTAGCCAACGACAGTGGATGCTCTTATGTGATATTGATCATTCCCCTCCATCACAGAAGCTAGAAGCTTCTAATTCAGTTCCAAACAAAAAAAACAACTTTCCTAAACTAATTCAAAGCCTACATCTAACTTTCCCTAGTCTACCAAAGTTGCAACATTTTAAATTATAACAAAAAAAAAAGATATTGCACCTAAGTATTGAACATGATAGAGACTGATTACTCATATTAGTAGTCGACCGCGGTCTAGACTCATTTTTTGTATTTCTTTTCACATTTGAGTAAAAAAATAACTCTGAGACATTTTAAATAGAGGTGAATCTATTGAGTATTCCTTATTTCTTTTGACTCATAAACTTTCTTATTTCTTTTGACTCATAAACTTCAGAACTTAATACTTTGTCAAAGATCAAGAGAGAAGTATGCTTTTGTTGTTTTCTTAGTTATGACGTCAATCTTGTTTTTTCATTTTTGTTTCGCTTCGAATATATGTGGTTTTCGGAGCTTATAATAGAGGAATATATGTGGTTTTCGGAGCCTATAATAGAGCAATACAAGTCTCGTTGGGTGTAATAGGAATCTCAGCTTGAATATCGAGAACCCACCCTATGGATTAAAATATAGTAGAATTGCGGCATAGAATTGCTGCAAGTAACAGGTACTAGAGTAGACATAGAGGCCAAATCACTTATATCTCTGTGTCTTGCCTCATTGCTCTGTTTATTTTCTTTAACTATACTTTTTTACTTTATGTAATCATTATCCGCATTTAATTTAAGTTTTTAATTTATGTACAAAATTTATCCTTGTAATCTATATAATAAAACACAATGACAGCCATCAAGTGGCTCTTATTCAATAGGGTTGAAGTCAATGGTCCAGATCTAACATCACAAAATATATTTTTCCGCCCAAAAATTCTCCCCAAAACTCAAATTCAAATCTCAAAACAACTCTTTTATTTATTTATTTCTCTCTCTCTCTCTCATTCTCTCTCTATTTACTCAGAAATTTATATTTTCAAATTTCAGGTTTATAAATTTTCAGATTTTTTATGTATTTTTTATTGCTAATGTTACATTGACAATAGCAAATATCTCATCAACAGTTAAATTTCATTATTTTGCACACTCAAAGTTCTAAGAAGTTGGATTTTACACCCCCATTTATAATTATTTTTCAACATATACTAATGGAAACATAAACGTTTATTTACAACTAATTATTATTTTACTATTCAAACTTGAACTATATAATTGTTGTTTTACTGTTTACAAGTTCATATGCTGTATCGTTCTGAAGGCGTGCCATAGGCACGTGCCTCTCATATAAAACATACATACATGTACGAGCGCACGTCACATGACTCACATGCCATAGCCTGGATTTTCCGCTATTTCCAGCTATGAAAAAATTAAAAATAAAAAATCGGGTGTGCGTAAAAACTCGTTCGACTTATAAATACTTCTTCCCCTTTCTCAAACCCCGCCATCTCCCCACTTCGAATCGAAACCCATTTTCTTCCTTTCAGATTGAGAAGGCGATTAAAGGTATGATCTTCAATTCCATTTTTCCAGTTCTCTGTTAATATCTTTGATTTTGATGATCAAATTTGATAATTAGGGTTCCACACTAGAATTCAGGTTTCCATTTGCTTTCATCCATCTTATAAAGTTTGCAATTTCATCTCCACATCCTCTTTTTTCTACTTAAATTTCCCATATCTAAGAAGATCGATCAAGAATTAGGGTTTATGATGAAATCTATGTAGATCGTGTAAGATTTAGGGTTTGCAATCTGAATTAGGGTTTATGATGAACGTCTATGAAGATTGGCTCAGATTTAGTTGTTTATGATGAAAATTAGTCTCTAGTTAGGGTTTCCGAAGTTTATTTGTCAGTATTGTTTCCATCAGATTAGTAGAGATTTTTAATCAGAATTTGAGAGGCCTGGGGCTTGAATGTTCGATACTGGTTTAGTATGTTTTTTTTCTTCTTTTATTTCGTTTTATTTATTATTTTATTTTTATAATTTGTTGTCTTTGCTGCAGATTGCACCTTGACTGGCAGTGGACAAAGAAGATGGATGGTTGTTGGCGAATCTGTGATTTAGTCAGCACTTCTCTCGTTCCATACATTGTCCGTCTCTATCTATGGGTTTAATTTCACTATCTGTTAAGCGTCTTTTATATGATCTGAACATTGATTTTTTGATGTGCAGGAAGCGAGATGTTCTGCCCTCACCAAGGAAACGGAGAAAAATATGCTCATATCTCTTTCTATGGTAATCCTGGACTCATTACTCACTGTATCTGTATAGATATAACTACATTTGGTTTCATGTAAACTAATAAATGCTCATGTTCATTTCAGGTTTGTAGGAAAATAAAGCAATGGACTGGTGAGGATGACCGGCGATTTGAGCAGGTTAGATACAATGATCTTGGAATTGTTAGATTGTTTTGTTATTTAGATAATACATGAATAATATCATTACTAGATTGTTCATTGCATGTGTTTTCACTTTTCACTTCCTTGTTGTGGCTGAGGAATTATGTATATGTTGGAATTTGATGAATGCTTTATTTTGAATTGTGCATAGAAGATGCTTGCATTGTAATTGCATGTCTCTTAATCAGAGTTTAGCACGTCCTCTGTCTGCCGTGATGAATAATGGCCAACCTACACCAGCTACAATTGATAGGAAGGTTATATGATTCCTTTGGTGTTGCTAGAATGAGGTTGAATTCCAGTTAGTTTTTTTTTTAAAAAAATGTTTCGGGTCAAATACACTATAAGAAATCCTGTGGGTTGCCCCTTCTTGTTCTATTTCTTGATAAATCATAGGTTACAGGATCTGGGTTATTTATGCTAGACCATAACATTAATGGGATCTGATTTTTATTTCCTCTCTAGCTTCCTAATGAAGAAAAAATTATCTATATGTGCTAAGAGCATCCACTATCGTCATTGCCAAATTTTGCACTTTTAGCAATTGGCAAATTGCTAATGAGAGGAAGAGTCTGCTATCGTTGGTGCTAACTATGCCCCCAAAAAAAGAATTAAAAAAAATCAGATGGAGCTTCTACCTCCGTCGATTTAAAAAAAAAAAAAAAATTTAATATGGCATTTTCGTAATAATTAAATGAAGCAAATTGATAGAAGTGCTCAGAGTTTTTTTTATAAAAAAATTTAAATGGCAATTTCGTAAATGACATTTTCGTAATTTTTTGGAAAAGAAAATTCTGAATACTTTTTTTTTTCCTTCAAATTAATCGATGGACGGAGCATCATCTTCCGTCCGTCCGATTTTCTTCCTCAAACGGATCATCTTCTTCCGTCTTCTTATTTAGCATTTCTTCTATCGCAGCTTCTATGTTTAGCGAACGACTGTTCACTCCTATTCTAAAATCTGAGTTTTTAGCGAACGATAGTGGGGTTTTTTTCCAACTCAAATGCTAAACGATAGTGGATGCTCTAATGACACCCTACGTGCTGTTGATAATCAAAACTGTTTGTGGAGCTTTCTAGAAAAACCCAGAAAAAAATCATTCCCAAAATAGTTAGAAGTATCCACCGACATCCTATTTGGAAAACATCATAATAGTCTAGAAGGCTAAAGAGTAAAATTGATGCGCTACAATTTTCTAGAGGATGTCAAAGTCGGTTAGTTTATGTATAATTTAATAAATAAAAAGTCGGTGGATGTCTAGCTGTATGCTTTGTACAAGTGAAGAAGCAAGGTGTGAGTGTGTGTGTTTATCAAGGTGTAGAAACACCACTAAGAAAGAGGGCATGTGAGATGTGTCAGTGAGAGGCTAAGTGTAGTGAGAAATAAAGTGAGTGAGTTTCCTCTTGTATTCAACTTGAGAATAATAAATATAAAAGTCCTATGTAGTTTTGTTACAAATTAGTCATTAGCTTTATTTAAGTGCTATCAAAGCAAGACTACTTGGGTACCCATTTGCTCCCCAAGCTTTTCTCTCTCAGTGTAGAAGTGAATATAGTACTCCAAATAATGATAGATATGTCAAAAGAGGTTCAATTACTACGTAGGGATCCATATGGAAACATAGTATCTATTTACATACGCTTGAATGACACCTCACAATAAGAATGCACATAACCCTATTCCGTTCTGGTCTCGTCTCGTCGACATGTGCAATTCGTCCTTGTCCCTGTCCTCTCCCAGTTGATCGTTCACATTCTATTTGAGAATTTGAGCCTTCTCTATAACTGCCTCTAACCCTATTACCTCAGTCTCTTCCTCTTTATGCGCCATCTCGTATACTCAGCTTTAGTTTGGAGTGCTTTCTCCAAATTTTCTCCAATATTTTGATTTAGACTTTGATTTATCCTTTGTTCATGTGCATGGAGAATATCCTTGTAATTCATCATGGAGATAGTATAGAGCCTGTGACTCTTCAATGGCTATTCCTACATGGTCAAACTTTGCTGTCAAAGATCTCAATACTTTCTCCATTATTCTAACGTATCTATGGTCTCCCCATTTCTTTTCATTTGGTTGGTTATACCTTGTACTCGATTAGAATAATATGAAATTGTTTCACCAACTTTCATTTTAAGATTTTCAAATTCAACTCGTCGAGCTTGAAGGCGTACCTTTTTTGCTTTGTCTATCCTTGATAAGCATTCCCAAGAATGTCCCAAGCATGCTTCAGAACATTTGAAACCTTTTTCGAAGGCTGATTCATCGATGCCTTGATAGATGGTGAACAATGCATTCTTGTCCTTCTTCCTTCCTTGCTTTAGCGCATTCTTCTGAGCATTGGTCAAAGCTGCTTCGACATTGGGCGACTCCGGTTCAGCGTAACCGCTTTTCACTATCTCCCATAAGTTCTGCGAGCTGAGTTGAACTTTCATTTGAACAATCTTGTGGTTGCAATCCGTCTTTGTTAGATTTGAAATTTGTGGCTGGATCATATTTGCCATCTTGGAGAACCTCCTCTTGTATTGAACCCTCTAGACTAACCCACTTTGATAGCACTTAAATGAAGCTAGGGACTAATTTGTAACAAAAAACTACAACGGATTTTTGTATATAATACTCTCAAGATGAATACAAGAGAAAAATCACTCACTGTATTTCTCACTATACTCAACCTCACTGACACAGAAAACTCTCGGGTGCTCTCTTTCTTAGTGGTGTTTCCACACCTTGCTAAACACACACTCTCTTACTCCTTGCTTCTTCACACTTATATAAAGCATACAACTAGCCTCTATTTATAGACATCCACCAACTCTTTATCTATCAAATTATGCATAAACTAACCGACTTTGACATCCTCTAGAAAACTGTATTGCATCAATTTTATTCTTTAGCCTTCTAGACTATTACTATGTTTTCCAAATGGGATATCGCTGGATACTTCTAACTATTTTTGGAATGATTTCTATATGGGTATTTCTAGAAAGCTCCACAAACAGGTTTGATTATCAACATACACTGATGGCATAACGGTGGCACTGCGACCTTCGTTTCTCGTTTATCATATAATTTCCATGATGACAAGTTTTCTAAGTAGAATTGTTACTTCTCCCTCTTTCCATCAAAATCACCATGAATTAATGTTTATCATCTTTTAGCAAAATGCACTAAATCTTATGTTCTCTAGTCTTTTGAAGTTCTTTTTTGAGTTTGGCCTTGTAATTTGTTACTATTACTATATGACTATGACATGTACCTTTTTTTTACTCTGGGCTATTCTCTAGCCCAAGGGGTTGCAGATCATTGGTAGGATTAGCTTAATTTACTTCAGAAATAAGTACATCTTCATTAACCGCTTCTGCACCAGTTGGATGTTCCTCTTTTCCCTGCATTATTCATGCTGACAAATGAAAACTGCTCCCAATAGTTTATCCATCCTCCTATAGAGCTTTGCGTCTAAGAGGTGTAGTTCCATGGAGCTTTGCTATGTAAGAGGGTGTTGTTCCAGACTAGTGTTGATCAGATCTCTTATAAGAATGCTTAGGATGAGGATGATGATTCCTGATCACTTGCCTGTAGCTGTTTTTGTCTCTCGACTATCTACTTATCCCGTTCGGACATGGAGATTTCCCCCCCCCCCCCCCCCCCCTTGCAGTTATTAACTATATTGATGAGTGAGTAGAAACTAAATTTCAGGTATCTTGTAATATGTATTTTGAGTTTACCGCTTATGCTACTTTCTACCTTGAAATATTCTCATCCTTTCATATATAATATTGCGCAGCCATGAGAGTTATGTGCCATATCAACGCCCTCCCCCCTCCCCCCCCCCCCCCCTCCCCCCCCCACCACCACACACACACCCCCCAAACACTAAACATGCTCCCGAGTCTCAGATTATTGAAAGATTATGATAGTACCAGCTCTTGGTCCCAGATTGTAGTAAAACTACACATTGTGTTGCTTATTTCGGTATAAGATATCTGTTGTACAATGTCTGGTAAACGAAACCATTTATGAAACAGACAGTCAATTAGGTACATGTAGTTTTGTCAAGGATTAAAGCCATTGGTGCGCCTACTCCCATTTAGTCCCCTTTGTAATACCCCTAAAATTCTTACTATATATACATTGTTATATATATATATATATATATATATATATATATATATATATATATATATATATATATATATATATATATGTCTGTATGTATATATGTATATATGTATATATATATGTATGCATTGACATTATTATTTTTCATACACTACACTATTATTTATTTTATGTTAGTATGGTTATATTTTTTTTAAAGCCTAATTTGTTTTCTTAAAAGGCCCACAAAACCCAATCCAATAAGGTTATTTAGGGCTTAAAGTGCAATTTCATGAAGTATGAGGGGTTATATGCAAAAGTAAGGGACACCTAAGCTTTCTATACCCTTCCACACACCTCTCCTTCTCTCTTTTTCCTTCTTTCTGCAGAAACAGCCAGCAAACAAACAGCAGTAACATCAGTTTTTGTCTTCTCTTTTTCTATATATATACATGTGTATTATACTCTACCATTACTACTCACTACTATTACTATTTACTACACTTTCCTCTCTTTTTCCTTGCTGCCGACAGCAGCTGCAACCATTCCCTTTCCCCTTTTTCTATTTAATTACCCCCTTCAACTTCTCTACTACTACTACTCACTATTACTACTACTAACTACTACTTTTTCTCCTTCTCTCTTCTTTCTTTACTGCCGACAGTAGCAACCTTCTTTTTCTTCTCCCTTTTTCTATATTTACTACTACTTGCTACTACTTCAACTACCACTACTTACTACTATTACTACTACAATTACTACTACTACTAC
The DNA here is from genome assembly GCA_017893485.1 of Hemerocallis citrina. Classification (NCBI taxonomy): domain Eukaryota; kingdom Viridiplantae; phylum Streptophyta; class Magnoliopsida; order Asparagales; family Asphodelaceae; genus Hemerocallis; species Hemerocallis citrina. The sequence continues at coordinate 57,651,620 of CM030361.1, forward strand.
TACATTACTTCTTCAACAAACTACCACTTTTACTACTACTAATATACTACTCCAGCAGTACTACTACTGCAGTACTACTGCACTACTTCTACTACCACTACTGCTGACTACAACCACTCCTACTACTTCTACTACTGTCCTAGTGTTGTCTATTACTTCTTCAACAACTACTACAACTCCTACTACTACTACTACTATACCACTCTACAACTACTTTTGAATTGGAGCAAGAAGTCAAGAAGACTAAAGGTGCAAGGAGAAGAAGTAGCAACTTGAAGCTTGCAAGCAATCAAAGTGGGTATTCTCCTTCTCCTTTTGATTTCTTTTATGACTTTATTATATAGAAGTTATGTTTGTTAAAGTTGTTGAATTGAAGTAGTGAGGTTATGTTAGAAGTTTTATTGTTAGGATGTTGTTGGTTGAGATTATTAAATACTTTAGTTTACATAGAGTAAACATAGCAAGAAAAATGTATGTTTACTCTAATCATGCTTTAACTCATTGTTTTGATTATGCTTATTAGGTTGAAATGATTAGGTGAAATAAAAAGTTGTAATTAGGAAAGAACACTAGTAGAAATTATATATGCTAGTAGGGTAGAATTGAAGAAGAAGTTGCATGTATGATTAATTATAGAGATTCTATATAGATATAAATTATATAGAATGATGATTGTATGTTAGCAGATATAAGTTATATAGAGTGATATTGTATGATTGTATGCTTAGACCTTATAACAAGGAAAGCTTAAATAGAAGAATTGTGGGAAGTGTATGCCTAGTTAATATAATTATTAAATTAGCTTGTAGAATAGAAAACTACACGTTCATGATGGTATGAACTACTAGCGAGTTAGTAATGAATGGTAGAAGTAGTAATTCAAAGTAGAGTTAGTAGTCACTTAAAGTAATGGTAATAAGTGGATATTGGTAAAAAGCCATAGTCGGATACTCGATTAACTGATTTATGATAGTATAGTAATGGTGGTAAGAAGGAAAAGCCACTTGTAGTCGCATGCTTAGCTAATAAAAAGCTCATGACAAGTTAAGTAGATTGTAGTAAAGAACTATTGGTTGCATAAAAGAGATTGTAGGCATGAATACGGTGATTGATGGAATACCATATGTTTGTGTATGCGGGTATGCATACTTGGATATTTACATATGGTAATGTTTTGTGCACATTGAGTGTACTAGTGGTGCATGTTGGGCCAACCTCTTAGCATGATTGGAAGCTAAGTTGAACCCAATTAAACCTAGACGAGACTTGTTGAGATTCAACTGGATTGGATTCGCGGAGAACCTAATTAGTGAATTAAGTTAATTTAGATAAGCAACTTGCTGAAGGGTGGAAGTGGAAACTAGGAGCACAGTTTAATAAAGCAATTAGAATCGGGTAAGTTGGTAGATTAAGAAATTAATTTAGATGATTAGTAAGAACAGGCACTAGTTGGGCGTGTACTACTCACCTGTCAAGGGGACACGTGCGGCGTCGTCTCGTCTGGGACACGTGCGACGTGGTCTCGACTGTTGATTCCTGAGATTTAGTGATGAAGATCTCGAAATCTAGGGGAATGGACCCTTATGAGTACGTTATGTTCTAAGTTATCCATATGAACAAAGAGCTAGAGTGTAACTCTCAGTCTCTGGCGGAGTAGGGAAAGGTCCTGCCGATTCGCCCTGTGTTCGGATAACTTATGGTAGAGTCTGGGTGTGGAGAAGGACCACCGATTTCGACAGGATTGCAGCGGAGCTGGATGATCACCAGCCTGTCGGGAGTGGAGAGAGACCACCGACCGGGCAGAGTGGAGAGAGACCACCGATTCCGATAGATCGGAGTGATCACCGACTTTCGGGAGTGGAGAAAGACCACCGATCTGATGCAGTAGACGGAATAGACCGTATTTGCTGCAGCTCTACCAGTCACTAAATAAATGTCAGGAACAGGAAGGAGTACAAGAGTAGGATGCATGGCGAGGGATTGAACCCTATTATCTGGAGAATACGAACTCGATTTGGAAAGTATGTAGTATGGGATGCATACGTTTCCAAATCAAGTTTGCATTAGATTAAGAGCATGGTGTGCATATGAATTGTGCATTAGAATCTAGATCATGACATGCACCGACACTTGTGGTTTGACTTTCACATTTTTCTTCTGCATCAAATATTGATTGTTGAAGATTTTGGAGATTGTGGTTTTCATTCACGTTGCGTCAGTTGTATTCAACTGACGTGCCCACAGTTTGCTAATGCAGGATCGCTGATCGTGGAGCAGGGGACTCGAGTTGCGGAAAGCATCCAAGTGGAAGATATAGTTTCCTTGCGCAATGTAAGTTTCTAATTTTCTGTAATTTTTCTATGTTGTGTACTCATTGAAGTAGAGATTCTGGGTAAGTGTCACGAGCTCCCAGTGTGTGGAACTCGGGGCGCTACACCCTTATCTTCTCCACATCCAGTGATTAACTAAACTCCTGTTGGTTGGTTTGATGACTCATGCTATCATTTAGTGTTTTTCTTCTTTTGTTCTTTTACCCTAGTGTTACAGGTTTTTGTTTTTGGCAAATATTGACGCTGACTATTATTGTTTACAGAACATGGGCCTGAGGTTTGAAGGACCACACGATTGCCTAGCAAATGTTGTTTCTACTATGGTAACTTAACACTTTTGATTATGGTTTCTTTTAGTGGATTTACTTCTGAGAAATATCTTTTAGTATATTTAAAAATGATGTTACTTGGCATGTTGAATCTCTACTTATCTCGATGTCTGATGTACATGGCATATGCATGCAGTTCGTTCTAATATTCTGAATGTCTTCCCATAAGAGATAAGACTCTAGGACGTTCTTACTGATCAGCTAGTTTGTTTGATTGTTTGTCTTTTTTTAATAAAAAATTAAATTAAATTAAATCAATTATAAAAAAAAAATCAATTATGATATTGTAGTTTGAATTGTTGTTCTTCTCACGTGCCTTGACTATCTACAGGTGGCATTCTTGAATGTTGACAGTCAATTTATTCAACATGTGGCTGGAAATATTCTTTCATCACTGTCGCTTTCCCTATCTAAAAACGTATGCTCTTTCAGATCCTTTTTAGTTATGCATGTGTACATACTTTGAGATTAAATTTACTTTTTATGAATAATACTTCTCTTTCCAGGAAAAGAAATGGGTTGACTTTATTCATATGCTGAAAATTACCTTAGAAGCAGCAATTTCAAGCATTTGTTCATTGACATCATTACCTTCAGCTTCCAAATTGATTCAAGATGAAAACCTGATGCTTGGTTACCCACTTATATTTGATGAAAAGTTCGAGATGGAAGATCCATGTTTTGAGTTTAATAGATATATCGTATGTCTACAAGTAAGATTAGAAAAAGTGGGTTGGCATATTATTGCAGCAGTTTTCCGAATTTTACGCAACATTTTGAAATCTGTGAAACTTGAAGATAGTGACCTTGAAGGTGTTTTTTTGAATCTTTTCGTTTCTTCTCTAATAAATTTACCTTGGGATTTATTTAGTGGAATCTATGTAGACTATTCATATAAAGTCCAGGTTAATTCTGTCCAAGCGGGTTTGTTAAATGGCAAGAATGGTTTCAATGAGATAAAGGGTGTACTTGTAGGAACTATACTACAACTATTCTGTTCCCTAGTTGATGAAAATAGTGTTGATGATGGGACGGTTAATCCTTTGGGTGAAATTGCTGTACAGTCCAGATTCAGTAACCTAGTACCCCAACTTCTTTCTTGTTGTTTCTCTAAATGCTTGGGACATAAAGACAAGCGCCTTTCTCAATATCTGAGGCACAAAATGTTGGTAAGAATTCATTTCCTTTCTTGATATCTTGAAGTTCCAATGTCTGAGCTTCTATAGTAGTCTCTCCGTGTGATTAGTTGGTGAACAGGAAAAGATGTTGGCATCATTCAGTATAAAATTTGATAGTACCAATAGTTCAAATAAAAATGCAGTAAACGGAGAATATCTATATTGCGAACTTTATGGACATCATGTATGTCTAATCTATAAATGTTTATCCGCATTGCAGATTCTAATGATTAGGCTGAGTTTTGACAGTCAGTGGCAGTTCTCTCATCCTACAATGTGGCTCAAATTACTTAAGCTCTACTTTACAGATCTCATAAATAACTGCCCCTCCAGTTATGATACTGGCTCTGAAAATTGTTTGCAAGGCTCTCCATTTTTAGCCAGTATTGAGGATGCAGATATACCCATTCGGCATCTGCAGAGGCTGGCTATCTTTCTTCATTTTAAATGTTCTTTTACATTGATCTGTTTGAAAGAATCTGAGCAAGGGTGTCCATGTGCAACAGAAGCTCTCTCTATCACTTCGGGATTACAATTTTGCAGCGAAAAATGCTGTTACACGGGTATATTAGAGCTTTCTGAGTGGCTCAAGAGTTGTGGTTTTCTAGAGAAGTCAATGCACGATGAAGATTACTCAAGATCATGCAGCAGATTTGCTTTATCATTTCTCCAGCTTTATTTGGAGGAGGTACATACCCCTGCTTCGATATGTTTTCTTTTTCCAAAACAGATACTCATTGAAGATCCAAAAAGGTTCAGTAGTTTTTTTTTCCTTTTTTTTCCCTTCCCTACTTGATCAAAATTTTAATTTCTTTACTAATATCCCAGATTTTAGGGCATTATTTTTGTCTTTCTCAAGCACATATTAGGAATTAGCGGGTTTGATGAACTTCGTGTAATTCTTAATAGCGATCAATTCATAATATGTTTTGGAATGGGAGAAACGAAAAACACGTGCAACAGTGTGTTTAGATTAATCGGCTTGTATTGGCTCCCTCATTGAATAGATTCACAAGTAAGAAATTGTGTTTGTCTATCTGATTGAGCTAGCCAACTTCTAAAGAATAACCAAAGTTGATCTGTGTGGTATTGTAATTATAAGTAGAAGCTAAATTAGGTATCTCCCAAAACTCTGCTTCATTTTAAGTGACACTACATTCAGCTGTATTCACTTTTAAACCTGGATAGAGGAATTGTTGGTGGACTATAACAACATTTGTTTAATGAAGTATTGCTGTAATTTTTATCTCCTGAATCTGGAGGTTTTGGTTTTCTAACCATCTGCTAAATATTCATTCTTGGTATATGTAGACACGTAGTTATTGGAATCAATTATATTTGTCATTGTCAACACAAACTTAATGACCAAGGCTTTTGATTTCTCTGTATATAATGTGTGTTAATATTATAAGGTAGTTTTTCTCCTAGGCAATGCTATCTATTGTGCATGGATGATAATCAGATGCTCTTAGTCTTAGGGCATAAATTCAAGTAACATTAAAACATGTACTCCCTCCGCCTTATAATATAAGTCATTCTAGGTTTCTACACTCATATTAAGGTACACCCTAGGTTAGTGTAAAAGTAATAAATATTGTTGGTTATTGAAGCTCTTAAATGTGTTAGCTATTGTAAAATGTCAAACTTACCCTCCTCTTAAATGAGCTAGTAATTTTTTTAGGTGAAAAAGAAATGGCTACACAAGGGTAAAATATGAAGTCTCATAGAAAAAGCATTAATGTACTTCTAAAAAGGTTTAGACATCTCCCTAGAAAACCTAAAGCGACATATATTGTGGGGCCCAAAAAAAAGCCTAGAATGACTTATATTATGGGATGGAGGAGTATTTGTTTTTCTTTTCTTCCTGATTTTGATTTTATAATGGAGTATGCAGTTATGCTTAAATGATGATGTCACAATTTCTATATGGTTGAAGTTTGTAGTCATATTTTTCTGTGGATATCTCACTACCTAACATTGAACTCTTTAAACTGTAGGATGATATGTTCTTCAAAATGCTGTTGTTGCTTCTGGATGCTCCATTCTTTTCATTACCAGAGTAAGCAACTGAACAATTGATCTCCTAACATTTGATGTTATTATGGTTAATAGATAACATTCTCATCGGATTCTTCTGGAAAATTTTCAGACTGGGTAAAGCAGTTGGTGCATCTTCTAGGAAAGTTGAAAGGGATGTGATATACCATATGAAAAACATTTTTGATCCGGTTCATCTTTTTCATTTGTTCCTTTTATTGGTGAGTTTTGCTTGCACTTGTTTGATTCATATTCATTGTATGAAACTAGGGATAATTTCCACTGTCAACTAATCAAATTGTTATATTGATATTTAAATTGTTTATGCTTTGGTATTCTAGATTTTTTTTAGTTTTCTAAATTATTTGGGGTCCAAAAAGTCTATTCTTTGTTTGCAATTTTGCTTGGGAGTTGGAGAAGTGGTACTTAAGAGTGTTCTCCTTGCTGTTCCATCTCAAACACTGGAAAGACACATAATTTGGGTGAGGGCCAGTTAACTGTCCTTATGATTGTAGATCTCCTTTCTGCGTACTGATCTAGTGTGGGCCTTCTATCATCACACACTAATTTATTACTGCTGCCAGAAACTGACACTTCATGACACTTGTGAATATCCTCCCTTCCTCAACTTTGTAACTCAAACACAGAGAATATGCATATAATTTTGATTACTTCTTGGACAAACATGTTTTCATCTGCAATACATGTGAGACATTTGCTTCCACTAGTGAGAATTGTAGAGTATAATAGGATGTCTAACTAGTGAGAATTGTAGAGTATAATAGGTTTAGATTATGTTTTAATACAAAAAGTAAAATATGTTAAATTACTCTGATGAAAGTTGAAGATGCAATTATATTTATTATACAAGTCAAATTGATTAATTTTTAATTCATATGTAAACATTATGTTAATAATACGAGGAACATGTGCATGTGCTCATGCATTTGGTTATACATTTTCATAGTCCTATATGTTGTTGGCAAGCTTACATTATTCTCCCTTTTCAAGTAATCAGCAGAGATATAGTGTAGACACTGATTTTTCCATTCTTGCAGTTACATTATGATCATCTGGTGCTTATCGACCATCTTATTTCAAAAGATACAGGAGTTCAATGTGCACAATATCTTTTAAGGTATGTTCTTTCTGTATCTCTATATAAATTCATGTTTCAGTATCAACTACAGCCCACAGGTACAAACGACGTGCTATTGTTTAGCGATTTCTCCTTCTCTAGTTTGTTGATATAGAAATTGCACATATGTTGCATAGGCACTTATATGATGATACACTTGAATTATGTTCAACACCCTCACCTCCCATTCCCCCCCTCTTTATAGATTTGCTTTGAGATTTATGAAAGGGAAACTTCTTTAAGTGTGTCAAGTCTACATTTTAAATGTCAAGTCTTGCACATCCAATAGCTACTAAATGTCAAGTCTACATTTTAAATTTAATTGAAATTTTGTAGTCCTATATATATTTAACACAATATAATATCATATAAAGTTGAGTGAGCTACTTTAGACTTGTGCTGAATGTGGATACTCTATTCTGTTCGGAACAGATGATCAACTGTCTGAATTGGAAATTTGGAAACGTCATCTCTCCTCTGTCCCCTCCTGTAAGTCGTCCAAATAGTACACTCCATCATTTTACTACCATTTAAGCACCCTAAAGTGAGCTACTTTTAGATTTGTGCTGAAGGTTTATACTTTCTTTTATTCAAATTGGATGATCAATTACCAAGTTGGAAATTTGTACCATTTGATGTGATCTACATCATACAAACTATCCAAAAGAAAAAATTTCAGAAGGTTTCTTACAAGTCTCATCTATATATTAAGTGATCTCAAGAATTCTTTCTTTGATGTGTTGTCACTTGATGGTTGGCTAAGATTTGTTTGAACTTTTTGTGTTTTGTCAGGTCTTATAATGTATATCACAACCAACAATGTGGATTTTTCATTTGGATGGTGAATCATCTGGTCTGAAGTGAGAGTATTTACATTTGCATACATTCGAAAGTAGCCCAGCTCAACTCGTTCTCTCTCTACAATCACACACACATATATGGAAAATATGTTTTTGAGCTGAGGGCTCAGTTTCAATAATGAACTATTCATATGGAGTGAGGAGTGGAAAGGGAGTTTAAAACCCATGTGCTCCTTAAGAAATTGACCTCATTATTATTTCTCACATAAGTATAACTTCTTTTCTGAAAGCAAGCTGCCAGCCCGTGGACAGCAGTCCCTATATATTCACATGCTAACCTATGATATTTACATTCTAAAAAGTTGAAAACTTATTCAGAAGTCCAAGTTAATTTAACTCATATGTACAACAAACACCTAACCAATGGCATTGCATTCTGTAGCTATTGCTTGGATGGATATTTTATGGATGGGTAAATTTCACTTAACCACCCTCAACTTTAGGCTATGACACAACCATCCTAAACTTCTCTTTTGTGAGTCTCATCCATTTTCTCCGTTACCTATCTACTTGGCAAAGAAAAACTTTACTTAGACCCCTTATTTGACTGTGGTTTTGCATTAAGCCCTCTAACTAATTTAACTTTAAACCCTTTATATCCAAAAAAATCCTATTAACTCCTCAAGTTAATATGTAAATATAAACTTGATAAAATATCTTGCATTCCATAACAATTGCGCATCCTAGCCATAAAATAGTAGATATGTATAAAATACAATACCTTTTTTAATTAAAAAATATATACGTTCTAAGGAGAAACAGTCCAATTATTTTAGAACTTGTTTTTATAAATAAGTACTTGTTAGTGATGCGGTTTGTTTTTGGTCGCAGTGTGGATGCACCAGGTGTGAGTTCGGACTCAATTTGTAATGAGGGAAGAGTACGGTGCCAGACGGTGAGCGAGGGGCTCGCTTCGGCGCTTGAGGATCGGCTCGGATGGCCTCGCCTCGAGTACCTGCAGACGGTCCTGAAACACTGGGGTTTATTCCGGTGGCGGACCCTCCGACGATCTAGTCAGTCTCTGTGAGAGAGTAGCAGTAACTAGGGAATTTAGGTGGCAAAAAATTGATTACCTGAAAAGGTGGGTGAGGGTCTGGTATTTATAGGGAATCCCAACCGGGTTTGGGTCCGCTTGGGGGCTGGGTCTGAACCCAAAAGCCCATGGGCCTGACGTGGCAGGAGGTCCAGGGGGTTTAGGGCGGACGTGGCAGTGCCAAGAGTGGTATAGGGCTGACGTGGCAAAGCCCTAGGTGGTATTTGGAGCTGACATGGCTGATCATGGGGCTCCTGTGCCTCTGGGAGAATCGGATGGCCTAGGTTGTGCTAGGTCATCTTCATTCTTTACCAGGCTGGGCGGACGGCCCGTGGGGCTGTCGCGGATCGGAGGCCGAGGGCCATCGAGGCTCGTCGGATACGAGGAGACCAGTTCTGTGGGGGTGAATTTACGGCTCGGTGCCGAGGCTGTAGTGGTCTGGGGCCGAGCCGGATTGATTTTTATTTTCCTTTTCGGGTGAGCCATCCTGGGCCTTGGCTGGGCCCCAGGCCATTTTTACCCTACCACACAAGCCCCCCACTCCTGCGGGGATGCGGGAGTTAGCCGTGGAGGAGTGTTTATGGTCGTGAAAATGGGATGACAAATCGTTGGGCCTTCATGAGAAGGCTACCCTGGTACCAGACCGAACCTCGAGCTGGTGAGGGATTATGGGTCGGCAAGGGTGATGGCGATCCGTTGAGCCTTCCTGAGAAGACTACCCTGGTGCTAGACCGAACATCGAGCTGGCGAGGGATTATGGGTCGGCCAGGGTGATGGCGAGCCGTTGAGCCTTCCTGAGAAGACTACCCTAGTGCTAGACCGAACCTCGAGCTGGCGAGGGATTATGGGTCGGCAAGGGTGATGGCGAGCCGTTGAGCCTTCCTGAGAAGATTACTCTGGTGCTAGACCGAACCTCGAGTTGGCGAGGGATTATGGGTCGGCAAGGGTGATGGCGAGCCGTTGAGCCTTCCTGAGAAGACTACCCTGGTGCTAGACCGAACCTCGAGCTGGCGAGGGATTATGGGTCGGCAAGGGTGATGGCGAATCGTGGTGCCTTAGAAGGTTTGAGCGGGGTGGCCTGCTGTCTTTGCGGAGCATTGAAGGCGCTCCGGGATCTGTGCAATGTTCCAATTTCCTAGGGGCATTAATGGCGCCGCCTAATAAATGCATGGCGCATGGGCTTCCGTCGTTTGGCTTTCCCAATGTCATAATGGCCGGTCTATGGGGGAGGTTATAAATACCCCTCTCCCCACAGCGGGTTTGATCACAGCAAGGGTGGTCCATCGGCCATCAGATGTGTCTGCTTTGGCGGACGTCTGTCTCTTGCAAAATTTTGACCCTGAGAGCATTGGACGGGTGGTCACTCTATTGCCTTGTTCTTCTCTCGTTCCTGACGGCCTCGATGTGAGTGTCAGGGTCGGGGGAGAACAAGGCAGAAGAGATGGCGGCCGTAGTCCGGGCTCGGGGGTCAAGGTACTGAAAGGTTTTAACCCTGGGGACCTCGGACTGGTGGTAACTTTGCTGTCTGGATCCTTTTTCGGTTCGGACGGCCTTGACACGGCTGTTCGCCCGAGAAAGATCCGGACGGGAGGGGTATCAACCGAATTCCGGACCTGGGGCTGAGGAGCCTCGGATAGATGGGTCGTCTCCGATCTCTGTCTTCCTTCTGGTGCTGACGGTTTCTGATGGTCTATTAGCCCAGAGGAGTTAGGGATCGGAGGTGGGCCGATCTGCTTTCCGATAGGGTCCCAGGCGATGGTGGCTTTTCTCCCACCCTCGAACAGTTCGGGGTTTCGGCTGCCGAGGCCGTAAGCCCCGAGCTGCTCGCGGGTGAGAGGGGAGCCGACCGAGCCCTGGAGCCCGGGGCGCTTGTCTAAGGACGGCGCCTTAAGTCTAAGCAAAAAAATTTCTCCGCTGAACACTTTATCCGAACCGACCCCTGTGTGGGTCAGCAGCGCCCGTTTCGAGAATGACGTGGCGCAATTCTATTGGTGGCAGACGCGCGCTATTCGAGGAATAGTAATGCAAAAATCGAGGCGTCATTTCTCCCTCTATAAATATCCCCCCTTCTCTATTCTGTTTATTTCTCTCCTGCTGTCTACTTAAAAAGAAATCAAACACTTCAGCGCTCGGCTTGACTGTTTAGCAGCACCGGCTCGTCAGTCCGAGACAACTCAAAGGTTAGTTTGTAAGTTTCTTTTGTTAGGCGCAGATGTCTAGGGCTCAGTCTGGCTCGTCGGTGTCGACGTCGAGGGGGGAAGGGAACCCTGTCTCAAAATCGACCTCGTGGGAGGAGCCAGTGTGCGAGGAGGAGTCAGTACATGATGAGAAGCCTTCCGATTCGACTTTGTGGGAGGAGCCAGTAAGCGAGGAGGAGCCGGTGTACAATGTGAGGCCGTTACGCTCCCGGAAACCTTTCGTGGTGGAGAGTAGCGAATCTGAGGAGGCAAGCGACAGTTCGGACGAAGTCCAGATTCTAGAGTCGACTTCCGAAGAGGAGGGTGGCCCAGAAGAGGGTTAAGCCGAAGGGGCTCGGATAGGAGGTGCGGGGGGGAGATCCACAGGTTAGGGTGTGGGTTCGAGCTCCACGCCGACCGGTCTGGGGCGATTATCTACGAAAATTTTGCCGCACTGCCCCACTTTTTGAAAATATTTAGCGATATGCCATACTTCCCAAAACAATTAGCGATATGCCCTTGTTAAGGACACGTCAGCAAGAAACGTTATTGTGAAAAACGGCATAGGTTATTTCCATGCCGTTCTTCCTAATAACGGCATCTGTTTGAAAAAAAAATTGCATGCCATTATTTGGAATAACGGCATCAGTATATTTGTCTTACAAGTGTGAATCTTCTAAGTTTAAAAAGTTCTAAGTGTGAAAAAAACTTATAAACAATGCCGTTATCCTGAATAACGACATTCGAATGCCTGATGCCGTTATTGGAGATAACGGCATCAGTTATATATCAATATGCACTCTTGCCGTTGTTTGGAAACAGAAAGAATTGATAAAAAGTATAAAAAAAAATATAGGAATAACGGCATCAGTTATATTTTTTTTTATACTTATTCATCAGAGAGGATGAATAATAAGTTACTTTTCCATTAAAAAAATTTATAACTGATGCCGTTATTCCAAATAACGGCATCAGTATTGAGAATGCCGTTATTTGGAATAACGGCATCTGTTATAAAGTTTTTCATACTTGCAATTTTTTCTCTAAGTGTAGACTACAAGCTCTCGAAAAACAAAACAACCTATGCCGTTATTCCAAATAACGGCATGCAATTTTTTTTCCAAACAGATGCCGTTATTGGGAAGAACGGCATGGAAATAACCTATGCCGTTTTTCCCAATAACGTTTCTTGCTGACGTGTCCTAAACAAGGGCATATTGCTAATTGTTTTGGGAAGTGGGGCATATCGCTAAATTTTTTCAAAAAGTGGGGCAGTGCGGCAAAATCTTCATTATCTACCCCCTCGCCGGAAAGAGCCAAGAAGAAGAGGGTTCCGAAGAAGAAGGGGTCGAGGACCGGTGGCTCGAGCTAGGCGCCCGTTCACCGCAACTTAATGACAGGGACACCCGTACAACCGAAGCCGTTCCGTCGGTACCCCGACGACCTTTCCGATAAGGAGCTTTTTGGGGTCCAGCCGTCTTCGCCGAGCCGGAAGAGGGTGAAGATGGACACGCTTCCGACCGTCTTGGAGGCTGGTGACTTGGAGATTTTGCAGTTGGCGTACCACATAGGGTCCGGCTACGAGCTCATGTTGCCGAACTCTACCCTGCGCCCGACCGACCCCCTGCCTGCTTGGTACTGCGTCTTCCCAGTGGACGCCTTCATCTCTGGACTGAGGCTGCCGGTCCATCCGTTTGTTCGGGAGATGTTGAATTGGGCGTCCCTGGCGCCGATGCAGTATGGGCCGAACTCCTGGAAGCAGATCATCTGCTTCGTGCTGTTGTGCGAGGAGCAGAAGGTGCCCCTTCGGTTGGGCGTGTTCCGGGCGATGCTGGGGATCAGCTCGACGGGGGAGTCGGAGGGTGTTTATTATATCTCGCCTCGGAGTAAGGGGAAGGTCGTCCATGGTCACCCGGACTCCATCAAGGAGTGGAAGAAAAAATATTTGGTGATCCGGAGTGAGGAGCCTTGGGACATCCCTACTCGATGGAACCATTTTAAGCCGAGCTTCAAAGCGCCGAGGCCAAGGGACCTGACGGCCGAGGAGTGGAGGTTTGTTGAGCGCCTCCGTCTGTCGCACAGTATCAGTTGGCCGAAGGTGACGGAGGGTCACCTGGCGAGCGTCCGACAGAGCCCGGCCGTGCTTTGTATGTAGTTGTTTCTTTTCTCTCGGTCTTATTGCTCTTTTGCGCTCATTGTTCTTAATGGATCTTTTCGCAGGTATGGATCCCGAATCGATCAAGGCAAAGAGGCTCGCCATGAAGAAGCAGAAGGCCGAGACGAAGGGGGACGCGATGAAGACGAGGGGGTCGTCCCAGGTGGTCTCCGAGGTCCCAGACGAGCCTCCGGCAAAGAGGACACGCTCAGAGACGGGCAAGGTGGTGGTTGCTCGGAAGAGCTCGGACCAGGGCGAGGCCGCTGATCTTGACAAGGGGAAGGGTCCCCTGGTGGGGTCAGAGGTAGAGGAGAGGTTGTGGCGACCGTGGGTGCTGGGTTGGTCGATCCGTGAGGGTGACAGCTTAACCCGAGGGCGCCAGGCCGTCGAGGTGGCGGATAAGCTGGCGACCCCCCGGGACCGCGCGGAGATGAATGCCGAGACCCTGGAGGATGCGTACACTCGCCTAGCGCAGGCTAATGTGCTGGTAAGTCTGCCAACCCCACTTGCCTTGTCATTACGTCGTAAAGGAGGCTTTCTTAGTAGTGCTTGGTTACTGCAGGCGACCGTGCAGGGGGCCCACGTGAGAGGCCTTTATGAGGCGGCCTTGAAGCGGGAGCGAGACCGGGCTGACAAGGCCTTGCAAGAGATGAAGGAGATGAAGATAGAGCTCGAAGGCTCGCATCAGAGGGAGCAGAAGATGAAGACCGAGTTCGACGCCAAGGAGGCGGAATGGGGGAAGAAGATGGCGGCTCTGAAGAAGTTCGCCAAGGAGAAGGAGAAGTTGACTGAGGCGGGTCAGAACATGGTGATCAAGGCCCAGGACGAGTGCTATGCGAAGGCCCTCAGTCACGTGAGGCATTTCTACTCGACCATCGACCTGTCCAACTTCGACTACGACATGGAGATCGAGGGGACACCGAAGACCCCTAACGAAGAAGGGCCCGTTGATGATCCGGCTGCCGACCTCCCCGTGAACCCGGCCGATGTTGAGGTGGGAAAATAAGTTGTATAGTTTTGTCTTTCTTTTTCCATCTCTCGATTGTATTTGCCTACCGCGGACTGGCCACCGCATTTTTTGTATGAAGTAATTCCATTTATAAACGAGAATTTTTGACTGGCCAAGTGTTTTGACCTCGGAAATTTCCGAACCTCCTTGCTTGTGTGTTTTGAGTGGGCTGGTTCTCTTGTAGGTTACGGCTCCCCTTCCCGAGGTGGACCCCCGTCGTTCCGACGTGGCGTGGCTCCGGAGCAAGGTTGAGGCCCTGGAGGCCACGTTGGTTCGCTACCGAAAGGGGGCTCGTGACAATGATGCGGCCTTTAACTATTATCGGAACAAGTCTGAAGCCCTAAGTGAGGAGGCGAGCCGACTGAGGAGGGCGATGGTGGATCGGGACCTCGGGAGTGTCGGTCTTGGATATACCATGTCGAGTGCATCGGTGCAGAGGCCCTCCTCTGAGAGGCTACTTTGTGATGTCATCGTGGAGAAGGAGATGGAGATACACCGTTACAAGACGATGCTGGGTGTCTCGGCATCCTCCTCGGGAGGTCGGCGAGCGGAGGGGGTTCCCTCTGCGTTACGGCTGCTGGAGCGTGTGCGACCAGTTGATGCCCAAGGCTCCGTGGCTGGTGTGTCGACCGTGGCTGAGCCTAAGGACCACCATGACGAGGAGAGGGCTCCTAGTCGTTCGGTCGGAGTGGTCCCACCATTCGTCGGACCCGAGGGGCCCTAAGATGGCGGCTTCCTTCAGTTTGAGATAAGTGGAGTGGTCCTGTAACGGTCTTTGTTTGTTTTTTCAGAACTAATAAGGGAGTATGAATAAAGAATTCTTTTCATTCTTTGCTCTGGTCAATAGTGTAGTGAATGATGGCGGAGGTGAGGTTCGGCCCCGTCGATCCGTGAGGGATCGGCGCGGGGCATTAGGAAGACTCCCTGACCTGAAGCCGAGTCGGACCTACCGAGACGTTGGGGGCGATACCGAAGTGGGGACTCGGGTGCCGATCCCATTGTCCGGTGTTAGGTCGGGACTGCCAAGGCGTTTGGAGTTTGACAAAAAGAGATTTCTTTCATATATGATAGGGAAGGTCGCTAAAACGGCCCTTTACACATGAAAGCTTACAAAAAATATTATTTACATTAGCCAAGCTAGAACCTATGTTCGCTCTTCCAGGAACTTTATTAGGTGCTCGGCGTTCCAGGGTCGGCTGATCAGCCGGCCGTCCATATCTGCCAGTCGGTACGTACCAGGGCGTACAGCCTCGACTACACGGTATGGGTCTTCCCAGTTGGGAGCCAATTTCCTCTTCTTGGTTGGGTCGGAGACGGACAGTTTTCGTAACACGAGGTCCCCCGCCTTGATGTTTGTGGGGCGGACCTTCTTGTTGTAAAACTTCTCGATACGTTGTTGGTAGATGCTTCTTCGGATTGAAGACTTCTCTCTGACCTCGGCGACGAGGTCCAGGTTGGCCCTCAGGCCGGATGAATTGTCAGCTTCGTCGAAGGCCATGATACGGGGAGAAGGCAGGCCGACCTCGACGGGGATAACTGCCTCTGTCCCATAGGTCAGACTGAACGGCGTCTCCCCCGTGGGGATCCTCTTGGTGGTTCGGTGCACCCAAAGCACGCTAGGCAATTCTTCGACCCACAGCCCTTTGGGGGAACTGTCGAGGCGCTTTTTGAGGCCGTCGAGGATTTGCCTGTTCGCGTTCTCCACTTGGCCGTTGGACTGAGGGTGGCAAATAGCGGAGAAACGCTGCTGGATGCCGATGTCTGCGCAGAAAGTTTGAAAGTTTTGACCTTGAAATTGGGTTCCGTTGTCCGTGACGAGGACCCGAGGGATTCCGAACCGGCAAATGATGTTCTTCCAAAAGAATTGTTGTACTTGGCGCTCGGTGATGCTGGACAGAGGCTCGGCTTCGAGCCACTTGGTCAAGTAGTCGATGGCGACTATCAAGAATTTCTTTTGCCCTACCGCTACGGGGAAGGGGCCCACAAGGTCCATGCCCCACATGGCGAATGGCATAGGGCTAGTCAGGGATCGGAGATTGGCTTGAGGAAGCCTCTTGATAGGGGAGAACCTTTGGCATGGGCCGCACCTCTTGACTAGGTCTTGCGAGTCTTGGAGCATGGTCGGCCAATAGTACCCCTGATTCAGGGCCTTCCGAGCAAGTGTCCTGCTCCCCATGTGGCATCCGCCGATCCCCTCATGAAGATCTTTTAGAGCGTAGCTGGCCTCGTCGCTGGTGAGACAGCGGAGGTATGGTTTGCCGTCGGCCAAGGTGTATGAGCGTTTGAAGAGGATGTCATCCATCATGACGAACCTTTCTGTTCGGACCCTGACCCGTCTGGCCTCGGCCCAGTATTTAGGAAGCTCGGCATTAATTAAGAATCTCCGGATGGGAGTGGTCCAGTCGTCTGGACTGGCAACGCCTTGCACACACATCGCCTCCTGGTCTTGGTCATTGATACTTGGCTTTAGGAGGATTTCTATGAGCACCGTCTGATCGAGACCCTCGAAGGAGGAAGAGGCGAGTTTGGACAACGCGTCTGCTTGAGCGTTCTGCTCCCTATGGACTGATAACCGTGGCGCAGTCGAAGGACGCCAGGAGACGTTGGACCACCGCCAAATACCTCATCATGCGATCATCGCGGGCTTCGTATTCTCCAGTGATCTGATTGACCACGAGCTGAGAATCGCTGAAGGCCCGGATTTGCTTAGCTCCGGCTCGATGTGCTAGGGTCAATCCGACGACCATGGCCTCGTATTCCGCCCGTTGTTGGAGGCCAAAAAGTTGAGGCGGAGGGAGTATTGAAGTAGGAATTGGTCGGGGCCACGAAGGATGATGCCAGCCCCACTCCCCGTTTCGCATGATGATCCATCGACAAAGACCTCCCAGGTCGGATCTGAGTTCTCGATGCTGGGCTGCTTGGAGACGGTGCACTCAGTTATGAACTCGGCAAGGGCCTGCCCTTTGATGGCCGTCCTCGGCTGGTAGCTGATGTCGAACTGACTCAGCTCAATTGACCACTTGACTAAGCGGCCGGAGTTTTCGGGCTTGTGAAGGACAGTTTTCAGTGGCTGGTCGGTCAGTACTTGGACGGAGTGGGCCTGGAAGTAAGGACGAAGCTTTCGGGCTGCCATGACCAAAGCATAGGCCACCTTCTCTATCTTTGCGTACCTCGTCTCGGCGGGGAGCAGGACTTTGCTCACATAGTACAATGGTCTCTGGACCCCATCTTCCTTTCGGACGAGGACGACGCTGAGGGCGCTATCCGAGGCGGACAGGTAGAGCCATAGTGGTTCGCCCGGCTCGGGCTTGCTGAGGAGAGGAGGGTTGGCGAGGTACTGCTTCAGCTGTTCGAAGGCTTCTTGTTGATGGTTACCCCACTCGAAGCCCTCTTTTCCACGCAGGGCCTTGAAGAAGGGGAGAGATTTCTCCCCTGACTTGGAGAGGAAACGGCCGATTGCAGCCAACCGGCCTGTAAGCCTTTGAACCTCCTTGACATTCTGGGGCGGGGCCATGTCAA
Organism: Hemerocallis citrina; assembly: GCA_017893485.1. Classification (NCBI taxonomy): domain Eukaryota; kingdom Viridiplantae; phylum Streptophyta; class Magnoliopsida; order Asparagales; family Asphodelaceae; genus Hemerocallis; species Hemerocallis citrina. Next base: position 57,669,385 of record CM030361.1, read on the forward strand.
TAATAGCTTAGATTTTCTCGGGGTTCGCCTTGATGCCGCGCTGGCTGACGATGAACCCCAGGAATTTCCCAGTGGAGACGCCGAAGGCGCACTTAGCCGGGTTGAGCCTCATGTTGTGATGCCGGAGGACTCCGAAGGCTTCCTCGAGGTCGGCGACGTGGTCCGGCCCGGCCCGGCTTTTGACGAGCATGTCGTCGACATAGACTTCCACGTTGCGGCCGATTAGGTCTTTGAAGATTCTGTTGACGAGCCATTGGTATGTGGCTCCGGCATTTTTTAGCCCGAAGGGCATAACGCGGTAGCAGAAAAGACCTTGGTCGGTGACGAACGAGGTCTTGGAGATGTCCGTTGGAAACATCCGGATCTGATTGTACCCCGAGAATGCGTCCATGAAGGACAGTAGCTCATGCCCCGAGGTTGCGTCGATTAAAGCGTCGATGCGGGGGAGGGGAAAAGGATCTTTCGGACATGCTTTATTTAGATCTGTGAAGTCAATACAGATCCGCCAGCCCCCGATTGCCTTCTTCACCATGACGACATTAGCCAACCACTCGGGGTAGCTGACTTCCTGAATAAATCGAGCAGACAATAGTTTGTCGACCTCTGTCTTCACAATTTGCTGCCTCTCCGGGGCGACTTTGCGCCTCTTTTGGACGACCGGCTTAGAGTCCGGGATGACGCTCAGCCGATGCATGATCAAGTCTTCGGAGATCCCGGGCATGTCGGAGGGCTTCCAGGCGAAGAGATCAACGTTGCGGCGGATGCAGGCGATTATGCCTGGCTTCAAGTCCTCGGGGAGCGAGCGGCTCACCCGGAACCATTTCGATTAATCCTCGGCGCCAAACGGGACCTCCTCAAGCTTGTCGACAGGCTCGGGAGTGGGTCTGTCCCTCTCGGGTTCAAGCTCAACGGCGTCGAGGGGGAACACACCCCCTCCGACGGCGGTCATGTAGCACGACCGCGCTGCTTCTTGGCTACCTCGGACGATGCCGACCCCTTGCGGGGTGGGAAATTTAAGTTTCAGATGGTAAGCCGAAGGTACCGCTTGAAGGGAGCACAGTCCGGGTCGGCCGAGAATGGCGTTGTAAGCCGCCTTGACGTTTACCACCATGAAGTCCATGGACTCGGTCCTCTTGACAGGAGCCGATCCTGCGGTTACGTCGAGAGTAACAATCCCTTCTATTACGATAGGGACGCCAGAGAACCCATGCAAGGTGTATCCAGCTGGCTTGAGTTTGCCTCTGGGCAGCTTGAGATTCTCGAAGGCTTCGAGGAAGAGAATATTTACCGAACTGCCGTTGTCGACGAGGATTCGGCGAACCTCACAATTAGCCATGTGGAGGCCAATGACGAGGGCGTCACAACGAGGGAGGCGAACGCCTTCGAGGTCCTCTCCGGAGAAGGAGACAGGCACCGGTTGCAACCTGGGCGAGGGGTTGTCTTGGACAGCATTCACCTCTCGGATGAAGACTTTTCGGGAAGTATTTAATTCTCCCCCCATTGGCCCCCCGTGGACACAGTGCAAGATGAATGGCGTATCCGCGGCTCCTTCGGGCGAGCGATCCCGATCCTGGATGCGGTTCGGGATGGGGATCGGAGGCGAAAGCCTCCGGTTCCTTGTATCCCGCCGATCCCGTGGGCCTTCTCTGGTGAATTCTCGGAGGTACCCTCGTGAGATGAGGGCCTCAATCTCGTCTTTCAGGGCCCGACATTGGTCGGTTTCGTGCCCATGATCTCTGTGGAACCGGCAGTAGAAGCGCTGATCTCGCTTCTTGTTGTTGTTTGGTCGGGGAGGTAGTCGGACAAGGCCTTTGTCTTCGATTTCTAAGAGGATAGCGGACACGTTATGTGTCAAGGGAGTGTACCTTTCGAAGCGAGGGACTGGAGGTGCCCTCTTCGCGTCGACCCCTTCCTTTGCTGTTTTCTTGGCAGGTTCGGCCTCATCGACCCTGCGCTTGCTCTTCCCCACGACTTCTTTGCTGCCCTCTGGGTTCAGAGCTTCTTCAGCTCGTATGTACTTCTCGACTCGGTTGAGAATGTCGGGGAAGTCCAGAGGTGGCTTCTTTGCCAGGGAGACCTCCAGCTGGTTGTGCCGGACATTGTGTCGGAAGGCAGCTGAGGCGACCCCGGCGTCAAGGGCAGAGACGGATCTTGCCTCAGTCGTGAACCTCTTGACGAAGTTACGGAGCGACTCCCCTTCCCTCTGACTGAGGTCGAGCAGGGAAGCGCTCGTCCTTTCGGCCTTCCGGCTAGTGATGAAGTGAGTCAGGAAGCTGGCTTCCAGCTGGTCGAACGAGAAGATCGAGCCAGGGGAGAGTTTGGAGAACCAATCCCTGGCCGGACCCCGGAGGGTGGCCGGGAAGGCTCGGCACAGCAGGGGATCCGAAGCGCTGTGAATCATCATGAGGATTTTAAAGTCCTCCATGTGATCAGCTGGATCACCCTCGCCGTTGTAAGTCTCGAACTGCGGAGGCCGGAAGTTCCGGGGGATCTCCGCTTCTATGATGTTGACAGAAAATGGAGGTCGAGAGGGCCCACGTCCTTGGACTAGGTTGGGATTCCCGTCGCCGATGCGCTCGATTCGATTCTCCATCTCTAGGAGGCGTCGGAGCAGCTCGTCTGCGCGCTCCGGAGGGGGAGTCGGCGCACGAGTGTGACTTCTCCCTTCGCTTATTTGAGGGGGTCGGCCATAGGTCGCGGACCTAGGCGCTCCATGGAGGGCCTCCATGATTTCATCTCTGAAGCTTCTGAACTCGCCCCTGGTGACCGCGCCATGGTCGGAAGGGTCGGGTCGGGGCGTAGGAATTCGGCCGATGCGGCTGAGTGCCGACGGCCTGTCCCCTTGCGCAGGCCTGGAATGGTTCGGTGCCGAGTTGGGAGCGGTCCCTCCCCTAGCCTGGCTAGCCCTTCTGTTCTGAATGACCCGACGAAGGTCGGCTTCGGCGACGCGTGAAACGCTTCGTTGGGGTCCGGGGTTCGCCCCCGGATTATTGGATGCTTGCCCTCCGTCGAGGGCCCCCTCGAGAGGAGGCCCGTCTGGTCGGGCGGAACGGGCCGATCTTCGCTCTCGGGGAGCCATGGGAGATCGGGTCGAGGGAGAGCGTCGGTGGCGAGGCTCGGACTGTCGTCCGCACTGGATAAAGGTTTCCCACAAACGGCGCCAACCTGATGCGGTTTGTTTTTGGTCGCAGTGTGGATGCACCAGGTGTGAGTTCGGACTCAATTTGTAATGAGGGAAGAATACGGTGCCGGACGGTGAGCGAGGGGCTCGCTTCGGCGCTTGAGGATCGGCTCAGATGGCCTCGCCTCGAGTACCTGCAGACGGTCCTGAAACACCGGGGTTTATCCCGGTGGCGGACCCTCCGACGATCTAGTCAGTCTCTGTGAGAGAGTAGCAGTAACTAGGGGAATTTAGGTGGCAAAAAATTGATTACCTGAAAAGGTGGGTGAGGGTCTGGTATTTATAGGGAATCCCAATCGGGTTTGGATCCGCTTGGGGGCCGGGTCTGAACCCGAAAGCCCATGGGCCTGACGTGGCAGGAGGCCCAGGGGGTTTAGGGCGGACGTGGCAGTGCCAAGAGTGGTATAGGGCTGACGTGGCAAAGCCCTAGGTGGTATTTGGAGCTGACATGGCTGATCATGGGGCTCCTGTGCCTCTGGGAGAATCGGATGGCCTAGGTTGTGCCAGGTCATCTTCATTCTTTATCAGGCTGGGCGGACGGCCCGTGGGGCTGTCGCGGATCGGAGGCTGAGGGCCATCGAGGCTCGTCGGATACGAGGAGACCAGTTCTGTGGGGGTGAATTTACGGCTCGGTGCCGAGGCTGTAGTGGTCCGGGGCCGAGCCGGATTGTTTTTTATTTTCCTTTTTGGGTGAGCCATCCTGGGCCCTGGCTGGGCCCAAGGCCATTTTTACCCTACCACAGTTAGAAATAGTTCGAAAAGTGGGAGGTGTAGAGTGGAAAAATTGGATTAAAAGGGGCTCATGCAATATCACAAATAAAACAAGAGAACTAAACAACATTTTGCTTGATGTTATTTTCTGTCTTTTTTCCTAATCTACCCTTCTATGCACACCACTACTGCCACCACTATTAGCACTTTCCTATCTTCCCATTCAACTTTATTTTACCCAAAAAATATACATATTTTAAGTCAAGATTAACTTACTAGTTTATCACAATGGGTTTTTATTTCCATTCAACTTTATTTTACCCAAAAAATATACATATTTTAAGTCAAGATTAACTTACTAGTTTATCACAATGGGTTTTTATTTTATTTTATTATCATATGTAATATAAAGGGTTTTTATAAATATTTTTGATAATGAAATGTTAAAGTGCAATTAGTAAAAGGGCCTAGCACAATTACAGTTAGATGAGGGGCCAGTAAAAATTTCCCTTTAGCCCAATAGCTAGATAACAGAGGGGGTGGACGTGTTACTAACGGAATGAAATTTCAGGGTGGTTAAGTGTCACAAAAGAAGAATAGGGTCGTGATGTACCATAGCCCAATTCTTCAGGGTGGTTTCGTGAAATTTATCCTTTATCAATATGTACTGGATATATCCATCTCAAATTCAATCCTTAATTCTTATCAACACATATATAGTCATCTTCGAATGATATATTCCTCTTTTACAAGGTTCACGATTCAGTTCTATGTAGGATAATGACTGTAATATTCTAAATGTGAATATAATAGAAGGCTAGAGTAGAATAGGTTTTTGGTATTTTATCTTCTTTTCTTTCTCCACCAAAAAGAAAAAAGAAAAAGGTTGTATATTGATGAGGACATCAGTTTGAGACGATTTGGGCGCTTCGTTCAGCGCCGACATCGTCTAGGATGGCTACTCCAGTAGCATAGTTATCTTTATTCCAGCAATTTTTATTTTTTTGGGCGTTTTAGCCATATGTAGTAATTTTGCAATTTGCACCCTTTATTTTCTGCATTAGAATATTTTGGAGATTTTGTTTTGAGCCTATATGTAGGCTTTGAGAATGACCAGAAGGTATGCTATTATTGATTAAAAAATTACTGTGTTGAATTGTTGCTCTGCATTCTTTTTTTTGTGTGTGAGACCATAAAAAATTAGTAGGGTTTGTGAGAAACCCTAAATTCCCCACTCCTTATTCACAACCACCATTTCCTTCTTCTTCTTCTTCATCTTCTTTTATTGACTCCGAAACCCGAGCCCTCTCTCTCCTCCCTCCTACCCCTCTTCCCAAACCCAACACCTCGAGCCCCTCTTTCCTCCCTCCTGCTCCCTCTTCCCGAACCAAACAACCCGAGCCCCTCTCTCCTCTCTCCCGCTCCCTCATCCCGAACCCAACAATCCCGACACCTTCACTCTCCACTTGTAGTTGGCATCTCCTCCAATACCAGTCGACCACCCCTCGACTTCTTCCTCCTCCTCACCTCCATCCCGACTGCCATCTCCCCCTTACCACTGCTTACCACACCTGAAACCCTCCACTCCAAATCCCAAACTTTCAATTCAAAATTCTAAACCCTTATTCCTAAATCTCCTATTCAATTCCTAACCTTAATCTTCATATCAAGAGAATGATTTTCGGGGGAGTACAGTGCTATGGATTGCAACGATTGGTATCTTCTTTCTTCATCAGTGGCAACGACCCGTTCATCGAACCTCAATAATTTCTTTCCACTCTTTAATTATTTGTGATACTACCAATCTTCTCTAGAATATTATCTGCATTTACTGTCGTCCACAAATATTGAGTGTGTACTACAGACTTGCTAATTAGAGTATGAATCTTTATTGCATATCTTACATGCTAAGAACGATTAAGTATAATTGTTGATTGTTAGACGTAAATCTTTAATTGACCTTATTAAACTTATTTCAATTTTTGAAAATCCATCAAACCAATTAGTAGTTTTAAATTTTAACTTAATCGGTATTACATGTTGGTAAATTTAATCTTTTAATATTTTTAGAAATTCTCTACTTAGGGTTAAGTTACATTATTTTGGTATCAGAGCGAAGGTTTTAAAATCCTAGTTCTTGCATCATTTAGTCATAATTTGTGCATTCATTTAGGAACCATTCTCGCACCATTTTAAAAAATCTGCTTTCATTTTAGGGTCATTTTTAGATTATTTCTGATATGAAAATACATCATTTTAGGTGCATTTAGGATACGTTTTCCAAAATTTCTGCAAGCACACGACCCCATAACCCCTAGTTTTCTACCTTTGGTGAATGCATCTTTGCAGCACCATCACGAATCCTGAAGAGCCTTTCTTGTCTCTCCCAAACTACCAAATTAGGAATCCTAGAAATCAGCGAGCCCCTCCTCGAATTGAAATGGATAACTCTTATATTTCCACTACCCTCGCTGCCACTCAAGCAATTTTTATCAATATCAATCAGAGACTTGAGAAAGTAGAATTGAATCAAAATATTGCCCCTGAGCTATATCGTCAGATGCCTCAAGGAAATGATCGTCACGTTTGACGTCAAGATCGTGATCCTAATGAACAATACAAAAAGAACGTCAAGGTTGACGTCTCCCACTTTGAAGGCCACATGGAACCCCAAGCTTATCTCGATTGGATCCGTGTCATGGACCACTACTTCGTGTGCTTTGACATGAGCGAAGCCCCGAAGGTCAAATTTGCCAAGATGAAATTGACTGGAAAAACTCAACAACACTGGATAAATTTTGAACATACCTGCAGAGGCCGAGGCCTGACACCCATAACCACTTATGACTTATGTACTATTATCGTTTCACACCCGATTGCTAGATTCGTAGAACCAACTCTATCAAGAAAGCAAATCTACCCAATAGTATGTTGATAAGTTTGACGACTTCCTTATTCGGTGTAATGCCTTAGGTAAAGAGAGCGAAGAGCAAACTCTCTCTAGGTTCAGAGCTGGACTATGAGCCGATCTTATGAACGATCTAATTCATAGAAATGTGGACTCATTGGCAGCAGCTTATGCCCTGTGCTCGATATGGATCCCCTCAAAGCAAGTTTTTCCTACAAGTCCAGCGATTCAAGAGATCATTCTTCTAGAATGACCTCTACTAAGCCATCTAGGCCTGAGCCCTCCTCTTCTCAGTACCCCAACAAATCTTTTCCAAGCCAGCCTACTTCAAATTTCTATCCACCTAGAAATGACAATACGGGTAAGAACATTGAAAGATACGACTCTAAGATTGATCATCTCACTAAGTGCTATAAATGCAAGGGATACGGTCATGTTGCTGGCAACTATCCCAACCCTAGTAGGACAACATCGTAGAAGGTACCGATGTTATTGCTGATGAGCCCGACAATGAGTTTACCTATGAACCTCATGTAAGTGATGACTTCGGTGAAGAAGAGGATGACCAGCCTCTCAACTGTATTTGGTCGATCCAATCACCTTCATTGAATGTACCTGAGTTACCATTTCCTTCCCAAGTCACTTGGCAGCCCATAGATTTTATCCCTATGTTAGCAAATCATAAAGTCTCAGAGTCTGCATCCACATTTGCATCTTGTATTCATAATTTGTATAGAGAAATTTTCAAGAAAATTAATGAGAATAATTTCAACTACAAGTTAATAGCAGATACTAGAAGGAAAGTTTATTTTTTTAATGTTGGTGACGAAGTGATGGCTCGGATTCATCTAGAACGGCTTCCAGCTGGATCCGTTAAGAAATTGAATGCACGTGCTGCAGACACATTTAAAATTTTGCATAAAATCAATGATAATGTCTATGTCGTTGACCTTTCTAAGGCATAAGTAAGATTTTCAATATTGAGGATCTAGTACTTTATAAATGCCCAAAATTTAACCCTAGAAACTCCTTTATAGATGAGCCTACCCTGCAGCCTAATGGTGAGATTCCACATTTACCCCTCTACTGATACTATTTACTTACCGACAGAAAAATTAGATAATATTTTAGATGATCAGATAATTTCTACTAGAGATGGTAGTATTCATAGATATTTGGTGATATGGAAGAACAAACCGGATTTAGAGAACACTTGTAGTGATCGTGAACAGCTCCAGCGCTTGGATCCAGACCTTTTGGAGCACTATGACATGATCATCGGTTTTGACTCGACTGGGTTGAGCTTTCTCCCACCCAGAGAGAATGATGAGGACATCAGTTCGAGATGATTTGGACGCTTCTGTCAGCGCCGATATCATCTAGGATGGCTACTCTAGTAGCATAGTTATCTTTATTTCAACAATTTTTATTTGTTTTCGGGCATTTTAGCTATATATAGTAGTTTTGTAATTTGCATCCTTTATTTTCTGCATTAGAATATTTTGGAGATTTTGTTTTGAGCCTATATATAGGACTTGAGAATAATGAGAAGATATTCTATTATTGATTAAAAAATTATTGTGTGTTAAGTTGTTGCTCTGCATTCTTTTCTTGTGTGTGAGACCATAAGTAATTATTGGGGTTTGTAAGAAACTCTAAATTCCCATCTCCTTTATTCACAGCCGCCATTCCCCTTTCCTTCTTATTTTTTTGTTGATTCCGAAACCCGAGCCCTCTCTCTCCTCCCTCCTGCTCCCTTTTCACGAACCCAACACCCCGAGCCCCTCTCTCCTCCCTCCCGCTCCCTCTTCCTGAACCAAAGCTCCTCTCTCCTCCCACACGCTCCTTCCCGAACCCAACAACACCGACGCCTTCACCCTCCACCTGTAGCCGACGTCTCCTCCAATACCAGTCGACCACCCTTCGACTTCTTCCTCCTCAACTCCATCCCGACTGCCATCTCCCCCTCACCACTGCTTACCACACCCGAAACCCTCCTCCACACCAAATCCCAAACTTTCAATTCAAAATGCTAAACCCTAATTCCCAAATCTCCAATTCAATTCCTAACCCTAATCTTCATATCAAGAGGATGATTTGCGGGGGAGTACAGTGTTATTGATTGCAACGATTGACATCTTTTTTCTTCATTAGTAGCGACGACCTGTTCATCGAACCCCGGTAATTTCTTTCCACTCTTCAATTATTTGTGATACTGCCAATATACTCTAGAAAAATGTTGTAAATAGCGATAGCGTATAACGTAGCGTTAAGTTTCATTAGCGTTTAGCGCAAATAGCGTAACGCAATAGCGTAAGCTGTGGAGATTTTTGGTTTTTTTATTTAAAAAATCAAAATGAATTATATAAAAATAATAATAAATTTTAAATAATTCAATAGAACATATAAACAAAATTTTGAAGCAAAATAATGACAAATAATGAATATTTCACCAAAAATGAGAAGTTGAGTTGAGAACATCATAATTCATATTCAACTTACATAGAAATGAACACAGTTTAAAGAACAATAAAGCAAACACATTCAAATGGAAACTACAAATTCAAATAAAAAAGTGCAAAATTCAAATCTACGATCACTCTATCTCTAGATCATCTTCCTCTTATATTATATTAGCATCCTCCGGATCGAGCATATCTCTACTTGCCCCACCCTCATTGTCTTAACTTACCCTTCCCTCGCCTTGTTGAGCGGACGATGCTACACATAAAATTTTATTTTATTGAATTAGCTATATTCTGAAACTTTTATAATATCAATTATCAAGTATCATCTTGGTATGCATGAATTAAATCAATGTTGACTGACATGAAGAACCATCAACTCTTGCTCGCTTTGGAGGTGGGGCAGAAGCTTCAGTATCATGTACACTTTGATTTTTTGCAATTGCCGTAACATCTAAATACCCTTCATCATCCATAATCTCTACATCCTCGGGGACAAACTCGCCTAACTATGCATCATCGGTAGGAAGACATGGTTCTTCTCTTTCCACAATCCACTCATCATCGGAAGGAACCTCATCTAGAACAATATGGTCTAACTTGCGTTGCTTTCTCCTCATGTTTCTCTTACGTAACTTAATGTTATACATCACATAAAAAAGAGAGTTCATTCGCTCTAGCTCTAAGCAGCATCTCTTCTTTGGGTGAACCTATAACAGAAAACTGTATATGTATAATCAGTTAATATATTGTATAATATTATGATTTATAAATATTATATCAAGTATCATTTGTAAAAGAATTCCTTGCTCAAATGTGCTCCAATTGCGTTCACAACCGGAGGCACTAGTAGTAAGCGAAAGAACCCGTATCACAAACTTTTGTAGTGTCGGAGTCTCGCTTCCAAATGTTTCCCTCTAATTAGCTAAACTAATTTCATTACATTATTAAGGTGATTTAAAATAATATGAAATCAAACTAGTAATATAACAATATATGAATTTTTGAAAATAATACTTGGATTACATGCACTATAGTTCTTCCGGCTAACTCTGTTCCAAACTCTCCATCTCGCTCTTTATAAGAATCCAACTCGACATCCGCATTTGCCCTTTCTTCAATATCGGGAATCAAGCGAGCCATGCACTTATGAAGACCTTTTCTCACCTCTGGATGCTTGCTAAATTTACTTCCATAGATAAACTTTGGATTAAGAAAGTAAGCCGCAGCATGTAGAGGTCTATGCAACATACCTGTCCACCTACTATCAATCAACCTCCAGTAAGGTTTATATTTTCTTTCAATTCATTACAAGCTTCCACAATCTTTTCTTTTGCACTATCCATCATTTCATATAAATAAGGCATAGAAGGCCTCACATCTGAATCAACCTCGAAGAACACTAACCAATGGAAGAGTGGTTACAAAACAAAAATACATACGACCCCAAAAGCCCTTACGATAAAGAACCGTATCTTTTGCCTTCAATCCCTTTGGCTTCTTTGCCCATGAACTCCTCAAAAACTCATCGGAAGAAAACAAGTTTCTTAAAGGTTGCGTCAAGTTGTACAACTGTTACAAAGTCAAAAAGATGTAGCGAAACGGGTTATGGCCGACCTTAATAGTTCTTTACCATTTGTGTGAACTCTCATTTTTCTAAGCACCCAACCATGGTTATAAATAAATTGTATAACCTCCTTTGCCAACTCAAGTGTCTTTTTGTGTATCTTCATTTCCCCAATATCCAAGCATGAGATCGATACAATGAGCCGCACACGGTGTCCAATACAATGATTTCCTCTTTTCCATAAGCTTCTTTCCGGCATTCACATATGAAGCATGATTGTCGGTGATAACTTGAATTACATTCTTTTCCCCAATCTCATCAATTATCTCATCAATGCACCCAAAAAGAAAATCTCCCGTTTTAATATGAGCCGATGCATCAATAGACTTGTAAAAGAAAGTTCCTTCGGGCGAGTTTACAAGAAAATTTATCAAGCTTCAATTTTTATTGTCCGTCCATCCATCCGACATCAATGTGCACCCATATTCTTCCCAAACTTTCCTATGAGTTGCTTTTATTGCATCAAATCCTTTGACCTCATTCTTAAGAATCGACGTTCTTAACTCATGCGCCGACAGTGGTTTCAAGCCTCTCTGATAAGTCCCAACATCCTCAAGCATCTCCTTGAAATATGGACAACTTGCGAGATAAAATAGCAAACCCTTTGTATAGATAAAGCGACCAATCTTTTGAACTACCATCGCCCTTTGTTCTTTCTTATATCTATTCTCTATTGTAGTTTAAGTCGTCGATGGAGCTTTCGCATTAACGAATCTATCAAGAGGACCAAATGTTCTCCCTTGATTATTGCTTGCATGACCACTCTCCAATTCTTGGCTAGCATCCTCTTCAATCTCATCAATTCCGGGCTCTCCCATTCTTCCTATTTCTCGCTCTAGAACCCTTGATTTAGTGCGCTTAATCTCCAACTGTCGAAGACTATCCTTGCATGCTTGCTTCACTTGTGGAGGTACTTTATCACATTTACGCACACCGTTGCTAGTACCCGCTAAATGATGTTGAAAGTTTAGAGGAGAAAATATAAAGTCCTCATTGAAAATTTCTGTATAGTTACACGACTTTATAGGCTGTACAAAGAATAGGAAATCTAGAAAATAGGAAACTTCCTAGGAAATTTAGGGCTAAAAATAGGAAACTAGAATAATCACTAATTTCCTAGATTATTTCCTAGAAAGTAGGAGATTTACAGCTATACAATATCTCCTAAATATATAAGCTTCCCAAAAATACACATTCCGGATTTTAACACTCCCCCTCAAGTTGGGTTGAAAATATCTTTCAAACCCAACTTGCTTATACATGAGTTAAACCCCGGTTTAAAAAGCCCTTTAGTGAAAATGTCTGTTGTTTGTTGTGTTGTGGGCACAAATGGTAAGCAAACAACTCCAGAGTCCAGCTTCTCCTTGATGAAATGACGGTCGATCTCAATATGCTTGGTTCGATCATGCTGAACAGGATTATTAGCTATGCATGGCAGCTTTGTTGTCACAGTAGAGCTTCATTGGTCTCTCTGGTTTCATCTTCAAGTCTTCTAGCACTCTTTGTAGCCAAATCATTTCACACAAACCGTTTGCCATAGCTCGAAACTCAGCTTCAGCACTGCTGCGAGCCACTGCACTCTGTTTTTTACTCTGCCATGTAGCCAAATTTCCCCATACATAACCACAATAGCATGAAGTAAACCTTCTGCATCAGTATATCCTTCAACGGACCGGTTGTAGGTCTTTTTGAACATTAGTCCTCTTCCAGGTGAACCCTTAAGATATCTAAGGATCCGATAAACGGCTTCAAGATGGATTTTCCTCGGAGTATGCATAAATTGGCTTACCAAACTCACAGCAAAGGCTATATTAGGTCTTGTGTGAGAAAGATAAATTAGTCTACCAACAAGCCTTTGATATCTAGTTGTATCATCTTGATCTCCTTCACCTTTTCCAAGCTTCACATTTGGGTCAATAGGAGTGTCTATTGGTTTGCATCCGGACATACCTGTGTCTTTGAGAAGATCTAGAATATACTTCCTTTGGCGTACAACAATCCCTTCTTAGATCTTACGAATTCCATCCCTAGGAAATACTTGAGGGTTCCAAGGTCCTTGATTTCAAACTCCTCAGCCAAACACTTCTTCAATCTGCTAATTTCTCGCACATCGTCACCTGTCACAACTATGTCGTCAACATACACAATAAGGACTGCAATCTTTCCTTCTTGTGATCTTCGAAAAAACATTGTGTGGTCTGCTTGTGACTGCATGTATCCTTGCCTTTTGACTGTGTTGGTAAACTTCTCGAACCAGGCATGAGGAGGCTGCTTCAAACCATAGAGGGACTTTTTCAACTTGCATACTTTATTTCCAAATTTATCTTCAAATCCAGGTGGAGCATCCATGAATACTTCTTCTTCTAGATCACCGTTGAGAAAGACAATCTTCACATCCAGTTGTTGTAATGGCCAATCCAGATTCACTGCAATGGACAATAGGACTCGCACTGAATTTAGTTTGGCTACAGGAGCAAAAGTCTCAGAATAGTCAATACCATAGGTTTGTGTAAACCCTTTGGGGACTAATCTTGCCTTGTATCGCTCCAATGATCCATCAGATTTAAACTTGATGGTGAACACCCATTTGCAACCTACTGTCTTCTTCCCTCCTGGAAATTCCACTATTTCCCAAGTTCGATTCTTCTCCAGAGCACTCATCTCTTCCAAAACAGTTGCTTTCCATTCAGGAACCTGTAAGGCAACTTCGATATCCTTTGGAATCTCCACCTGAGAAAGTTTGGAGACAAAAGCATGAAACGGAGGAGATAATTTATTATAAGAAACATACTTGGACATAGAATACAGCGGATGCCTAGTGCATTCCCTTGTTCCTTTTCTAATAGCAATCGGAATATTAAGATCAGAAAGAGAAGAATCGGAACTCGGTATTTCTTGATCTGTCATTAGGGTTGTCTCTTGGCCATGAAGCTCAATATTGGCTTCTACTCCTGATTTTGATTCCCTTCGAGAAAATACTTTTCCAAAACGATTTATAGTCTTATTTCCAATTGTATTAGGAATAATGGTTGTAGGGACCAAGTTTCCATCATTTGAATCATTAGTTTCCTCCAATGTGTCATTTTTAAAAAACTGATTGTTTTGAGGGGAATCTGATTCATTAATGGCTTGGTTTTCAAGAGAATCATTAGGCAGATTTTGATTTTCAGAAAAATCATTTTCAAGAAGAACATTCAAGTCATTTTCAGTGTTTGATTTTTCTACAAAGTCAGATTCTAACATGGAAATATCAAACACGGGAGTTGGAAAGAATAAACCTTGTTGTTGCTCAGAATTAAAGGCTGAATTTTTTTCTCCCCCTCCCCCTAAGGTTGAATCTGCACTAGTTTTCTCCCCCTGAAGATGAGACCTAAAAAATGACTGATTTTCAAGGAATTGAACATCAAATGTGACAATATTTTCTTTTTTCAGGATCATAGCACTTAAACCCCTTTTGCGTGGGAGAATATCCCAAAAAAAGCACATCTTTTTCCTCTTGGATCAAATTTATCTTGATGGAGATCTTTGTTATGAATGAAAAGAATGCATCCAAATATTTTTAATGGAAGGTGCGATTGAAGTCGTGATTGAGGAAAGACTTTCAAAAAATTGTTTATTGTTGTTTCAAATTTCAAAACTTTGGATGCCATACGATTTATCAAAACCGTGGCATGTAAAATTGCATCACCCCAAAAAACTTTTGGTACATGGTTTGTAAAGAGGAGTGCCCGTGCAATTTCAAGAAGATGTCTATTTTTTCTCTCGGCAATTCCATTTTGCTGAGGAGTCTTTACACAAGAACTTTGTTGAATTATTCCATTTTCCAAGCAAAAAGTCCCCAACAGTTTTGAAAAATACTCCCTACCATTATCACTTCTTAAAATCTTTATTTTTGTGTCATATTGAGTACAAACCATATTAAAAAAAGGTTTTAAAAATGATCTCAACTTTAGATTTTGTTTGCATGAGATATACCCATGTCATTCTTGTATGATCATCAATGAAAGTCACGAACCATCGTTTTCCCGTGATAGTGGGAGTTCGTGAGGGCCCCCAAATATCACTATGTACTAGTGAAAAAGGTTTTGACGGAATATACGGGCGAGGCACATAAGGAGATCGATGCATTTTTGCCATAGCACAAATTTCACACACAAAAAATGATGGATCTTTATTCAAAAATAAATTTGGAAACAAATGTTTTAAATAATAGAAACTTGGGTGTCCTAGCCTAAAATGCCAAAGCATCATATTATTCATGCCAGAAGTGGAAATAGCACCTAAATCGGAGTTAAACTGAAAAGGGATCCATCATCAAAATAGTAGAGTCCACCATTGAGTCTAGCACTGCCAATCGTCTTCCTCAATGCCAGATCCTGAAATTCACAGTGAAACAAAGAGAAATTAGCCCGACAATTGTGATCATTAGTTAATTTATTGACTGTCAGTAAATTACAAGATAACCGTGGAACGTGTAAAACGTCTTTCAGTGTTAAGAATGGTGAAATTCTGATTTCACCCTTTCCAGCAATGGCAGAGAACGATCCATCAGCCACTTATTTTCTTGTTTCCTGCACACGGGCTATAAGAGTGGAACGAATGCGAAAAACTTGTCATGTGATCTGTGGCACCGGAATCTATGATCCACGGTTCCATATTATGGATTGAGAAAAAAGAAGATCTATAATTACCTTGATATGCAAATGAACATGATTGAAGATTGGAATCATGTGGAGATTTTAGGAGTCTCAAGAGTTGCTCAATCTGGTCATTAGTGAATGGAAATTGGCTGGAATTTCCTGAAGTAGACTTGTTCTCTGTAGAAGTCTCAGAGATGGTATTCATCGCTTTGTTGCCCTCCCGTTTCCTTTTCCAACTTGGCTGCCAATTTTGTGGGTTGCCATGAATCTTCCAGCATGTTTCTTGGGTATGCCAGTGGTGTTTGCAATGGTCACACCACGGTTTCTTCTTCCTGCCAGGTTCGGCTTCAATGTACCTTGTGATAAGGACAAAGATATCAAAGTCGTTGTGTGAGGATGATCCCGCCATCACCCTTTTTCAGCTTTACTCCTGTCTTAACTCGGAAAAAACTTCTCGGATTGAGGGTAGTGGCCGGCGTCCAATGATTCTTCCCTTGACATCATTAAAGCTTGAATTAATTCATGCCAAGAACATGAAAATTCTATCAATTTCCTCATGTCTTTTGAACCTTGCTATATCTTTGGGACTCTCCCAATTCCTCATTGTAACACAAGTCGAGTTCTTGCTAGCATGTGATTGAAGAAAGAGGTAACGTCGATATTTCCTTGTTTGGTGTTCCATAGTCTCGTCTTCAACTCGAACACTTGAGAATGATTCTCCAAATCTGAGTACGTCTCCCGGACAGCATCCCATATTTGTTTGGCTGTCATAAACAAATAGGGTTTCCTAATTGACTCCATGGAATTGAGAAGCCATGTGGTGATTAGGGAGTTTTCTGACCTACATTTTTTGAACAGAGGATCAGATTCCTTTGGTTGTGGTTCTTCACCAGTTAAAAATCCTAGCTTTCCCCTGCCATCAATAGCTAATTTCACTGACTGGGCCCACTCTAAAAAATTCCTGCCATTCAGTCTGACGGTAGTGATCTGAATGGAGACATTTGGGTTTATTTCAATGAGATTTTGGGTGGCTGGGGTTGCGGGAATAATAGAGGCAGAGGTCTGGTTTTCTGGGGTTTTGTCCATGACAGAAACTACAAACCAAACCTAGCTCTGATACCATGAAAGTTTAGTGGAGAAAATATAAAATCCTCATTGAAAAATTCTGTATAGTTACACGACTTTATAGGCTGTACAAAGAATAGGAAACCTAGAAAATAGGAAACTTCCTAGGAAATTTAGGGCTAAAAATAAGAAACTAGAATAATCACTAATTTCCTAGATTATTTCCTAGAAAGTAGGAGATTTACAGCTATACAATATCTCCTAAATATGTAAGCTTCCCAAAAATACACATTCCGGATTTTAACATGTTTCAGTCTTGTTACCCTGGACGTGATATGGTCACAAAATTTACAGTAGAAGTAATTCGGATGTTCTCCTTTTTTTTTATATGCCCATTCTCTTACCGGATCAAGAGCTTGTGTCATCTTTTATGATACTACACATACACAACATACAGCATACAAAATAATTTTATAGTACTTCAATGACTTCATTGCTTCTCTATTTTTTTTTCTTTTTTTTTGCAGGTTCAAATCAAAACTCAAAAAGTTATGCAACATTGCTTATGAAGGGCTCAAAATCATATGTTATTTTGTATGTAAATTATGTGAAGTTGTGAACTGTGAGGCTATGTAAATTGTAAATTATGTCATAATAAGCCAAATCTTTACATTTGATAACTACTCCCCTCTTCACAATCTGTCTGTATAACTACTCCCCTAATCACAAACCCAAATTAGCAAACCCAAATTAGCAAACCCAAATCGGCAAAATTCAAAATAAAAAACCAGTCCAATCTCAAACCCAAATCTGCAAAATTCAGGAGAAGAAGAAAGTCTATAAGAAGAAGAAGAAATTCGAAATCAAATAAATAAAATAAAACAATACAAATTAGAGGAAGAAGAAACTCTGGAGAAGAGATTTGAATACCTTTTCGGTCGTCGCCTGAACCCTTCGCCTTCGCCGCTCCAGTTGTCGGAGTCCCTTGACGTCGCCGCTCCAGTCGCCGCTTCGTTTTTGAAACCCTAAAATAAAAACTCAAGTTGGGAGGGACCTTCGGGCTGTGAAAGAAAAAGGAAAAAAAAAATAAAATTAACATCACGTGTAGCGCACGTAGCGCATCGCTACATAGTGTTTGCTCTATAGCATGCGCTATGCGCGCATAGAGCACAGCTATGCAAGCAGTGTGCTATACACGTGCGCTATGTAGCGAACGAAGGCGGGGTAAGCTACGTAGCGCGCTATAGCGCTTAGCGTAGCATGATTTTTTTAACATTGCTCTAGAATATTATCTGCATTTACTGTCGTCCACAAATATTGAGTGTGTGCTTCTACTTGCTAATTAGAGTATGAATCTTTATTGCATATCTTACATGCTAAGAACGATTAAGTATAATTGTTGATTGTTAGACGTGAATCTTTAATTGAGGTTGTTAAACTTATTTCAATTCTTGAAAATTCATCAAATAAATTAGTAGTTTTAATTTCTAACTTAATCGGCATTACATGTTGGTATACTTAATCTTTTAATATTCTTGGAAATTCTCTACTTAGGGTTAAGTTTACATCACATATTGCACTGCACCATCATAGAAATTCTGCACCTTATGTTTGACAGGACAGTTATTGTCCTGTAAAAGCTTACAGAAAGTCCCCAGTTCTGTGCAGTGTTCCGGTGTAAAAAGCAGGAGACAGTCTAGTGATTTTACCAAGTTTCTGCTGCTTCCTTTTGAATCTTTATTTTTTCTTCACTTTATGAATTGGTTCTGTACCTCCATCCTTTTTTCATGGCTTCTACATTCTTTTACCTGCTGTTGTATTCTCCTGCTTTGTACAACTTTGATTAATTTTTTGTCATGTTGTCTTTTTTAGGTGTCTGCGCATTGTTTGCAAATCGTGGTATATGTTCGTCGATTTTTCTTGTGGAAGTGAAACAAGCCAACGATATCTCAAGCGAAAGAAGATCTCTGTGGACAATAATTGTAGTGGAAAGTTACCTTCTTCATCTACTGGGGTTATGGAAAAGTTATTGTGCAGGAAGAGAAGTGGCAAATCACATAGGAACAGCGTGAATAGTTTTGAAAATGCCACTGAATGTTTATTGTCTTTAAAAAGAGCAGTGGCCAATCTCCATCAGAAAAGTCTGTTCCCCTACAACCCAAGGCCTCTTCTTAGAAGGTATGTCAACTTTTGCTCCAAAGTAGTTATTTTACTAAAAGTCAAAAGATGTTTATTCTTTCCAAGGGTACAGGATGCTGCATATTTTTATGTTGTTTTTAGGCCAGTGACTTGCTTCTTGATGATGCATTGATGTGTAAATGTCATGAATCAGTGCTGGACCTGAACTCCTATATTCTGTTGCACGAGGAATTTAATTTGTTACTGTTTACATAATCATTTTCTCAAGTCTGGATACATTAATGTGGGTTATCTTGTGGTTCTGATCAACAGACAGTCTCAAGCTTTAGTGGATGTCCATGGAGTGAGTTCTCACATTACATAATGCAAAAATTAGCATTCATGCATCATAAGTCAAAGAATTGTAATTAAGTGCCTTACTGCCTTTATGTTTTTGAATACTCCTTTATGTCATTCTAGCATGACGTCCATGCCTCTTGAAATTTTGAAGGGGTGGGGATAATGAACATCATAGGGTATCTTGGACATGGCATTTTTGTGTACTAGACCCAAACCTAAACTGTGTTTACGACCTATTCGCTGATTACAAGTTTACAACTATAACTTTGCAGGAAAGATTGGAATATTGGATGAAGCAAAGAATGATTCAGCTTGCTTATAAAAGTTTGTTCATCCCAGACTCTTCCTTGCATATTGTCACACGTGTAGTCACTTAATCGAACAGATTATATTGGAAATTGCAAAGTGTTGCAAGCAAGTTTGAGGTATCATCATCGTATCAGATCAGTTTTGAAGGGATTCCGGATGAAATTTCAGGGGAAATCTTGGTGCCAGCCGAAAATAAAAAAAAAGTAGGGGAAAAATATAAAAAAGAAGGAATTCCCATGAAAAATTGAAGTACATGTCTAAAATTAGAAATAGATGGAAACCCTTGCCATAATTTTTTTTTAAATAAAAAGAGAAAGAGTATGATGAGTACTGTTAAGGTCTTCATTTTAAGTTCTACTTATTTTCTTTTACTTCGTTTTTCTTTTCTTTTTTACTATTTCTCTCGAGCGTGTCTTCTTTTTCTGCTTTTTTTGTTTTATTTTTTGCCCTTTTTTCCATCTTAGAAGCGCTGACACATGGAGAGAGATTTAGGGTTAGGGAGGAAGTTAACTGTAAGGTTTTTTGGGTTGGGTTGGGTTGAGTCAGGTCGGGTCCAATTTAAACTGACTCGAACACCTATCCTAGTCTTGGATCCTGTTAGAGATTCAGTTAGATTGGACCCGGCCCGTATACAGTCACCTCAATCATTTTTGAAAAACCATATGTAATATGCTCATTTTTTAGCTAGCCCCCTATAAATTTCAAAATGATAAAAGATCTAACTTTTTTGGTATATATATACATATGTGTGTGTAGAGTAATGATCTAGTAAGTGACACATTGAATAAGTGAAAATAAGTGAACCTTGTTTCACGCTTCTCCACTTCTCAAATGCATGAAATATCACGAACTTTGAACATGTTTTGTTCATGCATCAAGAAGTTTCATTTGTTATATTGCTGAAAAACCCGTTCATTTTGCATCCACTTATTGCAAGAACAAATAATATTCAAACTTCTTGATATTTCATCCACCTATGTTTTATGATATCTTGATCACTTTGAAGAGTGTGATCGTGCATTTGGGAAGTGGAAATTAGTGAAACAAGCTTTACTTATATATATAGAGGAAAGGGAGCCTCATATCTGTAGGAGGAAAACTCCCTCATACAGAGTAATTGTACTCATATTGTAGGGCTTTATATGGACAATCCAAACCGTTCATTAAATTTATAATGTCATAAAACATATGTATACAAAAAATCAAGTTGTTCGGAGGGTTCTTTCCCATGCATCGCATAGTGCCAGTTTGTTACTATTGAACCGTTCAGTTTGCGATCACATAAAATATGGATAAACAATCTCCAAAGTACGTGATATTTTATAGGTGTACATATTATAACATAACGAACAATTTGAATGGTGCCGATTATCCATAAGGGTCGCACAAAGTAATTATAAGAGCTCTATTGGAGGAAATCACCTCCTATCAATATGAGGCTCCTTTTCTCATATATATATATATATATATATATATATATATATGAGAATAAGGAACCTAGAGTGACACCCTAGGAAATGTCACCCATTCGGCATGTATTCCTTTCTCGAATGCATGATCCATACTGTTTAATGTGATCTATATGTCATAAAACCTGTGCATATGTAAAATCACCAGTTTTGAACGTGTCATGCTCATGTATCAAGCCGGTCTCATTTCTTTTATGCTGAAAAATTGCTCACTTTGCAAGTACATGCTGAATGTGCAAAACATGTTCAAACCTCGTGTTTTTGCATATGCATAGGTTATATGACATATAGATCACAATGAACGGTGGGGATCATGCGTTTGGTGTATAAAAGCATGTCAAATGAGTCACACTAGGAAAATTTCTTAGAGTGCCACTCTAGGTTCCCCCCTCTCTCTCTCTTTATATATATATATATATATATATATATATATATATATATGGGATTTCTTCCATTGCAAACACAAATGTTGTGCAAACGCGTGCACACCACTTAAGGCAAGACGGGTTAAGTGGTTTGCACAAATATTTGCATTTGCAATGGAAGAAATCTCTCTCTCTCTCTCTCTCTCTCTCTCTCTCTCTCTCTCTATATATATATATATATATATATATATATGAGGATCTTCGGTTGTAAACGCACTATGGTGTGCTAATGCGTACAAACCACTGAAGCCGTTGTTTCAAACAACGACTTCAGGCTTCATAGGGCGTTTGCACGCTACAATCATTTGCAACCGAAAATCCATATATATATATGGAAATCGTTCGGTTGAGCACTCCTTTCCGTGAGCACTCGTCCTTCTGGCCATCGTATGAATGATCCAAACCATTCACATTGATCTAGACGTCTAAATTAGTCTAAATATGTAAAATCAAGTCATTTGAAATTTATTTGCCCATCCATCATATCATTAGGAAAAAAACGATATTTAGCCATACAATTTTGTAACACTTAAATGGATGGGCAAATGAATTTTAAATTACTTGATTTTACTTATTTAGACTAATTTAGATATGTAGATCAATGTGAACGGTTTGGATTGTTTATACGATGGTTAGAAGAGCGAGTGCTCACGGAAATGAATGCTCAACCGAAGGCCCCCTATGTGTGTGTGTGTGTGTGTGAGGATCTTCGGTTGCAAACACACTGTAGCGTGCTGACGCGTGCAAATTACTGAAGCCGCGTTTGCATGTTACAGTCGTTTGCAACTGAAGACCCCCTATATATATACTAAAAATAAATATAAAACCGAAACGTAATTTGGAGCAAAATCAAACTAAACTAAAGAAAATTACGAAATGTTTCGTTTTAGCAAATTCTAAAATTCATATCTAAACTGAGTTCTCAAACTTGGTTGGAAGGCAAAACCAATTTGTTTTATCAACATGTCAATTGCTGCAATTACATCAGTAAATTAATATCAACATAAACTAAGCCTTCATCCCAAATCATTAGGGCCAGGTGCATGAAGGCTTTTTTAATAATCCAAATCACTTCTTTTAAAGTGAGCGTAATAACAAGTCTGCTTCTCTATAGTAGAACAGATTTACTATCTCTTTGCCGGTGTGCCATCTGTCTCTGTATATTCCCAACTCAACCGCAAGCCCCTTTCCGCTATGGTTGGCTCTTTGTGCTGTCCGAGTTAAACCAATTAATATGTTTTCAGAATAAAGAACATCCTAGTTTTCACATACTGAATGTTATGTTTCTGATTCTATTAATTCTTATGATATCAGAATTGTCATAGATGCGAAGAACTCTTTTTTATTTGTGAAATATGCATATTTGATATTTAAATTTATCTACTACTGACATAAGTAGATGAAAGAAAGAAAGTAAGAAACACGACAAATCAATGTTTTTCACACGAGAATTCACAAGACATACATCATACACTGAAAGAAATCAAGTGTCAGTGTGGTCTGGCAAGCCTCTTCTCTCGTGAGCAAGAGCAAGAAAGAGCAATAGAGCAAGAGGTCGGAAGTTCGAATCCCACTTGGGAGTTCGAATCCCACTTGCACAAAAAATTCCCCGATTAATATATAGTTGGGGTAAAGTATGGGTGTGGCGACGGTCTTATTCCAAAGAAGAAGAAAAAAATTAAGTGTGCAAACCAGTGTCAGACTGTCCATACATGGCATGGCATAGATTGATTGAGACACCAGATTAACATCAACAGGAGAAATGAACGGGAAAAAAAACATTAACAGGAGAAGGCCTACATATCTAGTAAGAAGAAATTATTCTTTCTTTCTTTACAATCAGTGATTGTTGGGGCTTAGGAATTCCCAGGTCTGGCTGACAAAAATGTCACCACTTGTATCTGCCCAGCCATGTGGATAAATTACTAATTCAAATCAATGTCTTTGCTCAGCAAGCTGTGTTGCTTATCCTTTACTTGTAGAATCTTGTTTACTAACAGAATAAAGTTGGATAGACATCGCTATATTGCGGACGTAAATAAACTGGATTTGCCTTGGTTCCAATTTCCTTTTTCTTTTCTAAATCCCGTTATACTAAATTCTGGGGATATTTACTTGTCTGTGATGGTTTACTTTAGTGTGTCATGTTCCATTTTAGTATTTATGATAATTTTCAGAACATCCAATTCACACTATTTTGGTTGCCAATAAAAAGTGGGTGCTTTTTAAAAACCTTTCCTGCTTGGTCGAAACAGAAATTTCATAATTAATTGTTTTAAGCTGTTTAGTTGAGTAATAAGCTAATGGAAACATAAACTTTCTATAGGACCTAAACTGCTTGCTTGTCCATGTAACCTTAGTTCTAGAATCATTGGTTTTTCATGCTCTTCTCTTGATTCGTACATAGCGTGGTTAGTTCGTATCATGGAGCTGTCCCTGTAGTGGGGTGCCAGACACTATCTTCATGTATATTCCTTGGACACTTCTCCCAGCTGTTGTGAATTTAAACTTAAT
Organism: Hemerocallis citrina; assembly: GCA_017893485.1. Lineage (NCBI taxonomy): Eukaryota > Viridiplantae > Streptophyta > Magnoliopsida > Asparagales > Asphodelaceae > Hemerocallis > Hemerocallis citrina. The sequence continues at coordinate 57,693,177 of CM030361.1, forward strand.
ATTTGGATTTTGACATTTTTCCAACACTTCACTGTATTTATTAAGACTTAAATGTGTTTGTACTTCCATTTGTGCACTATACTTTTCTTTTTATGATGAAAAATGGATGTCAAACTACTAAGTATACAATTGAATTTTAAGATAATAGGTGTTGCCACAATGAGAAAAAAAATTAGGTTTGCCATGTAGGAAGATAAATATATTAGCTATTGTATAGAAATTTAAAGTTGTCATACTTGGTAAAGTGACAAATTGCTGTATGGTTATTCTTTCTAGCACATATGTATACATGATAGGTCAGCAATTCATCACAGACATGTGTTTCAATTTTACATGTGCACATCTATGTTTAATATCAAGAGTCGTCACATGCATGCATTATGAACTACTATGGCTCTGCATTTTATGTCTACTTTTATCAAATGTTGTTGGGGCATTCATTCTAGTATCGATTGATATTTACTCAAATGAATTACAAGCACCAGGCAGACATAGGCTATTTCTTTTCAATTATTCAGGTGAAATTGGCTAATTCTTTTCAATTAAAAATTATCTCACCTGAGTGGCATTGCAGTATGTATCAAATGACTAGGTTGATATTACTTTTGCTACGTTGATACTCCTGTAGATGATTCCAGGTTTCTAGCTTAAGTGAACTTCAACTATTGGTCAAGTTTTGTTGGTTTACAGCCCTGTGGGCTGTTATACAATCACTTGTGCCTCAGCATTCACTTGTAACTCATAGTAACTATGGTATTGCTGTATTTTGCAGTCTCGGCAGATTGGAGGAGCTCTACGCTCAGTGATTTTTTAAAGCAAATTTAGTATACAAATTTCATCTACACAAAGGGCCCTCTTAGTTGTATTTCAATAGACCCGTGCTGACATCTCTATGAGGTATGTCTGAAGCCTTCTATAGGTCTCTTACCATTATACGATTTTTTCATGCGGCTCTCCATTATCATTTTGCTACTGTTGGCAGAAAATCATATCAAAAGGTGGTGTCTTTGCAAATAATATAGTTGGCAATAATTGTCAGTCTTTATACGTATTTAACTCAGTAATGATCTGGGTAGTTTGCTGATTCTTGGAACTTTTAGGTTTACAAGTTCTTCATTTTAGCTTACATATATAAGCACATAATATTAATGACTACTTTTTTTCAGTATGAGTTAAGCAATTAATTTCCTCTGCTAATAATCATAAAAGTCAGGACAATGGACCATTGGCTGTCTAGTCTTGTTAGTTTCTAGCTTCTGATTCTTTTGGAACATTGTTTGTCATAATTTGCCCCCTGCTTCTTATAGAACATAGTGTCTTAGTTTCTAACTTCTGTTTTCCTTCTCATGTTATTATTCTCAAATGCTTCTTAATCTTCCATTATCCTTGCTAGTTATATTATTATTTTATTCGAATAATTATTGGCTGACCCAATTATAATCTGAGTATTTCTTCTTTTGCTTGTCTGCGTGCTCTGTTAGAAAACAATCTCAAGATTTTGAAATCATGACAGTTTAGATAATAATGAAAGGAAATTCTGTGTTATTAATCTATTAGTACTACCTTTTAGATTAAAAATTAGCTACTTGTGCCTGACCATTGTCTTTGAACAATGTATTCTTTTTTGCCAATTAAATTCTCAGGGTAATGGAACTCGAAGTATTATCACTTTCTATTATAATAAATTTATAGTTGTTGAATCAAATAGCACATCAGAGTATACATATTTTGTACAACGGAAATATAAGTACTCCCTTCTTCTATTAGGGTGAGCTCCTTGTGAACCCGCAGGAGTGTGCAATTGTAGAACACTTATCAGCTCCAAATTACCTGTCTTGTACAACAAACTAAAGTGAAATAGAAAAAAAGCACCTAAGAGTCACAAAATGTTTTTCATTTTGCTGGATACACTACTACAGTTTCTTTCAAGGTAGGATTCAGGTCCTGTAGAATAGAGATGTATTGAATTTCTGTTTATTGCCTACTCGAGTGCTTTTGAATGTTTCAGTAATGGAGGATTGCCTCATTGACAATGTCTATGCTTTGGACTTCAACATGCGAGACTAAGGTTGGAGATGAACTGCAAAGAGTGTCTAGAATTGTCGGCTCTAGACCATGGTTGGAGGAGCCTAGGAGATCTTACCACTGTTTGAAGCCTGGAAGTGAAAGTAGGTTTTAGCATCGATCTAAGCCCATAATCAACGAGGCCGGAGGAATCCCACTCATTGACCTCTCGCCACTTCTCTCCACACCTATTGCCATCGACAATAACTGTATCCTTGAGGCCCTATTGGGCCTAGTTGCCGATGTGGAAGTAGCATGCAGAGAGTGGTTTTTTTTTTAAAGGAAAAGGTGGAGTATAACCCCTTATTTCATTAAAGAGACCTAATACAAGAGCTTAAGTGCAGAAAATAAAACATAAACCTTTCAAATTCCTAGAGGGTGGGACTAATCTACCAACAAAATCAACATAAAGCAACAAAAGGAGTACAACAAACTCGGGTCCCTCCAACACAACCCTGGAGGGTCGGTAATAGTATACTGTCAATCGATGATAGGGCCAAACTTGACCTCCTCATCGTCATACTCCTCAACGTGGAAAGCTCTGGCGATCCTCCTCCTAGGTCCTAATGCCGCAGTTGAGGCCCAAAAAGAAATAAGATGCATAATATGAGTTAGATTACCGGAAATACTATTACATATCCCACTAAAGTAAATGTTATTTTTGTCTAGCCATAGAACCCAGGTTGTTGCAGCGATGACAATGTACACGCTTCTTTCATATTCTTTCTAACTGAAACAAATTTAGGACCTACCCACAAGCCCTCGTAAGTTTGGGGGAATTCTGAAGTGTTGATGGCTCTGAGTACTTCGCTCAGAACCGATCTGCTCCTATGACAACAAGTGATTTCTCATCTCCATCACGCATTGCAGAATCCACAGTTAGTGTCGATTTGTGGTTGTCTTTTTACTAGATTTTCTCTAATTAAATAGCGTCGTTGAGAACCAGCCATAGGAAGACCCTGACCTTCAACGGGGATTTCGCTTTTCATGGAATGGATGACCAACTTGGACTACAACCTCTAAAATGGATGCGGTTATAAAGGGACCGGACCAAAAAGGAACCTGATTTTTTCAACCCCCAGGTGTTGCAATCCGGGCCAATCAAGCATTTCACTCCCGATGAAGAAATGTATTCTTGCAGCTTAACATGGCGCAGTTGGGAAATATTTGATAGCCAGGTTTTTAAAGCTGGTTTCCACGAACCCCTTTTCCAAGTCTTGGCCACAGAGACGTGGGGGTGTGTAGCAATCTCTTAAAGTTCCGGGAAAAGATCGCGCATGGAGTGCGCCCCACACCATTTATCCCACAAGAACTTGGTCAGCCTTCCATTTCCGATAAACGTTACCCCGGACTTGAACGAGTCATGTGCCTTTGAAACTCCTCTCCAAAACCAAGAGACCCTGGTGCTTACCCTGAAGCCCAATTGCGAGACCCTTTGCCTTGAAGGTAGGACTGGACAAAATCTTGCCACCCTTTGCCATTCGGGTGACTATTCCTTCGATTGAGATTGGAATCCCAGAGGACATGTGGAGCGTGTATCCGAAAGGCTTGAGACGATCTCGAGAAAGCTTGAGGCCTTGGAAGGCTTCGAGGAAGAGGATATTGACGGAGCTGCCGTTGTCGACTAGGATTTGGCGCACCTTGTGGTTGACCATGTGAAGATTAATTACGAGCGCGTCACAGCGGGGAGTTCGGACGCCTTGTAGATCCCTGTCTGTGAACATCACAGAATTCTGAGGCTTTTGGGCGGTGGGATGTTCTGTACTGAATTAACTTCTCGGATAAAGGCCTTTCTGGAGGAGTTTGATTGTCCCCCCATATGCCCTTCGTGGATCGAATAAAGGACTGCTCCTGGCTTGGAACTCAGAGGACTTCTCGGCCCATTTGTTAGCTCTTCGGGGTGGAGGAGGATCGGCTCTGTCTTTTCTGACGAACTTGGCTAGGTTCCCCCGCTGTATGAGCTCTTCGATCTCTTTCTTGAGAGCCCGACAATCATCTGTTTCGTGGCCATGATCCATGTGGAAGCGACACCACTTGTCTATGTTTCTCCTCGTCGCTGGGGTATTCATTCTGGGGGGGAGCGCAAAGTAGTCATTCCTTGTCCACCTCCATGAGAACTACTGATATACCGGCATGAAGGGGGGTGACCTTCTCAAAACGAGGAGTAGGTCGGCGCTGATCATTGTCGTCTTTCTGGAATTTCTTGGATCCTTCTTCGTCTGCACTTTTCCGTTTGTTCCCGGAAGATTGCTCTTCTCGACTGGGGGGTTGAGAGCCTCATCAGCCCGGATGTACTTCTCACTCCTCAGCAAGAGTTCTGAGAAGTTCCGAGGAGGCTTCTTAGTGAGGGATGCCTTTAGGTCGGCATAGTTGATGTTGTGCTTGAATGCTGCAGAGACCGTTGATTGGTTGGGAGAGGCAATAGACTGAGCTTCGGCGGTAAAGCGCTGAACATAATTTTTTAGGCGTTCACCTTTCATTTGACCCAGGGCTAGCAAAGTTGCACTTGTTTTCTCGGCTCGACGGCTGCTAACGAAGTGGGTGAGGAAGAGCTCCTCAAACTGGTCAAATGAGAAGATGGAGGCTGGGAATACACGGGAGTACCATTCTCTCGCTGGTTCCTTCAACGTTGCTAGGAATGCCTTAAAACGAAGCGTGTCTGAAACTTGATGGATCATCATGAGGATTTTAAAACTCTCAATATGATCAGCCGGATCAGACTTCCCGTTGTAGGACTCAAAGGAAGCGGCTTGAAGGTCTTGAGGACACGGTCTTCCATGATGGTCCTGGAGAAGGAGGGGTCTGTTAGGGTGAAAGTTCTAGGTCTATTGCCTTCTTCGAGGTCGATCTTGCTGAGGCACCTCTCCATCTCCTGAAGGCGATGATGGACCGAGTCGTCCCTCCAGTCGGATCTAATCGACCCTCGAGATTCTTCTTCATGAGTGGTTGCAGGGTGAGGACTATGTGCTTGTTGATCATGATTTTGAGCGATGTTTACGGCTCGCAGGATGTCATCTTTAAAGTTCTGGAATTCTGTCTGGGTGAAAGGCGCCCCTCCATCATGGGGAACCCTTGGTGCTGATCGGCTCGCAGCGATGTGGCTTCTTCGCTGTCGACGAGGAGACCCCCTTCGCCCCTTGAGGAGACATGCCTTCTAGATCTCGGCCTTCGGGGAGAATGACTCCTCTGACTTCTCTGGTGTTCTGGATGAGGTACTTCGTCACGGGCTCGTCTCTCATTCAAGCGGGTTCGAAGGTCGATCCCTTGTTGGTGGTTGACGATGATTTGACGAAGGTCTCTTCACCCCTGAGGATCTTGCGAGGCCATCGAGTCGGTGGAAGGATTGTGGACCGAGACATGGTCATGGAGAGGATGCTGTTCTTGACGGCTTGGACAGGAGCCCCCCGACATAGCCCCTCTGGATATGGAGCGAGCCTGTTGGGGAGGCGGCTGTTCAAGTTGAAGTTGCTGAACTTGTCGATCTTGCTAAGGGGGAACATCCTCAAGTGGAGGTGGAGGAAAAAGGGTGGCTCTTCGGCTCGACGTTGCCGCCTTCCCATTTCCCTTTGGAGGAATGGCTAAAAATTGCTTTTATCGGCGAGTATGGTTGGATCGTTTTCTGATCCCACAGATGGTGCCAATCTATTGCGGTTAATTTTAGTGTGGGAGCAAACAGATGATTTGTAAATTCTTTTGGAACCAATAAAAGTTAACATCTTTATTACTTGCCGATGTTGACCGTTCTCAACGCTGCTACTGACCTGCAAAAAGTTTGAAACAGCGGGATTGGTCCCGCCGACGAACTCTCTGACGCTCAAGTCAGTAATATGAAAGATTATGAAAGAGCTTTTGTGTAGAAAAATACTGATTACCTGTTTCTGGTGGAGGTAGGGGTATTTATAATCGCCTTTGGAAACAGTTTAGAAATAATTATTTATCTCTAATCCCATGTGTTTTTGGATAAGAAACAGAGTTTAAATTCTTTCATGATAAGAGATTTGGTTTAAACCGTCTATTAGGGATAATCATGAATTTAAATAATTTTTTAAATGACCTGAGTTTATTTATAATGGGCTGTCATCCTAACCCAGTAAGGCAGACCCATTTCTGGGTTATTGTGATTGGAAAAAACCCACTTTTCATTTTCAAGCCCGTCTGTAGTGGAAATTATCGTTTTATCCCTGAGAGCTTAGATTTGTACCTAATTTGAACGGTCCTGATTTGACTCTGTTTCTAGCCATATCACTTAGCAACTTTAGAGGTGGCAACAATCTCCAAGAAATCATCCAAGGACTCCGGAGGAGCCCTTTTGTGCATAGAGTGAAGCTTGAAACCCTTAGCCAAACTCAGCCCCTCCCGACAGGGTTGTGATTTAGGGAAAGTAAACGACACCATCTCTGGAGACAGAGGGGGAAATGAAGCTAGCTCCCTGGATAGGGCATGTTGGGTAACTTCCACCATCTTATCCTCATCATCCGAGTCCTCCGTAGTATATGGATCATCATCTTCAGGATCAAGGCATGCACCCAAATCATCTATAAGTGGCGAAAAGACAGCAATAGACCCCAACTCGGGCCCACTAATGTAGCCACTGGTCCCATCAGGAGAACGCCTATTAGAGGAGTCAGTAGATCAAAAGGCCTAGAAGAGGACGAGTTGGAAATGGGCCAAGCACCCAAGCCCAAGGCAACCACAATAGCAGATGAAGAATTCAATTAAGACCCCATCATGGGCCCAAGCCCATTACCTGTGATAAGAGGAATTGAAGAAAATGGTGAAGAATTGAATTCGGACCCCTCATGGGCCCAAGCCCATAAACCGCAATCTTCAGAGAATCACATGCACCGCATGTAATAGGGTTTGGAACCAATGGCAGCATCTTTGGCACGAAATTGGGCGACGTGATCGAGTCAGTGACATGTGGTGTAGGTCTATGCCTTAGAGACTAGCTGTGTATTGATACTAGTTTACATTGTATCATGACATTTATTTCATATTTAGGTATTTCATTTATTGTGTTATTTATTGTGAATTAAATAAACATAATGAAGTCCTTAAAATAGTAAGTTCAATGCTATGAGATATCAAGTGCATGACTTGATTGTGAGATCTTATTGGCTGAAATCAGAACACTGTTCTTAAATGTCCCTAGTCAAGTATTATTGTGAATTAGGACAACGATAATACAAAGAGACTAGTGTGTGCGTAGACTGATGACCATTCTCACAGGTCATGGATATGAGATATCAAGTCTTCACATGGGTACATATTAGAGTAATAATGTACTTGACTAACCCACCATGAGAACGATGCATGGATTGTTACGTGAGTGTCATAACCGATTCTCACAGTGACCATGGTGTACGTAGTCTTTTGACTTGAAGTCACTACGATTTTCTACATGAGAAATGTGTTTTAATGTCGTCAAACATTGCATGTAATAAGGTGATTATAAAGTTGACTATTGGATATACTACAAATCATGCGAAGAGATGTGAGTGACTCTGATAGGATTTATCCCTCTTACATAACAGAAGCGATATATACATGCTCCTTGATTGAGTGAGACTGCAAAATGCATGGTCGTGCTTAAATGAGTCAATATGAGATATTGATCTTATTTGTTTTAGTAAGTCTACTCAGACATCAAGAAACCAAAGATTAAACTATACAAATGTGACACGTTCTATGTCTTGTGGTCAATTAAGATATTTGGACAAAGAAACTAGACTACATGGTAACATTAGTCACGGATAGGTTATGTCATATCACTGACATTCCCGTTACTTGAGTAGCAGTGATGTATTGCTAGATACCGCTCACTGTTTGTAATACTTGAATTCGATTTTAGTATTACTGTCAACAAAATGGAAACCTATAGGGTCACATACTTAGAATGGATCGAAATTTGGATTTAAATTCATAAGATAAATTTAATTAGGGATCCAAATAAGACTTGGGCTCCTGATATTGGTTGGACATTTAACTAGATTAAATGGGCCGACTAATGTTCAAAGGTCCACATACGAATCTGTCCCAGGTTAGATTGTGAGCCCAACAACCTCATTACTCTCTTATGGTTGGTTTTCTGCACGTATATATATGATATGTATATGTGGAAAAGGGACACGTGAAAAAATCCTAGTCGTCACAAAATATGGGAGAGAGATCGTGAGGAGGAACATCCTCTTCCCGCAGCTAGCACCGTTGTCTGAGAGAGAGCCGTTTTTTGTTCCATTCGTGTGGATACTGTAGAGGCACCGCAATATTGCAGCGTTGTGATCGGTATACTGTGAAGACTGCATATCCATCTCAAAGGTATAACTCCTAAACATGATTTATAGTTTTCGCATGGATTTATGGCTAGGTTTCGATATTTTTGTAATTTTTCCGCTATGTATTTAATCTGTGATTGAATTTGAAACCTAACACGTGGCTCCACCACCAATTCGCCACGAGTATCACGTGCATCGCACGTATTAGGGTTTGGAACCGATGGCGGCATTTTAGGCACGAGTTTGGGCGACGTGACCAAGGCATGGACATGTGTCTCCTCCAAAGATTCGCCATGCGCCTCTGGAGTGGGATTCGAAGCAACCGAGGGGTAGGGATGTAATTTTCTCGCCCCCTCTCTCCTATCTTCTTCATCCACGCCATCTTGTTCCATTTGCAAAAGCATATGCTTTTCATTCCCCTTCTTAGCAACTCTTCTTAGTTCCTCTCCCTGCGTATACTGAATTTTGCCCCTTTCCACACTCAGAGCCTATTTTCCTGTAGCTTTTTCGGCGACGACCTTCTTTCCAGAGTTGGTATATGCCCTCCCCTCCCCCTCTCCAAAATTTAAAATAAAGGACCTGCTTTTATCCAGCTGGCACATCCTGATCCAAAGCCTGCCGCGTTAGTTGAGCTTTAGTAGAGCAATCCTGACCCTTGGATGAGGATCGAGGGTTGGGAACTGGGCCCTCCAAGCCTTTTTTTTGGGTTGGGGGGGGGGGGGGGGGGGCGTCTTCTCCGGCGAGTTCCGGTGATTTTTGGGTTACCTTTGCAGCCTTGATAATTTCTTTATGTGCTTTCTCAATTTCGTGAGCGCCATAAATCATCGAATCTAGGAGCCAAACAACGGTGGGGGACGCGACGACTGCTCCTTTGAGCTTCGGTTTTCATCTAGCCAATCTTTATGGGCGGATAGTGTTCGGCTCCCTGAACAACGATATCCGTCCAATGTTGGCAAAAAATTGATGATGTGCAATGCCCGCTCCACCGTGGCTTCGAGAACAAATCGAATAATATAGGCTTCTTCAAAGGTGAAGACCTTGGCGAATCTCGGCATGCAACTGATGTCAGGGCTCCGGATTTGAACCTCAGCTGAGATGAGATTTGACTTTCTGGAGGTTTTGGGGTCCATGTCTACCACTGTCCCGAAGTCGGAGTTTACTTCCTCCACCGCTTCTCTACTCCGTGGGGGTGATTGTGTAGCCAAATCCAAAACAAATCCCCCTTAGGAATCTCAGCACCGAACTTCGGGCTCCATGGTTTGAATTCCATCTTGAAGTAGCCAAAGTCAAGTAGCCCCACCGACGATACCTCTGCCATCTTCTCAGGGAATGGAAAAGAGACTAGGAATTGAAAGTGACACATTTTCTTAACAACCCACTCTCGATGGCCCCTCATTGGCCTCCATTTGTTTAGTTCCTCGATGACCTGATTTTCTGATGGTCTGCCAAACATAGCCTTAGCTGTAGCGCACCAAGTCTTTGAGCCATTGTTCTTTCTTTATGTTGGCCAGACTATTGGCGAGTTTGATTTGAGTCGGATTGTCCAGCGATCTCCCCCTCTTCACCCTCTGGCTAGACTCCACTTGGTTCACAGTAACGTTTGTGCACACAAACGACATATGGCCCCATTTCAAGCAATTGACGCAGCAAACTTCTTTCGTGCACTCTGCTATGATATGGCCCATATCACCGCAGTTGAAGCAAGCAATCGGCTTATTTTTCCCTTTCCAGTGCCTTATCACTTCTTTGGAAGAAGTATCAGCGCAACGCTATTTTCTTTCTGGTAGATTTGCTAACTACATGAATCCAAGAATCCCCGCCCTCTCCAGGAAGCTGGCCTCCTTGCCTGACTCCGGTAACTTTGATCGGACTCCTCTGGAGCCCAGGCAGTCTCGACTTGGGGTTCGGAGTCATGGCGAGGGGATGGCAGTGAGGGGGGGGGGGGGGGGGGGGGGGGGGGGGGGGGGGAACTTAGGAGGAGGAGGAGGGGGGGGGAGGCGATGTTAGAACCAGCTATGGCTGAGGAAGAGTGGGTTGGTCTTTGGAGGCGTTGGTGGCCTTGATGTCAAGAGGAAGTCTGGTGGCGAGTGGGTCCACTGTAAAAAATGTACCAAATTCATACATCATTAATGTCGGAGACATCATTCAGGTAGTAAACTTAAAGTCATTTCTATCGCTTGCTAACTTTACCTCATGACATAGGCATCGAATGTCCAGATGCCAGTGTTTTTTGTTGGGCAGAACTTAGGTAGATTTTGTAGCACAAGCAATGCACAAGTTGTTTATATATAGTTTAGCTATTAAAATTGATTTATTCCATCAATGTAATTATGTTTGTAGGAATAATAAGTAGGTCTGAGATACTGAAGAAATAATATTGACAAGGTGCTATATAATTTTATTGTATTTTTAATAAATGAAGTATCATAAATAAAAGGGATACGACAACTTCATTCTTAGTCGTTTGTCACATCAATTGCAATGTAGTAGTACTGCTACTTCTCTCGAGTCGTTCTATACCCTCACTTTCATTTTATTCACGCGCACACACAAAAATATAAAATTATCATGCTTGCATCTGAGTTAGTTACCTCGTTGATTTATAACTTATTATTAGAGAACATAATTGTCTAGCTATTTATCAGTGTAATCAGATTTGTGTCCTCATCAATGCCTTACTAGACACCCAAAAAGTGCAAATCATTTTTTAAAGACTTTTTAGAAGAGGGGGGAAAAAAAACCTAAAGAGAATAGATTTTCATTCTCATTTCTCACCCTAACCTGTCATAATATTCCGTTATTTATCATCTCTCAATTTTGCATAAATTTGTGAATAATGGAAATGAAATTATATGTGAAAGTGCATTCTGCAGGTTACATGTCAACCGAACCATAAAAAAATATTCACTCCTTTCGGAACTATAATGTCATAGATTTAGAGATATTTCTTACAAAATGGATTGTATCGTGCAGGTTTGGAGTAATGATAAGTATGAGAGTGCAGAGCACAGAGTGCCAGTGAACTAGGAGAAAGAGAGGTTTTCTATCCCGCTCTTCTTCAGTGCTGCGCTGTACACAATGGTGAGCCCTTTGGAAGAGCTGGTGCGTGAAGAGAATCCGGCCAAGTACCATGAGTACAATTGGGGTGAATTCATCAAGGCACGGAAGGCGGGCAATTTCAAGAAGATGGGAGTGGAAAACCGCCAGATTTGTCACTGCAGAAAGACATAGCAATGTTATTTCTATAAAAGATTATATGTCCCAACTTAATATGGAGCTTGTATATTCAACTTCTGAATAATGAATAAGATGGACAGTCGTCTTCCTGTAAGTAGGGAGATATTATATGTGAGGTTGGATATAATTCTATGCAAATCCAGTTATTTTCCATATGTAATTGGAACTTATTACTGATCATTATTCCATGCTTCTCTCTTAAGGAGAATCAAATTGGTGCCAAGCCATTCAAGTTCATCTAACTATCGGTGTGATATAGAAGGGTCAAAATTCAGTATTTGATTATACACCCTGGATCATTTTCTGAGCTACTGTACAATATATACAGATGCATTCCTGATCATCGAGTTTTTCAAAGCTAATTTCATTTTGTTCACAACAGCATTTTTGCAGAGGGTTCTTCCAACAGAGGGTTCTTCCAAACAGATACAGAACGAATATTCCATACTAGTCTCTGCTATTTTAAAATTAGTCATTCGATCATTGTAAAGGTAATTAATTAAAGTTAACATCATTAAAATTCTTAAAATTCTGTTCAATTGAACCTACTTTGAGATAAAAGATCTTAAATAAAGTGGCCTCAGTTTACAAAAATAGTCTTTATACGCTTAGGAACTTATTACTCCATGTTTTAGATCATTGTTGTTAATATTTTTTTCTTGAAAATCAGGTAGAATTCATCAAAATTTTCATAATGTTATACTTAGAATTTAAGATTGATCACATTTGATATTTTTGGAGTTAATAGAATGACCAATTTAGAAATATTGATATCTAGGGATCAATATGGAATTTCAATATTTATTGATCACTTATGTAGAATAAGCTCTTTATGCAGTCCACGCTTTCATTCCATTCAATTATTTTCTTTCCGTATATCATATTTCTGTCTTGTTCTGGTGTGATATTTAAATTTAAAAAAAATAAAATTTGTTAAATCCTAATCCTTATCAACAACAGCAGACATCAGCTGGAAATTTAGAACGCTTCATTAACAAATAAAAAACATGTCCAGGTTCATTGAACCCAATTCACCTATAGAAACCACCATCTATCTGTTCAGTTTAACTGATAATGTAATGCACTGAAATTAAGCATTAGAAAATGGTTTTCGAAGATGTTGTTGATCCAGCATTCATCCAAGAATCCGAGCATCGAGCTAAGCCCATAATCAACGAGGCTGAAAGCATACCACTCATCGACCTGTCCCCGCTCCTCTCCGCTCCTATCCCCACCGACGATGATCACGACAACTTCATCCCTAATAAGGCCATATCAGGCCTAGTTGCCGACGTCGAAGCAGCATGCAGAGAGTGGGGTTTCTTTCAAGTGATCAACCACGGCGTGCCGATTCAACTTCTTGATCAGATTCAGTTAGCTGCAAAGGAGTTCTTCGCTCTCCCTTTACAACAGAAGCAGAGGGTGAGGAGAAACGAAGACAATTATCATGGATACCATGAGTCGGAGCACACCAAGAATGTCCGCGACTGGAAAGAAGTTTTTGATTTTGGTGTCAGCGAGTCTGGCCATGGACTGAGCAAGAATCAGTGGCCAGAATATCCTCCAGGATTGAGGTAACTGAACTGCATATTATTCTATATATATCCCCCATATGTTTTTAAGATTTATTATGGTTCAAATTTTGAATTCAAAGAAAATTGGTACACCAAGGAGGGGTATCAAAACTATTTAATTAAATCAAAAGTTCGATCAATCAGTGGGTTGGATTGTACATATATTTTACTTGTACATGCAGAGAGGTTTGCAAGGAATACGCAAAAGCTGTAGAAGATCTGGCATTTAAACTGCTGAAGCTCATCTCGCTAACTTTAAACTTACCTCCGAAGCGTTTGGAGAGTTTCTTTAAGGACACGACGAGCTTCATCCGCTTCAACCGCTATCCTGCATGCCCTTCCCCTGAATTAGCTCTAGGTGTTGGTCGTCACAAGGATCCGGGGGTCCTCACTGTTCTTGCACAAGATGATGTTGGTGGTCTTGATGTCAAGAGGAAGGGTGATTGCGACTGGGTCCGTGTCAAGCCCATACCAAATTCATACATCATTAATATCGGAGACATCATTCAGGTAGGCTTTCTGTACACACTATAAATAAAATCAACTAAACTTTGATCTCGTAGCACATCTAAGGATTACATTGCAGCTGAACCGTATATCATTTCCGCACTTCTGGAAAGTGTAAAATGCCATATATTTAGAGATCGATACTTGATACAAAGTGGATTGTGTTGCACAGGTTTGGAGTAATGATAAGTATGAGAGTGCAGAGCACAGAGTGACAGTGAACTCATCGAAAGCTAGGCTTTCTGTTCCGTTCTTCTTTTTCCCTGCGCACTACACAATGGTGAGCCCTTTGGAAGAGCTGGTGAGTGAAGAGAATCCGGCCAAGTACCATGAGTACAACTGGGGTGAGTTCCTCAAGGCGCGGAGGACCGGCGATTATAGGAAGATGGGTGTGGAGAACATCCAGATTTCTCACTTCAGAAAGACACCGTAATGTGATAGATATATGCATATATCTATGACCAAACTTTATTTCGAGCTTTTTTTTGTTTACTTTTCAACAATAAAAAGGTTGGACGTACAGTGTCCTCCCCTTCGTGTAGCTGTATGCAGGGAGAAAATTTGTGTGAACGATAATAATATCTTGACTACATGTTTGTATTATACATGATGCATGTGTTATAACTTTCTTTAATTTTTACAAAATTCGAGTAATACAAGTGCTGAGTCATTGACAATATTTTTTTTGAGGGAAAAGGTGGAATAAAGCCATCCTGTTTTATTAATAAGAATATAACGAAACAAATACTCTGGGGCCAAATACAAACTACAGATATAAAATAAAACATACATGAAGCAACATGACTACAAACAACAAGCCCCTCCAACAACCCTGGAGAGTGGGCCGACAAACCAGCTCGGTCCAGCAGAATTGTGAGTACGTCCATTTAGCTTCGTACAGTGCCTCCACGGCACATGCACACCCGCCTGAAACAAGTCTGGCAGGATTTTATCAACCGCCGCTCCCTGCGTGCACCTCGCTGGGGGGACCCCTCTTTGGGCCCAAGCCCCGTAGATCGAAACTCGCAGCCTTCCACCAACTTCACCACTCATCCTACAAACACGCCAGCCGCTTCTACAGCCGCTACCAAAGAGATAGCCGTGAAGAGGATACCTTAACCTCTCACACGATAGCGCTTTTCTCCTGCGATTTCTCACAAAGCAACTATCTCGCTCACCCCACCTAACACCATCCTCTAGGAGAGAGTCGTGTAGAGCATACCTTACCTCTCTCACGTTCATGCTCTCTCCGGCCATTTCTCACCATACAGACTTATCTCACCTCAAACTCCAAATACGAGGGAAGAGGCGGCGCTGTCACGAGGCAGTGGCCTAAGCTAGAGGAAGCTCAATAGCCAGATAGTAGGCACTGTAGAGAATGCACCGACGACATCATAGGTCACACCCAACCACACCCCAACCCCAACCCCACACCCCCCACCCCCAACATACCGACTTCACACCTCACGGAAGGACCCCATCTTTGGGCCCCAGCTCCACAAACGTCAATCACACAAAACTACAAGCTTCCCACCCCAAGGCACCGACAAAAGCACCCTCAACCACAGCAAACAGATCAGGGGTAGGGTGGGCACCCAAACCGCAACCACAGTAACAGATCCGGGGGGCACCCACAGCAATCGCGGGCCCCCCAAACCGCAACCACAGCAAGACGGGTGGCACCCACAGCACGCGGGCCCCCCAAACCGCAACCACAGCATCCATAAACAGTGCTAGCAGCGCATCCACCTCATGCAACCATATTTCTACTTTCTCGAACACAGTAAACAAAACACATACATCACCCGTGCAAAATAAATCCACAAACCTCATCAGCTCCATTAATGGCAAGATCACTCCTGGGATGATCATCCAACGCAGACAGCGGAATCCCCAACGACTTGGCCTGCTCGAAAGTCCTCGTGGAAGTCGGACCTCCAACAATGCCGCTCAGCTTCCCGCTCGAGAGCAGCGCCCCAATCTCGGCCACAACAAACGCAGCCGTTGACCCAGTCCCCAGCCCCAACACCATGTCGCTCTAATCGACGGCTTTGACTGCGGCGAGCTTCTAGAGGTCATCCTGGGTGAGGGCGGTGGTGGAGGGGGATGAGAGGAGCTGCGCTGGAGAAGGTCGGGCTCAGCTTCCCGCTCGAGAGCAGCACCCCAATCTCGGCCACAACAACCGCAGCCGTTGACCCAGTCCCCAGCCCCAACACCATGTCGCTCTAATCGACGGCTTTGACTGCGGCGAGCTTCTAGAGGTCGTCCTGGGTGAGGGCGGTGGTGGCGGGGGATGAGGAGCTGCGCTGGAGAAGGTCGGGGTCGGGGTCGGTAGGGCATGGAGAAGAGGAGGGGGGACGACGAGGAGGGGGGGCGGCGGCGCTGAGGGCAAGCCGCCGCCGCCCCAAGGGATTAGATCTAGGGTTTTTTGCTGTGTTTGAGAGTTGGTAGGAGAGTTGGTAGGAGGGGGGAGTTTTTGGTTTTGAAACGTCATTGACAATATTGACCGTATAAGATAGATGTTTGAACTCTCAGCAAGAAAATATCACATTACTGAAATTTGCAAGGCAGTAATTATGTAAGCCTCATAGTCATGAAACTTGAATGCCAATGATACTCGATAGTTGAAAGACATCTGAATTTGTTTTCCTGTGCACAAATAAATTGGCATAGCACTACTCGTTGCAAATCTGAAAAGGTTTATTAAATTAATTTGATTTAAGCGATGAAACCCAACAGAGACTCAACAAAAACGTACAACAATACCACACAAATAACCGCAATAGTAGATGGGGCACACACAAGTGCACAAAACAGAAGACCCCCAAATAGCATCTACAAAAAAGAAACAGAACTAGAGTACTTCTCAAGATGCTTGCAAATTGCGACCCTGAGTTGTACTACTGCGTCCTTGAGTTCTGTTAGATATTGTAATATATATTTAGTCTCATATCAAGTTATGTATCAGTTTAGTACTCGGTTCTCTCCTATTTATAAGAAACATTGTACTCAATTATTAATCAATCCAATAATTCAATAAAATTGCCCCTACCTCTTGGAGCAAAGAAGAGAATGAAAATGGGGAGAGATAGAGAACGGGGTAGGGGATATTATTATAATAATAAATAAGGTAGTGGGGATGAGAAGTGGGGGTAGTTACGAGACATGGGAGAATGTGCATCTGCAAAGTGGGGGGAGTTGGGGTACGGGATTGAAGAGTGGGGGAAAGTGGGAAGGAATTGTATACGGGTAGATGTGTAGGGTCTGCACAATTATATGGGTTCTGGTTCAGTGGGCTCGGGCTTAGTTCATGGGCTCAAAATATTAATTAAAATAATTAGTATGTTGGGCTTAATCAATTGGATCAATTGGGCTCAGATTAAAGATAATAATAAAATCAGATTATGGAATTGGGCTTATGATGACAACTGGGCTCACTTTAATAAATAATAAAATCAATAATGTAAACTTGGGCTTTAGAATAAATAAATGGGTTTCAGAATAACGGTTTAAATAATAAAATTGATAAGGAAAAATAGTTATAAGATACCGAGGATTTAAATACGGAAAAAAAAATATACTTTAAAATACGTATTAGTGGAAACAGGGGTTACAATATCATTCTCTGTGTTCTCCATGTTACTTCTGAAATAGTTGAAACAGAACTGTTAGTGGTTGTTTTTTCCGAATTGATAACAGTACCTGTAAACAATCTTCACAAAAACTATTAGAATCAGTTAGGAAAAAATTTTGCTTTAAGATTGTTAGAATTCGAATTTTATAAATCTGAAAATTACTAACAATAATTGTGAAGAACAAAAATTACAGGAATAAAATATAACAACCCAAAAGCTTTATCCAGAGTCGAGATTAAAATCTCTCTCCTTAAAGCAAAATTCGCCCCGTAGTGTGACGGTGGCTGGCGAATTGCCTCCCAGAATACAACTGTATACCTTTCTCTGAAGAGCAGCACCCAAACTCCAGAGATTTTAGCGAACAGTGCTGTGATGTACTCTCAGTTTTTGACACAAAGGAGAAGAAGAAGAAGTATAAAATTTGGATTATCAAAAATCTATCTTACTGGCAAACTGGATTCAGTAGTCTTATAGGAGAAATGGAGACTGTTGGAAGGCCCATTACTCTGTAACAGCAGAGTAGTGGTTCCGATCCATAACTGATCCATAACTGATGAGCCATTAATGGTATCAGTTATCGAATGTGAAGAGCATCACTAGTGTACTGGGGGAGAAAAAATTAGACTGGGGCAAAAATATATATATAGGCCAGAGCCAAGCCAGGCCAGGTCAGACCAGACCAGACCAAACCAAACCAAACAAAGCAAAGCCAAGCCGCGTGTGTGTTTGTTATTTTGGCTGAGTCCTCTCTGCACTACACGTTAGTGGTAACCCCCGAGCCACGCCCTTTAGTTCAATTTTCTAGTATATATCTAGAAAAAATCTTTCCCAATTTCCAATATGGGACTATCCATTTTTTTCAAGTTTCCAAGTTAGTACATTTCAAGTACCTAACTTTGGACCAACATTTCTCATTCATACGGAATTCGTTTTTGGCAAATGAGTACACCACGGAATAGTACTCGACGAGAGGATCGCAATCCACTCATTTTCCGGTACCGCCGGTGGCCAGAGCCCACAGGAATCCGGCCCGAAAAACTGCAAAAATTAATTCCAACATTAATGACTGTGAAGATTTCAAGTTTCCAGAAAGTTGAAACTTTCTGGAAATTGGAGATACTCACACACGTTAACTCAGTTAATGTGTCAATTCTTATCATGGCCGTTAACTAAGTTAACGAATGTGAAGATTTTAAATTGTCAGAAAGTTGAAACTTTCTGAAAATTGGAGATACTCACACACGTTAACTCAGTTAACGTGCCTTGTTTTACCAAAGCTGTTAACTGAGTTAACGTGTATGCCTATCTTCACAAACAAACAAATAGGCATGTTTTGTACATAAAAAATTACTAAGTATAGACACGTTAACTGAGTTAACGTGTCTATTATTACCAAGACCGTTAACTCGGTTAGCAACAAGGATGTTTTAGTATTAAATTTTTAAACATGGATAAATTTCGTACGTACATATAAAAAGTGGGATAGTTTGGTAAAAAATTCTATTTTCTTTCCGTATATCATATTTCTGTCTTGTTCTGGTGTGGCATTTAAATTTTAAAAAAAAAAAAAAATTTGTTTAAACCTAATCCTTATCAAGAACAGCAGACATCAGCTGGAAATTTAGAACGCTTCATGAAAAAAATAAAAAAAAAAAAAAAAAAAAAAAAAAAAAAAAACATGTCCAGGTTCATTGAACCCGATTCACTTATAGAAACCACCATCTATCTATATGTTCAGTTGAACTGATAATGTAATGTACTGAAATTAAGCATTAGAAAATGGTTTTCGAATATGTTGATCCGGCATTCATCCAAGAATCCGAGCATCGAGCTAAGCCCATAATCAACGAGGCTGAAAGCATACCACTCATCGACCTGTCCCCGCTCCTCTCCACTCCGATCCCCACCGACGATGATCACGATAATTTCATCCCTAATAAGGCCCTATCAGGCCTAGTTGCCGACGTCGAAGCAGCATGCAGAGAGTGGGGTTTCTTTCAAGTGATCAACCACGGCGTGCCGATTCAACTTCTTGATAAGATTCAGTTAGCTGCAAAGGAGTTCTTCGCTCTCCCTTTACAACAGAAGCAGAGGGTGAGGAGAAACGAAGACAACTATCATGGATACCATGAGTCAGAGCACACCAAGAATGTCCGCGACTGGAAAGAAGTTTTTGATTTTGGTGTCAGCGAGTCTGGCCATGGACTGAGCAAGAATCAGTGGCCAGAATATCCTCCAGGATTGAGGTAACTGCATATTATATCCCCCATATGTTTTAAGATTTATGGTTCAAATTTTGAATTCAAAGAAAATTGGTACACAAAGGAGGGGGTTATCAAAACTATTTAATTAAATCAAAAGATCGATCAATCAGTGGGTTGGATTGTGTATATATTTTACTTGTACATGCAGAGAGGTTTGCAAGGAATACGCAAAAGCTGTAGAAGATCTGGCATTTAAACTGCTGAAGCTCATCTCGCTAACTTTAAACTTACCTTCGAAGCGTTTGGAGAGTTTCTTCAAGGACACGACGAGCTTCATCCGCTTCAACCACTATCCTGCATGCCCTTCCCCTGAATTAGCTCTGGGTGTTGGTCGTCACAAGGATGCGGGGGTCCTCACTGTTCTTGCACAAGATGATGTTGGTGGTCTTGATGTCAAGAGGAAGGGTGATTGCGACTGGGTCCGTGTCAAGCCCATACCAAATTCATACATCATTAATATCGGAGACATCATTCAGGTACCATTACACACACTATAAATAAAATCAACTAAACTTTGATCTCGTACCACATCTAGGGATTCCATTGCAGCTGAACCGTATATCATTTCCGCACTTCTGGAAATTGTAAAATGCCATATATTTAGAGATCGATACTTGATACAAAGTGGATTGTGTTGTACAGGTTTGGAGTAATGATAAGTATGAGAGTGCAGAGCACAGAGTGACAGTGAACTCATCGAAAGCTAGGCTTTCTGTTCCGTTCTTCTTTTTCCCTGCGCCCTACACAATGGTGAGCCCTTTGGAAGAGCTGGTGAGTGAAGAGAATCCGGCCAAGTACCATGAGTACAACTGGGGTGAGTTCCTCAAGGCACGGAGGACCGGCGATTATAGGAAGATGGGTGTGGAGAACATCCAGATTTATCACTTCAGAAAGACACCGTAATGTGATATATGCATATATCTATGACCAAACTTTATTTCGAGCTTTTTTTGTTTACGTTTCAACAATAAAAAGGTTGGACGTACAGTGTCCTCCCCTTCGTGTAGCTGTATGCAGGGAGAAAATTTGTGTGAACGATAATAATATCGTGACTACATGTTTGTATTATACATGATGCATGTGTTATAACTTTCTTTAATTTTTACAAAATTCGAGTAATACAAGTGCTGAGTCATTGACAATATTGACCGTATAAGATAGATGTTTGAACTCTCAGCAAGAAAATATCACATTACTGAAATTTGCAAGGCAGTGATTATGTAAGCCTCATAGTCATGAAACTTGAATGCCAATGATACTCGATAGTTGAAAGACATCTGAATTTGTTTTCCTGTGCACAAATAAATTGGCATAGCACTACTCGTTGCAAATCTGAAAAGGTTTATTAAATTAAATTGATTTAGGCGATGAAACCCAACAGAGACTCAACTAAGATGAAACCCAACAGAGACTCAACTAAAACGTACAACAAAACCACACAAATAACCGCAATAGTAGATGGGGCACGCACAAGTGCACAAAACAGAAGACCCCCAAATAGCATCTACAAAAAAGAAACAGAACTAGAGTACTTCTCAAGATGCTTGCAAATTGCCCCTACCTCTTGGAGCAAAGAAGAGAGGATTTCGACCCTGAGTTGTACTACTGCTTCCTTGAGTTCTGTTAGATATTGTAATATATATTTAGTCTCATATCAAGTCATGTATCAGTTTCGTATTCGGTTCTCTCCTATTTATAAGAAACATTGTACTCAATTATTAATCAATCCAATAATTCAATAAAATTGCCCCTACCTCTTGGAGCAAAGAAGAGAGGATTTCGACCCTGAGTTGTACTACTGCTTCCTTGAGTTCTGTTAGATATTGTAATATATATTTAGTCCCATATCAAGTTATGTATCAGTTTAGTATTCAGTTCTCTCCTATTTATAAGAAACATTGTACTCAATTATTAATCAATCCAATTGTTGAAATATAGTAATTGTATATTCTGTTTCCTAATATAGGAAACAGATTTTTCAAATCTCTCATCTCCCAATCTTCTCTCAATCTCTTTTCTTCTTCTCCAAGAATGTAATCCTTATATATAGATGTATACAGTAAAGAATAGAATAAGAATTATTTTCTCCAAAATTATTTTCTTCATGGTATCAGAGCCTAACAAGATCTAGGCTAGTTGAAAAAGAAGAGACGGAGGCGATCAGATCTGACGCCTCCATCCCGATCCGATCCCGACCAAATCCCGATCACCGAATCTCCCCGTCGTTTCCCGCACTGTTCATCTTCCCCAAACACAGAGAACCCACTGCCTTCTTCCCCGACCTCCGTCGATCTTCCCCCGTGCTCCACCTCCCGTCGATGACCCCCCATCGGCCATCGAGCCCCGATCTCTCCTCGATCGACACGAGTCGAGTTTGCCACCGACGAGCCCCCTGGCCTTATCTTCCCCAACACTGTGAACCCATACCCTTCCTCTCCGTTCGTCTCTTCCGGTGCCCCCTCCGATTAGCTCACCTCCAACGCCGCCCAGCCCTAAGCGCCGCCTTCACCCTCCTCCTTCTTGCTCCTCGATGCCAGTAGCCGAAACCCCCTGCTCCCTTCCCGTCGACATAGAAAATCGACGAGCTCAGCCAGGATCGCCCTGAGCCGCCTCCCTGCGTCGATCCGCCGCTCCCCTTTCTGCTCGACGGCAGCGACCTGATCGAAACCCAGCGCTGCTCCTCTACCCGTCGACCAGCACCGTTCGCAGCACTCTCTCCCTTCTACTGTTGCTTCTGTCTCCCTCTTTGCTGTTGGGTGAAGATGAAGGGTTGATTTGGGCTGGTGTTTGGTGTTTTGTGAAAGAGGAATCTTGATCTTGTGTTTGGCATTTGGATCTTGTGTTTGATATTTGGATCTCGGTGTTTGGTATTTTTTGATTCGCTGTGGAGTTGCCGTTTGGGTGTTGGATTGTTGTTGTTTTGCTGGTCAAGTTGTGTTGTTTGCTATTGGTTGCTGAAGATTAGATCCATTGTTTTTTCCCCTTTGTGCCGCTACCATGGGACAAACTGATAGAGCTTAGAAGAGTATTGGACTCGCCTCTACATTAGTCACAGCTGCAGGTAATGAGGGTAAGGTATTTAATATTTCTGCTTCTGTTATGAATAGTGTATGGATAATTGATTCGGGTGCTACCGATCATATGACTTTTGATTCTAGAAGAGTTCAAAATTTTCAACCATCCACTAAATCGACTATGTCCACTGCCAATGGTGATCCTGCCACTGTTACTGGCGAGGGTACCATACATCTCACAAACAAGCTAACCTTAGATACTGCCCTAGTTGTACCATCCTTGAATTTCAACCTATTATCCGTTGCTCAAATAACTACTGCCTTACATTGTATTGTAGTCTTTTGGCCTTCCCATTGTGTGTTTAAGGATATTCGGACTCACAAGACGATTGGTTATGGGGTTAGGCACGGGAAGCTCTATTACCTGGATTTAGAATCTGAATGTTCGAGCAAGTTGACTCAAGCTCTAAGTGTGGAAGGATCCAAAGATGAGAAGAAGAAATCAGATATTTGGCTATGGCATCGATGTCTAGGGCATGCTTCTTTTGTTTATTTGAAGAAATTATTTCCAAGTTTATTTTTGAAGTTGGATATATCTGTCTTTCGGTGTGATGCGTGTGAACTCACAAAAGGTCATCGTGTCTCTTTCCATCCAAGTCCAAGTAAAAGCTCCTTACCTTTTATGATTATTCATTCTGATGTTTGGAGTATATCCAAAACCACTACATTTGGAGGAGCCAAATGGTTTGTGACCTTTATTGATGACTGTACCCGTATGACCTGGATTTGTTTGATGAAGTCGAAAAGTGAAGTTAGTGGTTTATTTCAGAAATTTCACAAGCATGTTATGATTCAGTATAAATCACAGATTCAAGTTCTTAGGAGTGATAATGGCGGAGAATACCTGAGTTCAAATCTGCAACAATATTTGGTGGAACATGGAATTGTTCATCAGACTACATGCTCGTATACACCTCAACAGAATGGGGTTGCAGAAATAAAAAATAGACACTTGCTCGAAGTGGTCCATGCTTCTCTCATCCATGAAAATATGTCACTCATTTATTGGGGAGAAGCCCTTGCTTCTGCTGCATACTTAATCAACCGAGTTTCCTCTAATATTCTAAACTTTCTCACACCATTTTAAGCATTAACTGAAGCTGTGAATGCACCAAAAGTTGTCAACTTACCACATCGTGTATTTGGGTGTGTTGCATTTGTTCATCTTCATCAACATCAACGCAATAAGTTAACTCCTCGAGCTGTCCGCTGTATTTTCGTGGGATATGCACAAAATAAGAAGGGGTATCGGTGCTATCTGTAGAACCCCGTATTTTCAAATATTATTTTAATTATTTGAAAATGAATTTAAATGAGTTTTGAGGATTTAATTGATATTTTCCTAGAAGGTTTATCTTTTGTACACGTGCAAAACACGTGCAAATGACTTTTGAGATGTTTGAAAAATTAAGATTTCTTTATGAAAAATCATTATTTATTATTTTGGAATTATGTAGTATTTTTCCGGATTTTTCTGAATTTAATTAGTACTATTTGCAAATTTTAAGAAAAGAAGGACCTTTTTGTAAAATTGACATTTTTAATGGCTAAAGTGCAAAATTAGCATTCTGGACGTTTTAAACAGTATTGGTTAAGATTTAGAAGTATATTTTCTATTAAATCCTAATTTTAATGAATTTTGGATGAGTTTCCAAGAGTAGATAGATATATATAAAATTGTATTTTGAAGGGATTGTTTTGCAAATGTATTTGGAAACCCTAGAACCTAATTCCCGGCCTATATAAAGAGAGTTGCAGCCGTCATTCGCTGCATAACTCAGATTTCATTATATTATTTTCTTGGTGATTGGAGAAGGAGTTTGGATCTAGCAAAGGAAGGCTTTTGTGGATTCTTCTTGCTTCTAAAGGTGAGTGATATGGACTTGTTTTGTTTATGTGTATGATTGCATGCTGTTTTGTTTGATGTTTTCGTATCTTGTATGAAATCGATGCCATGGTAGTTATTCGAAATATGCATGTGAAATCCATGAAAGATTAGTAGATCTCGATTGACAACTATTGATTGCTTGAAACATGTTAAGATTCAAGTATGGTTTGATTGGATGTATGAACATCTGGATCTTGCGTATCTAATCAGATCTTGGTTATTATTGGTGGAAGAATTAAGTATTAAGGAAACCCTAATGTAAGATTTAGGAATTTGAGAACAAGGGAATTGAGTTTTGAGTTATTGAATGATTGAATAATGGATCGGCAATGAAGAAGTAATCGAGATTGTCATTTTACATGATTAAAAATTATTATCATGAACAAGAACCTTTAGAAAACTCCAGTATTGAGTATTGATTTCAGACCTAATTTGTGAGATCTGTAGGCCGACAGTGGACTGGGACTATGTATCAGTCGACTGGTACGACCCAGCTGCTGTATCTTTAGTTTTTCTCGAAAATCCGTTCTGGACAGTCGACTTAGACCCTTCTCAGTCGACTGGTACACTTAGAATTTATTTTTCAAAGTTATTGTAGAATTTCTCTCGGGTAAGTCGACTTATGTTTTTATAAGTCGACTTATGTTCTTATGAGTCGACTTATGTCTCCTTTAAGTCGACTTATGTTTTCTATAAGTCGACTTATGATCTGGTAAGTCAACTTATGATTTTTATAAGTCATCTTATGTTTTGATAAGTCTACTTATGATCTTTATAAGTCATCTTATACTTTGATAAGTCTACTTATGATTTTTATAAGTCATCTTATGTTTTGATAAGTCTACTTATGATCTTTATAAGTCATCTTATACTTTGATAAGTCTACTTATGATTTTTATAAGTCATCTTATGTTTTGATAAGTCTACTTATGATCTTTATAAGTCATCTTATACTTTGATAAGTCTACTTATGATCTTTATAAGTCATCTTATACTTTTGATAAGTCTACTTATGATCTTTATCAGTCATCTTATACTTTTGATAAGTCTACTTATGATCTTTATAAGTCATCTTATACTTTTGATAAGTCTACTTCTGATCTTTATAAGTCATCTTATACTTTTGATAAGTCTACTTATGATTTTTATAAGTCATCTTATACTGTTAGCACTTGGAACGTTTCTTGAGAATTGTTGATAATTGTCTCGGGTAAGTCGACTGATGGTTTTCTTGAGTCGACTTACTGCACTTGTTATAATCTTGGATATTGGTTCTCGGGGCAGTCGACTTACTATCGCATAATTCGACTGGAGCTGATTAGTTTTTCATGATCTTGAGTGTTCTTGTTATCTCTAGTTCGTTTGTAGATGAATATGTTCGTCGGTGTAAGAGTCACTATGTGTGATTGCATGCCGGGTATGTATTCTATCTATACCATCTTTAGTTTGTTTGTAGATGAATATGTTCGTCGGTGTAAGAGTCACTATGTGTGATTGCATGCCGGGTATGTATTCTATCTATACCATCTTTAGTTTGTTTGTAGATGAATATGTTCGTCGGTGTAAGAGTCACTATGTGTGATTGCATGCCGGGTATGTATTCTATCTATACCATCTTTAGTTTGTTTGTAGATGAATATGTTCGTCGGTGTAAGAGTCACTATGTGTGATTGCATGCCGGGTATGTATTCTATCTATACCCTCTTTAGTTTGTTTGTAGATGAATATGTTCGTCGGTGTAAGAGTCACTATGGATGATTGCATGCCGGGTATGTATTCTATCTATACCCTCTTTAGTTTGTTTGTAGATGAATATGTTCGTCGGTGTAAGAGTCACTATAGGTGATTGCATGCCGGGTATGTATTCTATCTATACCATCTTTAGTTGTTTGTAGATGAATATGTTCGTCGGTGTAAGAGTCACTATTAGTGATTGCGTACCGGGTATGTATTCGATCTATACTATCTTTAGTTTTTGTGGATGGATACATGGGTATCTGATCTATGACATTATTGGTGATCGATTGTTGGACATACATCGTGGTACTGAGATTTATTGACAATTGGGCATGTTCAGAGACGTGAGGATTATTGCTGGTTCTGATCAGTCGACTGATTCCTAAGACAGTCGACTGTACCGTACAGTGAACTGTACTATTTTGAGAGTAATTTGATTGAAGGATATTGATCGTTGGTATTGTTTCTCGACTCGGCTTCATGCATGTACTGGCCTATCGTTCTTGTTTCATATTACATGTTCAGTTTATGCATTTTTGTTCAGTACATGTTGTTTGAGAGTTTATGTTTATTTTTATTTATGTTGTTGTTTATATCACTCACACCATTTATGGCTGACCCCGTAGTTTTGGGGGTTAGAGTTCAACTCTAGCCTCACATGTTGCAGGTTATTGCTTAGAATTGGAGGCTTGGATGCTTGGGTTAGCTTTAGAGAGTATGAGTGAGATGATAGAGCCATGTGTAATTTTGTAAAGAATAGTGTTGTAAAAGAATTATTGTAATGTAAGGTGTTTGTATTTCCGCTGCAATTTGAAAAGATTATTGTAATAAAGATTTGGAATAAAATGATTTGAGTTTTTGGCTATGTATGTTGTTACATTGAAGTGGATCGCTGGGAAAGTGCCACGTATTTTCTAAAGTTTCGTATTTAGAAATTCGGGGCGCTACACTATCACCCACCAACTCAAAAGATGTTTGTGACTATGGATGTTGTGTTCCATGAAGATGAGATGTATTTTTCCTCTGAGGTTGAACTTCAGGGGGAGTAGCGAAGTGAAGTTCAAACTCTTGCCTATGATGAAGTGGTTATTATTCAAACTGAACAATCAGATATAAGGGGAGAAAATAAGGATGTAAGTAATGACGATCACTCGAATGAAGACTTGGCTGAGGAAGAAAATTTCCACGAAGATCTGCAGTCAGTGCCGAACCTCCATAAAGATGAGCCATCTCCACCACTAGCACCATCTGAACCATCTCCACCATCTCCACCACCAGTACCATCAGATCTATCTCTACTCCCAGCAGAACCC
Source organism: Hemerocallis citrina (assembly GCA_017893485.1). NCBI lineage: Eukaryota > Viridiplantae > Streptophyta > Magnoliopsida > Asparagales > Asphodelaceae > Hemerocallis > Hemerocallis citrina. The sequence goes on from CM030361.1 coordinate 57,720,745, forward strand.
CAAAACCAATCGTCATCGCTGTCCGAAGCTCCAAGAAGAGAACTCCCAAACCTTACAACTAGAGGTATCCCAAAACCCACTACGAGCCTAATCCCACTAGTAAAGTCAAGTATCCCATGAGTCATTATGTGTCCACTCACCGATTGTCTGAATCAAATAAGTCATTTGTGAATCAATTATCTGCTGTATCTATTCCTAACAGTGTGCAGGAAGCCTTAGCCGATCCAAGGTGGAAAGAAGCTATGGATGAGGAGATGAAGTCCTTGAAGAAGAATGAGACTTGGGAGATAGTTGAGCTGCCAGCACGGAAGAAGCCAGTAGGATGCAGATGGATGTATATAGTAAAATATAAATCGGATGGTTCGATAGAGCGATACAAGGCAAGGCTGGTTGCCAAAGGGTACACTCAAACTTATGGAATTGATTATGACGAAACATTTACACCTGTGGCAAAGTTCAACACTATTCGAGTTCTACTATCACTTGCTGCAAATCTTGACTGGCCGTTGGAGCAATTTGATGTGAAGAATGCATTCTTGCATGGGGAATTGACAGAAGAAGTCTATATGGATCTTCTACCAGGGTCGAACAGACCAGTCCAACACAGCAACAAAGTATGTCGTCTGAAGAAAGCATTGTATAGACTGAAGCAGTCGCCAAGAGCCTGGTTTGGGAGATTAACAAAATCAATGAGGACATTCGGATACGATCAGAGTAATTCTGATCATACTCTATTCCTAAAAAGGAAAGAAGGTAAAATTACTGTTCTTATTATTTATGTTGTTGATATGATAGTAACTGGAGATGATCCTGAGGAGATGAAGGCATTAAAGAACTACTTGTCACAAGAGTTCGAAATGAAAAATCTTGGTCCTTTGAGATACTTCCTTGGTATTGAAGTTTCTCGCTCAAGAAAGGGGATATTTCTTTCTCAAAGAAAATATGCTCTGGATTTATTGAAGAAAACAGGAATGTCCGCTTGTCAACCGATTAGTACACCATTGGAAGAATGACTAAAACTATACAACGAAGCTGATCAAGTGCCTTGTGATAAGGAAAGATATCAGAGATTGGTTGGACGACTAATGTATGTTGCACATACACTGCCAGATTTGTCATATGCCTTAAATGTGGTAAGACAGTTTATGCATGCACCTCGAGAACAACATATGGACACGGTAATGAGAATTATGAGATACATTAAGTCAGCCCCAGAAAAAGGAGTCTTATTTACAAAACATGGTCACTTGAAGGTTGAGGCATATACTGATGCCGATTGGGCAGGATCTACGATCGATAGGCGCTCCACTTCAGGATATTTCACCTTTGTTGGAGGAAATTTAGTTTCATGGAGGAGCAAGAAGCAAAATGTTGTTGCACGCTCTAGTGCAGAGGCTGAGTATCGCGGAGTAGCTTTAAGTGTAACAGAAGCTTTATGGCTAAAACTCCTATTGCAGGATTTAGGCTATGGTCCAAAGAAACCTATGAAGGTGTATTGTGACAGTCAAGCGGCATGTGATATTGCGGCTAATCCAGTTCAGCATGATAGGACGAAACATGTAGAGGTGGACAGATTCTTCATCAAAGGAAAATTATATGAGAAAATTATTGAGATATCCAAAGTGAAGTCAGAAGATCAACTCGCAGATATCCTAACCAATGCCGTTTCGACTCGGCTCTTCTTGAAATTTGTTGACAAGTTGGGCATGCTCGATATCTATGCACCAACTTGAGGGGGAGTGTTGAAATATAGTAATTGTATATTTTGTTTCCTAATATAGGAAACAGATTTACCAAATCTCCCATCTCCCCAATCTTCTCTCAATCTCTTTTCTTCTTCTCCAAGAATGTAATCCTTATATATAGATGTATACAGTAAAGAATAAATAATAAGAAGATTAAGAATTATTTTCTCCAAAATTATTTTCTTCACCAATAATTCAATAATCTTTTCCAAATCTCTATTAACCTTAACAAATTCTACAGGCTATACGGTGGTACAATTGATGTGCAATGTCGGAGTTACCGTTGAGGCCGGATTTGATGCCATCGAAAGATGGCGTCGCAGTGAGGTTTGTTTGGCAGATGGGTACGATGGGAACATCGTCGGGAGGATAGGAGGGGTGTCGGTTGGAGACAGTGACTGTGTTGTTGTTAGGGTGGAGTTCTTGGATTATGGAGGGAGATTATGGGAAGAATTTCAATTTTGATTTTCAAGTTAGAGTTTTGAAATTCAAAATAGATTTGAGGGTGTGGAGGGGGAGAATGTTGAATTTTTAATTTCAAATAAGGGTTTTGAAATTCAAACAAAAGTTGGAGATGTGGAGGGGGGAGAATGTGGATTTTTGAACTTCAAATTAAGATTTTGAAATTCAAAATATATCTGGGGATGTGGAGGGGGAGAGTATTGATTTTTGAATTTCAAATTGGTGTTTTGAAATTCAAAATAGACATAGGGTTGAATTTCTAAATAGGGTTTTGAAATTCAAACTCGAGTTTGGTTGTGAAGAGGGAGATTTTTATGAATTTTGAATTTCATATTAGATTTTTGAAATTCAAATTATAATTAGGGAGATAGAATTCAAATTTCAAATTAGAATTTTTTTTGAAATTCAAATTACATCTGGAAGTGATGGGTGGAAGAATATGATGCAAATGTCTTCGTCTACAAGTTTAGTTAGAGGAAGGACTAGTAAATATTGTAGTCTTAGTTGTATAATTGTTTTCCGTTGTTCCATTTTAGAAACAGATAGATGTAATTTATTTGTAATACTTGTTTTGTTAATTATTTATTAATAAAGCGGTGATGCGGTTACCATTTTCTTTGGAAGAAAAGAAAAGGAAAAAATAATAATAAAAATAAAAATAAAAATAAAAAAAATAACTAAACTGAAGCTCGACAGATCCAAATCATACTCATCATGAAGCTCGGTGAAGCTCTGACAATCTCACATCTAAGCTTCTTTACAACGATCGAAAATTAACAATTTCTGTAAACAATTAACAACTACGGGATGCATACATCTTTCAGTTAGACTTTGGAATACCCAAATATCGAGATTCCGATAACGATACGTTGGCCGGTACTATGTAGTTATTGTAACAACAACAAAATACTAGTATATATAAATTAACACCATCATTTCCTACTCATTAACAAGAACACTACAATTCGCTCAAAACACGTCCATGTTCAATGTACTAAACCCTACTATAAATCAACTTACTTACCACAGTCTACCACAATCAACCTTAACTAGTAAGTAGTAAAAGCAAGAAAATTGAAAGAGGGATGGGTGCCATAGTTGATCCTTCATTCATCCAAGAGTCCGAGCACCGTCCCAAACCCACCATCTCCGTAGCCGAAAGCATCCCACTCATCGACCTCTCCCCTGTCCTCACCACCCCAATCCCTACTGACGGCGTTGTCTACATCCCAGATGCTTTGTCAGCCCTAGTTGCCGAAGTGGAAGCAGCATGCAGAGACTGGGGGTTCTTCCAGGTCATTAACCATGGCGTGCCGGTTCAACTTCTGGAGCGCGTTCAGGCGGTGGCCAAGGAGTTTTTCTTGCTTCCATTGGATGAGAAGCGAAGAGTGAGGAGGGAGGAGAAGAATTTTTTAGGGTACTATGATACAGAGCATACGAAGAACGTGAGAGATTGGAAGGAGGTGTTTGATTTCGCGGTGAGTGAACCGATGGTTATACCGGCTTCAGCTGAGAGTGGGGTGACGGAAACACAAGAGATCGATAACCGGTGGCCAGAGTATCCACCTGAGATGAGGTAAAAGTAAATTTTACTATATGTGAACTCAAAATCAATTTTGAACTTATTTAGCTCGAAAAAAAAGAAGGAAAAAAAAAATGGAAGTAGATAATTTTTTGTACATGTAGTCGCAAATTTTGTGCACTAAATTTACTTCACAACCTTATACCATTCTGAGAGAGTTTCATAGGGTTGTTACCCATCTTCAGAATCTATGTCTCCTGCACGATCTTACAGAAATTTGAGGATATAATTTTGAGCAAGAAATCTAAAGGTTGTGATCATTCTGTATACGATTAGCAATGATATTTCAGGCACAATGATATGTTTCTTCCAATTATAAGCCTCCAATTATAAGCCTCATCTAGGCCAAATGCTATAAAACAATACATATGTGTCATTGCTGATTCATAAGTTTAATCACGTCATCTATATACAATAATGGAGCACTAGTGAAGGTGACTTAACCAACTTGTTTTATGGTCTTCTGGATGATACAATGATTTAGCTCCATATTGATTTTTTTTTAATGAATGAACTTTTTTTTTGAAATAAAAAGTGACCGAGGTCACCAATCTCATTAATGATAGATTAACGGGATTACAAAAAGATCTACAACATCCGATATTTTAGCCCGTGCTCGTCGGCACAAAAACAACAAAATACTAATACAATCTAACATCTAAGATACATCCAAGTTTGTTGTACACTTGGAAACCAAAAGCTCAGTAGCTCGCCAGGTGACATCTATCTCTTCCATGATCTCGATCAGAGAAAGTAGACCTGATACCTGCAACCCAGCCCTCCCTGGTCACTCTGCCCCATCGCCTCTGCTCCTCTTCCTGGACAGTGAAGTACCTGCCCAACAAAATACTAATACAATTTAATGAATGAACTTTACAAATACAATAATGCATATTAGTTGTTGAGTTACTTTTTTTTGGAAAGAAAAGAGAATGTAATTATAGTACCATCATGTTAGTGATTTGCAATCCTCTGTGTACGATTCCAAGCAAAATATTCTTTTACTAGTCAAGTTGAGAATGCCAAAATGAAAGACCTACTCTTTATTGTAGAATTCAAGCTGAACATATGACAAAATTAATGTTAATGATAGATATACAATGTATACCAGAACCAAATAATTATCAGCATATCTTTTAAAACTCAACAGAGATGTCTGTATGGAATACTCGAAAGCTGTGGAGGGCTTGGCATATAAACTGCTAGAGCTCATCGCAATGACTTTGAACTTACCGGCCAAGAGACTGAGCGGCTACTTCAAAGATTCCGTCAGCACCATCCGCCTCAACTACTACCCACCGTGCCCTTCCCCTGACCTTGCACTTGGCGTTGGTCGCCACAAGGACCAAGGAGCTCTGACTGTACTTGCTCAAGATGATGTCGGTGGCCTCGATGTCAGGAGGAAATCTGATGGAGAGTGGGTTCGTGTCCAGCCAATTCCAAACTCCTACATCGTTAACATTGGCGACCTCATTCAGGTTACTATAATTTAACGCTGCTGAAAAGATATAGTAAAAGGCAATTTTATCAAACTAACTACGGTAATTTTACTTTAATTTAGCTTATTATTATTATTTATGAACAAAATAACTCAGAATTTTGGTGGCAGGTTTGGAGCAATGATAAGTACGAGAGTGCAGAGCACAGAGTGACTGTGAATTCAAACAAGGAGAGGTTTTCAGTTCCGTTCTTTTTCAACCCTTCGCATTACATCAAGATGAGGCCTCTCGAGGAAGTGGTGAGTGAGGATAATCCGGTAAAGTACGACGAGTTCAGTTGGGGGTACTTCTTCAGATCAAGGAAGGGCAGTAATTTCAAGAAGCTAGGTGTCGAAAATCTCCAAATCTATCACTTCAGAAAGAAACAGGGTGGTATTAATGCAATTTGAAGCTTCAGTCATTCTGTGCGTTTTGTAGCTGCTGGTTGGTTTGTGTGAATTTGTACGATAAATAAGGATGTAAACTAGATGATGATCTGGGATGCGACTCCTCTACTAGACATCCAACCTTATATCTATACAGAATAATGTATTATACAATCGATCTCTACTCATTTCTGTCGTGTCGGGTCGGGTCGGGTCGAATGCGAGAAGAAGCCTTGGTTGGTATCAGAATGACTTGCACAAAGCCATTTGGTTTGGGCATAGGTGCATCTAACTAATTCAAGAAAAACCTTGTCAATTGATCAAAATTTCGAAATTAGATCAAAACTACTAAATTTCCATTTTCTTGCAAGTGAAAATTTAAAAAATTTCTCCAACACTTTTTACTTAATTAGCCAAATATCGTTTATGTTTTGAAGAAAAAAGATAATTGCAATATATATATATACTCAAAAGTCAGCGATATTATAGTAATTGGCTCAAAAGTTTTGGAGGGAATTTTTTTTTTTTTTTAATCATAAGAGGTTGGCCTAGGTCGACAATGATGTTCATGTGTCCAATATGTGGGCCATAATACTCTTTCTAGAGGGAATCCTTATATTCATGCTTGCAACTGCAATTGAAATCGGTTGGTGGGCTATTTATAGGGGCTAATGGGCCCAAAGAGGAGTCCAAAGTGCCTTTTATTGTATCTGGGTCTTGTAGCACTTGGGTTTCGAACAATCAGACACAATGTCAAACTGGGAGCGGGCCCAATGAGGGGACCGCAACAGACAACACCACTATTATTAGTGAGTCACCAACATCGAAATGAAGCTCCCACCTACTCCTACTCCTACTCCCACCCTCTCCCCTTCCTCATCCCTAACACCCTTCTCAGACTCACTCCCCTCTCCCATCATCTAGCATTGCTTCCCTGCCCTCCTCTTTCCTCCCTGCAGTTTGGCTCCCCACCATCACCCACCCACCCAACCTGTTTCTATCCCTCTTCTTGGTGCTCCGGTTCTCCCCTCATTTCCTCCTTTTCTCTTCGGACCTTTTCGACTCCATTCCTTATGCTTTCAGAATTGGAACTTAGTGGTTGCGGACCCAATGAGAGGGTCCGCCACACCACGATAGCAACGACTCCTCCACTTCCAAAATCTGACATTACTGTACTACCACATTCACACAGTAAAGGCACTACTACTGCTGCTATTACAGAGTTGATCCCAAACCCACTTCCTAAGGTTTCACCTCACAACTGCAGTGACGAGGGCAAACCCTCGGGGCTCAGAGATGCCTCCTCCCCTCGGCGGGCACATTGAAATGCACAGCCTAGGCCAGAGGGAGGAGGCTCAATTCATCATCGCCCTTTGAGTGACTGGCAATCGAGGGGACGGGCCCAAAGAGAGGGTCCCCCTACAGGCCATTTCCGGCGTAAGAGAACCCCCCCTCCGGGCCGACGTCACGCCCTACATCAACAGTACTACAATGAAGTGCAACACAGGGATTACCACAGGGTTTAATATGCAAGTGGAAGAGATAGAAGACAGAGAGACACAACACAGAACCCCCACAATCGCAGAGAAGCAAGTATTCATCACAATGGCTATCACCAGAAGTCTCACAACCACAGTGATCCTCATCTGCTGTAACTCCTATTTCCCCATATTTGTATTTTTTATACTGTATTTTGCCCATTGTACTCTTTCATCTATTTGAGATCCTGTATTTTGTTTCAGATTGAATAAAACCATTAATTTGTTTTCGACTCAATTTTTGGTCCCTTCATCTAATTCAATTTGTGTGTGCTCTTTGTGCCGTTCTTCATGAAGAATGAGCTACTCTATGTCAATATCTCTTTATTCCCCATTTTAATACTATTTGACCAATTCTCCAGTTGGATCCTATTCAATTCGGATACCCTAATACCCAAAAAACCCGAAACCCTAACTATATATAAACCCTAACCTACTCTAACCCTAACCCCTAACCCCTTCTACTGTTTAGCCCCCTAGAACCCAGCCGCCTACATCTTCTTCCTCACCCGTCTCCTTCGCCATCATCCTCCGCTCCACTCCTTCACTACGCCCAAACCCAATCACCTTTGCCTCCCTCTCGTCTTCACCACCGCGACCCTCACGTCGTCTCCCTCACTCCTCGTCAACCCCACGAATAGAATCCCCACCGCCATTACCCAATTCCCGAACCCATCGTCTCCCTCTGCCATTCCATCGTCGTCGTCCTCATTAACCCATCACCTCCATCGTCTTCGATCGCCACCACCAGCCTCGCCACACCCAACACCTCTCCGACCTCCGTTTGCGCTGCCAACACCCCGAACCCAATCCCCTTTCTTCTCCTCCCCTATATCGAACCCAAGAACAGGGGGGTCGGTCCTCGCCGCACTACCCAGCTCGACGCGTGCCGCCCTCGCCTCCTTGCGCCATCATCTCTTCCACCGTCGCCGCATCACCGCTCGCCGCTGCCGGTCGCCGTCGCCATTCCCTCACTCTCGCTCTTTGTTTCAACGAAGAAGAAAGGCTGGAATGGCGGTGTAACGCCCCGCCCCAATACTCAGACAATTTTTAATATTTTTAGAATACAAATTAGATACTATGTAGTACAACTGCCCACCACAGGCTGCCTCTCAAAAGGTGGTTAACCAATTAGGTGACTCTTGATCATAGGCAATTATATTTATACTCAAACTATTTTTTGTATACTTCCCATGTGGGACTATATTTCTCAAATCCTTTTACAAATTTCCCAAATCCCGTGTACGCAGACCAATCGACTGAACAATCGATCAGTCGACTGTTCGCTGCAAATCTGGGGTATTACATACACCCCACCTTTAGAAATCAGCGTCCTCGCTGAGTACGGGACACACATCTAGTGTAGGATCCGCCTTTCTAACACCCTGCCTATCCGGAGAATCATCTCCCTGCCTATCCGGAGAATTATCTCCCTGCCTATCCGGAGAATTATCTCCCTGCCGTGTACCCCACGAATAGGTCTTTCAAGACCCTCAACGTGTAGATACACCCGGTGTCGAAAGTCGGCTCTGATACCATTTGTAACGCCCTGCCCCAATACTCAGACAATTTTTAATATTTTTAGAATACAAATTAGATACTATGTAGTACAACTGCCTACCACAGGCTGCCTCTCAAAAGGTGGTTAACCAATTAGGTGACTCTTGATCATAGGCAATTATATTTATACTCAAACTATTTTTTGTATACTTCCCATGTGGGATTATATTTCTCAAATCCTTTCACAAATTCCCCAAATCCCGTGTACGCAGACCAGTCGACTGAACAATCGATCAGTCGACTATTCGCTGCAAACCTGGGGTATTACAGGCGGGATTCAATCTTAGCCGTTGGATCGCATCAGGATTCCTGCCACTCAGATCAGATCGGATTGGTGTTTCGTGTTCGGCTACAGCTGATCCAAAATAGCTGTTCCGTGTTTGGGCGTGATCCGGTGTGCGGAAGAGAGCTGATTGGAGCGTTTCGGTGTTTGCTGTTTTGCCACGCCGGATCGAGGATGTCGTTCGCTGTTTTGGGACTGATCTGGCGTGGGGAATTTTTCTCTACTGTTAGACTTTTGCACGTGCTTCACACGTGCTTTTGGGAGACTTTGCCAGGGAATTTTCGTTCCCATTTTCTTCAACAATCGGACCTAATCGTCGTCAAATTAAGGCAAGTAATCGTCTTGTACACATTTTTATTCTAGTACAAGCACCCCTTGAAAAATACTACAAATAGTTAGAAATTATGACTCCTTGACTATCGTTGTTGATCAATATTAAACCTCCGAAATTTCATAATTCTAAGAGTCACAAAAATTTTATTGTATTAAACTATAACTACTTGGACTCATTTTATCCCCTAAATACATGGACACATAAGATTAAGGAGCCTAGATTTGTATGCACATGTTATATTTTGTATTTGATGAACTTGCAACCATTTGACTTGGAAGATAATTATTACTTGCTGTTTTGATAACCAATATCATGTATTTATGTCACGCAATAACTTAGATGCCTAATAATAAAATTTCATGTAATCTATACTAGTAAGACGTTCCCTCATGTTGCTGTCCTGAATCTTGCTTCGCTGTTTTGACCCGTTTATCATTAGAATCTGAACCCGAGCCCTAAATAGAAAATGTAGATCTGGATGTCTAGATGTCGATAGCTTCCGAAAGTTTCGAAAGGCTCGGAGGACCGGTGATTATAGGAAGACGGGTGTGGAGAACATCCAGATTTATCACTTCAAAAAGACACCGTAATGTGATATGCATATGTCTATGACCAAACTTTATTTCGAGCTTTTTTTTGTTTACTTTTCAATAATAAAAAGGCTGGACAGCGTCCTCCCCTTCGTGTAGTTGTATGCAGGGAGAAAATTTGTGTGAACGATAATAATATCTTGACTACATGTTTGTATTATACATGATGCATGTGTTATAACTTTCTATAATTTTTACAAAATTCGAGTAATACAAGTGCCAAGTCATTGACACTATTGACCGTATAAGATAAATGTTAGAGGTTTCTAGGGTTTGAGATGAGGAAGAGAAGGGAAAGAGAGAGAGACAGTCAGAAAAATTGATCTATTTCATTTCTTGATTCTTATCTCCTACATATGGAAAAGATACAAAGCCCAACGGGCCCAAAAAACAATTTGGGTCATAACATAACAATCTCCACCTTGAACCAAATTGCATCTAAAACAAAAAGCAAATGCATAAAGCAAACATAACCTAAACAAAGGTAAACATAAAAATATACTAGCAACATGCTAGAAACAAAATTAGCTCAAACTAGCTAGAAACAAACCAACATCAAACTTGAACAAAGCTTGAACTTTGCAATTGGAAGAGGCTTTGTGAGCATATCGGCCGGATTCGATTCGGTACCAATATTCTTCACGGCAACCTTGCCTTCCGAGATCACATCTCGAACAAAATGGTATCGAATGTCAATGTGCTTTGTCTTCTCATGTACATGCGGTCCTTGGTCAAATGAATCGCACTTTGGTTGTCACAAAGCACCGTAATAGGACCCTCGAGTGAAGACATCTCACCAACAAACGCCTTGAGCCAAATAGCCTCCTTAATAGCCTCAGTAATTGCCATATATTCGGCCTCGGTACTTGAGAGTGCAACGGTGGCTTGAAGTGTAGACTTCCAACTAATTGCACAATCTCCAAAGATAAAAACATAACCTGTCAAAGAATGCCTCTTGTACAAATCACCCGCAAAATCCGCATCCACAAAACCTGTTAGTTTCTTGCCATTACCAAACTCCAAACGAGCATCAATAGTACCTCTCAAATAGCGGAAGATCCACTTCACCGCTTCCCAATGCCCTTTCCCCGGACAAGAGAGATATCTACTTACCACACTAATGACTTGAGCAATGTCGGGTCGAGTACACACCATCAAGTACATGAGACTCCCGACCGCACTCGAATATGGAACCTTTTCCATATATTTCTTCTCATCATCGAATTTTGTGCTTAAAGCGGCCGAAAGCTTGAAATGTGCCGCAAGAGGTATTGAAACAACTTTCGCTTTCTCCATACCAAAACGGCGTAGCACTTTCTCAGCAAAACTCTTTTGTGAAGAAATAACTTTCTTTTGGACTTATCCCTTGTGATCTCCATCCCGAGAATCTTTTTGGTGGCCCCCAAATCTTTCATCTCAAATGCCGAACTTAGTTGCTCTTTCAACCTCCTAACTTCTCTCAAGTTTGAGGATGCAATCAACATGTCATCCACATAGAGCAACAAGTAAATAAAATCCCCACCATCCAACTTCTTGAAGTAAACACAACTATCATAATTCGAACGATGGAAATTAATACTCACCATGAATGAGTCGAACTTCTTATACCATTGCCGCGGTGATTGTTTAAGGCCATAAAGGGACTTCTTCAAAAGACACACATGGTCCTTCTTTCCCGCAACCTCAAAATCATCCGGTTGGCTCATGTAAATTTGCTCCTCCAAATCACCATGTAAGAAGACAGTTTTCACATCCATTTGCTCCAATTTCAAATCCTTCATTGCCACCAAAGAGAGCAAAACTCGAATGGAGGTGTGCTTAACTACAGGAGAGAACACATCATTGAAGTCCACACCTTGGACTTGACTATACCCTTTAGGCACTAGCCTTGCCTTGTATCGAAAATCCGCAGGATTTGAGCCATCATTCTTCCTCTTAAACACTCATTTGCAACCCACAATCCTCTTATCACTCAGAGGCTTCACAAGAGACCAAGTCTCATTTTGTTGCAAGGATTGTAACTCTTCATTCATAGCGGCAACCTAATTGGCTGTATCTTTAGAAGAAATGGCTTCCTTGTAGGAAGATGACTCACAATACTCCACTTCCTCTGCAATTGCCAAACAATAAGCAAAGTAGGAGTATCCATATCTTGTAGGTGGTCGTGTTTCTCTTCTAGCTCGGTCCCTTACCAATGCATATGGTTGTGCCTCTTCTTGGACTTCATCCAAATTGATATCATCATGTGAGATCAATTCATCACCTTCTTGGACCGGCACCTCAAACTCCACCTTCTTCTCAACCGTCTCATTCTCCTTAATAGTCGGCTCGGGTACAACATCATTTGCCTTTAACATGGCCGACTCATTGAAAATGACATCTCTTGAAATAAGAAACTTGGGTGATTCGGGACAGTACAACTTATATCCCTTCACATTTGCGGGATACCCAACAAAAATACACTTCTTCGATCTAGGCTCCAACTTTTCTTCATTCACATGTGCATAAGCGGGAGAACCAAACACCGTCAAATTCGAATAATCGACCGTCTTACCCGACCATACTTCTTCGGGTGTCTTCAACTCAATTGAAGTGGTAGGAGATCGATTTACCAAATAGCAAGATGTGTTAATGGCTTCCGCCCAAAACTCCTTACCCAAACCCGCATTTGAAAGCATACTTCTAGACCTTTCAAGTAGTGTCCTATTCATCCTTTCTTCAACACCATTTTGTTGCGGAGTATTGACCACCGTCTTGTGCTGAATAATCTCTTCGGCCTTACAAAAATTATCAAACTCACGGTTGCAAAACTCCAAACCGTTATCGGTTCTCAACCTCTTAAGTTTCCTTCACGTTTGGTTCTCCAAAAGTGACTTCCATTCTTTGAAGATGCGAAACATATCACTTTTCTCTTTCAAGAAATAAACCCAAATTTTCCATGAGAAATCATTAATGAAAGTAAGCATGTAACGAGAGCCATTACCTTTGGAAGACTCGCGAGAAGGTCCCCAAAGATCCGAATGGATGTAGTCCAGTGTTCCCTTGGTCGAATGAATGGCCGTGGAGAACCTCAACCTCTTATGCTTGCCAAATACATAATGCTCAAAAAACTCCAAGTTGCCCGTGCATTGGCCACACAACAAGCCTCTCTTGCTCAAAATGGTCATTCCTCGCTCGCTCATATGCCCCAATCTCATATGCCAAAGCCTAGTAGCATCCTCATCCGAGATAGTACCCGAACGTGCAATGGCGGCCGAGCCCGTGACCGTAGAACCTTGTAGGAAATAATGAGTTCTAATTCTCTTCGCCTTCATGATTGTGAGAGCCCCTTTAGAAACTCTAAGGACTCCACCTTCACTTTGGAACTTACACCCTTTTTCTTCAAGAGACCCCAAGGATATCAAATTCTTACACAAATCGGGTATATGCCTCACACCCGTCAACCTTCGGTCCTTTCCATCATGGAACTTAATTGTCACCGAACCAATTCCGGTAACCTTACACATATTGTTGTTTCCCATAAGAACCTTACCATCCGTAGGCTCATAAGTCTCAAACCAATCTCTATTCGGAGTCATGTGTTGCTGATATGGGTAAAAATGGGATTAAATCAGGGTCGTTCAAATCGAACACGAATCTTAAAGCTCAGGGGTCAAACGGTAATTTTACCTACTAACGGGTCTGAGATGGGAACTGGGTCTTTCTTTAAAGACCCAATAACCCACGAACGGATCCACCTCAACTGGGTACGGGTCCCAACCTGAAATGAACCCGGTCCAGCGGAATAGAATTAGGGTTTCTGATTAATACTAATCAACGGTCCTGATTCACATCTATCCTTTGACTGGGAATTAGGGATTACATTCCTTATCTGATCACAAGGATTACATTCCTAATCTGACCCCAACGGCGACTATAAATACCCCCCATCCACCACTATTAAGAGGTAATCAATACTTTTTCAGTTTAAAGTTCTTGCTTAATCATTCAGATTACTGACAAGAGCGTCGGAGGGTGTGTCGCCGGGGTCCATCCCGGTGTCTCACACTTTTTACAGGTTCGCAGCAGCGGTAAGAGACCAAGTCAACAAGTCGGTGAAGGTCAACAGGTTTGGCTTGTTCGTTTTCTCAAGAATCCATAAATTCTATCTGTTTACCCCCACACCAGATTTAGCGGTAACAGATTGACGCCGTCTGTGGAAAACGAAAAAGCAACCTGACCTCTCTTCATCAACGATACTAGTTTCAGGCCATGCATCCAAAACAGATGGAGAAGGCAGCGGCCACCAACCGAAGAACCACTTCCCTTCTTCCTCTCTCTCCTCCGGTTCAAGGTGCTCCTACTCAACATGCCCCTCAAGGGTCTCGGGGGGCTGCCCAGGGGGGCTCCCGTCAGAGTCATCCGAAGCAACATCCTCCTCATGACCAAGTCACGGGTCCCAATCCTTCAGTTGAATCCCTGGCTTCTCAAAGCCCTCCCGAGTGGGATCTTCGTCAAGTCATTGTCGACCGCCAAAAGGGGGTTGACCTTAGAACTCGCCTGAATGGATGGCGAACCCTTGGTCGAGTCCATCAATCCGAGAACTCAGGGGCTTCAAGAATCCGAAGCCCCCGCCGACCGAGGACTAGAAGATCCCCTCCCCGGAGGAGGCAAAGAGAGTCCCCTCAGCGTCATCGGCGGAGAACTCATTCTCTCCAGTAAGCCGAGCCACACATAGGGACCGCCAAGCTGGAGAGGCACTAGTCACAAGGGCAGATCTTCAAGACTTCCAAGCGACAGTCTTAAGGGCCCTCAATATCACCCCAAAGAACGACCAGAGGCCACCTCCTCATGAGCCAGCTAGGAGCCGCCGCCTTCACACTCTCAGTCCTCGTCCTTCTCCAAGCTACCATCGCCGCAGCCCCAGTCCATCCTCGTACGAAGATGAGTCCCGGGGCTCGGTAAGGTATGATCAAAGAGAAGACTCAGTCTACCGCCGTCTCCACGAGATAGAGAGGCGCCTCGGCCGAATTGACAAGGAAGAACAGCAACGGGTGATAAACCTCCGCCCGAGCAGATCTCCATTCTCCCGCACCATCATGGAGGCCCCCATCCCAGAAGACTTCAAGCCACCTCACTTTGAGTCGTATACCGGGGAATCGAACCCCGCAGATCACATAGAGAGTTTCAAAACTCTCATGATGATCCACCATGCTTCAGATGCCCTCCTCTGCAAGATCTTTCCTGGCACGCTGAAGGGGTCTGCGCGAGAATGGTACTCTCGACTCGCCCCGGCCTCCATCTTCTCATTCGATCAGTTCGAAGCGCTCTTCCTTACTCATTTCGTGAGTAGCCGCTGGGCCGAGAAAACAAGTGTATCTCTGGTGACCCTCAACCAAGAAAAGGGTGAACGCCTAAGGAATTACGTTCAACGCTTTACCGCCGAAGCTTGGTCCATTCCCTTCCTCAACCAATCAGTAGCCTCTGCCGCATTCGAGCGCAACGTCACTAATGCCAACCTCAGGGCATCCCTTACCAAGAAGCCTCCTCAGAACTTCTCAGAGCTCCTACTCAGAGTGGAGAAGTACATACGGGCGGAAGAGGCTCTCAACCCCCTTGCTCGTGAGGAGACATCTTTCGGAAACAAACGGAAGAACACAAGTGAAGAAGGGTCCCAAAAATTCCAGAAGGACAGTAATGGCCAGCGCCGCCCGACTCCACGTTTTGAGAAGTTCACCCCCCTCATTGCTAATATATCGGAAGTTCTTATGGAGGTGGACAAGGAAGGACTACTCCGTGCCCCCCCTAGAATGAATACACCTGGCAAGAAGAGGAACAAGGATAAGTGGTGCCGCTTTTACATGGACCACGGCCACGACACGGATGATTGTCGGGCTCTTAAGGAGGAGATCGAAGAACTCATACAGTGGGGGCACCTGACCAAGTTCATCCAAAAAGAGGGGACCGAGCTTCCCCCCTGAGGAGCCTACAAATGAACAGAAAGGCCCGCCGAGTTTCAAGACTCAGAACCTCCCAGCTCCTCTCAAGAGGTCTTCACCTTATTGTAGAAGTAGGATCTTGATTTTCAATAAAGCCGATGGTTGTAACCCGGCCAATAGTATGTAATAATGGCTCGCCCTATTGAAGCGGCCACTTAGTTTATCTCAATAAAACTTTACATTTTTTTATTGAAAATTATTGCTCTTGCTTCTCTATCTTTCCGAGTTACGACTCGCTAAATGGTAAGTTCGGAATCCAGCTTCTTTTACATGGCTGCCCCCACAACTTACTAAGCTCTAACAACGAGGTCGGAGTCCAACACTTGGCTCAATTCTGCTTCAAATTACTCGCTCATAAGCGGGTAAGAAGTGATTCGCCATTCGGAATTGCTCCTACACCTCGTTAACCCCCCTTAAACAACGAGTTCGGAGTCCAACACTTGGCTCGATTCTTCTTCAAATTACTCGCTCATAAGCGGGTAAGAAGTGGTTCGCCATTCGGAATTGCTCCTACACCTCGTTAACCCCCCTTAAACAACGAGTTTGGAGTCCAACACTTGGCTCGATTCTGCTTCAAATTACTCTCTCATAAGTGGATAAGAAGTGGTTCGCCATTCGGAATTGCTCCCACAACCGTTGAACCTCCTTCTAACGACGAGTTCGGAGTCCAACACTTGGCTCGATTCTGCTTCAAATTACTCGCTCATAAGCGGGTAAGAAGTGGTTCGTCATTCGGAACTGCTCCTACAACCGTTGATACTCTTAAAATGACGAGTTCGGAGTCCAATACTTGGCTCGATTCTGCTTCAAATTACTCGCTCATAAGCGGGTAAGAAGTGGTTCTCCATTCGGAATTGCTCCCACACCCGTTGATTCCCTCACTTAAGCAGCGAGTTCGGAGCTAAAACTCTCTCCTAGAGTCCCTCCTCACACTCGCCTCACAAATGGCTCTCTTCCAGAGCCGAGCTCTTCACTCCGCTCGCCTCCAAAGCGGACCTCTTCTCAACGAGTTCGGAGCACAACTCTCTCCTAGAGTCCCTTCTCACACTCGTCTCACAAATGGCTCTCTCCCAGTGCCAAGCTCTTCACTCCGTTCACCTCCGAAGCGGACCTCTTCTTAACGAGTTCGGAGCACAACTCTCTCCTAGAGTCCCTCCTCGCACTCGTCTCACAAATGGCTCTCTCCCAGAGCCGAGCTCTTCACTCTGTTCACCTCCGAAGCGGACCTTTTCTCAACAAGTTCGGAGCACAACTCTCTCCTAGAGTCCCTCCTCACATTCGTCTCACAAATGACTCTCTCCCAGAGCCGAGCTCTTCACTCCGCTCGCCTCCAAAGCCGACCTCCTCTCAACAAGTTCGGAGCTCACAACTCTCTCCTAGAGTTGCTCCTCAAACTCGTCTCCCAAATGACTCTCCACGTCCCTCGGAACCAAAACCCGAGCGACAGGCGATCCGACCTCAACAACCAAGAGGATAGCTTGGATTCCGAGGAAGTGCCAATCCGAGCTGCGAATTGGAGAAAAATGACTTTTCCCTCAAAATTCGCGTAAGATTTTGATTAGACGGCTCAGATCATGCTAGCACCACTACACGACAAGATAGTATTTTCTTGGGAACTGAGCCTACCTTGAGATCCGTGCCGAGATCCAACGGTTCAGATCGAGCTCACAACTCTCTCCTAGAGTTCCTCACAGTCGTCTCACAAATAGCTCTCTTCCAGAGCCGAGCTCTTCACTCCGCTCGCCTCCAAAGCGGACCCCTTCTCAACAAGTTTGGAGCACAACTCTCTCCTAGAGTTCCTCCTCACACTTGTCTCACAAATGGCTCTCTCCTAGAGCCGAGCTCTTCACTCCGCTCGCCTCCTAAGTGGGCCCCTTCTCAACAAGTTTGGAGCACAACTCTCTCCTAGAGTTCCTCCTCACACTTGTCTCACAAATGGCTCTCTCCTAGAGTCGAGCCCTTCACTCCGCTCGCCTCCAAAACAGGCCTCTTCTAAGCATGATCGGAGCTCAAAACTCTCTTACAGAGTTGCTCCTTCCACTCACCTCAAAGAATGGGTCTTCCCATGGCTCTTACGAGGGTCTTCCTAGCACATCCTCTCCGCCCCTAGGAGTGGAGCTCCTCTTCAAAAACCCCCAAGACCAAAACACTCCTCAACTTAATGAAGACAAGGATGTTGTGGGGCTATTTTGACCATGAAGGAGGGTGAATCTTCATCCCACTCCTAAAGAGAAGCTGTAGATTTTCGAGTTAGCTTCGAAACGAGGGGTCGCACGCCCCGATCGGACCTCCGTAGTACCGGGAAAGTGGATCGCAATACAGCTACGCCGAATGACTAGCAACCCGAGCCGACCCACTCAAGTAAGACGCTCGGATTCCGAGCAAGTGCCAATCCGAGCTCCATACTTTAAGAAAAACGATACCGAGCAACTCCAACCATTGGATCTTTGCAAAAATCGCGCAAAAGGTGATGAACGGCTCAGATCGCGCCACGTCTCCACAAAACGATAAGATAACGTTTTCTCGAAATTTGAGCCTCTTGTCTCGTAATTCGCGCCGCGATCGTGATCAACCGTCCAGATCGAGTCGCATAGCTCAGATCCACAATCCGAGCTACTATCCTACCGAGCTGCAAAATGGCCAAAAAATTTGCCTCAAAATCCGCGTTCGGATTCGCCGAACAAGAAGCAGCAGAAAAAAAAAGTTGAAAAAGGCACCAGGGTCGGGTTCGGACCCGTTAAGTGATCCGAACCCGAACACCCATCCCCTCCTCATCTTCAGCTAGTTTGGCGCCAAAACAAAAACCAAAGAGAACAAAACCCAACTCATCTTCAAGCTTCGTTGAACCCAAAACTCCATGCCGAGCTCCACCATCGACAACCTACCTCGCCAAGCTCACGCATCTCCATTGCTGACCTTGTCGAACTCCTCGGCGAGCTCTGACCTGTCTCTAGCTTCCTCAACGAAGCTTCGCCGCCGAGCTCAATCTCCACCGAGCACCATCACCGCCATTAACGAGCTCGTGACCAAGCTCCACAAGAGCACCTCCATCTCCATTTCTCGCCACCTCCATCGACGAGCTCGCCGCCCTCCGAGCTCTCCATAGTGCCGAGCTAAACTTCTTCCATGCTCGAGCGACCTCTTCGTCAATCACGAGCTCCGAACGACTTCGCGCTGAGCTCCACTCCTCCAAAGCTCCGAGCTCGCCTCCATTCCTCACCTCCGAGCTCGAGCTCCTCCCTCGCCAAGCCATCGGCGAGCACTCTCTTCTCCTTGCCGAGCTCGATGCCTCCTTTCGACCCCATCGCCGAGCTCTTTTGCCGAGCTTCACGACGAGACGAGCTCGGGAACGAAGGGATGGTCGAAGAAGAAGGGGAGACGAGAGACGAAACGAAGAAAAAGAGAAATAGAACAACTAGGGGGAAGAGAAAATAAAATAAAATAAAATAAAAAATATACATATATGCCACGTGGCGATGCCACGTGGCCTCACATCCGAGGTCGGATCCGAGCTACGCGAAATGTGCACGAAGTTGCTCGGAATCCGAGCAAGTGCCAATCCGAACTCAAAATTGGAGAAAATTGTTGCCGAGCTACACGCGCCATCCGATCTTTTCAAAAATCATGTCACGATACGATCGACGCTCAGAAACGCGCCACGTGTTCAAACGTGATCTGCTTTGCGATGCGCGCACATCTGATCATGATCGACGCTCAGAAACGCGTCATGTGTCCAAACGTGATCTGCTTTGCGATGTGCGCACATCTGATCATGATCGACGCTCAGGAACGTGCCACGTGTCCAGGTAATATTTAATTTGTTTATTTATTTATTTTTATTTTAATTGTTTTAATTATTTAAAAAATTCGAAAAAATATTTTAAAAATCGAAAAAAATTAATTAAAAATTCTAAAAATAATTATTAATTCATAAAAACTATTTTTAAAATTCTGAAAAAATAATTATTAAATTATAATAATTAATTAATATTTTCGATAATTAACTATTTAATTCGGAAAATGAATAAAAAATTCCAAAAAATGAGAAAAAATTCAGAAAAATCTGGAAAAATCACCAAAAATCTATAAAATTCTGAGGATATTTTTGGGTATTTTACAAGCCCAGAATAATACCGTTACACCCCGATCAAGATTCCAAACTCCCTTAAAGAACACCGATAAAATCCCGTACGCCATTAGTTAAACAAAACTACTCCTCAAAGACTGTAAAACTCAGTCTCCAGGAGTATCGGGCTCGTGATATGGCTAAAAATGGGATTAAATCGGGGTCGTTCAAATCGGACACGAATCTTAAAGCTCAGGGGTAAAACGGTAATTTTACCTACTAATGGGTCTGAGATGGGAACTGGGTCTTTCTTTAAAGACCCAATAACCCACGAACGGATCCGCCTCAACTGGGTACGGGTCCCAACCCAAAATGAACCCGGTCCAGCGGGATAGAATTAGGGTTTCTGATTAATACTAATCAATGGCCCTGATACACATCTATCCTTTCACTGGGAATTAGGGATTACATTCCTTCTCTGATCACAAGGATTACATTCCTAATCTGACCCCAACGGTGACTATAAATATCCCCCATCCACCACTATTAAGCGGTAATCAATACTTTTCCAGTTTAAAGTTCTTGCTTAATCATTCAGATTACTGACAAGAGCGTCGGAGGGTGCGTCGCCGGGGTCCATTCCGGTGTATCACACTTTTTGCAGGTTCGCAGCAGCAGCAAGAGACCAAGTCAACAAGTCGGTGAAGGTCAACAGGTTTGCCTTGTTCATTTTCTCAAGAATCCATAAATTCTATCTATTTACCCCCACACCAGATTTAGCGATAACAGTTGCGAAGCACCTGTATCCATCACCCAACAATGTATATCATCAACATTAGTATCTATCACACAAAGAGTATCAATCGTGTCACATTCGGCCACATTGGCCTCCTCCTCCGAAGAACCTTTACTATTCGCATTTTGTTTATTTTTAAGTCTGAAACAATCAGTCTTAATGTGTCCCTTCTTCTTACAATAGTCACACGTCAAATTCTTGTGCTTAGACTTCGAACGGGTTCTTGTATCTTTCGAGTTTCGGTCTCATGACCTACCTCGATCAACAACCAATCCAACACCTTGGCTCCCTTTCTCATTATTGGTCATTTCACTATCAATGTGCAACTTGGCTTGCAAATTGCTCTTAACATCCTCAAGGGAAATTTTGTCTCTACTATAAATCAATATGTCTCTAAAAGCCTTGTATGATGCGGGTAATGAGCATAATAACAAAAGGGCTTGGTCCTCGTCCTCCACCTTAACATCAATCTTACTTAAGTCATTCAAAATAGATGCAAACTCCGTAATATGATCGAAAATTGACGTACCTTCAACCATGCGAAGGGTGTAGAGGCACAATTTCAACCGCAGTCGATTGGTGAGAGACTTCTTCATGTAGATGTTCTCCAATTTCTCCCACAAGACCTTAGCGGTCTTCTCCGATAGGACCTCTTGCATTGTCGAATTGCTCAAACACAATTGGATAATAGAGAGCGCTTTATCATCCATCTCTTTCTATCTTTTATCCGTCACCGCATCAATCAATTTTTCTCGACCAAAAATGGCATCCTTAACGCCTTGGCACGACAAAATCGCTTCCATACGCACTTGTCATAATGCAAAACTCGTCTTTCCATCATACTTCTCAATATCATATTTTTCCGATATATCCATTCAAGTTTCTTGAACCCAATTCAACAAAAATCCAAATTTTTTTCTCCAAAAATTAATTACTCAAATCACCAAATCAAACCTTCTCCTTCTTGATATCCTCCCTCCTCCGGTGCTCGCGACGACGAAGACCAAGAAACCCTGACAGTGGTGCTCGGTGGCTGGAAGTGGTGCTCGACGACGGCACGGTGGCTGGAAGGGGTGCTCGATGACGACGCGGTGGCTGGTAGTGATCGTCGACGACGGAGACTTGGTTGTTGACGACGGAATTTGGGGGCAGGAGTATTTGGCTCTGATACCAATTTGTTAAGGTTTCTACGGTTTGAGGTGAGGAAGAGAAGAGAAAGAGAGAGAGACAGTCAGAAAAATTGTTGATCTATTTCATTTCTTGATTCTTATCTCTTACATATGGAAAAGATACAAAACCCAACGGGCCCAAAAAACAATTTGGGTCATAACATAACAATCGATGTTTGAACTCTCAACAAGAAAATATCACATTACTGAAATTTGCAAGGCAGTGATTATGTATAGGGATGGCGAACGGGTCGAGTGGGCCGGGTCGGGCCCAACCCGTACGGGTTGGCACGTATACTTAGCCGGTCCGGGCCGGGTTGCACTCTTATACTGGCCGGGCCGGGCTGGGCTAAGTTTTCGTTTGGGTGGCCTGCCCAACCCGTGAACCCTTTAGGGTTCAACCCGGGTTGGGCTGGGTCGACCCGCGGGTTGGCCCGTTTAATATTATTATTATTATTATTATTATTGGTAGCTTAAATTAAAATAATTATAATAATCCTCATAATACTAAGTAAGTAATAATACTAAGAAACAATAAAAATCGTAATAATAATAATAAGATTGAAAGAGTGAAATTGACAACAAATTTTGAAATATTATTCATATGAATTTAAGTTATACAATTTTAACAATTTATAACGAAATGAAGAATTCAATTCACAAATAAGTTTTATACAATAACATATTTCTTATATACAATTTTAATTGAGTACAAGTTTTCTAATTTGACATAACAAACAAAGCTATTGTTGTTGTTGTTGTTGTTGTTGTTGTTGTTGTTCTTCGGGCGAGTTGCTCCCACTTGTGGAACTTAATAGTGCTTTTCTTTGCGTCCTATCGTCAGCCTTCAGCCAGTCTTCTGTGCAAACGAGCATCTCTTACGCCCTCGGGCTTCAATCGATTCCTGTAATCAGATAGAACCTTGCCACTTGTAGAAAATGCACTCTCAGAAGCAACTGTAGAGACAGGAGGAGTTAGCAAATCTTTAGCCATAATTGACAGAATAATAAAAGTGTGTTCATGTTCTTTCCACCATTGTAAAATATCTAGTGCAGAAAGAGTAGGCTCAGTATCCTGTTGGTTATACCAATTTAATTCATTTGGTTGATTAGTCCTAGGTTTTTTAGATTGAATTTGTTCAAGTAAACTAAATGTTCTATCACCAATTCTACTTTTACCCTTACCTTTAGAACTACCAGAAGAAGAACTAACTACAGAAGTTGTACTACTAGAAGCAAAACGTCTATCATAATAATCATACAAGTTATTTAACGTAGATTCAAACTGAACTAAAAAAGTAGCGCAATCAATTGTTAATTCTACATTGTCCTCTAAATATCTAAAAAATATTTGTATCAAATTCTTCGTACCTTCTAATTTGATACGGGGATCCATAACAGTAGCAACACATATCAACATAGGAGGAGGAAAATAATACTTCAAAAATTTTTGAAATGCAGGTATTACAATGTCACTAATATAGGGATCATTTAATATTTCGTTAAATATTTGCATCATGCTAACTAATTCAATAAAAATGCTACTAGAAGTAGATTCATATGTTTTTTGAAAATTTTAAAGTTGCAGTTTTAAAATGTTCTAAAAATTTCGACAAGGATTCGGAAAAAAACCAATCGGGTCATTTCAAAATTGTGCATATTTTTTGCGATACAAAATTTATTTACAACTGCTTTATAATCGGTGACAATATTTAGTAAATCAAAAGTAGAATTCCATCGGTGTCTAACATCCTTTGGAAATTTTCTAAAAGGAACATTTCTAACCCTACACCAAGCTTTCCATTCTTGTAAAATGCTTGGACTTAATACAATGAAATGTACACAATTTCTAATTTTAACTATATATATGGATCAGCTATTCTTAATGCATCTTGAACACATATATTTATAATATGACATGCATATCTAACATGAAAAATACTGTCAGATGGAGGGTTTAATACAGATTTTAAAGTAGTAATTGCAACATTATTGTTAGATGCATTATCAAAACTAATAGCCATAATTTTATCGCAAATATGAAAAACATCACAAATTTCTATAATACGGTTTGCTATTTCAGCGCCACTATGGGGATACGGCAACGCCGCAAGTGATATGATTCTTTTTTGAAGAATCCAATCATTGTCGATCCAATGACAGGTTATTCCCATCGTTGGAATATTGTTGACACCCATCCAACAATCCGAAGTTAAACTAACCCTACAAGTTAAACTCCATAAAATTGCAATCAACGCGTCCTTCATTTCAACATACATTTTAAAACAATCCGATTTGCAAGTATTTCTCGGAATTTTTTTAAAATGAGGGTTTAAGGCCGTTTGATTAAAATTTTCCAAGTTCCTACTCTCGGGATAGGAAAATGGCAACTCTTCCTTAATGACTAATCGGGCCATTTCCCGACGAACAAGTTCGAGATCATAAGGGTGGCTATCTACTTGACCGGTCCTAGGGTTGATTTTTTGTTGGCCTTGTATTTGATCAAGAAGTTCTTTATGATTATATTGTATGTGCCTACAAATTGTACCGGTGCCGTCTCCCCTCTTGAATTTGTATGTTTTACTACATATTTTACACACTTTCAAACCTATACCCGAAGTATGTTCGTCAGGGATATAATCATAAAACTTATGTCAATCACTAGTTTCTCCTCTACTTTTCCTACTACTACGGGGTTGTGTGGTTTCGGGTTGTTGTTGTTGTTCTTCTTCTTCTAATTGTATGTCACCTACAACATCCATATCGTGTGTACCCTATTGTTCCATAGTAGGATCAATGTAATCTTGGGCGGGCTCACTAGTTGGGACAATTGGTGGCCTACGTGAAGAGGAGGAGGAATCTTGTCCGCTACGACCGGTACCCGCGCGATCTAGACATAATGAAGTAATGTGCTAAAGTAAAGTATGTAAAAAAAATATACAATGTAGGAGCGGTGAATTATACAAAAAAAAAATCTAAAAAACAAGAGGGTTGAGATAGAGAAGTTCAAAAAAACGAACAATAATTTTAACTACAACGCAAAAAAAAAAATTAACGAAAGAGATAGAGATATTTTGATACCGTTCACCGTGGAATACGCGTATGTAAAAAAAAACCGTTAAAATAAGAATACAATAGAAAAGATGGAGGAGCGCTTTGCCGATTCCGCAATTGAAGAGTTGAGAAGAGGTTGAAGTAGATTTGACGAGGGTTGAAGAGAGTTGAAGACGTTGAAGACGTTGAATTTTATTCCGATACGACCGAAATTTGATCGTGTATATGCCTCCTTGTGCACTTGTTTGATGAATACTATAATTGTTCAAAAATTCTTTACAAATGATGTATAATAGTAGAGAGAGTAAGAAAGTGAGGTGTGATTTTTCATGAAATTTTTGGGGATATTTATAGGCTAAATATGTGGGAAAAAAACAAAAAAAAAACAAAAAAAAAACAAAACCCCCTCAACGGCTCAAAGAGCCGTTCCAAACGGCTCTGTCCCAGACAGAGCGCAACGGGCACTTTTTTCGACCGTTTGACCCGCGGGTCAACGGTCGACCCGTCACGGGTCGAACGTTCGACCCGTACGGGTCGAACGGGGTCGAAACCGCGGGTCGACCCGCGGGTTGGCGGGTTGAATTCACGAGTTGGGCCGGGTTCGTGGGCCGGGTTTCGCGAGTTTAATTCGCCTTAATTGCGACCCGAGTCGACCCGGTACTGTTCATCGGGTTCGACCCGAACCCGCCAAGAAGCTAAGCGGGCCGGGTTGACGGGTCGGGTCGCGGGTGGGTCGCCGGTTGACCCGGCCCAGTTGCCATCCCTAATTATGTAAGCCTCATTGTCACGAAACTTGAATGCCAATGGTTCTCGATAGTTGAAAGACATCTGAATTTGTTTTCTAGTGCACAAATAAATTGGCATAGCACTACTCATTCAGGGAGCCTACTTGTTTGGCAAATCTGAAAAGGTTTATTAAATTAAATTGATTTAATGTAGATGTGCGATGCACGTCTTAATCAATATTTTTTTATTTACATTTTACAATAGTTATGCACGTGTGTTGCATGAATTGGTAGATGGACAAATTACACTAAGGTCTTCTCCCATTATAGTAGTAGAGATTTAAGCGATGAAGCCCAACAGAGACTCAACTAAAAGGTACAACAAAACAACACAAATAACCGCAATAGTAGATGGGGCACATACAAGTGCACAAAATAGAAGACCCCCAAACAGCATCTACAAAAAAGAAACAGAACTAGAGTACTTCTCAAGATGCTTGCAAATTGCCCCTCCCTCTTGGAGCAAAAAAGAGAGGATTTCGATCCTGAGTTGTACTATTGCTTCCTTGAGTTCTGTTAGATATTGTAATATATATTTAGTCTCATATCAAATTATGTATCAGTTTAGTATTCGGTTCTCTCCTATCTATAAGAGACATTGTACTCAATTATTAATCAATCCAATAATTCAATAATCTTTTCCAAATCTCTATTAACCTTAACAAGTTCTATAGGCTATACGTTGGCACAGTTGATGTGCAACGTCGGAGTTACTGTTGAGGGCCGGATTTGATGCCATCGAAAGATGGCGTTGCGGTGAGGTTTGTTTGGCGGATGAGTACGATGAGAACATCGTCGGGAGGATAGGAGGGATGTGGGTTGGAGACAGTGACTGTGTTGTTGCTGGGGTGGAGTTCTCGAATTATGGAGGGAGATTATGGGAAGAATTTCAATTTTGATTTTCAAGTTAGAATTTTGAAATTCAAAATAGATTTGAGGGTGTGGAGGGAGAGAATGTTGAATTTTAAATTTTGAATAAGGGTTTTGAAATTCAAAATAAAGTTGGAGATGTGGAGGAGGGGAGAATGTGGAATTTTGAATTTCAAATTAAGATATTGAAATTCAAAATATATCTGGGGATGTGGAGGGGGGGGGGGGGGGGGGGGGGGAGGGGAGGGGGGGAGATTATTGATTTTTGAATTTCAACTTGGTGTTTTGAATTCAAAATAGATATGGGGTTGAAATTCAAACTCCAGTTGGGGTGTGGAGAGGGAGATTTTCATGAATTTTGAAATTCATATTAGGTTTTTGAAATTCAAATTATAATTGGGGGAGTTGAAATTCAAATTTCAAATTAGATTTTTTTTAAAATTCTAATTACATCTGGAAGTGATGGGTGGAAGAACATGATGCATATGTTTTTGTCTACAAGTTTAATTAGAGGAAGGACTAGTTAATATTGTAATTTTAGCTGTGTAATTATTTTCCGTTGTTCTATTTTAGGAATAGATAGATATAATTTATTTGTAATACTTGTTTTGTTAATTATTTATTAATAAACGGTAATGCTTTTACCATTTTCTTTGAAAAAAAAAAAAAACTGAACTTAACTGAACTGAAGCTCGACAGATCCAAATCATACTCATCATGAAGCTCGGTGAAGCTCTGACAATCTCCCATCTAAGCTTCTTTACAATGATCGAAAATTAACAATTTCTGTAAACAACTACTGGATGTATACATCTTTCAGTTAGACTTTGGAATACCTAAATATCGAGATTCCGATAACGATACGTTGGCCGGTACTATGTAGTTATTGTAACAACAACAAAATACTAGTATATATAAATTAACACCATATTTCCTACTCATTAACAAGAACACTACAATTCGCTCAAAACACGTCTATGTTCAATGTACTAAACCCTACTATAAATCAACTTACTTACCACAGTCTACTACAATCAACCTTAACTAGTAAGTAGTAAAAGCAAGAAATTGAAAGAGGGATGGGTGCCATAGTTGATCCTTCATTCATCCAAGAGTCCGAGCACCGTCCCAAACCCACCATCTCCGTAGCCGAAAGCATCCCACTCATCGACCTCTCCCCTCTCCTCACCACCCCAATCCCTACTGACGGCGTTGTCCACATCCCAGATGCTTTGTCAGCCCTAGTTGCTGAAGTGGAAGCAGCATGCAGAGACTGGGGGTTCTTCCAGGTCATTAACCATGGCGTGCCGGTTCAACTTCTGGAGCGCGTTCAGGCGGTGGCCAAGGAGTTCTTCTTGCTTCCATTGGATGAGAAGCGAAGAGTGAGGAGGGAGGAGAAGAATTTTTTAGGGTACTATGATACAGAGCTTACGAAGAACGTGAGAGATTGGAAGGAGGTGTTTGATTTCGCGGTGAGTGAACCGATGGTTATACCGGCTTCAGCTGAGGTTGGGGAGACGGAAACACAAGAGATCGATAATCGGTGGCCAGAGTATCCACCTGAGATGAGGTAAAAGTAAATTTTACTATGTGAAAACTCAATTTTGAGCTTATTTAGCTGGAAAAAGAACAAGTTTTTGTGCATGTAGTCGCAAATTTTGTGCACTAAATTTACTTCACAACGTATACCATTCTGAGAGAGTTTCATAGGGTTGTTACCCATCTTCAGAATCTATGTCCCCTACATGATCTTAATGAAATTTGAGGATATAATTTTGAGCAAGAAATCCAAAGATTGTAATCATTCTGTATACGATAGCAATGATATTTCAGGCACAACGATATGTTTCTTCCAATTATAAGCCTCATCTAGGCCAAATGCTATAAAACAATACATATATGTCATTGCTGATTCATAAGTTTAATCACGTCATCTATACAATAATGGAGCACTAGTGAAGGTGACTTAACCAACTTGTTTTATGGTCTTCTAGATGATACAATGATTTAGCTCAATATTGATTTTTTTTAATGATTGATTGGACTTTACAAATACAATAATGCATATTAGTTGTTGAGTTACTTTTTTTTGGAAAGAAAAGAGAATGTAATTATAGTACCATCATGTTAGTGATTTGCAATCCTCTGTGCACGATTCCAAGCAAAATATTCTTTTACTAGTCAAGTTGAGAATGCCAAAATGAAAGACCTACTCTTTATTGTAGAATTCAAGCTGAACATATGACAAAATTAATGTTAATGATAGATATACAATGTATACCAGAACCAAATAATTATCAGCATATCTTTTTAAAACTCAACAGAGATGTCTGTATGGAATACTCGAAAGCTGTGGAGGGCTTGGCATATAAACTGCTAGAGCTCCATCGCAATGACTTTGAACTTACCGGCCAAGAGACTGAGCGGCTACTTCAAAGATTCCATCAGCACCATCCGCCTCAACCACTACCCACCGTGCCCTTCCCCTGACCTAGTACTTGGCGTTGGTCGCCACAAGGACCAAGGAGCTCTGACTGTACTTGCTCAAGATGATGTCGGTGGCCTCGACGTCAGGAGGAAGTCTGATGGAGAGTGGGTTCGTGTCAAGCCAATTCCGAACTCCTACATCATTAACATTGGCGACCTCATTCAGGTTACTATAATTTAACTCCGCCGAAAAGATATAGTAAAAGGCAATTTTATCAAACTAACTACGGTAATTTTACTTTAATTTAGCTTATTATTATTATTTATGAACAAAATAACTCAGAATTTTGGTGGCAGGTTTGGAGCAATGATAAGTACGAGAGTGCAGAGCACAGAGTGACTGTGAATTCAAACAAGGAGAGGTTTTCAGTTCCGTTCCGTTTCAACCCTTCGCATTACATCAAGATAAGGCCTCTCGAGGAAGTGGTGAGTGAGGATAATCCGGTAAAGTACGACGCGTTCAGTTGGGGGTACTTCTTCAGATCAAGGAAGGGCAGTAATTTCAAGAAGCTAGGTGTCGAAAATCTCCAAATCTATCACTTCAGAAAGAAACAGGGTGGTATTAATGCAATTTGAAGCTTCAGTCATTCTGTGCGTTTTGTAGCTGCTGGTTGGTTTGTGTGAATTTGTACGATAAATAAGGATGTAAACTAGATGATGATCTGGGATGCGACTCCTCTACTAGACATCCAACCTTATATCTATACAGAATAATGTATTATACAATCGATCTCTACTCATTTCTGTCGTGTCGGGTCGGGTCGGGTCGAATGCGAGAAGAAGCCTTGGTTGGTATCAGAATGACTTGCACAAAAGCCATTTGGTTTGGGCATAGGTGCATCTAACTAATTCAAGAAAAACCTTGTCAATTGATCAAAATTTCGAAATTAGATCAAAACTACTAAATTTCCATTTTCTTGCAAGTGAAAATTTAAAAATTTCTCCAACACTTTTTACTTAATTAGCCAAATATCGTTTATGTTTTGAAGAAAAAAGATAATTGCAATATATATATATACTCAAAAGTCAGCGATATTATAGTAATTGGCTCAAAAGTTTTGGAGGGATTTTTTTTTTTTTTAATCATAAGAGGTTGGCCTAGGTCGACAATGATGTTCATGTGTCCAATATGTGGGCCATAATACTCTTTCTAGAGGGAATCCTTATATTCATGCTTGCAACTGCAATTGAAATCGGTTGGTGGGCTATTTATAGGGGCTAATGGGCCCAAAGAGGAGTCCAAAGTGCCTTTTATTGTATCTGGGTCTTTGTAGCACTTGGGTTTCGAACAATCAGACACAATGTCAAACTGGGAGCGGGCCCAATGAGGGGACCGCAACAGACAACACCACTATTATTAGTGAGTCACCAACATCGAAATGAAGCTCCCACCTACTCCTACTCCTACTCCCACCCTCTCCCCTTCCTCATCCCTAACACCCTTCTCAGACTCACTCCCCTCTCCCATCA
This sequence comes from Hemerocallis citrina, assembly GCA_017893485.1. Taxonomy (NCBI): domain Eukaryota; kingdom Viridiplantae; phylum Streptophyta; class Magnoliopsida; order Asparagales; family Asphodelaceae; genus Hemerocallis; species Hemerocallis citrina. The sequence continues at coordinate 57,751,377 of CM030361.1, forward strand.
TCTAGCATTGCTTCCCTGCCCTCCTCTTTCCTCCCTGCAGTTTGGCTCCCCACCATCACCCACCCACCCAACCTGTTTCTATCCCTCTTCTTGGTGCTCCGGTTCTCCCCTCATTTCCTCCTTTTCTCTTCGGACCTTTTCGACTCCATTCCTTATGCTTTCAGAATTGGAACTTAGTGGTTGCGGACCCAATGAGAGGGTCCGCCACACCACGATAGCAACGACTCCTCCACTTCCAAAATCCGACATTACTGTACTACCACATTCACACAGTAAAGGCACTACTACTGCTGCTATTACAGAGTTGATCCCAAACCCACTTCCTAAGGTTTCACCTCACAACTGCAGTGACGAGGGGCAAACCCTCGGGGCTCAGAGATGCCTCCTCCCCTCGGCGGGCACATTGAAATGCACAGCCTAGGCCAGAGGGAGGAGGCTCAATTCATCATCGCCCTTTGAGTGACTGGCAATCGAGGGGACGGGCCCAAAGAGAGGGTCCCCCCTACAGGCCATTTCCGGCGTAAGAGAACCCCCCCTCCGGGCCGACGTCACGCCCTACATCAACAGTACTACAATGAAGTGCAACACAGGGATTACACAGGGTTTAATATGCAAGTGGAAGAGATAGAAGACAGAGAGACACAACACAGAACCCCCACAATCGCAGAGAAGCAAGTATTCATCACAATGGCTATCACCAGAAGTCTCACAACCACAGTGATCCTCATCTGCTGTAACTCCTATTTCCCCATATTTGTATTTTTTATACTGTATTTTGCCCATTGTACTCTTTCATCTATTTGAGATCCTGTATTTTTGTTTCAGATTGAATAAAACCATTAATTTGTTTTCGACTCAATTTTTGGTCCCTTCATCTAATTCAATTTGTGTGTGCTCTTTGTGCTGTTCTTCATGAAGAATGAGCTTACTCTATGTCAATATCTCTTTATTCCCCATTTTAATACTATTTGACCCAATTCTCCAGTTGGATCCTATTCAATTCGGATACCCTAATACCCAAAAAACCCGAAACCCTAATTATATATAAACCCTAACCTACTCTAACCCTAACCCCTAACCCCTTCTACTGTTTAGCCCCCTAGAACCCAGCCGCCTACATCTTCTTCCTCACCCGTCTCCTTCGCCATCATCCTCCGCTCCACTCCTTCACTACGCCCAAACCCAATCACCTTTGCCTCCCTCTCGTCTTCACCACCGCGACCCTCACGTCGTCCTCCCTCACTCCTCGTCAACCCCACGAATAGAATCCCCACCGCCATTACCCAATTCCCGAACCCATCGTCTCCCTCTGCCATTCCATCGTCGTCGTCCCTCATTAACCCATCACCTCCATCGTCTTCGATCGCCACCACCAGCCTCGCCACACCCAACACCTCTCCGACCTCCGTTCGCGCTGCCAACACCCCGAACCCAATCCCCTTTCTTCTCCTCCCCTGTATCGAACCCAAGAACAGGGGGGTTGGTCCTCGCCGCACTACCCAGCTCGACGCGTGCCGCCCCTCGCCTCCTTGTGCCATCATCTCTTCCACCGTCGCCGCATCACCGCTCGCCGCTGCCGGTCGCCGTCCGCCATTCCCTCACTCTCGCTCTTTGTTTCAACGAAGAAGAAAAGGCTGGAATGGCGGTGTAACGCCCCGCCCCAATTACTCAGACAATTTTTAATATTTTTAGAATACAAATTAGATACTATGTAGTACAACTGCCCACCACAGGCTGCCTCTCAAAAGGTGGTTAACCAATTAGGTGACTCTTGATCATAGGCAATTATATTATACTCAAACTATTTTTTGTATACTTCCCATGTGGGACTATATTTCTCAAATCCTTTTACAAATTTTCCAAATCCCGTGTACGCAGACCAATCGACTGAACAATCGATCAGTCGACTGTTCGCTGCAAATCTGGGGTATTACATACACCCCACCTTTAGAAATCAGCGTCCTCGCTGAGTACGGGGCACACATCTAGTGTAGGATCCGCCTTTCTACACCCTGCCTATCCGGAGAATCATCTCCCAGCCTATCCGGAGAATATCTCCCTGCCTATCCGGAGAATTATCTCCCTGCCGTGTACCCCACGAATAGGTCTTTCAAGACCCTCAACGTGCAGATACACCCGGTGTCGAAAGTCGGCCCTGATACCATTTGTAACGCCCTGCCCCAATACTCAGACAATTTTTAATATTTTTAGAATACAAATTAGATACTATGTAGTACAGACTGCCTACCACAGGCTGCCTCTCAAAAGGTGGTTAACCAATTAGGTGACTCTTGATCATAGGCAATTATTTTATACTCAAACTATTTTTTGTATACTTCCCATGTGGGACTATATTTCTCAATCCTTTCACAAATTCCCCAAATCCCGTGTACGCAAACCAGTCGACTGAACAATCGACCAGTCGACTGAACAATCGACCAGTCGACTGTTCGCTGCAAACCTGGGGTATTTACAAGCGGGATTCAATCTTAGCCGTTGGATCGCATCAGGATTCCTGCCACTCAGATCAGATCGGATTGGTGTTTCGTGTTCGGCTACAGCTGATCCAAAATAGCTGTTCCGTGTTTGGGCGTGATCCGGTGTGCGGAAGAGAGCTGATTGGAGCGTTTCGGTGTTTGCGGTTTTGCCGCGCCGGATCTGAGGATGTCGTTCGCTGTTTTGGGACTGATCTGGCGTGGGGAATTTTTCTCTACTGTTAGACTTTTGCACGTGCTTCACACGTGCTTTTGGGAGACTTTGCCAGGGAATTTTCGTTCCCATTTTCTTCAACAATCGGACCTAATCGTCGTCAAATTAAGGCAAGTAATCGTCTTGTACACATTTTTATTCTAGTACAAGCACCCCTTGAAAAATACTACAAATAGTTAGAAATTATGACTCCTTCTGACTATCGTTGTTGATCAATATTAAACCTCCCGAAATTTCATAATTCTAAGAGTCACAAAAATTTTATTGTATTAAACTATAACTACTTGGACTCATTTTATCCCCTAAATACATGGACACATAAGATTAAGGAGCCTAGATTTGTATGCACATGTTATATTTTGTATTTGATGAACTTGCAACCATTTGACTTGGAAGATAATTATTACTTGCTGTTTTGATAACCAATATCATGTATTTATGTCACGCAATAACTTAGATGCCTAATAATAAAATTTCAATGTAATCTATACTAGTAAGACGTTCCCTCATGTTGCTGTCCTGAATCTTGCTCTCGCTGTTTTTGACCCGTTTATCATTAGAATCTGCACACCGAGCCACTAAATAGACAAATGTAGATCTGGTTGTCTAGATGTCGATAGCTTCCGAAAGTTTGAAAGGCTCGGAGGACCGGTGATTATAGCGAAGACGGGGTGTGGAGAACATCCAGATTTATCACTTCAAAAAGACCACCGTAAAGTGATATGCATATCGTCTATGACCAAAACTTTATTTCGAGCTTTTTTTTTGTTTACTTTTCAATAATAAAAAGGCTGGACAGCGTCCTCCCCCTTCGTGTAGTTGTATGCAGGGAGAGAAAATTTGTGAGTGAACGATAATAATATCATGACTACATGTTTGTATCTTATACATGATGCCATGTGTTATAAATTCCTATAATTTTTACAAAATTCGAGTTAATACAAGTGCCAAGTCATTGACACTATTGACAGTATAAGATAAATGTTAGAGGTTTCTAGGGTTTGAGAAGAGGAAGAGAAGGGAAAGAGAGAGAGACAGTCAGAAAAATTCGATCTATTTCATTTCTTGATTCTTATCTCTACATATGGAAAAGATACAAAAGCCCAACGGGCCCAAAAAAACATTTTGGGTCATAAACATAACAATCCTCCACCTTGAACCAAATTGCATCTAACTAACAAAAAGCAAAATGCATAAAGCAAACATAACCTACACAAAGGTAAACATAAAAATAAACTAGCAAACATGTGCTGAAACAAAATTAGCTCAAACTAGCTAGAAACAAACCAACATCAAACTTGAACAAAGCTTGAACTTTGCAACTTGGAAGAGGCTTTGTGAGCATATCGGCCGGATTTCGATTCGGTACCAATATTCTTCACGGCAACCTTGCCTTCCGAGATCACATCTCGAACAAAATGGTTATCGAATGTCAATGTGCCTTTGTCCTTCTCATGTACATGCGGTCCTTGGTCAAATGAATCGCACTTTGGTTGTCACAAAAGCACCGTAATAGGACCCTCGAGTGAAGACATCTCACCAACAAACGCCTTGAGCCAAATAGCCTCCTTAATAGCCTCAGCTATAATTGCCATATATTCGGCCTCGGGTACTTGAGAGTGCAACGGTGGCTTGAAGTGTAGACTTCCAACTAATTGCACAATCTCCAAGATAAAAATAACCTGTCAAAGAATGCCTCTTGTACAAATCACCCGCAAAATCCGCATCCACAAAACCTGTTAGTTTCTTGCCATTACCAAACTCCAAACGAGCATCAATAGTACCTCTCAATAGCGGAAGATCCACTTCACCGCTTCCCAATGCCCTTTCCCGGACAAGAGAGATATCTACTTACCACACTAATGACTTGAGCAATGTAGGGTCGAGTACACACCATCAAGTACATGAGACTCCCGACCGCACTCGAATATGGAACCTTTTCCATATTTCTTCTCATCATCGATTTTGTGCTTAAAGCGGCCGAAAGCTTGAAATGTGCCGCAAGAGGTATTGAAACAACTTTCGCTTTCTCATACCAAAACGGCGTAGCACTTTCTCAGCAAAATCTTTTGTGAAGAAATAACTTTCTTTTGGACTTATCCCTTGTGATCTCCATCCGAGAATCTTTTTGGTGGCCCAAATCTTTCATCTCAAATGCCCGGAACTTAGTTGCTCTTTCAACCTCCTAACTTCTCTCAAGTTTGAGGATGCAATCAACATGTCATCCACATAGAGCAACAAGTAAATAAAATCCCCACCATCCAACTTCTTGAAGTAAACACAACTATCATAATTCGAACGATGGAATTAATACTCACCATGAATGAGTCGAACTTCTTATACCATTGCCGCGGTGATTGTTTAAGGCCATAAAGGGACTTCTTCAAAAGACACACATGGTCCTTCTTTCACCGCAACCTCCAAATCATCCGGTTGGCTCATGTAAATTTGCTCCTCCAAATCACCCATGTAAGAAGACAGTTTTCACATCCATTTGCTCCAATTTCAAATCCTTCATTGCCACCAAAGAGAGCAAAACTCGAATGGAGGGTGTGCTTAACTACAGGAGAGAACACATCATTGAAGTCCACACCTTGGACTTGACTATACCTTTAGGCACTAGCCTTGCCTTGTATCGAAAATCCGCAGGATTTGAGCCATCATTCTTCCTCTTAAACACTCATTTGCAACCCACAATCCTCTTATCACTCAGAGGCTTCACAAGAGACCAAGTCTCATTTTGTTGCAAGGATTGTAACTCTTCATTCATAGCGGCAAACTAATTGGCTGTATCTTTAGAAGAAATGGCTTCCTTGTAGGAAGATGACTCACAATACTCCACTTCCTCTGCAATTGCCAAACAATAAGCAAAGTGAGGAGTATCCATATTTGTAGGTGGTGTGTTTCTCTTCTAGCTCGGCTCCCTTACCAATGCATATGGTTGTGCCTCTTCTTGGACTTCATCCAAATTGATATCATCATGTGAGATCAATTCATCACCTTCTTGGACCCGGCACCTCAAACTCCAACCTTCTTCTCAACCGTCTCATTCTCCTTAATAGTCGGCTCGGGTACAACATCATTTGCCTTTAACATGGCCGACTCATTGAAAATGACATCTCTTGAATAAGAAACTTGGGTGATTCGGGACAGTACAACTATATCCCTTCACATTTGCGGGATACCACAACAAAAATACACTTCTTCGATCTAGGCTCCAACTTTTATTCATTCACATGTGCATAAGCGGTGAGAACCAAAACACCGTCAAATTCGAATAATCGACCGTCTTACCCGACCATACTTCTTCGGGTGTCTTCAACTCATTGAAGTGGTAGGAGATCGATTTACCAAATAGCAAGATGTGATAATGGCTTCCGCCAAAACTCCTTACCCAAACCCGGCTTTGAATGCATACTTCTAGACCTTTCCAAGTAGTGTCTATTCATCCTTTCTTCAACACCATTTTGTTGCGGAGTATGACCACCGTCTTGTGCTGAATTAATCTCTTCGGCCTTTACAAAAATTATCAAACTCACGTTGCAAAACTCCAAACCGTTATCGGTTCTCAACCTCTTAAGTTTCCTTCACGTTTTGGTTCTCCAAAAGTGACTTCCATTCTTTGAAGATGCGAAACATATCACTTTTCTCTTCAAGAACATAACCCAAATTTTCCATGAGAAATCATTAATGAAGTAAGCATGTAACGAGAGCCATTACCTTTGGAAGACTCGCGAGAAGGTCCCCAAAGATCGAATGGATGTAGTCCAGTGTTCCCTTGGTCGAATGAATGGCCGGGAGAACCTCAACCTCTTATGCTTGCCAAATACATAATGCTCAAAAAAAACTCCAAGTTGCCCGTGCATTGGCCACACAACAAGCCTCTCTTGCTCAAAATGGTCATTCTCGCTCGCTCATATGCCCCAATCTCATATGCCAAAGCCTAGTAGCATCCTCATCCGAGATAGTACCCGAACGTGCAATGGCGGCCGAGCCCGTGACCGTTAGAACCTTGTAGGAAATAATGAGGTTCTAATTCTCTTCGCCTTCATGATTGTGAGAGCCCTTTAGAAACTCTAGGACTCCACCTTCACTTTGGAACTTACACCCTTTTTCTTCAAGAGACCCCAAGGATATCAATTCTTACACAAATCGGGTATATGCCTCACACCCGTCAACCTTCGGTCCTTTCCATCATGGAACTTAATTGTCACCGAAACCAATTCCGGTAACCTTACACATATTGTTGTTTCCCATAAGAACCTTACCATCCGTAGGCTCATAAGTCTCAAACCAATCTCTATTCGGAGTCATGTGTTGCTGATATGGGTAAAATGGGATTAATCAGGGGTCGTTCAAATCGAACACGAATCTTACAGCTCAGGGGGTTCAAACGGTAATTTTACCTACTAACGGGTCTGAGATGGGAACTGGGTCTTCTTTAAAGACCCAATAAACCACAGAAACGGATCACCTCAACTGGGTACGGGTCCCCAACCTGAAATGAACCCGGTCCAGCGGAATAGAATTAGGGTTTCTGATTAATACTAACAACGGTCCTGATTTCACATCTATCCTTTGACTGGGAATTAGGGATTACATTCATTATCTGATCACAAGGATTACATCCTAATCTGACCCCAACGGCGACTATAAATACCCCCCATCCACCACTATTAAGAGGTAATCAATACTTTTTCAGTTTAAAGTTCTTGCTTAATCATTCAGATTACTGACAAGAGCGTCGGAGGGTGTGTCGCCGGGGTCCATCCCGGTGTCTCACACTTTTTACAGGTTCGCAGCAGCGGTAAGAGACCAAGTCAACAAGTCGGTGAAGGTCAACAGGTTTGGCTTGTTCGTTTTCCTCAAGAATCCCATAAATTCTATCTGTTTACCCCCACACCAGATTTAGCGGGTAACAGATTGACGCCGTCTGTGGAAAACGAAAAAGCAACCTGACCTCTCTTCATCAACGATACTAGTTTCAGGCCATGCATCCAAAACAGATGGAGAAGGCAGCGGCCACCAACCGAAGAACCACTTCCCTTCTTCCTCTCTCTCCTCCGGTTCAAGGTGCTCCTACTCACATGCCCCTCAAGGGTCTCGGGGGGCTGCCCAGGGGGGCTCCCGTCAGAGTCATCCGAAGCAACATCCTCCTCATGACCAAGTCACGGGTCCCAATCCTTCTGTTGAATCCCTGGCTTCTCAAAGCCCTCCCGAGCGGGATCTTCGTCAAGTCATTGTCGACCGCCAAAAGGGGGTTGACCTTAGAACTCGCCTGAATGGATGGCGAACCCTTGTCGAGTCCATCAATCCGAGAACTCAGGGGCTTCAAGAATCCGAAGCCCCCGCCGACCGAGGACTAGAAGATCCCCTCCCCGGAGGAGGCAAAGAGAGTCCCCTCAGCGTCATCGGCGGAGAACTCATTCTCTCAGTAAGCCGAGCCACACATAGGGAACCGCCAAGCTGGAGAGGCACTAGTCACAAGGGCAGATCTTCAAGACTTCCAAGCGACAGTCTTAAGGGCCCTCAATATCACCCCAAAGAACGACCAGAGGCCACCTCCTCATGAGCCAGCTAGGTGCCGCCGCCTTCACACTCTCAGTCCTCGTCCTTCTCCAAGCTACCATCGCCGCAGCCCCAGTCCATCCTCGTACGAAGATGAGTCCCGGGGCTCGGAAAGGTATGATCAAAGAGAAGACTAGTCTACCCGCCGTCTCCACGAGATAGAGAGGCGCCTCGGCCGAATTGACAAGGAAGAACAGCCAACGGGTGATAAACCTCCGCCCGAGCAGATCTCCATTCTCCCGCACCATCATGGAGGCCCCCATCCCAGAAACTTCAAGCCGACCTCACTTGGAGTCGTATACCGGGGAATCGAACCCCGCAGATCACATAGAGAGTTTCAAAACTCTCATGATGATCCACCCATGCTTCAGATGCCCTCCTCTGCAAGATCTTTCCTGGCACGCTGAAGGGGTCTGCGCGAGAATGGTACTCTCGACTCGCCCCGCCTCCATTTCTCATTCGATCAGTTCGAAGCGCTCTTCCTTACTCATTTCGTGAGTAGCCGATGGGCCGAGAAAACAGTGTATCTCTGGTGACCCTCAACCAAGAAAAGGGTGAACGCCTAAGGAATTACGTTCAACCGCTTACCCGCCGAAGCTTGGTCATTCCCTTCCTCAACCAGTCAGTAGCCCTTGCCGCATTCGAGCGCAACGTCACTAATGCCAAACCTCTGGGCATCCCTTACCAAGAAGCCTCCTCAGAACTCTCAGAGCTCCTACTCAGAGTGGAGAAGTACATACGGGCGGAAGAGGCTCTCAACCCCCTTGCTCTTGAGGAGGACATCTTTCGGAAACAAACGGAAGAACACAAGTGAAGAAGGTCCAAAAATTCTAGAAGGACAGTAATGGCCAGCGCCGCCCGACTCCACGTTTTGAGAAGTTCACCCCCCTCATTGCTAATATATCGGACGTTCTTATGGAGGTGACAAGGAAGGACTACTCCGTGCCCCCCCTAGAATGAATAACACCTGGCAAGAAGAGGAACAAGGATAAGTGGTGCCGCTTTCACATGGACCACAGGCCACGACACGATGATTGTCGGGCTCTTAAGGAGGAGATCGAAGAACTCATACAGTGGGGGCACCTGACCAAGTTCATCCAAAAAAGAGGGGACCGAGCCTTCCCCCCTGAGGAGGCCTACAAAGAACAGAAAGGCCCGCCGAGTTTCAAGACTCAGAACCTCCCACTCCTCTCAAGAGGGTCTTCACCTTATTGTAGAAGTAGGAATCTTGATTTTCAATAAAGCCGATGGTTGTAACCCGGCCAATAGTATGTAATAATGGCTCGCCCTATTGAAGCGGCACTTAGTTTATCTCAATAAAACTTTACATTTTTTTATTGAAATTATTGCTCTTGCTTCTCTATCTTTCCGAGTTACGACTCGCTAAATGGTAAGTTCGGAATCCAGCTTCTTTTACATGGCTGCCCCACAACTTACTAAGCTCTAACAACGAGGTCGGAGTCCAACACTTGGCTCAATTCTGCTTCAAATTACTCGCTCATAAGCGGGTAAGAAGTGATTCGCCATTCGGAATTGCTCCTACACCTCGTTAACCCCCCTTAAACAACGAGTTCGGAGTCCAACACTTGGCTCGATTCTTCTTCAAATTACTCGCTCATAAGCGGGTAAGAAGTGGTTTCGCCATTCGGAATTGCTCCTACACCTCGTTAACCCCCTTAAACAACGAGTTTGGAGTCCAACACTTGGCTCGATTCTGCTTCAAATTACTCTCTCATAATGGATAAGAAGTGGTTCGCCATTCGGAATTGCTCCCCACAACCGTTGAACCTCCTTCTAACGACGAGTTCGGAGTCCAACACTTGGCTCGATTCTGCTTCAAAATTACTCGCTCATAAGCGGGTAAGAAGTGGTTCGTTCATTCGGAACTGCTCCTACAAAACCGTTGATACTCTTAAATGACGAGTTCGGAGTCCAATACTTGGCTCGATTCTGCTTCAAATTACTCGCTCATAAGCGGGGTAAGAAGTGGTTCTCCATTCGGAATTGCTCCCACACCCGTTGATTCCCTCACTTAAAGCAGCGAGTTCGGAGCATAAACTCTCTCCTAGAGTCCCTCCTCACACTCGCCTCACAATGGCTCTCTTCCAGAGCCGAGCTCTTCACTCCGCTCGCCTCCAAAGCGGACCTCTTCTCAACGAGTTCGGAGCACAACTCTCTCCTAGAGTCCCTTCTCACACTCGTCTCACAAATGGCTCTCTCCCAGTGCCAAGCTCTTCACTCCGTTCACCTCCGAAGCGGACCTCTTCTTAACGAGTTCGGAGCACAACTCTCTCCTAGAGTCCCTCCTCGCACTCGTCTCACAAATGGCTCTCTCCCAGAGCCGAGCTCTTCACTCTGTTCACCTCCGAAGCGGACCTTTTCTCAACAAGTTCGGAGCACAACTCTCTCCTAGTGAGTCCCTCCTCACATTCGTCTCACAAATGACTCTCTCCCAGAGCCGAGCTCTTCACTCCGCTCGCCTCCAAAGCCGACCTCCTCTCAACAAGTTCGGAGCTCACAACTCTCTCCTAGAGTTGCTCCTCAAACTCGTCTCCCAAATGACTCTCCACGTCCCTCGGAACCAAAACCCGAGCGACAGGCGATCCGACCTCAACAACCAAGAGGATAGCTTGGATTCCGAGGGAAGTGCCAATCCGAGCTGCGAATTGGAGAGAAAATGACTTTTCCCTCAAAATTCGCGTAAGATTTTGATTAGACGGCTCAGATCATGCTAGCACCACTACACGACAAGATAGTATTTTCTTGGGAACTGAGCCTACCTTGAGATCCGTGCCGAGATCCAACGGTTCAGATCGAGCTCACAACTCTCTCCTAGAGTTCCTCACAGTCGTCTCACAAATAGCTCTCTTCCAGAGCCGAGCTCTTCACTCCGCTCGCCTCCAAAGCGGACCCCTTCTCAACAAGTTTGGAGCACAACTCTCTCCTAGAGTTCCTCCTCACACTTGTCTCACAAATGGCTCTCTCCTAGAGCCGAGCTCTTCACTCCGCTCGCCTCCTAAGTGGGCCCCTTCTCAACAAGTTTGGAGCACAACTCTCTCCTAGAGTTCCTCCTCACACTTGTCTCACAAATGGCTCTCTCCTAGAGTCGAGCCCTTCACTCCGCTCGCCTCCAAAACAGGCCTCTTCTAAGCATGATCGGAGCTCAAAACTTCTCTACAGAGTTGCTCCTTCCACTCACCTCAAAGAATGGGTCTTCCCATGGCTCTTACGAGGGTCTTCCTAGCACATCCTCTCCGCCCCTAGGAGTGGGAGCTCCTCTTCAAAAACCCCCAAGACCAAAACACTCCTCAACTTAATGAAGACAAGGATGTTGTGGGGCTATTTTGACCATGAAGGAGGGTGAATCTTCATCCCACTCCTAAAGAGAAGCTGTAGATTTTCGAGTTAGCTTCGAACGAGGGGTCGCACGCCCCGATCGGACCTCCGTAGTACCGGGAAAGTGGATCGCAATACAGCTACGCCGAATGACTAGCAACCCGAGCCGACCCACTCAAGTAAGACGCTCGGATTCCGAGCAAGTGCCAATCCGAGCTCCATACTTTAAGAAAAACGATACCGAGCAACTCCAACCATTGGATCTTTGCAAAAATCGCGCAAAAGGTGATGAACGGCTCAGATCGCGCCACGTCTCCACAAAACGATAAGATAACGTTTTCTCGAAATTTGAGCCTCTTGTCTCGTAATTCGCGCCGCGATCGTGATCAACCGTCCAGATCGAGTCGCATAGCTCAGATCCACAATCCGAGCTACTATCCTACCGAGCTGCAAAATGGCCAAAAAATTTGCCTCAAAATCCGCGTTCGGATTCGCCGAACAAGAAGCAGCAGAAAAAAAAAGTTGAAAAAGGCACCAGGGTCGGGTTCGGACCCGTTAAGTGATCCGAACCCGAACACCCATCCCCTCCTCATCTTCAGCTAGTTTGGCGCCAAAACAAAAACCAAAGAGAACAAAACCCAACTCATCTTCAAGCTTCGTTGAACCCAAAACTCCATGCCGAGCTCCACCATCGACAACCTACCTCGCCAAGCTCACGCATCTCCATTGCTGACCTTGTCGAACTCCTCGGCGAGCTCTGACCTGTCTCTAGCTTCCTCAACGAAGCTTCGCCGCCGAGCTCAATCTCCACCGAGCACCATCACCGCCATTAACGAGCTCGTGACCAAGCTCCACAAGAGCACCTCCATCTCCATTTCTCGCCACCTCCATCGACGAGCTCGCCGCCCTCCGAGCTCTCCATAGTGCCGAGCTAAACTTCTTCCATGCTCGAGCGACCTCTTCGTCAATCACGAGCTCCGAACGACTTCGCGCTGAGCTCCACTCCTCCAAAGCTCCGAGCTCGCCTCCATTCCTCACCTCCGAGCTCGAGCTCCTCCCTCGCCAAGCCATCGGCGAGCACTCTCTTCTCCTTGCCGAGCTCGATGCCTCCTTTCGACCCCCATCGCCGAGCTCTTTTGCCGAGCTTCACGACGAGACGAGCTCGGGAACGAAGGGATGGTCGAAGAAGAAGGGGAGACGAGAGACGAAACGAAGAAAAAGAGAAATAGAACAACTAGGGGGAAGAGAAAATAAAATAAAATAAAATAAAAAATATACATATATGCCACGTGGCGATGCCACGTGGCCTCACATCCGAGGTCGGATCCGAGCTACGCGAAATGTGCACGAAGTTGCTCGGAATCCGAGCAAGTGCCAATCCGAACTCAAAATTGGAGAAAATTGTTGCCGAGCTACACGCGCCATCCGATCTTTTCAAAAATCATGTCACGATACGATCGACGCTCAGAAACGCGCCACGTGTTCAAACGTGATCTGCTTTGCGATGCGCGCACATCTGATCATGATCGACGCTCAGAAACGCGTCATGTGTCCAAACGTGATCTGCTTTGCGATGTGCGCACATCTGATCATGATCGACGCTCAGGAACGTGCCACGTGTCCAGGTAATATTTAATTTGTTTATTTATTTATTTTTATTTTAATTGTTTTAATTATTTAAAAAATTCGAAAAAATATTTTAAAAATCGAAAAAAAATTAATTAAAAATTCTAAAAATAATTATTAATTCATAAAAACTATTTTTAAAATTCTGAAAAAATAATTATTAAATTATAATAATTAATTAATATTTTCGATAATTAACTATTTAATTCGGAAAATGAATAAAAAATTCCAAAAAATGAGAAAAAATTCAGAAAAATCTGGAAAAATCACCAAAAATCTATAAAATTCTGAGGATATTTTTGGGTATTTTACAAGCCCAGAATAATACCGTTACACCCCGATCAAGATTCCAAACTCCCTTAAAGAACACCGATAAAATCCCGTACGCCATTAGTTAAACAAAACTACTCCTCAAAGACTGTAAAACTCAGTCTCCAGGAGTATCGGGCTCGTGATATGGCTAAAAATGGGATTAAATCGGGGTCGTTCAAATCGGACACGAATCTTAAAGCTCAGGGGTAAAACGGTAATTTTACCTACTAATGGGTCTGAGATGGGAACTGGGTCTTTCTTTAAAGACCCAATAACCCACGAACGGATCCGCCTCAACTGGGTACGGGTCCCAACCCAAAATGAACCCGGTCCAGCGGGATAGAATTAGGGTTTCTGATTAATACTAATCAATGGCCCTGATACACATCTATCCTTTCACTGGGAATTAGGGATTACATTCCTTCTCTGATCACAAGGATTACATTCCTAATCTGACCCCAACGGTGACTATAAATATCCCCCATCCACCACTATTAAGCGGTAATCAATACTTTTCCAGTTTAAAGTTCTTGCTTAATCATTCAGATTACTGACAAGAGCGTCGGAGGGTGCGTCGCCGGGGTCCATTCCGGTGTATCACACTTTTTGCAGGTTCGCAGCAGCAGCAAGAGACCAAGTCAACAAGTCGGTGAAGGTCAACAGGTTTGCCTTGTTCATTTTCTCAAGAATCCATAAATTCTATCTATTTACCCCCACACCAGATTTAGCGATAACAGTTGCGAAGCACCTGTATCCATCACCCAACAATGTATATCATCAACATTAGTATCTATCACACAAAGAGTATCAATCGTGTCACATTCGGCCACATTGGCCTCCTCCTCCGAAGAACCTTTACTATTCGCATTTTGTTTATTTTTAAGTCTGAAACAATCAGTCTTAATGTGTCCCTTCTTCTTACAATAGTCACACGTCAAATTCTTGTGCTTAGACTTCGAACGGGTTCTTGTATCTTTCGAGTTTCGGTCTCATGACCTACCTCGATCAACAACCAATCCAACACCTTGGCTCCCTTTCTCATTATTGGTCATTTCACTATCAATGTGCAACTTGGCTTGCAAATTGCTCTTAACATCCTCAAGGGAAATTTTGTCTCTACTATAAATCAATATGTCTCTAAAAGCCTTGTATGATGCGGGTAATGAGCATAATAACAAAAGGGCTTGGTCCTCGTCCTCCACCTTAACATCAATCTTACTTAAGTCATTCAAAATAGATGCAAACTCCGTAATATGATCGAAAATTGACGTACCTTCAACCATGCGAAGGGTGTGTAGAGGCACAATTTCAACCGCAGTCGATTGGTGAGAGACTTCTTCATGTAGATGTTCTCCAATTTCTCCCACAAGACCTTAGCGGTCTTCTCCGATAGGACCTCTTGCATTGTCGAATTGCTCAAACACAATTGGATAATAGAGAGCGCTTTATCATCCATCTCTTTCTATCTTTTATCCGTCACCGCATCAATCAATTTTTCTCGACCAAAAATGGCATCCTTAACGCCTTGGCACGACAAAATCGCTTCCATACGCACTTGTCATAATGCAAAACTCGTCTTTCCATCATACTTCTCAATATCATATTTTTCCGATATATCCATTCAAGTTTCTTGAACCCAATTCAACAAAAATCCAAATTTTTTTCTCCAAAAATTAATTACTCAAATCACCAAATCAAACCTTCTCCTTCTTGATATCCTCCCTCCTCCGGTGCTCGCGACGACGAAGACCAAGAAACCCTGACAGTGGTGCTCGGTGGCTGGAAGTGGTGCTCGACGACGGCACGGTGGCTGGAAGGGGTGCTCGATGACGACGCGGTGGCTGGTAGTGATCGTCGACGACGGAGACTTGGTTGTTGACGACGGAATTTGGGGGCAGGAGTATTTGGCTCTGATACCAATTTGTTAAGGTTTCTACGGTTTGAGGTGAGGAAGAGAAGAGAAAGAGAGAGAGACAGTCAGAAAAATTGTTGATCTATTTCATTTCTTGATTCTTATCTCTTACATATGGAAAAGATACAAAACCCAACGGGCCCAAAAAACAATTTGGGTCATAACATAACAATCGATGTTTGAACTCTCAACAAGAAAATATCACATTACTGAAATTTGCAAGGCAGTGATTATGTATAGGGATGGCGAACGGGTCGAGTGGGCCGGGTCGGGCCCAACCCGTACGGGTTGGCACGTATACTTAGCCGGTCCGGGCCGGGTTGCACTCTTATACTGGCCGGGCCGGGCTGGGCTAAGTTTTCGTTTGGGTGGCCTGCCCAACCCGTGAACCCTTTAGGGTTCAACCCGGGTTGGGCTGGGTCGACCCGCGGGTTGGCCCGTTTAATATTATTATTATTATTATTATTATTGGTAGCTTAAATTAAAATAATTATAATAATCCTCATAATACTAAGTAAGTAATAATACTAAGAAACAATAAAAATCGTAATAATAATAATAAGATTGAAAGAGTGAAATTGACAACAAATTTTGAAATATTATTCATATGAATTTAAGTTATACAATTTTAACAATTTATAACGAAATGAAGAATTCAATTCACAAATAAGTTTTATACAATAACATATTTCTTATATACAATTTTAATTGAGTACAAGTTTTCTAATTTGACATAACAAACAAAGCTATTGTTGTTGTTGTTGTTGTTGTTGTTGTTGTTGTTCTTCGGGCGAGTTGCTCCCACTTGTGGAACTTAATAGTGCTTTTCTTTGCGTCCTATCGTCAGCCTTCAGCCAGTCTTCTGTGCAAACGAGCATCTCTTACGCCCTCGGGCTTCAATCGATTCCTGTAATCAGATAGAACCTTGCCACTTGTAGAAAATGCACTCTCAGAAGCAACTGTAGAGACAGGAGGAGTTAGCAAATCTTTAGCCATAATTGACAGAATAATAAAAGTGTGTTCATGTTCTTTCCACCATTGTAAAATATCTAGTGCAGAAAGAGTAGGCTCAGTATCCTGTTGGTTATACCAATTTAATTCATTTGGTTGATTAGTCCTAGGTTTTTTAGATTGAATTTGTTCAAGTAAACTAAATGTTCTATCACCAATTCTACTTTTACCCTTACCTTTAGAACTACCAGAAGAAGAACTAACTACAGAAGTTGTACTACTAGAAGCAAAACGTCTATCATAATAATCATACAAGTTATTTAACGTAGATTCAAACTGAACTAAAAAAGTAGCGCAATCAATTGTTAATTCTACATTGTCCTCTAAATATCTAAAAAATATTTGTATCAAATTCTTCGTACCTTCTAATTTGATACGGGGATCCATAACAGTAGCAACACATATCAACATAGGAGGAGGAAAATAATACTTCAAAAATTTTTGAAATGCAGGTATTACAATGTCACTAATATAGGGATCATTTAATATTTCGTTAAATATTTGCATCATGCTAACTAATTCAATAAAAATGCTACTAGAAGTAGATTCATATGTTTTTTGAAAATTTTAAAGTTGCAGTTTTAAAATGTTCTAAAAATTTCGACAAGGATTCGGAAAAAAACCAATCGGGTCATTTCAAAATTGTGCATATTTTTTGCGATACAAAATTTATTTACAACTGCTTTATAATCGGTGACAATATTTAGTAAATCAAAAGTAGAATTCCATCGGTGTCTAACATCCTTTGGAAATTTTCTAAAAGGAACATTTCTAACCCTACACCAAGCTTTCCATTCTTGTAAAATGCTTGGACTTAATACAATGAAATGTACACAATTTCTAATTTTAACTATATATATGGATCAGCTATTCTTAATGCATCTTGAACACATATATTTATAATATGACATGCATATCTAACATGAAAAATACTGTCAGATGGAGGGTTTAATACAGATTTTAAAGTAGTAATTGCAACATTATTGTTAGATGCATTATCAAAACTAATAGCCATAATTTTATCGCAAATATGAAAAACATCACAAATTTCTATAATACGGTTTGCTATTTCAGCGCCACTATGGGGATACGGCAACGCCGCAAGTGATATGATTCTTTTTTGAAGAATCCAATCATTGTCGATCCAATGACAGGTTATTCCCATCGTTGGAATATTGTTGACACCCATCCAACAATCCGAAGTTAAACTAACCCTACAAGTTAAACTCCATAAAATTGCAATCAACGCGTCCTTCATTTCAACATACATTTTAAAACAATCCGATTTGCAAGTATTTCTCGGAATTTTTTTAAAATGAGGGTTTAAGGCCGTTTGATTAAAATTTTCCAAGTTCCTACTCTCGGGATAGGAAAATGGCAACTCTTCCTTAATGACTAATCGGGCCATTTCCCGACGAACAAGTTCGAGATCATAAGGGTGGCTATCTACTTGACCGGTCCTAGGGGTTGATTTTTTGTTGGCCTTGTATTTGATCAAGAAGTTCTTTATGATTATATTGTATGTGCCTACAAATTGTACCGGTGCCGTCTCCCCTCTTGAATTTGTATGTTTTACTACATATTTTACACACTTTCAAACCTATACCCGAAGTATGTTCGTCAGGGATATAATCATAAAACTTATGTCAATCACTAGTTTCTCCTCTACTTTTCCTACTACTACGGGGTTGTGTGGTTTCGGGTTGTTGTTGTTGTTCTTCTTCTTCTAATTGTATGTCACCTACAACATCCATATCGTGTGTACCCTATTGTTCCATAGTAGGATCAATGTAATCTTGGGCGGGCTCACTAGTTGGGACAATTGGTGGCCTACGTGAAGAGGAGGAGGAATCTTGTCCGCTACGACCGGTACCGCGCGATCTAGACATAATGAAGTAATGTGCTAAAGTAAAGTATGTAAAAAAAATATACAATGTAGGAGCGGTGAATTATACAAAAAAAAAATCTAAAAAACAAGAGGGTTGAGATAGAGAAGTTCAAAAAAACGAACAATAATTTTAACTACAACGCAAAAAAAAAAATTAACGAAAGAGATAGAGATATTTTGATACCGTTCACCGTGGAATACGCGTATGTAAAAAAAACCGTTAAAATAAGAATACAATAGAAAAGATGGAGGAGCGCTTTGCCGATTCCGCAATTGAAGAGTTGAGAAGAGGTTGAAGTAGATTTGACGAGGGTTGAAGAGAGTTGAAGACGTTGAAGACGTTGAATTTTATTCCGATACGACCGAAATTTGATCGTGTATATGCCTCCTTGTGCACTTGTTTGATGAATACTATAATTGTTCAAAAATTCTTTACAAATGATGTATAATAGTAGAGAGAGTAAGAAAGTGAGGTGTGATTTTTCATGAAATTTTTGGGGATATTTATAGGCTAAATATGTGGGAAAAAACAAAAAAAAAACAAAAAAAAACAAAACCCCCTCAACGGCTCAAAGAGCCGTTCCAAACGGCTCTGTCCCAGACAGAGCGCAACGGGCACTTTTTTCGACCGTTTGACCCGCGGGTCAACGGTCGACCCGTCACGGGTCGAACGTTCGACCCGTACGGGTCGAACGGGTCGAAACCGCGGGTCGACCCGCGGGTTGGCGGGTTGAATTCACGAGTTGGGCCGGGTTCGTGGGCCGGGTTTCGCGAGTTTAATTCGCCTTAATTGCGACCCGAGTCGACCCGGTACTGTTCATCGGGTTCGACCCGAACCCGCCAAGAAGCTAAGCGGGCCGGGTTGACGGGTCGGGTCGCGGGTGGGTCGCCGGTTGACCCGGCCCAGTTGCCATCCCTAATTATGTAAGCCTCATTGTCACGAAACTTGAATGCCAATGGTTCTCGATAGTTGAAAGACATCTGAATTTGTTTTCTAGTGCACAAATAAATTGGCATAGCACTACTCATTCAGGGAGCCTACTTGTTTGGCAAATCTGAAAAGGTTTATTAAATTAAATTGATTTAATGTAGATGTGCGATGCACGTCTTAATCAATATTTTTTTATTTACATTTTACAATAGTTATGCACGTGTGTTGCATGAATTGGTAGATGGACAAATTACACTAAGGTCTTCTCCCATTATAGTAGTAGAGATTTAAGCGATGAAGCCCAACAGAGACTCAACTAAAAGGTACAACAAAACAACACAAATAACCGCAATAGTAGATGGGGCACATACAAGTGCACAAAATAGAAGACCCCCAAACAGCATCTACAAAAAAGAAACAGAACTAGAGTACTTCTCAAGATGCTTGCAAATTGCCCCTCCCTCTTGGAGCAAAAAAGAGAGGATTTCGATCCTGAGTTGTACTATTGCTTCCTTGAGTTCTGTTAGATATTGTAATATATATTTAGTCTCATATCAAATTATGTATCAGTTTAGTATTCGGTTCTCTCCTATCTATAAGAGACATTGTACTCAATTATTAATCAATCCAATAATTCAATAATCTTTTCCAAATCTCTATTAACCTTAACAAGTTCTATAGGCTATACGTTGGCACAGTTGATGTGCAACGTCGGAGTTACTGTTGAGGGCCGGATTTGATGCCATCGAAAGATGGCGTTGCGGTGAGGTTTGTTTGGCGGATGAGTACGATGAGAACATCGTCGGGAGGATAGGAGGGATGTGGGTTGGAGACAGTGACTGTGTTGTTGCTGGGGTGGAGTTCTCGAATTATGGAGGGAGATTATGGGAAGAATTTCAATTTTGATTTTCAAGTTAGAATTTTGAAATTCAAAATAGATTTGAGGGTGTGGAGGGAGAGAATGTTGAATTTTAAATTTTGAATAAGGGTTTTGAAATTCAAAATAAAGTTGGAGATGTGGAGGAGGGGAGAATGTGGAATTTTGAATTTCAAATTAAGATATTGAAATTCAAAATATATCTGGGGATGTGGAGGGGGGGGGGGGGGGGGGGGGAGATTATTGATTTTTGAATTTCAACTTGGTGTTTTGAAATTCAAAATAGATATGGGGTTGAAATTCAAACTCCAGTTGGGGTGTGGAGAGGGAGATTTTCATGAATTTTGAAATTCATATTAGGTTTTTGAAATTCAAATTATAATTGGGGGAGTTGAAATTCAAATTTCAAATTAGATTTTTTTTAAAATTCTAATTACATCTGGAAGTGATGGGTGGAAGAACATGATGCATATGTTTTTGTCTACAAGTTTAATTAGAGGAAGGACTAGTTAATATTGTAATTTTAGCTGTGTAATTATTTTCCGTTGTTCTATTTTAGGAATAGATAGATATAATTTATTTGTAATACTTGTTTTGTTAATTATTTATTAATAAAACGGTAATGCTTTTACCATTTTCTTTGAAAAAAAAAAAAAAAAACTGAACTTAACTGAACTGAAGCTCGACAGATCCAAATCATACTCATCATGAAGCTCGGTGAAGCTCTGACAATCTCCCATCTAAGCTTCTTTACAATGATCGAAAATTAACAATTTCTGTAAACAACTACTGGATGTATACATCTTTCAGTTAGACTTTGGAATACCTAAATATCGAGATTCCGATAACGATACGTTGGCCGGTACTATGTAGTTATTGTAACAACAACAAAATACTAGTATATATAAATTAACACCATATTTCCTACTCATTAACAAGAACACTACAATTCGCTCAAAACACGTCTATGTTCAATGTACTAAACCCTACTATAAATCAACTTACTTACCACAGTCTACTACAATCAACCTTAACTAGTAAGTAGTAAAAGCAAGAAAATTGAAAGAGGGATGGGTGCCATAGTTGATCCTTCATTCATCCAAGAGTCCGAGCACCGTCCCAAACCCACCATCTCCGTAGCCGAAAGCATCCCACTCATCGACCTCTCCCCTCTCCTCACCACCCCAATCCCTACTGACGGCGTTGTCCACATCCCAGATGCTTTGTCAGCCCTAGTTGCTGAAGTGGAAGCAGCATGCAGAGACTGGGGGTTCTTCCAGGTCATTAACCATGGCGTGCCGGTTCAACTTCTGGAGCGCGTTCAGGCGGTGGCCAAGGAGTTCTTCTTGCTTCCATTGGATGAGAAGCGAAGAGTGAGGAGGGAGGAGAAGAATTTTTTAGGGTACTATGATACAGAGCTTACGAAGAACGTGAGAGATTGGAAGGAGGTGTTTGATTTCGCGGTGAGTGAACCGATGGTTATACCGGCTTCAGCTGAGGTTGGGGAGACGGAAACACAAGAGATCGATAATCGGTGGCCAGAGTATCCACCTGAGATGAGGTAAAAGTAAATTTTACTATGTGAAAACTCAATTTTGAGCTTATTTAGCTGGAAAAAGAACAAGTTTTTGTGCATGTAGTCGCAAATTTTGTGCACTAAATTTACTTCACAACCGTATACCATTCTGAGAGAGTTTCATAGGGTTGTTACCCATCTTCAGAATCTATGTCCCCTACATGATCTTAATGAAATTTGAGGATATAATTTTGAGCAAGAAATCCAAAGATTGTAATCATTCTGTATACGATAGCAATGATATTTCAGGCACAACGATATGTTTCTTCCAATTATAAGCCTCATCTAGGCCAAATGCTATAAAACAATACATATATGTCATTGCTGATTCATAAGTTTAATCACGTCATCTATACAATAATGGAGCACTAGTGAAGGTGACTTAACCAACTTGTTTTATGGTCTTCTAGATGATACAATGATTTAGCTCAATATTGATTTTTTTTAATGATTGATTGGACTTTACAAATACAATAATGCATATTAGTTGTTGAGTTACTTTTTTTTGGAAAGAAAAGAGAATGTAATTATAGTACCATCATGTTAGTGATTTGCAATCCTCTGTGCACGATTCCAAGCAAAATATTCTTTTACTAGTCAAGTTGAGAATGCCAAAATGAAAGACCTACTCTTTATTGTAGAATTCAAGCTGAACATATGACAAAATTAATGTTAATGATAGATATACAATGTATACCAGAACCAAATAATTATCAGCATATCTTTTAAAACTCAACAGAGATGTCTGTATGGAATACTCGAAAGCTGTGGAGGGCTTGGCATATAAACTGCTAGAGCTCATCGCAATGACTTTGAACTTACCGGCCAAGAGACTGAGCGGCTACTTCAAAGATTCCATCAGCACCATCCGCCTCAACCACTACCCACCGTGCCCTTCCCCTGACCTAGTACTTGGCGTTGGTCGCCACAAGGACCAAGGAGCTCTGACTGTACTTGCTCAAGATGATGTCGGTGGCCTCGACGTCAGGAGGAAGTCTGATGGAGAGTGGGTTCGTGTCAAGCCAATTCCGAACTCCTACATCATTAACATTGGCGACCTCATTCAGGTTACTATAATTTAACTCCGCCGAAAAGATATAGTAAAAGGCAATTTTATCAAACTAACTACGGTAATTTTACTTTAATTTAGCTTATTATTATTATTTATGAACAAAATAACTCAGAATTTTGGTGGCAGGTTTGGAGCAATGATAAGTACGAGAGTGCAGAGCACAGAGTGACTGTGAATTCAAACAAGGAGAGGTTTTCAGTTCCGTTCCGTTTCAACCCTTCGCATTACATCAAGATAAGGCCTCTCGAGGAAGTGGTGAGTGAGGATAATCCGGTAAAGTACGACGCGTTCAGTTGGGGGTACTTCTTCAGATCAAGGAAGGGCAGTAATTTCAAGAAGCTAGGTGTCGAAAATCTCCAAATCTATCACTTCAGAAAGAAACAGGGTGGTATTAATGCAATTTGAAGCTTCAGTCATTCTGTGCGTTTTGTAGCTGCTGGTTGGTTTGTGTGAATTTGTACGATAAATAAGGATGTAAACTAGATGATGATCTGGGATGCGACTCCTCTACTAGACATCCAACCTTATATCTATACAGAATAATGTATTATACAATCGATCTCTACTCATTTCTGTCGTGTCGGGTCGGGTCGGGTCGAATGCGAGAAGAAGCCTTGGTTGGTATCAGAATGACTTGCACAAAGCCATTTGGTTTGGGCATAGGTGCATCTAACTAATTCAAGAAAAACCTTGTCAATTGATCAAAATTTCGAAATTAGATCAAAACTACTAAATTTCCATTTTCTTGCAAGTGAAAATTTAAAAAATTTCTCCAACACTTTTTACTTAATTAGCCAAATATCGTTTATGTTTTGAAGAAAAAAGATAATTGCAATATATATATATACTCAAAAGTCAGCGATATTATAGTAATTGGCTCAAAAGTTTTGGAGGGATTTTTTTTTTTTTTAATCATAAGAGGTTGGCCTAGGTCGACAATGATGTTCATGTGTCCAATATGTGGGCCATAATACTCTTTCTAGAGGGAATCCTTATATTCATGCTTGCAACTGCAATTGAAATCGGTTGGTGGGCTATTTATAGGGGCTAATGGGCCCAAAGAGGAGTCCAAAGTGCCTTTTATTGTATCTGGGTCTTGTAGCACTTGGGTTTCGAACAATCAGACACAATGTCAAACTGGGAGCGGGCCCAATGAGGGGACCGCAACAGACAACACCACTATTATTAGTGAGTCACCAACATCGAAATGAAGCTCCCACCTACTCCTACTCCTACTCCCACCCTCTCCCCTTCCTCATCCCTAACACCCTTCTCAGACTCACTCCCCTCTCCCATCATCTAGCATTGCTTCCCTGCCCTCCTCTTTCCTCCCTGCAGTTTGGCTCCCCACCATCACCCACCCACCCAACCTGTTTCTATCCCTCTTCTTGGTGCTCCGGTTCTCCCCTCATTTCCTCCTTTTCTCTTCGGACCTTTTCGACTCCATTCCTTATGCTTTCAGAATTGGAACTTAGTGGTTGCGGACCCAATGAGAGGGTCCGCCACACCACGATAGCAACGACTCCTCCACTTCCAAAATCCGACATTACTGTACTACCACATTCACACAGTAAAGGCACTACTACTGCTGCTATTACAGAGTTGATCCCAAACCCACTTCCTAAGGTTTCACCTCACAACTGCAGTGACGAGGGCAAACCCTCGGGGCTCAGAGATGCCTCCTCCCCTCGGCGGGCACATTGAAATGCACAGCCTAGGCCAGAGGGAGGAGGCTCAATTCATCATCGCCCTTTGAGTGACTGGCAATCGAGGGGACGGGCCCAAAGAGAGGGTCCCCCTACAGGCCATTTCCGGCGTAAGAGAACCCCCCCTCCGGGCCGACGTCACGCCCTACATCAACAGTACTACAATGAAGTGCAACACAGGGATTACCACAGGGTTTAATATGCAAGTGGAAGAGATAGAAGACAGAGAGACACAACACAGAACCCCCACAATCGCAGAGAAGCAAGTATTCATCACAATGGCTATCACCAGAAGTCTCACAACCACAGTGATCCTCATCTGCTGTAACTCCTATTTCCCCATATTTGTATTTTTTATACTGTATTTTGCCCATTGTACTCTTTCATCTATTTGAGATCCTGTATTTTGTTTCAGATTGAATAAAACCATTAATTTGTTTTCGACTCAATTTTTGGTCCCTTCATCTAATTCAATTTGTGTGTGCTCTTTGTGCTGTTCTTCATGAAGAATGAGCTACTCTATGTCAATATCTCTTTATTCCCCATTTTAATACTATTTGACCAATTCTCCAGTTGGATCCTATTCAATTCGGATACCCTAATACCCAAAAAACCCGAAACCCTAATTATATATAAACCCTAACCTACTCTAACCCTAACCCCTAACCCCTTCTACTGTTTAGCCCCCTAGAACCCAGCCGCCTACATCTTCTTCCTCACCCGTCTCCTTCGCCATCATCCTCCGCTCCACTCCTTCACTACGCCCAAACCCAATCACCTTTGCCTCCCTCTCGTCTTCACCACCGCGACCCTCACGTCGTCTCCCTCACTCCTCGTCAACCCCACGAATAGAATCCCCACCGCCATTACCCAATTCCCGAACCCATCGTCTCCCTCTGCCATTCCATCGTCGTCGTCCTCATTAACCCATCACCTCCATCGTCTTCGATCGCCACCACCAGCCTCGCCACACCCAACACCTCTCCGACCTCCGTTCGCGCTGCCAACACCCCGAACCCAATCCCCTTTCTTCTCCTCCCCTGTATCGAACCCAAGAACAGGGGGGTTGGTCCTCGCCGCACTACCCAGCTCGACGCGTGCCGCCCTCGCCTCCTTGTGCCATCATCTCTTCCACCGTCGCCGCATCACCGCTCGCCGCTGCCGGTCGCCGTCGCCATTCCCTCACTCTCGCTCTTTGTTTCAACGAAGAAGAAAGGCTGGAATGGCGGTGTAACGCCCCGCCCCAATACTCAGACAATTTTTAATATTTTTAGAATACAAATTAGATACTATGTAGTACAACTGCCCACCACAGGCTGCCTCTCAAAAGGTGGTTAACCAATTAGGTGACTCTTGATCATAGGCAATTATATTTATACTCAAACTATTTTTTGTATACTTCCCATGTGGGACTATATTTCTCAAATCCTTTTACAAATTTTCCAAATCCCGTGTACGCAGACCAATCGACTGAACAATCGATCAGTCGACTGTTCGCTGCAAATCTGGGGTATTACATACACCCCACCTTTAGAAATCAGCGTCCTCGCTGAGTACGGGGCACACATCTAGTGTAGGATCCGCCTTTCTAACACCCTGCCTATCCGGAGAATCATCTCCCTGCCTATCCGGAGAATTATCTCCCTGCCTATCCGGAGAATTATCTCCCTGCCGTGTACCCCACGAATAGGTCTTTCAAGACCCTCAACGTGCAGATACACCCGGTGTCGAAAGTCGGCCCTGATACCATTTGTAACGCCCTGCCCCAATACTCAGACAATTTTTAATATTTTTAGAATACAAATTAGATACTATGTAGTACAACTGCCTACCACAGGCTGCCTCTCAAAAGGTGGTTAACCAATTAGGTGACTCTTGATCATAGGCAATTATATTTATACTCAAACTATTTTTTGTATACTTCCCATGTGGGACTATATTTCTCAAATCCTTTCACAAATTCCCCAAATCCCGTGTACGCAAACCAGTCGACTGAACAATCGACCAGTCGACTGAACAATCGACCAGTCGACTGTTCGCTGCAAACCTGGGGTATTACAAGCGGGATTCAATCTTAGCCGTTGGATCGCATCAGGATTCCTGCCACTCAGATCAGATCGGATTGGTGTTTCGTGTTCGGCTACAGCTGATCCAAAATAGCTGTTCCGTGTTTGGGCGTGATCCGGTGTGCGGAAGAGAGCTGATTGGAGCGTTTCGGTGTTTGCGGTTTTGCCGCGCCGGATCGAGGATGTCGTTCGCTGTTTTGGGACTGATCTGGCGTGGGGAATTTTTCTCTACTGTTAGACTTTTGCACGTGCTTCACACGTGCTTTTGGGAGACTTTGCCAGGGAATTTTCGTTCCCATTTTCTTCAACAATCGGACCTAATCGTCGTCAAATTAAGGCAAGTAATCGTCTTGTACACATTTTTATTCTAGTACAAGCACCCCTTGAAAAATACTACAAATAGTTAGAAATTATGACTCCTTCTTGACTATCGTTGTTGATCAATATTAAACCTCCGAAATTTCATAATTCTAAGAGTCACAAAAATTTTATTGTATTAAACTATAACTACTTGGACTCATTTTATCCCCTAAATACATGGACACATAAGATTAAGGAGCCTAGATTTGTATGCACATGTTATATTTTGTATTTGATGAACTTGCAACCATTTGACTTGGAAGATAATTATTACTTGCTGTTTTGATAACCAATATCATGTATTTATGTCACGCAATAACTTAGATGCCTAATAATAAAATTTCATGTAATCTATACTAGTAAGACGTTCCCTCATGTTGCTGTCCTGAATCTTGCTTCGCTGTTTTGACCCGTTTATCATTAGAATCTGAACCCGAGCCCTAAATAGAAAATGTAGATCTGGATGTCTAGATGTCGATAGCTTCCGAAAGTTTCGAAAGGCTCGGAGGACCGGTGATTATAGGAAGACGGGTGTGGAGAACATCCAGATTTATCACTTCAAAAAGACACCGTAATGTGATATGCATATGTCTATGACCAAACTTTATTTCGAGCTTTTTTTTGTTTACTTTTCAATAATAAAAAGGCTGGACAGCGTCCTCCCCTTCGTGTAGTTGTATGCAGGGAGAAAATTTGTGTGAACGATAATAATATCTTGACTACATGTTTGTATTATACATGATGCATGTGTTATAACTTTCTATAATTTTTACAAAATTCGAGTAATACAAGTGCCAAGTCATTGACACTATTGACCGTATAAGATAAATGTTAGAGGTTTCTAGGGTTTGAGATGAGGAAGAGAAGGGAAAGAGAGAGAGACAGTCAGAAAAATTGATCTATTTCATTTCTTGATTCTTATCTCCTACATATGGAAAAGATACAAAGCCCAACGGGCCCAAAAAACAATTTGGGTCATAACATAACAATCTCCACCTTGAACCAAATTGCATCTAAAACAAACTAAAACATAAAGCAAATGCATAAAGCAAACATAACCTAAACAAAGGTAAACATAAAAATATACTAGCAACATGCTAGAAACAAAATTAGCTCAAACTAGCTAGAAACAAACCAACATCAAACTTGAACAAAGCTTGAACTTTGCAATTGGAAGAGGCTTTGTGAGCATATCGGCCGGATTCGATTCGGTACCAATATTCTTCACGGCAACCTTGCCTTCCGAGATCACATCTCGAACAAAATGGTATCGAATGTCAATGTGCTTTGTCTTCTCATGTACATGCGGTCCTTGGTCAAATGAATCGCACTTTGGTTGTTACAAAACACCGTAATAGGACCCTCGAGTGAAGACATCTCACCAACAAACGCCTTGAGCCAAATAGCCTCCTTAATAGCCTCAGTAATTGCCATATATTTGGCCTCGGTACTTGAGAGTGCAACGGTGGCTTGAAGTGTAGACTTCCAACTAATTGCACAATCTCCAAAGATAAAAACATAACCTGTCAAAGAATGCCTCTTGTACAAATCACCCGCAAAATCCGCATCCACAAAACCTGTTAGTTTCTTGCCATTACCAAACTCCAAACGAGCATCAATAGTACCTCTCAAGTAGCGGAAGATCCACTTCACCGCTTCCCAATGCCCTTTCCCCGGACAAGAGAGATATCTACTTACCACACTAACGACTTGAGCAATGTCGGGTCGAGTACACACCATCAAGTACATGAGACTCCCGACCGCACTCGAATATGGAACCTTTTCCATATATTTCTTCTCATCATCGGATTTTGTGCTTAAAGCGGCCGAAAGCTTGAAATGTGCCGCAAGAGGTATTGAAACAACTTTCGCTTTCTCCATGCCAAAACGGCGTAGCACTTTCTCAGCAAAACTCTTTTGTGAAGAAATAACTTTCTTTTGGACTTATCCCTTGTGATCTCCATCCCGAGAATCTTTTTGGTGGCCCCCAAATCTTTCATCTCAAATGCCGAACTTAGTTGCTCTTTCAACCTCCTAACTTCTCTCAAGTTTGAGGATGCAATCAACATGTCATCCACATAGAGCAACAAGTAAATAAAATCCCCACCATCCAACTTCTTGAAGTAAACACAACTATCATAATTCGAACGATGGAAATTAATACTCACCATGAATGAGTCGAACTTCTTATACCATTGCCGCGGTGATTGTTTAAGGCCATAAAGGGACTTCTTCAAAAGACACACACGGTCCTTCTTTCCCGCAACCTCAAAATCATCCGGTTGGCTCATGTAAATTTGCTCCTCCAAATCACCATGTAAGAAGACAGTTTTCACATCCATTTGCTCCAATTTCAAATCCTTCATTGCCACCAAAGAGAGCAAAACTCGAATGGAGGTGTGCTTAACTACAGGAGAGAACACATCATTGAAGTCCACACCTTGGACTTGACTATACCCTTTAGGCACTAGCCTTGCCTTGTATCGAAAATCCACAGGATTTGAGCCATCAATCTTCCTCTTAAACACTCATTTGCAACCCACAATCCTCTTATCACTCAGAGGCTTCACAAGAGACCAAGTCTCATTTTGTTGCAAGGATTGTAACTCTTCATTCATAGCGGCAACCTAATTGGCTGTATCTTTAGAAGAAATGGCTTCCTTGTAGGAAGATGACTCACAATACTCCACTTCCTCTGCAATTGCCAAACAATAAGCAAAGTAGGAGTATCCATATCTTGTAGGTGGTCGTGTTTCTCTTCTAGCTCGGTCCCTTACCAATGCATATGGTTGTGCCTCTTCTTGGACTTCATCCAAATTGATATCATCATGTGAGATCAATTCATCACCTTCTTGGACCGGCACCTCAAACTCCACCTTCTTCTCAACCGTCTCATTCTCCTTAATAGTCGGCTCGGGTACAACATCATTTGCCTTTAACATGGCCGACTCATTGAAAATGACATCTCTTGAAATAAGAAACTTGGGTGATTCGGGACAGTACAACTTATATCCCTTCACATTTGCGGGATACCCAACAAAAATACACTTCTTCGATCTAGGCTCCAACTTTTCTTCATTCACATGTGCATAAGCGGGAGAACCAAACACCGTCAAATTCGAATAATCGACCGTCTTACCCGACCATACTTCTTCGGGTATCTTCAACTCAATTGAAGTGGTAGGAGATCGATTTACCAAATAGCAAGATGTGTTAATGGCTTCCGCCCAAAACTCCTTACCCAAACCCGCATTTGAAAGCATACTTCTAGACCTTTCAAGTAGTGTCCTATTCATCCTTTCTTCAACACCATTTTGTTGCGGAGTATTGACCACCGTCTTGTGCTGAATAATCTCTTCGGCCTTACAAAAATTATCAAACTCACGGTTGCAAAACTCCAAACCGTTATCGGTTCTCAACCTCTTAAGTTTCCTTCACGTTTGGTTCTCCAAAAGTGACTTCCATTCTTTGAAGGTGCGAAACATATCACTTTTCTCTTTCAAGAAATAAACCCAAATTTTCCATGAGAAATCATTAATGAAAGTAAGCATGTAACGAGAGCCATTACCTTTGGAAGACTCGCGAGAAGGTCCCCAAAGATCCGAATGGATGTAGTCCAGTGTTCCCTTGGTCGAATGAATGGCCGTGGAGAACCTCAACCTCTTATGCTTGCCAAATACATAATGCTCAAAAAACTCCAAGTTGCCCGTGCATTGGCCACACAACAAGCCTCTCTTGCTCAAAATGGTCATTCCTCGCTCGCTCATATGCCCCAATCTCATATGCCAAAGCCTAGTAGCATCCTCATCCGAGATAGTACCCGAACGTGCAATGGCGGCCGAGCCCGTGACCGTAGAACCTTGTAGGAAATAATGAGTTCTAATTCTCTTCGCCTTCATGATTGTGAGAGCCCCTTTAGAAACTCTAAGGACTCCACCTTCACTTTGGAACTTACACCCTTTTTCTTCAAGAGACCCCAAGGATATCAAATTCTTACACAAATCGGGTATATACCTCACACCCGTCAACCTTCGGTCCTTTCCATCATGGAACTTAATTGTCACCGAACCAATTCCGGTAACCTTACACATATTGTTGTTTCCCATAAGAACCTTACCATCCGTAGGCTTATAAGTCTCAAACCAATCTCTATTCGGAGTCATGTGTTGCTGATATGGGTAAAAATGGGATTAAATCAGGGTCGTTCAAATCGAACACGAATCTTAAAGCTCAGGGGTCAAACGGTAATTTTACCTACTAACGGGTCTGAGATGGGAACTGGGTCTTTCTTTAAAGACCCAATAACCCACGAATGGATCCACCTCAATTGGGTACGGGTCCCAACCTGAAATGAACCCGGTCCAGCAGAATAGAATTAGGGTTTCTGATTAATACTAATCAATGGTCCTGATTCACATCTATCCTTTGACTGGGAATTAGGGATTACATTCCTTATCTGATCACAAGGATTACATTCCTAATCTGACCCCAACGGCGACTATAAATACCCCCCATCCACCACTATTAAGAGGTAATCAATACTTTTTCAGTTTAAAGTTCTTGCTTAATCATTCAGATTACTGACAAGAGCGTCGGAGGGTGTGTCGCCGGGGTCCATCCCGGTGTCTCACACTTTTTACAGGTTCGCAGCAGCGGTAAGAGACCAAGTCAACAAGTCGGTGAAGGTCAACAGGTTTGGCTTGTTCGTTTTCTCAAGAATCCATAAATTCTATCTGTTTACCCCCACACCAGATTTAGCGGTAACAGATTGACGCCGTCTGTGGAAAACGAAAAAGCAACCTGACCTCTCTTCATCAACGATACTAGTTTCAAGCCATGCATCCAAAACAGATGGAGAAGGCAGCGGCCACCAACCGAAGAACCACTTCCCTTCTTCCTCTCTCTCCTCCGGTTCAAGGTGCTCCTACTCAACATGCCCCTCAAGGGTCTCGGGGGGCTGCCCAGGGGGGCTCCCGTCAGAGTCATCCGAAGCAACATCCTCCTCATGACCAAGTCACGGGTCCCAATCCTTTAGTTGAATCCCTGGCTTCTCAAAGCCCTCCCGAGCGGGATCTTCGTCAAGTCATTGTCGACCGCCAAAAGGGGGTTGACCTTAGAACTCGCCTGAATGGATGGCGAACCCTTGGTCGAGTCCATCAATCCGAGAACTCAGGGGCTTCAAGAATCCGAAGCCCCCGCCGACCGAGGACTAGAAGATCCCCTCCCCGGAGGAGGCAAAGAGAGTCCCCTCAGCGTCATCGGCGGAGAACTCATTCTCTCCAGTAAGCCGAGCCACACATAGGGACCGCCAAGCTGGAGAGGCACTAGTCACAAGGGCAGATCTTCAAGACTTCCAAGCGACAGTCTTAAGGGCCCTCAATATCACCCCAAAGAACGACCAGAGGCCACCTCCTCATGAGCCAGCTAGGAGCCGCCGCCTTCACACTCTCAGTCCTCGTCCTTCTCCAAGCTACCATCGCTGCAGCCCCAGTCCATCCTCGTACGAAGATGAGTCCCGGGGCTCGGCAAGGTATGATCAAAGAGAAGACTCAGTCTACCGCCGTCTCCACGAGATAGAGAGGCGCCTCGGCCGAATTGACAAGGAAGAACAGCAACGGGTGATAAACCTCCGCCCGAGCAGACCTCCATTCTCCCGCACCATCATGGAGGCCCCCATCCCAGAAGACTTCAAGCCACCTCACTTTGAGTCGTATACCGGGGAATCGAACCCCGCAGATCACATAGAGAGTTTCAAAACTCTCATGATGATCCACCATGCTTCAGATGCCCTCCTCTGCAAGATCTTTCCTGGCACGCTGAAGGGGTCTGCGCGAGAATGGTACTCTCGACTCGCCCCGGCCTCCATCTTCTCATTCGATCAGTTCGAAGCGCTCTTCCTTACTCATTTCGTGAGTAGCCGCTGGGCCGAGAAAACAAGTGTATCTCTGGTGACCCTCAACCAAGAAAAGGGTGAACGCCTAAGGGATTACGTTCAACGCTTTACCGCCGAAGCTTGGTCCATTCCCTTCCTCAACCAATCAGTAGCCTCTGCCGCATTCGAGCGCAACGTCACTAATGCCAACCTCAGGGCATCCCTTACCAAGAAGCCTCCTCAGAACTTCTCAGAGCTCCTACTCAGAGTGGAGAAGTACATACGGGCGGAAGAGGCTCTCAACCCCCTTGCTCGTGAGGAGACATCTTTCGGAAACAAACGGAAGAACACAAGTGAAGAAGGGTCCCAAAAATTCCAGAAGGACAGTAATGGCCAGCGCCGCCCGACTCCACGTTTTGAGAAGTTCACCCCCCTCATTGCTAATATATCGGAAGTTCTTATGGAGGTGGACAAGGAAGGACTACTCCGTGCCCCCTAGAATGAATACACCTGGCAAGAAGAGGAACAAGGATAAGTGGTGCCGCTTTTACATGGACCACGGCCACGACACGGATGATTGTCGGGCTCTTAAGGAGGAGATCGAAGAACTCATACAGTGGGGGCACCTGACCAAGTTCGTCCAAAAAGAGGGGACTGAGCTTCCCCCCTGAGGAGCCTACAAACGAACAGAAAGGCCCGCCGAGTTTCAAGACTCAGAACCTCCCAGCTCCTCTCAAGAGGTCTTCACCTTATTGTAGAAGTAGGATCTTGATTTTCAATAAAGCCGATGGTTGTAACCCGGCCAATAGTATGTAATAATGGCTCGCCCTGTTGAAGCGGCCACTTAGTTTATCTCAATAAAACTTTACATTTTTTCATTGAAAATTATTGCTCTTGCTTCTCTATCTTTCCGAGTTACGACTCGCTAAATGGTAAGTTCGAAATCCAGCTTCTTTTACATGGCTGCCCCCACAACTTACTAAGCTCTAACAACGAGGTCGGAGTCCAACACTTGGCTCAATTCTGCTTCAAATTACTCGCTCATAAGCGGGTAAGAAGTGATTCACCATTCGGAATTGCTCCTACACCTCGTTAACCCCCCTTAAACAACGAGTTCGGAGTCAACACTTGGCTCGATTCTTCTTCAAATTACTCGCTCATAAGCGGGTAAGAAGTGGTTCGCCATTCGGAATTGCTCCTACACCTCGTTAACCCCCCTTAAACAACGAGTTTGGAGTCCAACACTTGGCTCGATTCTGCTTCAAATTACTCTCTCATAAGTGGATAAGAAGTGGTTCGCCATTCGGAATTGCTCCCACAACCGTTGAACCTCCTTCTAACGACGAGTTCGGAGTCCAACACTTGGCTCGATTCTGCTTCAAATTACTCGCTCATAAGCGGGTAAGAAGTGGTTCGTCATTCGGAACTGCTCCTACAACTGTTGATACTCTTAAAATGACGAGTTCGGAGTCCAACACTTGGCTCGATTCTGCTTCAAATTACTCGCTCATAAGCGGGTAAGAAGTGGTTCTCCATTCGGAATTGCTCCCACACCCGTTGATTCCCTCACTTAAGCAGCGAGTTCGGAGCTAAAACTCTCTCCTAGAGTCCCTCCTCACACTCGCCTCACAAATGGCTCTCTTCCAGAGCCGAGCTCTTCACTCCGCTCGCCTCCAAAGCGGACCTCTTCTCAACGAGTTCGGAGCACAACTCTCTCCTAGAGTCCCTTCTCACACTCGTCTCACAAATGGCTCTCTCCCAGTGCCAAGCTCTTCACTCCGTTCACCTCCGAAGCGGACCTCTTCTTAACGAGTTCGGAGCACAACTCTCTCCTAGAGTCCCTCCTCGCACTCGTCTCACAAATGGCTCTCTCCCAGAGCCGAGCTCTTCACTCTGTTCACCTCCGAAGCGGACCTTTTCTCAACGAGTTCGGAGCACAACTCTCTCCTAGAGTCCCTCCTCACATTCGTCTCACAAATGACTCTCTCCCAGAGCCGAGCTCTTCACTCCGCTCGCCTCCAAAGCCGACCTCCTCTCAACGAGTTCGGAGCTCACAACTCTCTCCTAGAGTTGCTCCTCAAACTCGTCTCCCAAATGACTCTCCACGTCCCTCGGAACCAAAACCCGAGCGACAGGCGATCCGACCTCAACAACCAAGAGGATAGCTTAGATTCCGAGGAAGTGCCAATCCGAGCTGCGAATTGGAGAAAAATGACTTTTCCCTCAAAATTCGCGTAAGATTTTGATTAGACGGCTCAGATCATGCTAGCACCACTACACGACAAGATAGTATTTTCTTGGGAACTGAGCCTACCTTGAGATCCGTGCCGAGATCCAACGGTTCAGATCGAGCTCACAACTCTCTCCTAGAGTTCCTCACAGTCGTCTCACAAATAGCTCTCTTCCAGAGCCGAGCTCTTCACTCTGCTCGCCTCCAAAGCGGACCCCTTCTCAACAAGTTTGGAGCACAACTCTCTCCTAGACTTCCTCCTCACACTTGTCTCACAAATGGCTCTCTCCTAGAGCCGAGCTCTTCACTCCGCTCGCCTCCTAAGTGGACCCCTTCTCAACAAGTTTGGAGCACAACTCTCTCCTAGAGTTCCTCCTCACACTTGTCTCACAAATGGCTCTCTCCTAGAGCCGAGCCCTTCACTCCGCTCGCCTCCAAAACAGGCCTCTTCTAAGCATGATCGGAGCTCAAAACTCTCTTACAGAGTTGCTCCTTCCACTCACCTCAAAGAATGGGTCTTCCCATGGCTCTTACGAGGGTCTTCCTAGCACATCCTCTCCGCCCCTAGGAGTGGAGCTCCTCTTCAAAAACCCCCAAGACCAAAACACTCCTCAACTTAATGAAGACAAGGATGTTGTGGGGCTATTTTGACCATGAAGGAGGGTGAATCTTCATCCCACTCCTAAAGAGAAGCTGTAGATTTTCGAGTTAGCTTCGAAACGAGGGGTAGCACGCCCCGATCGGACCTCCGTAGTACCGGGAAAGTGGATCGCAATACAGCTGCGCCGAATGACTAGCAACCCGAGCCGACCCACTCAAGTAAGACGCTCGGATTCCGAGCAAGTGCCAATCCGAGCTCCATACTTTAAGAAAAACGATACCGAGCAACTCCAACCATTGGATCTTTGCAAAAATCGCGCAAAAGGTGATGAACGGCTCAGATCGCGCCACGTCTCCACAAAACGATAAGATAACGTTTTCTCGAAATTTGAGCCTCTTGTCTCGTAATTCGTGCCGCGATCGTGATCAACCGTCCAGATCGAGTCGCGTAGCTCAGATCCACAATCCGAGCTACTGTCCTACCGAGCTGCAAAATGGCCAAAAAATTTGCCTCAAAATCCGCGTTCGGATTCGCCGAACAAGAAGCAGCAGAAAAAAAAAGTTGAAAAAGGCACCAGGGTCGGGTTCGGACCCGTTAAGTGATCCGAACCCGAACACCCATCCCCTCCTCATCTTCAGCTAGTTTGGCGCCAAAACAAAAACCAAAGAGAACAAAACCCAACTCATCTTCAAGCTTCGTTGAACCCAAAACTCCATGCCGA
Organism: Hemerocallis citrina; assembly: GCA_017893485.1. Classification (NCBI taxonomy): domain Eukaryota; kingdom Viridiplantae; phylum Streptophyta; class Magnoliopsida; order Asparagales; family Asphodelaceae; genus Hemerocallis; species Hemerocallis citrina. The sequence continues at coordinate 57,787,751 of CM030361.1, forward strand.
GCTCCACCATCGACAACCTACCTCGCCAAGCTCACGCATCTCCATTGCTGACCTTGTCGAACTCCTCGGCGAGCTCTGACCTGTCTCTAGCTTCCTCAACGAAGCTTCGCCGCCGAGCTCAATCTCCACCGAGCACCATCACCGCCATTAACGAGCTCGTGACCAAGCTCCACAAGAGCACCTCCATCTCCATTTCTCGCCACCTCCATCGACGAGCTCGCCGCCCTCCGAGCTCTCCATAGTGCCGAGCTAAACTTCTTCCATGCTCGAGCGACCTCTTCGTCAATCACGAGCTCCGAACGACTTCGCGCCGAGCTCCACTCCTCCAAAGCTCCGAGCTCGCCTCCATTCCTCACCTCCGAGCTCGAGCTCCTCCCTCGCCAAGCCATCGGCGAGCACTCTCTTCTCCTTGCCGAGCTCGATGCCTCCTTTCGACCCCATCGCCGAGCTCTTTTGCCGAACTTCACGACGAGACGAGCTCGGGAACGAAGGGATGGTCGAAGAAGAAGGGGAGACGAGAGACGAAACGAAGAAGAAGAGAAATAGAACAACTAGGGGGAAGAGAAAAAAAAATAAAATAAAATAAAAAAATATACATATATGCCACGTGGCGATGCCACGTGGCCTCACATCCGAGGTCGGATCCGAGCTACGCGAAATGTGCACGAAGTTGCTCGGAATCCGAGCAAGTGCCAATCCGAACTCAAAATTGGAGAAAATTGTTGCCGAGCTACACGCGCCATCCGATCTTTTCAAAATCATGTCACGATACGATCGACGCTCAGAAACGCGCCACGTGTTCAAACGTGATCTGCTTTGCGATGCGCGCACATCTGATCATGATCGACGCTCAGAAACGCGTCATGTGTCCAAACGTGATCTGCTTTGCGATGTGCGCACATCTGATCATGATCGACGCTCAGGAACGCGCCACGTGTCCAGGTAATATTTAATTTGTTTATTTATTTATTTTTATTTTAATTGTTTTAATTATTTAAAAAATTCGAAAAAATATTTTAAAAATCGAAAAAAATTAATTAAAAATTCTAAAAATAATTATTAATTCATAAAAACTAATTTTAAAATTCTGGAAAAATAATTATTAAATTATAATAATTAATTAATATTTTCGATAATTAACTATTTAATTCGGAAAATGAATAAAAAATTCCAAAAAATGAGAAAAAATTCAGAAAAATCTGGAAAAATCACCAAAAATCCATAAAATTCTGAGGATATTTTTGGGTATTTTACAAGCCCAGAATAATACCGTTACACCCCGATCAAGATTCCAAACTCCCTTAAAGAACACCGATAAAATCCCGTACGCCATTAGTTAAACAAAACTACTCCTCAAAGACTGTAAAACTCAGTCTCCAGGAGTATCGGGCTCGTGATATGGCTAAAAATGGGATTAAATCGGGGTCGTTCAAATCGGACACGAATCTTAAAGCTCAGGGGTAAAACGGTAATTTTACCTACTAATGGGTCTGAGATGGGAACTGGGTCTTTCTTTAAAGACCCAATAACCCACGAACGGATCCGCCTCAACTGGGTACGGGTCCCAACCCAAAATGAACCCGGTCCAGCGGGATAGAATTAGGGTTTCTGATTAATACTAATCAATGGCCCTGATACACATCTATCCTTTCACTGGGAATTAGGGATTACATTCCTTCTCTGATCACAAGGATTACATTCCTAATCTGACCCCAACGGTGACTATAAATATCCCCCATCCACCACTATTAAGCGGTAATCAATACTTTTCTAGTTTAAAGTTCTTGCTTAATCATTCAGATTACTGACAAGAGCGTCGGAGGGTGCGTCGCCGAGGTCCATTCCGGTGTCTCACACTTTTTGCAGGTTCGCAGCAGCAGCAAGAGACCAAGTCAACAAGTCGGTGAAGGTCAACAGGTTTGCCTTGTTCGTTTTCTCAAGAATCCATAAATTCTATCTATTTACCCCCACACCAGATTTAGCGATAACAGTTGCGAAGCACCCGTATCCATCACCCAACAATGTATATCATCAACATTAGTATCTATCACACAAAGAGTATCAATCGTGTCACATTCGGCCACATTGGCCTCCTCCTCCGAAGAACCTTTACTATTCGCATTTTGTTTATTTTTAAGTCTGAAACAATCAGTCTTAATGTGTCCCTTCTTCTTACAATAGTCACACGTCAAATTCTTGTGCTTAGACTTCGAACGGGTCCTTGTATCTTTCGAGTTTCGGTCTCATGACCTACCTCGATCAACAACCAATCCAACACCTTGGCTCCCTTTCTCATTATTGGTCATTTCACTATCAATGTGCAACTTGGCTTGCAAATTGCTCTTAACATCCTCAAGGGAAATTTTGTCTCTACTATAAATCAATATGTCTCTAAAAGCCTTGTATGATGCGGGTAATGAGCATAATAACAAAAGGGCTTGGTCCTCGTCCTCCACCTTAACATCAATCTTACTTAAGTCATTCAAAATAGATGCAAACTCCGTAATATGATCGAAAATTGACGTACCTTCAACCATGCGAAGGGTGTAGAGGCACAATTTCAACCGCAGTCGATTGGTGAGAGACTTCTTCATGTAGATGTTCTCCAATTTCTCCCACAAGACCTTAGCGGTCTTCTCCGATAGGACCTCTTGCATTGTCGAATTGCTCAAACACAATTGGATAATAGAGAGCGCTTTATCATCCATCTCTTTCTATCTCTTATCCGTCACCGCATCAATCAATTTTTCTCGACCAAAAATGGCATCCTTAACGCCTTGGCACGACAAAATCGCTTCCATACGCACTTGCCATAATGCAAAACTCGTCTTTCCATCATACTTCTCAATATCATATTTTTCCGATATATCCATTCAAGTTTCTTGAACCCAATTCAACAAAAATCCAAATTTTTTTCCCCAAAAATTAATTACTCAAATCACCAAATCAAACCTTCTCCTTCTTGATATCCTCCCTCCTCCGGTGCTCGCGACGACGAAGACCAAGAAACCCTGACAGTGGTGCTCGGTGGCTGGAAGTGGTGCTCGACGACGGCACGGTGGCTGGAAGGGGTGCTCGACGACGGCGCGGTGGCTGGTAGTGATCGTCGACGACGGAGACTTGGTTGTTGACGACGGAATTTGGGGGCAGGAGTATTTGGCTCTGATACCAATTTGTTAAGGGTTTCTACGGTTTGAGGTGAGGAAGAGAAGAGAAAGAGAGAGAGACAGTCAGAAAAATTGTTGATCTATTTCATTTCTTGATTCTTATCTCTTACATATGGAAAAGATACAAAACCCAACGGGCCCAAAAAACAATTTGGGTCATAACATAACAATCGATGTTTGAACTCTCAACAAGAAAATATCACATTACTGAAATTTGCAAGGCAGTGATTATGTATAGGGATGGCGAACGGGTCGAGTGGGCCGGGTCGGGCCCAACCCGTACGGGTTGGCACGTATACTTAGCCGGTCCGGGCCGGGTTGCACTCTTATACTGGCCGGGCCGGGCCGGGCTAAGTTTTCGTTTGGGTGGCCTGCCCAACCCGTGAACCCTTTAGGGTTCAACCCGGGTTGGGCTGGGTCGACCCGCGGGTTGGCCCGTTTAATATTATTATTATTATTATTATTATTGGTAGCTTAAATTAAAATAATTATAATAATCCTCATAATACTAAGTAAGTAATAATACTAAGAAACAATAAAAATCGTAATAATAATAATAAGATTGAAAGAGTGAAATTGACAACAAATTTTGAAATATTATTCATATGAATTTAAGTTATACAATTTTAACAATTTATAACGAAATGAAGAATTCAATTCACAAATAAGTTTTATACAATAACATATTTCTTATATACAATTTTAATTGAGTACAAGTTTTCTAATTTGACATAACAAGCAAAGCTATTGTTGTTGTTGTTGTTGTTGTTGTTGTTGTTCTTCGGACGAGTTGCTCCCACTTGTGGAACTTAATAGTGCTTTTCTTTGCGTCCTATCGTCAGCCTTCAGCCAGTCTTCTGTGCAAACGAGCATCTCTTACGCCCTCGGGCTTCAATCGATTCCTGTAATCAGATAGAACCTTGCCACTTGTAGAAAATGCACTCTTAGAAGCAACTGTAGAGACAGGAGGAGTGAGCAAATCTTTAGCCATAATTGACAGAATAATAAAAGTGTGTTCATGTTCTTTCCACCATTGTAAAATATCTAGTGCAGAAAGAGTAGGCTCAGTATCCTGTTGGTTATACCAATTTAATTCATTTGGTTGATTAGTCCTAGGTTTTTTAGATTGAATTTGTTCAAGTAAACTAAATGTTCTATCACCAATTCTACTTTTACCCTTACCTTTAGAACTACCAGAAGAAGAACTAACTACAGAAGTTGTACTACTAGAAGCAAAACGTCTATCATAATAATCATACAAGTTATTTAACGTAGATTCAAACTGAACTAAAAAAGTAGCGCAATCAATTGTTAATTCTACATTGTCCTCTAAATATCTAAAAAATATTTGTATCAAATTCTTTGTACCTTCTAATTTGATACGGGGATCCATAACAGTAGCAACACATATCAACATAGGAGGAGGAAAATAATACTTCAAAAATTTTTGAAATGCAGGTATTACAATGTCACTAATATAGGGATCATTTAATATTTCGTTAAATATTTGCATCATGCTAACTAATTCAATAAAAATGCTACTAGAAGTAGATTCATATGTTTTTTGAAAATTTTAAAGTTGCAGTTTTAAAAGGTTCTAAAAATTTCGACAAGGATTCGGAAAAAAACCAAACGGGTCATTTCAAAATTGTGCATATTTTTTGCGATACAAAATTTATTTACAACTGCTTTATAATCGGTGACAATATTTAGTAAATCAAAAGTAGAATTCCATCGGTGTCTAACATCCTTTGGAAATTTTCTAAAAGGAACATTTCTAACCCTACACCAAGCTTTCCATTCTTGTAAAATGCTTGGACTTAATACAATGAAATATACACAATTTCTAATTTTAACTATATATATGGATCAGCTATTCTTAATGCATCTTGAACACATAAATTTATAATATGACATGCATATCTAACATGAAAAATACTGTCAGATGGAGGGTTTAATACAGATTTTAAAGTAGTAATTGCAACATTGTTGTTAGATGCATTATCAAAACTAATAGCCATAATTTTATCGCAAATATGAAAAACATCACAAATTTCTATAATACGGTTTGCTATTTCAGCGCCACTATGGGGATACGGCAACGCCGCAAGTGATATGATTCTTTTTTGAAGAATCCAATCATTGTCGATCCAATAACAGGTTATTCCCATCGTTGGAATATTGTTGACACCCATCCAACAATCCGAAGTTAAACTAACCCTACAAGTTAAACTCCATAAAATTGCAATCAACGCGTCCTTCATTTCAACATACATTTTAAAACAATCCGATTTGCAAGTATTTCTCGGAATTTTTTTAAAATGAGGGTTTAAGGCCGTTTGATTAAAATTTTCCAAGTTCCTACTCTCGGGATAGGAAAATGGCAACTCTTCCTTAATAACTAATCGGGCCATTTCCCGACGAACAAGTTCGAGATCATAAGGGTAGCTATCTACTTGACCGGTCCTAGGGTTGATTTTTTGTTGGCCTTGTATTTGATCAAGAAGTTCTTTATGATTATATTGTATGTGCCTACAAATTGTACCGGTGCCGTCTCCCCTCTTGAATTTGTATGTTTTACTACATATTTTACACACTTTCAAACCTATACCCGAAGTATGTTCGTCAGGAATATAATCATAAAACTTATGCCAATCACTAGTTTCTCCTCTACTTTTCCTACTACTACGGGGTTGTGTGGTTTCGGGTTGTTGTTGTTCTTCTTCTTCTTCTAATTGTATGTCACCTACAACATCCATATCGTGTGTACCCCATTGTTCCATAGTAGGATCAATGTAATCTTGGGCGGGCTCACTAGTTGGGACAATTGGTGGCCTACGTGAAGAGGAGGAGGAATCTTGTCCGCTACGACCGGTACCGCGCGATCTAGACATAATGTAGTAATGTGCTAAAGTAAAGTATGTAAAAAAAATATACAATGTAGGAGCGGTGAATTATACAAAAAAAAAATCTAAAAAACAAGAGGGTTGAGATAGAGAAGTTCAAAAAAACGAACAATAATTTTAACTACAACGCAAAAAAAAATATTAACGAGAGAGAGAGAGATATTTTGATACCGTTCACCGTGGAATACGCGTATGTAAAAAAAACCGTTAAAATAAGAATACAATAGAAAAGATGGAGGAGCGCTTTGCTGATTCCGCAATTGAAGAGTTGAGAAGAGGTTGAAGTAGATTTGACGAGGGTTGAAGAGAGTTGAAGACGTTGAAGACGTTGAATTTTATTCCGATACGACCGAAATTTGATCGTGTATATGCCTCCTTGTGCACTTGTTTGATGAATACTATAATTGTTCAAAAATTCTTTACAAATGATGTATAATAGTAGAGAGAGTAAGAGAGTGAGGTGTGATTTTTCATGAAATTTTTGGGGATATTTATAGGCTAAATATGTGGGAAAAAACAAAAAAAAAACAAAAAAAAAAACAAAACCCCCTCAACGGCTCAAAGAGCCGTTCCAAACGGCTCTGTCCCAGACAGAGCGCAACGGGCATTTTTTTCGACCGTTTGACCCGCGGGTCAACGGTCGACCCGTCACGGGTCGAACGTTCGACCCGTACGGGTCGAACGGGTCGAAACCGCGGGTCGACCCGCGGGTTGGCGGGTTGAATTCACGAGTTGGGCCGGGTTCGTGGGCCGGGTTTCGCGAGTTTAATTCGCCTTAATTGCGACCCGAGTCGACCCGGTACTGTTCATCGGGTTCGACCCGAACCCGCCAAGAAGCTAAGCGGGCCGGGTTGGCGGCCGGGTCGCGGGTGGGTCGCCGGTTGACCCGGCCCAGTTGCCATCCCTAATTATGTAAGCCTCATTGTCACGAAACTTGAATGCCAATGGTTCTCGATAGTTGAAAGACATCTGAATTTGTTTTCTAGTGCACAAATAAATTGGCATAGCACTACTCATTCAGGGAGCCTACTTGTTTGGCAAATCTGAAAAGGTTTATTAAATTAAATTGATTTAATGTAGATGTGCGATGCACGTCTTAATCAATATTTTTTTATTTACATTTTACAATAGTTATGCACGTGTGTTGCATGAATTGGTAGATGGACAAATTACACTAAGGTCTTCTCCCATTATAGTAGCAGAGATTTAAGCGATGAAGCCCAACAGAGACTCAACTAAAAGGTACAACAAAACAACACAAATAACCGCAATAGTAGATGGGGCACATACAAGTGCACAAAATAGAAGACCCCCAAACAGCATCTACAAAAAAGAAACAGAACTAGAGTACTTCTGAAGATGCTTGCAAATTGCCCCTCCCTCTTGGAGCAAAAAAGAGAGGATTTCGATCCTGAGTTGTACTATTGCTTCCTTGAGTTCTGTTAGATATTGTAATATATATTTAGTCTCATATCAAATTATGTATCAGTTTAGTATTCGGTTCTCTCCTATCTATAAGAGACATTGTACTCAATTATTAATCAATCCAATAATTCAATAATCTTTTCCAAATCTCTATTAACCTTAACAAGTTCTATAGGCTATACGTTGGCACAGTTGATGTGCAACGTCGGAGTTACTGTTGAGGGCCGGATTTGATGCCATCGAAAGATGGCGTTGCGGTGAGGTTTGTTTGGCGGATGAGTACGATGAGAACATCGTCGGGAGGATAGGAGGGATGTGGGTTGGAGACAGTGACTGTGTTGTTGCTGGGGTGGAGTTCTCGAATTATGGAGGGAGATTATGGGAAGAATTTCAATTTTGATTTTCAAGTTAGAATTTTGAAATTCAAAATAGATTTGAGGGTGTGGAGGGGGAGAATGTTGAATTTTAAATTTTGAATAAGGGTTTTGAAATTCAAAATAAAGTTGGAGATGTGGAGGAGGGGAGAATGTGGAATTTTGAATTTCAAATTAAGATATTGAAATTCAAAATATATCTGGGGATGTGGAGGGGGGGGGGGAGGGGGGGGGGGGGGGGGGGGGGGAGAGATTATTGATTTTTGAATTTCAACTTGGTGTTTTGAAATTCAAAATAGATATGGGGTTGAAATTCAAACTCCAGTTGGGGTGTGGAGAGGGAGATTTTCATGAATTTTGAAATTCATATTAGGTTTTTGAAATTCAAATTATAATTGGGGGAGTTGAAATTCAAATTTCAAATTAGATTTTTTTTAAAATTCTAATTACATCTGGAAGTGATGGGTGGAAGAACATGATGCATATGTTTTTGTCTACACGTTTAATTAGAGGAAGGACTAGTTAATATTATAATTTTAGCTGTGTAATTATTTTCCGTTGTTCTATTTTAGGAATAGATAGATATAATTTATTTGTAATACTTGTTTTGTTAATTATTTATTAATAAAACGGTAATGCTTTTACCATTTTCTTTGAAAAAAAAAAAAAAACTGAACTTAACTGAACTGAAGCTCGACAGATCCAAATCATACTCATCATGAAGCTCGGTGAAGCTCTGACAATCTCCCATCTAAGCTTCTTTACAATGATCGAAAATTAACAATTTCTGTAAACAACTACTGGATGTATACATCTTTCAGTTAGACTTTGGAATACCTAAATATCGAGATTCCGATAACGATACGTTGGCCGGTACTATGTAGTTATTGTAACAACAACAAAATACTAGTATATATAAATTAACACCATATTTCCTACTCATTAACAAGAACACTACAATTCGCTCAAAACACGTCTATGTTCAATGTACTAAACCCTACTATAAATCAACTTACTTACCACAGTCTACTACAATCAACCTTAACTAGTAAGTAGTAAAAGCAAGAAAATTGAAAGAGGGATGGGTGCCATAGTTGATCCTTCATTCATCCAAGAGTCCGAGCACCGTCCCAAACCCACCATCTCCGTAGCCGAAAGCATCCCACTCATCGACCTCTCCCCTCTCCTCACCACCCCAATCCCTACTGACGGCGTTGTCCACATCCCAGATGCTTTGTCAGCCCTAGTTGCTGAAGTGGAAGCAGCATGCAGAGACTGGGGGTTCTTCCAGGTCATTAACCATGGCGTGCCGGTTCAACTTCTGGAGCGCGTTCAGGCGGTGGCCAAGGAGTTCTTCTTGCTTCCATTGGATGAGAAGCGAAGAGTGAGGAGGGAGGAGAAGAATTTTTTAGGGTACTATGATACAGAGCTTACGAAGAACGTGAGAGATTGGAAGGAGGTGTTTGATTTCGCGGTGAGTGAACCGATGGTTATACCGGCTTCAGCTGAGGTTGGGGAGACGGAAACACAAGAGATCGATAATCGGTGGCCAGAGTATCCACCTGAGATGAGGTAAAAGTAAATTTTACTATGTGAAAACTCAATTTTGAGCTTATTTAGCTGGAAAAAGAACAAGTTTTTGTGCATGTAGTCGCAAATTTTGTGCACTAAATTTACTTCACAACCGTATACCATTCTGAGAGAGTTTCATAGGGTTGTTACCCATCTTCAGAATCTATGTCCCCTGCATGATCTTAATGAAATTTGAGGATATAATTTTGAGCAAGAAATCCAAAGATTGTAATCATTCTGTATACGATAGCAATGATATTTCAGGCACAACGATATGTTTCTTCCAATTATAAGCCTCATCTAGGCCAAATGCTATAAAACAATACATATATGTCATTGCTGATTCATAAGTTTAATCACGTCATCTATACAATAATGGAGCACTAGTGAAGGTGACTTAACCAACTTGTTTTATGGTCTTCTAGATGATACAATGATTTAGCTCAATATTGATTTTTTTTAATGATTGATTGGACTTTACAAATACAATAATGCATATTAGTTGTTGAGTTACTTTTTTTTGGAAAGAAAAGAGAATGTAATTATAGTACCATCATGTTAGTGATTTGCAATCCTCTGTGTACGATTCCAAGCAAAATATTCTTTTACTAGTCAAGTTGAGAATGCCAAAATGAAAGACCTACTCTTTATTGTAGAATTCAAGCTGAACATATGACAAAATTAATGTTAATGATAGATATACAATGTATACCAGAACCAAAGATTTATCAGCATATCTTTTAAAACTCAACAGAGATGTCTGTATGGAATACTCGAAAGCTGTGGAGGGCTTGGCATATAAACTGCTAGAGCTCATCGCAATGACTTTGAACTTACCGGCCAAGAGACTGAGCGGCTACTTCAAAGATTCCATCAGCACCATCCGCCTCAACCACTACCCACCGTGCCCTTCCCCTGACCTAGTACTTGGCGTTGGTCGCCACAAGGACCAAGGAGCTCTGACTGTACTTGCTCAAGATGATGTCGGTGGCCTCGACGTCAGGAGGAAGTCTGATGGAGAGTGGGTTCGTGTCAAGCCAATTCCGAACTCCTACATCATTAACATTGGCGACCTCATTCAGGTTACTATAATTTAACTCCGCCGAAAAGATATAGTAAAAGGCAATTTTATCAAACTAATTAACTACGGTAATTTTACTTTAATTTAGCTTATTATTATTATTTATGAACAAAATAACTCAGAATTTTGGTGGCAGGTTTGGAGCAATGATAAGTACGAGAGTGCAGAGCACAGAGTGACTGTGAATTCAAAAAAGGCGAGGTTTTCAGTTCCGTTCCGTTTCAACCCTGCGCATTACATCAAGATAAGGCCTCTCGAGGAAGTGGTGAGTGAGGATAATCCGGTAAATTACGATGAGTTCAGTTGGGGGTACTTCTTCAGATCAAGGAAGGGCAGTAATTTCAAGAAGCTAGGTGTCGAAAATCTCCAAATCTATCACTTCAGAAAGAAACAGGGTGGTATTAATGCAATTTGAAGCTTCAGTCATTCTGTGCATTTTGTAGCTGCTGGTTGGTTTGTGTGAATTTGTAAGATAAATAAGGATGTAAACTAGATGATGATATGGGATGCACGACGTACTCCTCTACTAGACATCCAACCTTATATCTATACAGAATAATGTATTATACGATCTCTCTACTCATTTTTGTCGTGTTGGGTCGAATGCGAGAAGAAGCCTTGGTTGGTATCAGAATGACTTGCACAAAGCCATTTGGTATGGGCATAGGTGCATCTAACTAATTCAAGAAAGATCTTGTCAATTGATCAAAATTTCGAAATTGGATCAAAACTACTAAATTTCCGTTTTCTCGCAAGTGAAAATTTAAAAAATTTCTCCAACACTTTTTACTTAATTAGCCAAATATCGATTATGTTTTGAAGAAAAAAGATAATTGCAATATATATATACATATACTCAAAAGTCAGGGATATTTTAGTAATTGGCTCAAAAGTTTTGGAGGGATTCCTTTAGGGTCTGTTTGTTTCACGTTTTTTTTTATTTTTTTATGAAATAATATCCTGAGTTGGCGTTTGTTTTAAGTATTTTTTCCAAACACTATTCAGAATACTGATAACCCCCTCTTTTCTCGAAAACAACTCATTCTCTCTCTCTCCACCGCCGTCAAAACTCGAAACCAACAACTGCATGACCCCCAAAACCAACCCACAACCTAACCCAAACCCGCACACCCGACCCTAATGGCCGACGACGGACCAAACCCGAAATCGTCGTCGTCATCGATGGCGTCAGCAGCTCCGCGTCCGACGATCGCGCTCCCGCCCCGCTCGACCTTCGAGAGCCTCTTCCGGGGCGGCGTCGCTGACGTCAGCCCTGGTCCTCTGACGCTAGTCTCAAGCTTCTTCGCCGACGATCCCGACGGCGACTGCCGCTCCTTCTCCCAGCTCCTCGCCGGCGCCATGGCTTCCCCGGCGGCAGCAAGAAGGGAGGCGGCGATGGAGGAGGTGAAGGACGAGGAGGAAAGGCCGTTGAGGATGGCGCCGCAGTCGCAGTCGCCGTCGCCGTTTTTTATGGTGCCAGCTGGACTGAGTCCCAGTGGGCTGCTCGAATCGCCGGCGGTGTTCTCCAATAATTTGGTTGGTAATTAACTTCAAGATTTGATTTTTAGTTGGTTTCGTTTGTTAACCGTTGAAACTAGTTGTAGATGGTTACTTGAATGAGTGTGTGTAAGGATTGAGACATGGCTGTTGGATGTAGGGTTTTGGTTTGTGTTCTTGATGAATTGGTGGTATTGAATGGAGAACCTTTAAGAGGTTGGACTGCCCCTGTTTGTTTTGGGGAAGGTGGCGATTTAAGGGTTGGATAAGAAAAGGGAGGTAAAAATGAGGGAGATTTGAAGCATCTCAAATGTAGGAGAATAGAGGGAGAAAATGATCGAGTATAGGAGTACAAGTGTCTTTTCACGTTTTCGTATGAAAGTTGGGTAGCAAAAGGTGGAAAAACCATAAGGGTATTTAAAGGTAAAAGAGGTTTACGTTAGCCGTTAGGGCATATAACAGAATAATAGCTTTGTTTATTATTAACAATGTTGTGCAATTTTGACCTTGGGGCATGTTGCTCTATACTAGATAGTTGTTGATTTTTTGTTTGAAATATAACCAAACAGCTTTTAAACTCTCTTTTTCAGAAAAACAACTTTTAGATAACAGTTTTCAGTAAAAAATATAACCAAACAGCTTTTAAACTCTCTTTTTCAGAAAAACAGCTTTCAGATAACAGTTTTCAGCTAGAAATATAATCGAACAGCTTTTAAACTCTCTTTTTCAGAAAAACAGCTTTCAGAAAACAGTTTTCAGCAAGAAATATAACCGAACAGCTTTTAAACTCTCTTTTTGAGAAAAACAGCTTTCAGAGAACAGTTTTCAGCAAGAAATATAATCGAACAGCTCTTAAACTCTCTTTTTCAGAAAAACAGCTTTCAGAAAACAGTTTTCAGCAATAAATATAACCGAACAGCTTTTAAACTCTCTTTTTCAGAAAAACAGCTTTCAGAAAACAGTTTTCAGCAAGAAATATAACCGAACAGCTTTTAAACTCTCATTATCAGAAAAACAGCTTTCAGAAAACAGTTTTCAGCTAGAAATATAACCGAACAGCTTTTAAACTCTCTTTTTCAGAAAAACAGCTTTTGGATAACAGTTTTCAGCTAGAAATATAACAGAACAGCTTTTAAACTCTCTTTTTCAGAAAAACAGCTTTCAGAATACAGTTTTCAGAAATAAATATAACCAAACAGCTTTTAAACTCATTTTCAGAAAAACAATTTTCAGAATACAGTTTTCAGAAAACTCTATTCAGAAAACTCTTTTCAAAACAACAAAACAAATGCACCCTTATATTCGTGCTTGCAACCACAATTGAAATGTGCACAGTTGCAACGACCCAAACATCTATAGCCCTGAATTAATTTTCCCAGCAAGCAAACCCATTGAGAAAATAATCAGAGAAGATAACAAATTCAAAGTACACTAGTCGTAAAACTGAATCATGATGGAGAAGAAAAGGATGAAATACTAGTGTGGTGAGGGGGCATTCGTCGTGGAAGAAGAACGCCATCTAGTTGCATGCTCTAGTTTTCACGCTGATGACTTACTATTACATCTTACTAGTACGTAACAGCAGCCACAAAAAAAGTACTACCTATTTCCGCACTTTAGTCATTTTAGGCACATTGGTAATAGGTTACTACAGATTTTTTCCGCACTGACCAACTGTTTGGAAATATTGATCGACAACTTTCGAAATATTTACCCAACTGATCTAATTTTGGACATGTCATCTGTTACTATGATGCTTTTTTTTTATTATACTGATTGTCGCTATTAGAAATAGCAGCATCAATTATAATATGATGTCATTAATAGGAATAACATTAATTATAAAATATTTTTTCTTACAATTTTTTCCTCAAATCATATAGCTGCTAAGCGAATATAAAATATATTGATGTTATTCCGAATAGTAGTAACAATTTTATTTTTTTTTACCGGTACCACTATTAACAATAATGATATCAAAATAACAGAAACCATTATTACCATATTATTATTATACTGACCTGTTTAAAATTAAGTTAGTTGGGTAAATATTTTCAAAAGTGAATCAGTTTGGTCAATATTTTTAAAAAGGGGGTCAGTAGGGAATTTTTTTTTTCAGATCCTCATGGACGGTTGGGCATATAAACAAGCAAAAGAAAATTAGAGTTAAATCTCTTTCATAGCTTCTCTCGAAAACCTAACGTGTTTGGTACGTCAGCTCTTCACAGGCTACGTGTCCTTTCTCGGTCTCATCTCTATCTCTACCATTATAACCAGAGACAGGGTTGTGCAAAATATGGACGATAAACCCGCTTAAACTAATCCCAATAATTCATTTATAAGTCCGCACATAAATTATAAATTAAACGACGACATTGTGGACTCCATTATCTGTTTAATATTTTTTCTACAAATCAAAAAAGTCATCTATTGCGGTTGGTGTACCGACCACCTAAAACAAAGAAAAAAAATTATACTCGAAAAAAAAAATCAAAGAAATTTTTAGCACACAAGAAAACGAAAGGAAAGACTCCCAGAACACGTCCATATGCATTCACCCTCCACTCCATTAAAACTGTACAACATACACCATTTCAACACTATATAAATAAATCACAGAGAGGAGATACAGAGAAAGAGATAAGAGAGGCAGAAAGAAATTAATGGGTCTGGAATTTGAGCCAGGATTCATCCAAGATGCTGAACACCGGCCCAACCCCACCATCTCGGATGCCGACAGCATCCCTCTCATCGACATCACCCCACTCCTCACAACCCCTATGCCCGACGACGCTAACCACATCCCAGAGGCCTTGACAGGCCTAATCGCTGACGTAGAAGCAGCATGTAGAGAGTGGGGATTCTTCCAAGTGATCAACCATGGTGTTCCAACTGAACTTCTTGAACGAGTTCAGTTGGCTGCTAAGGAGTTCTATGATCTTCCGTTAGAGGAGAAGAGGAGGGTGAGGAAAGACAAAGAGCATCTGATGGGATATTACGATACTGAGAATACAAGGAATGTTAGGGATTGGAAGGAGGTGCTCGATCTTGTAATACACGAGCCTACTTATATTCCACCTTTACAAGGTCAAACTGAGGTCAGAAAGGTCAGGAATCAATGGCCGGAGTACCCTCCCTACCTAAGGTATAATTTTATCTCCTTTCTTTCTTAAATTATCCTTGTAAAAACAGTAGATATCTATAAGTAGGGATAATTAGAGTTGCTTAAATTTTGTTATTCGATTTAATATATACTCCTATTGTCCCCTCTCAAATTACTCTAGCCAAACACATGTATAAATGATAACTACCTATAAACTTCAAGAGAAGGAAACGAGTTAATGCAAACTCCAGTTTGCATACAAATTAATTAAGTCAGCACTTTAAAGAATTAACTCTAATTAAACTACCTATAAACTTCAAGAGAAGGAAACGAGTTAATGCAAACTCCAGTTTGCATACAAATTAATTAAGTCAGCACTTTAAAGAATTAACTCTAATTATCTTAAAATCTTACTTAAAACAGTGAAGTATGATTTTAATTCAAATTGTTGATTTCTGTTCATCAGAGAGGCCTGCAAAGAATATTCGAAAGCCATCGAAGACTTGTCATATAAACTGCTCGAACTCATTGCACTAACCTTAAAATTACCAGCCAAACGATTTAATGAATACTTCAAAGACCCAACCAGCTTCATGCGCCTAAACCACTACCCTCCGTGCCCTTCTCCTGACCTCGCGCTTGGTGTTGGCCGCCACAAGGATGCAGGAGCCCTCACTGTCCTTGTCCAAGATGATGTAGGTGGCCTCGAAGTCAAGAGGAAGTATGATGGCGAGTGGGTTCGTGTTAAGCCCATGCCAAATGCATTCATTATCAATGTCGGAGACATCATTCAGGTGTATATATAGCTATTAATTTGTTTAAAATTGAACTATTATAATGTTCCCTAATTAATAATGGATTGTAAATGCATGTAGGTTTGGAGCAATGATAAGTATGAGAGCCCAGAGCACAGAGTAACAGTAAACTCAACGAAGGAGAGGTTTTCTATCCCATTCTTCTTCAACCCTGCACATTATACAGATCTGAGGCCTGTGGAAGAGCTGGTAACTGAGGAAAACCCAGCCAAGTACAATGTGTTCAACTGGGGAGAGTTCTTCACAACAAGGGGCGATAGCAACAATGTGAAGCAGCACGGGGAAAATCTTCAGATCTATCATTTCAGAAAGACCGAATCACAGCGCTCATAGACTAGTGTGGAGTATATTATGTTGCAGTTCTGTCGAATAAAGATGTAAATGAAGAATTGGTGTGTATCCTCTCTAGTACCTATTCACTGTAGTGTGCGGTGCCGGTGCATTGAAAGTTAGTCTCTGTCAGTGTGTCGATGATTGGTGCATAATGTATTGGACCTTCAAGTTGAAACTACCAGAAGAAACTCGTACCTTTAAAAATCTGGTGGTTATTTAGTTATGTGATGTATATAGTGGTAATAAGAGAATGAAGAATATTGTATCATACGCCTACTTTGTGCAGCTAGTGGCATCCTATGTTTTATATTTGTTCGGCTAACAACAACAAAAAAAGATAACAGAGACAAGCAGATCAAGATCAAACATTTATATATGTCAGCGATATTCAGTATTCTAAAGATACCTAATGCTTACATCTGTTATGTTGCCATAGGGAATATAACATCTGATTGATACAAGTAAAATATATAAAAGCTTATTGACACTATATGAATAAAAACATTGTGCAAATCTGAGTAAGAACGATTAAACCAGAAATAGTACTGGTAGAGTAGAAGAGAAAATTTTAGATACAAAATGATGACTGAGACAATAGTACCTGAAGTCATTCTGCCCATGTTCTCCACTTCATACCATTCCTCTCAACATAAAGGACTGAAACTCCATAGATGTGATTCTCTGTAAGCCATTTCCCTCTCCTCTTCCATTTACTTGGTAGTATCAGCTTGAAGAGCCATAATGGTATTTCTTCTACCACATAAATCTAGTGTTATAGCATCAGGGGTGGAAACCACAGATGGGAAGTGAATGAATGAAATGTGTTGCATTCCGCTGCATTTCATAAGAATATCTCCTTCATTATATATTAGAAAAGAAGAATATAGAAAAAAGTGGTGGATTAATGTCTGCCAAGTCTTTAGAAAAACAAATTGATATAGAATATTCAGTCTTGAATACATCTAGCATCATAACAGCAGATAAAACCAGCAGTATAGTAAGTAAGAATCCAATACAGATATGGTAACAAACTTATAACAATAAACGTATACTGGTGCTTATTGAGCAATAATGAGTTGATCAATCATATCTCCTTTTTCAATTGTCACGAAAGATTTGAAGCATATGATAGACTCTGTAAGCAATTTAGACCAACCCTTCAGAAAATTCTGCTAGAAACAAAGAACGTGACTGGCATTAGTTTAATTTACGGATATATAGCATTACATAACAATCCAAGGGTATACTATACAGAGAACCTGTTTCGAATGGTAGCAGAAACCTTCGAGGAATAAATAGTATGCATCCAACATCCGTCTGCGGCCTCCAAACCTTTGAGTCCTCTAATTTAGAAAGTCAATTGAAAGTGAAGTTTAATATGCAGCATAACAGTTATAAACTTTAGTTTCACCACGAGAATTTTATTTCTCAACTCTATATTTAACTTTCTTTAGGTAAACATAAATTAGAAAAAAAATCGCTTCCACAAATATCTGAAAGAATAAGAAACAGTACATAACTCCTTTGGAAACAGGCTGTCAACTTGCCGCATGAAATAACAAAATATTCTACAACTTTGCTAGCAGGTAAGTAACACAGGAGACAAAGCTCTCAAGAAAAAAACCAATTGTCACAAAACCTTATATTTAAAGGCATGGGAGAATTTGTTACTAATCACTAGAGTGCTCATCCTCAATCTGTTTGTGATCTGTTAAAACTTCCTCAATGAATTTCTTCTGTACTTCATCCGTTGATCTGAATGGCAAAGTGCTAGAGCAACAACTGAAACATAGCATAATGAATTATTACAACATACCAATACAACATGAATTGTGAAGTGATCAATAATCAGCTAAATAATCACTTCTACTACAGGAAGAGAACATGCAAATCTTTGTCAACATCATTGTGGAGTGTGGACTAACAATATGAAGAGTTCAACACGAAGAAAGTCTAATATCGCTGCATCAGTGAATGCCAAACAGTTCAGTAAGGGATTAAGTTATGGAACCCTGTCATCCAGAGGGTTTCTAAAAACAGAACCATATAGTTTCACTTGAAATAAATTTCTACAGTAGCAAATTTTTGTTTAAACTTCTGTAACTATCTTAGGTTAATCCATACCATCGTACTGACACATCAATGATGCACCAGACTAAGGTCACAATCAAAAGTGGGAAATTTGTAACATTATTATATTTTTTGAAGACGTGGCCATGGCCAAATAAGTGGGAATTAAAGTTTAAATAACTACATCAATTAGTAGTATTCCAGGATGAGGGGAAAAATCATTACTGATGCTATCACTCTCTCCTAATAACAATGCACAAGCAACGTTTAATACATATATTTATAAATCACTAAAACATCCATTAGCTCTGAATAGTAATGCAAAGTTATTCTTATAATAAGGGAAGACAGGTTGGTTATTTACTTTTCAATAAATTATTCAGTGAAAAAATTTCACAACTCGTAATAAAATGTTGATGCAAAATGATGTGACATTTAAACCAACCAAATAGAATTCCAGTTTTTTAGAATTCATGGCAATGCTTCACAATAAATGTAATGACCGGGGATTTAGCTCCAAGCATAGCGCCTTCGACATTACAGATAAAAAGCCAATCACAAAACTCTTTCAATTATTGCACTTACCGGAGCTTCATGAATACTTATATGCAACATAAAAGAATACGTATGAATACTTAGGCATTACAATACAAGCTTATTGGACCAGAAAAAATCATTTAGAAGAAATAAGAAAGAACCAACAACTTCAGAGTCAGTAACTGTTGAACAGATATACTTCCCCTGTATTTAAGCACCCAAGCAAACAAAGAGTACAAAGAACACTAAGAATAGACTCAGATGTGCACAATCTACCCATTTCAATCCATAACAGAAGCTGTCATCTAGAGCATCACAAGGTCTAGGTGTACCAAGATTAATTAAGTTATAAAATCAATAACAAGGAATACAAGTTATAAAACCAATATCTACGGAATACAATCCGTAGATATTATCTTCACAAACTTCGTCACTGGGTATCTAGCAGCTAGCTCCTACATGATCCGTAACAGCAATCCACAATCTTGTATTCTGCCATCATACAAAAAACCCAATTCACCAAATGCCCATGAAATTGAAATAAGAGAAATGCTAAGAGTACCCAACTTTTATACCCAATATCTGAGTTCATGTTTTCTTACCTAAAACAAACCTAATTCAAAATTACTTGCAAAATTCTTCTAATATAAAGAAAATTAATCAATTCTCTTATGTTAAATGCAAATTCATAAGTTCAAAGAAGCGTAAAAATTAATAAATTACCCTTCTTTAGAAAACGACAACCCAAACATCGGACGGCGCCTGCGAAATTTCCCTCACAAAATCCGAACCCGAAATCGGATCTACCGATCCAAACATCGAAACCCTAGAATTCTTTTTCACCTACCTCATCTTCTCCAAACTTTTCTTCCTTCAAAACAAAATCATTTATTTCATTTTTATTTTTAATTTTTTGATTTTCGGATAGAGTCAAAAGTCAAAACGGCTCCTGCCAAACAAAATAAAATCATTTTATAAACTACATATCTATATAATAAATTACAAAAAAAACTATTAAGTGGCTCTCATTCAATCTCTCCTAAAATTAATGGCCGGGATTGATTCTTCCAAAATATATTTTTCCGTCCAAAATTTTAAATCCTAAAATTAAAATTTTTCCTCCAAAACTAAAAAACTCATTACTTTATTACTATTCTTCTCTCTTCTCTCTTCTCTCTTACTTTCTATCTCTCTCTTCTCTCTTCTCTCTTCACTTTTTTTATATTTTTCTCTTTCTCTCTCTCTCCCATTCTTTCTTTATTTACTTAAAAATTTAGATTTTAAGATTTCAGGTTTGTAAAATTTTCAGAATTTTTATGTTTTTTTTATTGCACATGTGTTACCGCTGATTCTGGTGTGGGGGTAAACAAATGAGATTTGTGAGTTCGCGAAAAACCTGAATAGCGGATCGAAGTCTTCTGATTCCTGCCGCTACCTGCCAGGAAGTGCGATACACCGGGGTTGATTCCGGCGACGCACCCTCCGACGCTCTTGTCAGTAACCAGTGGTGATTAAGAAAGAGCTTAAGGTGGAAAAAGAGTGATTACCTGGTCACAGTGATAGGGGAGAGGTATTTATAGTCGCCATGGGAATGATTAGGGACCTGATTTCCTGTGTAACTGTCAGGAGTAAAATCCTCACAATCTGTTTAGGAAACTGACCCCTGATCCCCGGTGAGAGCAAATCAGGCCCGTTGATTTGGTCAAATCAGTGACCCTAATTTCCTCTTGCTAATCTGGGTTTGTCTCGGGTCGGGACCCGTACCCAGTTGGAGTGAATCCGTTCGCGGGTTATTGGATCTGTGAGAAGGAGATCCAGTACCCGTTTTGGACCCGTTTGTATGTGAAATTACCGTTCTACCCCTGAGCTTCAAGATTCGTGCCCAATCTGGACGGTTCCGATTTAACCCCATTTTTAGCCATATCATGAGCCCCCCACTCCTAAAGGCTGAGTGTGATCGGCCTTTGAGGAGTAGTTTAACTGTTTCAGTGGCTAGTGGAGTTGTATCGGAGTCTGAATGGAGGATTTTGAATCTCGAAGTGGGTAGTAAGGTAATTTTTTGAAGCCATATGCTGTTCTGTAGCCGTGTCGAGTATTTGGCAGATTTTATCCATTTTTTCGGATTATTTATTTAATTTTGCGATGTGTTAACTAATCGTTCGGGGGCCTTAACAGTACATTCTAGGCAATAATTGTTCGTTCAGGGGCTCAAAAATATCCCCCCAAATTTTTAATTATTTTCTAGAATTTTTAGTTAATTTTTCCAAATTTTTAGCAAATTTTCGCAATTTTTAAATAAATAAAACGATTTAAATAAATAAAAATTGGTTTTTAAATACCGATTAATGACTTAGCCTGATCTGGACCGCTGATCTTGGGCGAGCGCGAATTTCTGAGAGATCTGACGGTTGTAGTCGCTCAGCATTCATTTTCTCGCTTTTGACGCTCGGATGGGCACTTGCTCGATTGGCCGACCGAAGGGGTAAGGGTTCGGCCATCCGAGCGACGTGACGCAATCTGAGCCGTCGGATGGTGGCGCGAATCTTGAGACGGGCGCGTTTCCCAAGAGAATGCTATCTTGTCGTTTAGCGCACGTGGCAAGATATGGACCGTTCATCATCAGGAGCACAAATTTCTAGGAGATCCAACGGTTGTGAGGGTTCGGGTGCTTTTTTCTCCGTTTGCGAGCTCGGAATGGCACTTGCTCGGTTGGCTGACCGGGGGTCTGAGAGTTCGGTTGGTCGAGCAGCTCTCTGGGCTGCCGGATGTGTATTCGCTTGGTTGGCTGACCGGAGCTCTGAGGGTTCGGCTGGTCGAACAACTTTCTGGGCCGCCGGATGTGTATTCGCTCGGTTGGCCGACCGGAGCTCTAAGGGTTCGGCTGGTCGAACAACTTTCTGGGCCGCCGGATGTGTATTCGCTCGGTTGGCCGACCGGAGCTCTGAGGGTTCGGCTGGTCGTACAACTTTCTGGGCCGCCGGATGTGTTTTTGCTCGGTTGGCCGACCGGAGCTCTGAGGGTTCGGCTGGTCGAACGTGGCGCAATCTGAGCCATTGGATGGTGTCGCGAATCTCGAGACGGGCGTGTTTTCCAAGAAAACGCTATCTTGTCGTTTAGCGTTGCCGGCAAGATCTGGGCCGTCTGATCGAGATCTTACACGAATGTTGAGGAGAAAGTGAATTTTCCCCATTTTGACGCTCGGAATGGCACTTGCTCGGTTGGCCGACCGGAGCTCTGAGTGTTCGGCGATCCGAGCAAGGTATGGCGATCCGGGCTGTTGACTGTCGAAATGAGTTTCGAGAAGGTTCAGTTCCCATGAGCATTAATGGTGTCTCGGGGTTTGTGCGGCGTTCCAACTTCCCGGGGTCATTAAGAATGGTGCCCTTCAATTAATGCGTGGCGTTTCAGCTCCCGAGGGTCATAATGGCTGGTTCTTGGAGGGTAGGTTATAAGTACCCCATTCCCCTTGTCATTTCAGTCGCAACAATGTTCAGTTTTAGACCTCGGAGGTGTCTGCCTTGGGTGGTTGCACTTTGGCCATGGTCTCCGCCTGACTCTGACGGCCCCGAAGCGAATGTCAGGGTCGGGGGAGATCAGGGCAGAATAGGTGACGACCGGAGTCAAAGCGGATGCCTGTCTTCAAGATCTTAACCCTGAGGTCGTCGGTCGGGTGGTCACTCTTCCGCCGTGATCTTCTCCCGATTCTGACGGTCCCGATGTGGATGTCAGGGTCGGAGGAGATCAGGGCAGAAGGGGTGATGACTGGAGTCCGGACCTGGGGTATAAGGCACTTCGGAAGAATGGGTGGTCACCCTTCCGCCATGATCTTCTCCCGATTCTGACAGTCCCGACGCGGATGTCAGAGTCGGCGGAGATCATGGCAGAAGAGGTGACGACCAAAGTCCGGAGCCGAGAGACGAGTTGCTTTGGAAGGACGGGTGGTCGTTCTTCCGCCATGATCTTCTCCTGACTCTGATGGCCCCGATGTGGGTGTCAGGGTCGGCGGAGATCATGGCTGAAGAGGTGACGACTGAAGTTTTGAGTCGAGGGGCAAGCTGCATCGGAATGATTGGTCTCTTCCCATCTCTGTCTTCCTTTCGGGCTGACGGCTTTTGATGGTTGTCAGCCCGAAGGAGTTAGAGATGGGAGGTGTGCCGATCTGCTTTTTGACCGGGCCCCGCGAGACGGTGGTTTCTCTCCAACCCTTGGACGATTCGTGGTTTCAGCTCCGAGGCCGTAAGCTTCGAGTTGCTCACGGGTGAGAGGTTAACCGACCGATCCCAGGGGCCCAAGGGGCTCGCCGAGGGCGGTGCCTTAAAACTTTAAACACAAACATTATTCTGTTTCTTCGGGCAGGTGCGGAGTGTCTGAATCTGAAGTGTCTCGTCCGGGCGATGTGGTGCGATCTGAATCATCAGATGGTGGTGCGAATCTCGAGACGGGCTCAGTTCCCGAGAAAACGCTATCTTGTCGTTTAGCGTCGTTGGCGGGATCTGGGCTGTCTGATCGAGATCTTACACGAAAATCGAGGAGAAAGTGAATTTTCTCCGTTTTGATGCTCGGGAAGGCGCTTGCTCGGTTAGCCGACCAGGGATCTGAATGTCGGATGGTCGAGCGACGCTCTGGGCCGCCGGAGGGGCCCTTGCTCGGCGAGCCGACCGGTCCGTTTGCTGTTGGGTTCGGATCGCACGTTTGCTCGGATTTCGAGCCTGTTGTGCCGAACAACTTGACTTGGTGAAAAGACAAAGTGGTTTTGGGCCTTCGCGACGTTTCGAGAGCGGCCCAAAAGTCGCGCCCTTACGTTTGGAAGTCCAAGGGACTTTTCTTTTTTACTATAAATCTTCACCCCCCCTCAATCTAAGTCTCATTATTCACTTTCACTTTCCTTCTCAAGTTTTTACTTTTAACCATCGAAGTTTTTAGCTCTAGGGTGGTGCTGCTAGCTGTCGCGACGAGGCGTTCTTTTGCTCCGGCGAACTTTTCCGACCGTAACAGTTACTTCAAGGTCAGTCTCTCTCCTTTCTCTTTAGAAAATGGTTAAGATTACTTCCTCGGACGAGACCCCCGCCTCGGACCAAGCCGTCGGCCGAGCGGGTAAAGGAAAGGAGGTGATGGAGCCGACCGAGCAGACCGTTGTTCGGCCGAGCAAGAGTGGCGAAGTCGCCGAGCCACACCAGGAAGTTGTGGCGACGTCTCAGAAGGGAAAAGGGGTGGTCACAATAATCGAGCAGCCGAAGACGGCAGGGGCGTTCGGTCGGCAGCCTATCGTTCTGTCCAGTGTGGGGGGTGTTCGGAGCTACTCCGAAGAGATGTTGGAGAAGGTGACTCAGGGCACCGCCAAGTCCGTAGAGGAGAATGAGCCGAGAGAGTTATCCGAGGTGGATCATACCATCTCGTCTCTTACCGAGGCAGATCTGCACCGGATCCGAGCCGGGTTCCAGATTCCAGCCGAGTACGGGCTACTTCTCCCCGGACCGGGATTCCGAGCCTCCACGTCGTCTTCGCCTGACGCGTGTGTTTTTCCCCTCGACTCCTTTCATGTCGGGCTTCGTTTTCCGCTTCATCCCTTCATTGTTGAGGTCCTAGACTGGTACGTCTGTCCCCCGCCCAGTTGATGCCGAATACTTGGAGGCACGTTTTGGCGTTCGTTCTCCGTTGTTAAGAGATCGGAGCCAAGCCCAGTTTGTTTCTCCTTCGGAGCCTTTACCGCCCCTGCCAGCCGAACAGGAACGAGCAGAGGTTCTACCTTTCGCCGCGAACGGGCGTGAAGTTGATCGAGAACCCGGACTCGATCAAACATTGGAAGGAGAAGTATTTCATCGTCCGAGCTCCCGCCCCCTGGGCAATTCCGATAGCTTGGTCGAGGGATGGCTTGCCCAAGCGAGCGAAGAAGGAGCCGGTACTGAGTGACGAGGAGGCGGAAGTCCTCAAGAAGCTCCTCGCCTTGCCGATGCTAAGTTGGAAGGTCTCAGTCCGATCGACCCTAGTATGATTCTTGTATTTTATTTCTTTGCGTAAAGTTCTTGAAAAATTCATCTAAGTTTTTTCATTCGGCTTGCGCAGAATCTTCCAAGATGGACTACAGGGCTTTGATGGTGAAGGCCAAGGCGAAGGAACAGGAGTCGAGGAAGAAGAGACCCTCGGCAGGGCCTCAGGGCGGCCGAGCCCCGAAGATGCCTTCGGTCGCGAAGACCGCCGACCCGCAGAAGGTCGTTGTCCCGGAGACCGGTCCCGAGCAAGAGAAGGCCGCGGCCCCCGATCCTCCCGTTTCAGATGCGCCGACACCAACGGCGAAGGGGGATGCTCCCAGTTCGTCGAGCGGTGCGTTCGGCGTGAAAGAGGTGCTATCCCTCCAAGTCCCCCCCCCCACTGCCGATGCGGAGAAGATCTTGACCGAGAGGCACAAGCAGATCTTCGTCCCCGACTGGCAAGTGATGAAGGTCGACGGTTTTTTGGGCGACGGCAACATCTGTATGGAAGCGGTGAAGCACTTGCCGACCCCAAAGGATCGAGCGGCCCTTAAGGCCGAGCTGGTTGGGGACGCCACAATGAAGATCGCTCAGAACACAATGTCGGTAAGTGGACCGAACACTTTCTTATTGAAACTTTTTCTGAAATTTCCTAAGTTCCTGGGTTCGGACTCTAACGGTTTGTTCTCTTTTCAGACCCTCTGCCACTTCAACTTCTTGCTCGAGGAGTTTGCGAGCAAGGAACAGGAGCTGACGGCGCAGTATGACCGGGAGAGGTCGGAGCGCGTCAAAGCTACGAAGCTGCTCGATGCTGAGCAACTCTCGGCAAAACGGGGTGCCAAAGTGGCAGGGTTGGAGACGAAGCTGGCCGAGGCCGTTCAACAGTAAAAGGACGCGGCTGCCAAGCTGGAAGCCTCGGAGAAGGAGAATGCCGAGCTGAGGGAGGAATTGGCCAATGCCCGGTCGGAGGCGGAGAGGGCTCGGAAGAGGGCCGAGAAGATCATGGCCAAGCACCGGTCTAAGGTGGCGAAGGCGAAGAAGGCTGTCCAGGACGAGGCCGAGCATCACATGTTCAAGAACATGGAGGACGCATATGGCCGAGCCCTTCTTCACATTGCCGCCCGGAACCCGGGGTTCGACACGTCTTCCTACCGCTTCTACGACCCTGTGGAGGGGGAGGAGGAGCTTCCCCCGGCGATGCTCAGCCCTGAGGGACAGACCGAAGGTGTCGAAGGCCCGGGCGAGACTGAGGCTGAGGGCGAAGAGGAGGCCGACTCCGAGGAGGAGAGCGGGAGCGAGGACGAGGATGAGGACGAGGTCAAGGGGTCGACAGACCCGAACGACAAAAAGGTTGACCCCTGACTTGGTTGCGTCTTTCAGTCTTTTGTTCTTTTTTTTTTGTAAGCCGAACTGCGGACTGGCCACCGCTCTTGTAACACTTTTCTTGAGTTTTGAATGAAAACATTTTTAGTTTGGCCAAAATTTATCTAAGTGTTTGTCCCCGGATTTTGTGTATGATTAGTCGTAAATTCTCCAAGTGTTGGTCGTCGGATTTATTTCTGCTTTTCAGGTGAAGTTCGGTCCGATTACGGAGGTTTCGTACCTTCGTAAGGAGCTGACCAATATAAAGTGAGAGCTTTCATTAAGCCGAGAGAAGCGCTTTTATATGTTCTTGAAACTGGAGGAGATAAAGGCGGCTGCGAGGGGGTATTGTCGCGAGCTGAAGCAGCTACGGAAACGACCCCAAGCCCCTTGCCCCGAAGATGAGGTCGAGCGGCTTCGTAGAGAGCTTGCCGTCGTTGAGCGGAAGAATGGCGAGCTCTTGGCCGAGATACAACACTTGGAGTCAGCGGAGAAAGGTCGTTCGGTGGGAGAGGAGAAGCTAGCTTTCGAGCTGGAGAAGGTGTCGACCGAGCGCAAAAAGTTGTTGGCCGAGGTCGACAAGCTTCGGAGGATCATGATAGATAGGGGGATCGAGGTCACCCACTACCGACGGCTCGCGATCGATAGCGCCAATGCCTCGGGCTCATCAAGACCTCTTCGTTTGAAGATGTTGGCGAAGGAAGATGCTCTGAGAGACAGGATTATTGAGCTGGAGGAAGAGGTCGCGTCGCTCAAGCCTCTACCTGAGAGGGCCAACGTTCGCAGTACGTCGTGCACTCGCGAAGAGAGCGAGAGAGGGATTACCTTTTATGAACTTGCGACTCGTTTGCCCGTGGCTAGGCGGAGTCCTGCTGACGCTCAGAGAAGTGTAGCCGTCTCGTCTAGCGGTGCCTCGGTTGGCGCCACAGTTAGGATCAGCGGCGAAGGGGGATCTCGCTTCGTTGGTTTGGAATCGAGCTCGGAGGTCAAGTCTCGGCATCCTCGCGTTTCCTTGAACCGAAGCGTACCCCTTCCGAAGAGGCACTAAACATGTCGTCTTATGTTTCTTCTGGCTGTTGTAAAACTCTGTTGTAGGGTTGGTCTTGTTGTATGTAGCGTCACTATATCTGAATAAATGTGAAAGTTTGTTTGGAAAATTCTTGAAGTGTTGGACTTCGGCAATGTTTTGAAATTTTGTTATTCGTTTTTTCCTCTTTTCAGCTCATGGTGGCAGTTCAAGACGCCGGCCCCAATCGCTCGGACGACGACGTTCGGACCAAGGTTGGCTCGGGGGTGACGAGGTCGCGCTCGGCGAGGAGCCGAGAGCGGCTCTATGGAGTTGAGCTGGAATCACGCCGAGCAGAAAGCGAGCGGGGCCACCTTCAGCTCGTCCTCGATCAGCGGGACGCCGAGATCCAACGCTTGGAGAGCAGGATCGCCGAGACAACCCCTATAGGGGAGGACGAAGATTCGCAGAATGCCTTTAGCAACGCCCTTCGGGTCCAGTGTATTCGGCACAATTTGTCGAAAATAATAGCCGAACGAGACGATTTGCTCTCTGAGATCCGTCACTTGCGGACCGTGGAGGCGAAGCTTCGGAAGGAGGCAGAGGAACTAGCGGCCGAAGTTGTCGGACTGGAGACCGAGCGGGACAGTGATGATTTTTCGTTTAAAAACCAAGTGTAGTTGGTCGGTGCTGTACTTTTTGTTTTCTAATGCCTTGTAACCATGGAAGGATTGCTTTGTATTATGTCCCGATTATTAATAAAATTTCCTTCAAGAACTAGCATGCTTTTGTTGCTCTGCGTAGTTGTCTCGCTTGTGACTGTGTTCGTCGTGCCGAGGTCTCCGAGCTGAACCCTCTTTTGTTCGTGGTTCGGTGTCTTGGCACGTTCTGAGACGTAGGGATTAGGCACAGACCCCGAGGTGAACCAGCTCCCATGGCAGCGCTATCTTGTCATTTAGCGACGCTGACAAGATCTGGGTCGTTGGATTCTGGTACGAATCTCGAGACGGCTCAGTTCCCAAGAAAACGCTATCTTGTCGTTTAGCGTCGCTGGCAAGATCTGGGCCGTCTGATCGAGATCCTACACGAAAGTTGAGGAGAAAGTGAGTTTTCTCCGTTTGCGAGCTCGGATGGGCACTTGCTCGGTTAGCCGACCGGGGGCAGCATGATCTTGTTCTTCTTGTTCACTCTCGTCTCGGCGACAAGAGTGCTCGGCCGGTGGTGCCGAACAGTGCCTCGGTCTCCTTCTTCATGCGAAGTCGAGGGGTGAGTCGAGCCCTTCCCCATGGTGGGGCTCGCCGATCATAGCGAGTGTTCGACGGTCGTGGGAGCAATTCCGAATGGCGATCCACTCCTAGCTCGCCGAGAAGCAAGCTTGGGGAGTGGAATTGAACCAAGTGTTGGACTCCGGAACCATCGTGTAGTTCAACGGTTGTGGGAGTAGTTCCAAACGGCGATCTACCTCTGGCTCGTCCGGGGGCGAACCGATGAGGTAAAGTCGAGCCGAGTGTTGGACTCCGAACCATCAGTGTAGTTCAACGGTTGTGGGAGCAGTTCCGAACGGCGATCTACCTCTGGCTCGCCCGGGGGCGAACCGAGGAGGTAAAGTCGAGCCGAGTGTTGGACTCCGAACCATCGGTGTGGTTCAATGGTTGTGGGAGCAGTTCCGAACGGCGATCTACCTCTGGCTCGCCCGGGGGCGAACCGAGGAGGTAAAGCCGAGCCAGACATTGGACTCCGAACCATTGGCTGAAAAATAAAAGAAATAAAAGGTAAAGGCAGAGAGAAGCAAGCAAATTTATAAGTATGAGAGAACATTCTTCATTGATAATTGACGGCGAGCCATTTTTACATGTAACAACTTAAAAAATGAATTACAAGTTAGAGGAGAGGAATGGCTCGATATCCTGTAATACTTAGAGAGGCGCCGGGGCACTTTCTTGGTATTTCAACAGGTGGTCGGCATTCCAGGTCTTCGGAATCTCTCTACCCTCTAGGTCTTCCAGATGATAAGCCCCGGGCCGAACTACTCTTGAGATCCTGTAAGGTCCTTCCCAATTCCGGGCCAATTTGCTCTTCTAATTGGGGAAGGATATGACCAGTTTTCTCAGGACCAAGTCCCCTTGCTTGAGATTGGTAGGTCAGACCTTCTTGTTGTACGCCGACTCGACCCTCCTTTGGTAGTTCTGTTGCCGAATTGCTGCTCTCTCCCTCAGTTCGTCCACCAGATCTAAGTTCGCCCTGAGGTCTCTGGCGTTCTGTTCCTCGTTGTAGGCTGCAAGGCGAAGGGAAGGTATTCCGACCTCGAGGGGTATCACCACCTCGGACCCATAGGTGAGGTTGAAAGGGGACTCTCCTGTGGGGGTCTGCTTGTTCGTGCGGTAGTTCCATAGTACGTTGGGGAGTTGGTCGACCCATAAGACTTTGGAACATTTGTCCAGCCTCTTCTTGATACCTGTGAGTATCTGCCGATTGGCATTTTCTGCTTGGCCGTTCGACTGTGGGTGGGAGACGGAAGAGAAGCGCTGTTGGATGGCAAGATCCTCGCACAGAGCTCGGAATGTAGCCCCGGTAAACTGAGTTCCGTTGTCGGTTACGATGACATGCGGGACGCCGAACCGACAGATGACGCTCTTCCAGAAGAATTGAAGCACCTTGTTCTCGGTGATAGTGGCGAGGGGCTCGGCCTCAATCCACTTCGAGAAGTAGTCAATGGCTACGACCAAGAACTTGAACTGACCCAGAGCTGGAGGGAAAGGCGCTAGTAAATCCATCCCCCACATTGCGAAGGGGATATGACTTGATAGGGAGGCAAGGTTGGCTTGAGGGAGGCGACGAACGTTGGAATGTCTTTGACAAGAGCCACATTGCCGAACGTGTCGCTCGGCGTCTTGGAGGAGAGTCAGCCAGAAGTACCCATAATTCAGAGCTTTCTGAGCCAAAGATCTAGACCCTGAATGTGCTCCGCCGATGCCTTCGTGTAGCTCTTGCAAGGCGTAGTCGGCCTGTTCTGGGGAGAGGCACCTTAGGTATGGTCGGCCATCAATCTGCAAGAAGGAGCGCTTGTATAGGATCCCCTCGATCAAGACATACCGTTCGGCCCTGGTTCTGACTCGGCGTGCTTCTTTGGGGTCCTCGGGGAGGAGTCTGTCCCTTAAGAACTCCACTAACGGCTTCATCCAATTATCTTGCAGCAACATCGGCAATGACTCCATCGAGCCGGGCGTCTCGTCTTCTATGCTCGGCCTTGAGAGGACCTCGATCAAAACGGTCTGCTCGAGACCTTGGAGGGAGGATGAGGCCAATTTGGAGAGGGCATCGGCCTGTGAATTCTTCTCTCGAGGGACTCGTTGGATGAGTGCCTCTTCGAACCGGCTCATGAGGGCTCGGACCTTGGCGAGGTACTTCGCCATTCGTTCGTCTCGCACCTCGTACTCGCCCAAGACTTGGTTTACAACCAGCTGATAGTCGCTATGGACTCGGAGGCTGTAACGCCCCGCCCCAATACTCAGACAAATTATAAATACTATGTAGTACAACTGCCCACCACAGGCTGCCTCTCAAAAGGTGGTTAACCGGATTGGTGACTCTTGATCATTGGCTAATAGTATACTCAAATTATCCTATCAAACTTCCCATGTGGGACTAAATTTCTCAATCTCAATCTCAAATCTCTCAAATCCCGTGCAGACCAGTCGACTGCTACCAGTACTAGTCGACTGTTCGCTCAAGATCTGGGGTATTACATACACCCCCCCTTAGGAATCAGCGTCCTCGCTGAGTACATGACACACATCTAGTGTAGGACCGCCCTTTCTAGCCGATGTAGTATAGTCCTCGATCCCGAAGATCAATCATTCACCACACCGCAGATCGGATACCACACTCAACACCGATCCCGGAGCTCAATGACTCCCAGCACCGCAGATCATATAGACCTCTACTACATCCGGTGTCGAAAGTCGGCTCTGATACCATTTGTAACGCCCCGCCCCAATACTCAGACAAATTATAAATACTATGTAGTACAACTGCCCACTACAGGCTGCCTCTCAAAAGGTGGTTAACCGGATTGGTGACTCTTGATCATTGGCTAATAGTATTTATACTCAAATTATCCTATCAAACTTCCCATGTGGGACTAAATTTCTCAATCTCAATCTCAATCTCAAATTTCGAGAAGACCAGTCGACTGCTATACCAACCAGTCGATTGTTCGCTCCAAACTGGGGTATTACATATTTCCCCCCTTAGGGATCAGCGTCCTCGCTGAGTACAGGGCACACATCTCGTGTAGGACCGCCCTTTCTAGCCGATGTAGTATAGTCCTCGATCCCGGCCATCAATCATTCACCACACCGCAGATCGGATACCCGGCTATCAATCACTACCTGTGATTCTCAACACCGCAGAGTATACCCAACCTCGGAGCTCAATGACTCCGAGCACCGCAGATCAAATCTCCTCTACTACATTCGGTGTCAAAAGTCGGCTCTGATACCATTTGTAACGCCCCGCCCCAATACTCAGACAAATTATAAATACTATGTAGTACAACTGCCCACCACAGGCTGCCTCTCAAAAGGTGGTTAACCGGATTGGTGACTCTTGATCATTGGCTAATAGTATTTATACTCAAATTATCCTATCAAACTTCCCATGTGGGACTAAATTTCTCAATCTCAATCTCAAATCTCTCAAATTCCGTGCAGACCAGTCGACTGCTACCAGTACCAGTCGACTGTTCGCTCAAGATCTGGGGT
Source organism: Hemerocallis citrina (assembly GCA_017893485.1). Taxonomy (NCBI): domain Eukaryota; kingdom Viridiplantae; phylum Streptophyta; class Magnoliopsida; order Asparagales; family Asphodelaceae; genus Hemerocallis; species Hemerocallis citrina. The sequence continues at coordinate 57,819,731 of CM030361.1, forward strand.
ATTATAGAGGCGCTGCGCACCGGCACTTCGGGCAAGTCCGAGGCCCGCGATTAGTGCCTCATACTCCGCCTCGTTGTTTGAGGCCTTGAAGTTCATGCGGAGGGCATACCGGAGGACGAAGTCATAAGGGCCGTTCAGGATGATACCGGCACCGCTACCCTCGTTGCAGGAGGATCCGTCCACGAAAACTGTCCAAATGGGGGGTCCGTTCGGGACGTGACTGACCTCGGGAATGGTGGACTCGACGATGAAGTCGGCGAGGGCCTGAGCTTTGATTGCAGTCCGAGGTTGGTAGGAGATGTCGTGTTGGCTCAGCTCTATGGACCACTTCATTAGACGGCCCGAGGTTTCAGGCTTGTGGAGGATCTGCTTCAGCGGTTGGTCGGTGAGGACCACAACCGAGTGGGACTAAAAGTATGGACGGAGCTTCCTTGCCGCCATGACCAGGGCGTAGGCCATCTTTTCTATCTTCGGATAGCAGAGCTCGACATTTCGAAGCACCTTGCTCACATAGTAAATAGGCCTCTGAGTCCGGTCTTCTTCCCTCACCAAAACTGTACTTAGGGTCTGCTCGGAAGCAGCTAAGTCGATGAAGAGGGGTTCCTCCGGAACGGGTTTGCTGAGCAGAGGAGGGTTCACCAAGTAGGCCTTCAGCTGGTCGAACGACTCCTGTTGTGGTTGGCCCCATTCGAAACCCTTAGCCCCCCTGAGAGCCTTGAAGAAGGGGAGGCACTTTTCCCCAGACTTTGAAAGGAACTGGCCAATAGCGGTGAGCCAACCCGTAAGCTTCTGCACCTCCTTGACGTTCCGGGGCGGGGCCATGTCCAGTATGGCCTTGATCTTCTCGGGATTTGCTTCGATCCCTCGCTGGCTCAGCATGAAGGCCAGGAACTTTCCCGAGGAGACCCCGAACGCACACTTGTTCGGATTAAGCCGCATGTTGTGCCTCCTCAATACGCCGAATGCCTCCTGGAGGTCGGCCACATGGTCGGTACCTCGGATGCTTTTAACGAGCATGTCGTCGACGTACACTTCCATGTTGCGGCCTATCTGGCTCTGGAAGACTTTGTTGACGAGGCGCTGGTAGGTGGCCCCAGCATTCTTCAATCCGAATGGCATGACTCTATAACAGTAGAGGCCCTGGTCGGTAATGAAGGAGGTCTTCGGAATGTCCGGGGGGAACATTCGGATCTGGTTATAGCCGGAGAAGGCGTCCATGAAGCTGAGGAGCTCATGGCCCGAGGTGGCATCAATGAGGGTGTCGATGTTTGGGAGAGGGAATGGATCCTTCGGACACGCCTTATTCAGGTCGGTGAAGTCGATGCATATCCTCCAAGAGCCATTGGACTTCTTAACCATGACCACATTGGAGAGCCACTCGGGATAGTTCACCTCCTGTATGAACCGAGCTCTCAAGAGCTTGTCCACCTCCTCCTTGATGGCCAGTTGTCGCTCGGGAGCGAATTTACGCCCCTTCTGCTGAACCGGTTTGCACCCCAGTTCGACACTGAGGCGGTGGACTAGCAGGTCCTCGGAAATCCCAGGCATATCCGCGGCGGACCAAGCAAACAGGTCGTGGTTATCCCGGATGCATTACACCAAGTCAGAACATAGCGCAGTCGGCAAGGACTTGCTGATGAGGAACTTTCGACTAGGGTCCTCGTCCGAAAAGAGTACTTCTTCCAATTCGTCCGCCGGCTCGGACGTGGGTCGGACATTCGGCTCGGGGATCTCTAGGGTCTCGAGGGAGAGCATGGACCCCCCGTGGAAGTCATGTAGCACTTCCGAGCCATCTCTTGGCTGCCCCTGACTTCTCCCACTCCCGACCGAGTGGGGAACTTCATTTTAAGGTGGTATGCTGAAGGGACAGCTTCCAGGGCAGCTAGGCCGGGTCGGCCTAGGATGACATTATATGCGGCCGGGACGTCGACGACCATAAAGTCCATCGGCTCGGTCCGGGTAGTAGGGGTCTTCCCAGCAGTACGTCCAGGGTAATAACCCCCTCGACAGTTACTGGTACCCCAGTGAACCCGTGGAGCGTGTAACTGGCCGGCTTTAGGTGATCCCGGGACAGCTGCAGCCCTCGGAAGGCCGAGAGGAAGAGGATGTTCACCGAGCTCCCGTTGTCTACCAGGACCCTCTGCACCTTGAAGTTTGCCATGCGAAGGTCGATGACAAGTGCGTCGCAGTGGGGAGTTCGGACCCCCTCGAGGTCTTCATCAGAGAAAGTCACTGGGATGCCGAGGCCTTTGGGGGGAGGGGCGCTGTGAACTGAGTTGACCTCTCGGACGAAGGCCTTCCGAGAGGAGTTGGAGGAGCCCCCCATGGGGCCTCCGTGGATGAGGTGTAGAACTCGTTCTTCCTCAAACTTGGGGGTCTCATCGCGCCGCTCGGAGCGCTTGTTAGCCCCCCGAGGCGGGGGAGTGGCGCGGTCTCCCCGATCATTTGCCTTAACAAATTTGGCCAACTGCCCTCTCTGGATGAGGGCTTCGATCTCATTTTTCAACGCCCGGCAGTCGTTGGTGTCATGGCCGTGGTCCCGGTGGTAACGACACCATTTCTCTTTGTTCCTTCTCTTGGCCGGGGTGTTCATCCTCAGAGCAGGAGGTATAACACCTTCCTTCTCTACTTCCATCAGGATGGTGGAGACATTTGTGGTGAGAGGGGTGAACTTCTCGAACCTGGGGGAGGACGGCGCTGACCGCTATTGTCCTTCTGCAGCTTCTTAGATCCCTCCTCATCTGTCGTCTTCCTCTTCGAGCCGGAGGCAGGTCGTCTGAAACTTGGGGGGCACTCAGCCTCTTCCGGTCGAATGTACTTCTCGCATCTTAGGAGAAGATCGGCAAAGTTGTGCGGGGGCTTCTTGGTGAGGGACGACCGGAGGTTGGAGTTGAGGACGTTCGACTGGAACGCGACAGTCGCCACGGACTGGTCGAGGGTGGCTATTGACCTGACCTCCGCGGTAAATCTCCTCACATAATCCCTCAGCTTTTCTCCCCTCTCCTGCCGGAGGTGGAGAAGGGAGAGGCTCGTCTTCTCTGTTCGCCTGCTACTCACAAAGTGAGTTATGAAGAGCTTTTCGAACTGCTCGAACGAGAAGATGAAAGAGGGAGCGAGCCTGGAGTACCATTCCCGAGCCGACCCCTTGAGGGTGGCGGGGAAGGTCTTGCAGAGCATGGCGTCGGAAGCTTGATGGATCAGCATTAAGGTCTTGAAGCTTTCGACATGATCAACAGGGTCTGACTCCCCTGGGTACGTTTCAAACTGCGGAGGTTTGAAACCCCTCGGTATGGGGGCCTCCATGATTGTCCGAGAGAAGGGGGGTCTGCTGGGGTGGACGGTCCCTACTCTCGACTCCTCCTCTTTGTCCATGCGACCGATACACCTCTCCATCTTGTGGAGACGACGATAGAGGGCATCGTCCCTCCGCTGGTAATCAAACGATCCCCTGGACTCTTCTTCATAGGAAGGGGAGCGGGGACTTCGGCGTCGATAGTCCTGGGATCGACGAGGACTATAGTGGTGCGGCTGGCGACTGGGAGCCGGGAGAGGACTTCTGGATCGGTGGCGAGGACTCGGTACCCGTGGGGGTGTTGGAGCCCTCTGGGCATTGTGGTTGTTGGGGCGAAGGTTGAGGGCCTGCAGAACAGTCTCCTGGAACTGTAGGAACTTGGCACGAGTGATCGGTGCCTCATTGTCCCTTGGATGATGTCGGTCAGCAGGGGAGTGCGGCCTCCTCCTACGACGCTCGGAAGATTCCCCCCGGCCCCTTCGGTCCGGAGACCTCCTACCGTCTCGGCGATGATGAGATCGCTCACCATGATGCTGACGGGAGGCTCCCTCTCAGGCCCGTCTCTCATCTAGGTGGTTGCGAAGGTCCTCCTCCTTTTGGCGATTCAGAACGGTGTTGCGGAGGTCGGAGGCTCGGGGGTGATAGGAAGCCATGGAGTCCGATGAGGCATTGTGAATTGAGACGTGGTCTGGATGGAGTGGTTGCTTCTGCCTCCGCTGGTTCCGACCAACAGGACCATTTGGGGGTTGTTGGTTCGGAAGAGGAGGCTGGCCCTGTTGGGCCGGGGGAGGAAGATGTTCGGGCTGTGGAGCAGGATGGACAGGGACTTCCTCTGGCTGATCGGCGGGATTGGGTCCGCGGTTGGACCACCTAGACCTGACCTTCTTGGGAGGCATGGTTGGAGAAGGGCTAGTTGACGAGGAAGAGGCGGAGGCTATTCGTGTGGTTTTTCCCACAGACGGCGCCAATCTGTTACCGCTGATTCTGGTGTGGGGGTAAACAGATGTGATTCGTGAGTTCGCGGAAAACCTGAATAGCGGATCCAAGTCTTCTGATTCCTGCCGCTACCTGCAAGGAAGTGCGATACACCGGGGTTGATTCCGGCGACGCACCCTCCGACGCTCTTGTCAGTAACCAGTGGTGATTAAGAAAGAGCTTAAGGTGGAAAAAGAGTGATTACCTGGTCACAGTGGTAGGGGGAGGTATTTATAGTCGCCATGGGAGTGATTAGGGACCTGATTTCCTGTGTAACTGTCAGGAGTAAAATCCTCACAATCTGTTTAGGAAACTGACCCCTGATCCCCGGTGAGAGCAAATCAGGCCCGTTGATTTGGTCAAATCAGTGACCCTGATTTCCTCTTGCTGATCTGAGTTTGTCTCGGATCGGGACCCGTACCCAGTTGGAGTGAATTCGTTCGCAGGTTATTGGATCTGTGAGAAGGAGATCCAGTACCCGTTTCGGACCCGTTTGTATGTGAAATTACCTTTCTACCCCTGAGCTTCAAGATTCGTGCCCAATCTGGACGGTTCCGATTTAACCCCATTTTTAGCCATATCAACATGTTATATTGAAAATAGCAAATATCTCTTCAACAGTTAAATTTCATCATTTTTCATCCTTAAAGTTCTATGAAGTTAGATTTTAATCCCTCATTTATAATTATTTTTTAACATATACTAATAGAAACAAGGACTTTTATTTACAACTAATTATTGTCATACTATTCAAACATGAACTAAATAATAGTTGTTTTACTGTTTACAGGGTTTTTCGTGTGTTGTATCGTTCAGAAAACATGTCGTAGGCACGTGCCCACGGGCAAATCTGGTTATTATACAAATAGGCCTACGCCTTTCTCCTTTCTCCTAAATAAAGCAGGAAAAAAAATCATCTTCTCATTCAATTTCAAAAACTGTTCATCTTCCTCCTCTTCTCATTCTACGTTCAATCAAACTCACCCCTCTTTCTCTGGCTTCCTCACCCTCCTAGCTCTGCTCTCCCCTCTTCATCGATCCAAAATGACCAATCGAATCAAAAGATTCCAAATCCCTTGCCATTGATTCTGGAATCCATCGAAGTAGATTCCGATTTCGGAGTCGACTGAGGATGAGAAGCTTCCTAAGGAGGCGAAGAAGCTGCCATGAAACGAGCAGCTGCTCCACAAGAGCTAGAAGGTTCGAAACGATGCCAACATCGATCTTGCCGCCCTCTGTGATTCTATCAAACATCCAAAGGATCAGAGGCTCAGATACTTCGGTAATGATCCTGATCCGTTTGATTTGAACCTTGATTGGCTCAATCTGCGATTTTTGTGTGTTTGATTTGATGTTTTTTAATGATTTTCTGGCCGGTGTTTTGAAAAATGGTGGCGGATTCGAATGCACCGGTGCAGGAGAAGGCGTTGGATGCGTTGATTTCGTTCTTGAAGGCAGCATATACGGATGCTAGAAGGAAAGGTGGAGGCGTGTGATGCAATCGTTACAAAAACTGACGGGAAGGTCGAAGACGGTTGAGAAAGCGCATGCGGCTTTTATGCTTTGGGTGTAGTTGGAGGCGACCAATGTTTTCTTCGTAAGAAGCAAAGCTATACGTTTTCCTGATAAGAAGCGAAGCATGTGTTGGGTTTATGTCTTGCATACGATATTGGATAAGAAGACGACAAGACGATGGAGGGACAAAGACGACTGGAGATGGAGTGGAGGTGAGAAGAAACAGTCGACAGCAACAGTGGGAATTGCGGTCGACCGCATCCTATGTGCGGTTGACCGACCCTTGTATGCAGTCTTCCAGAGAATAGGAAAGTCGACTGACTTGTTGGTGCGGTCGACCGTTCACGACACTGATGAGTATCGGGCTTGAGTCTAGCTGATTCGTGAAAAGCCCAACTTGCTCTTCAAGTTAGATTGTGTGGCTCTTATCATAGGGTTATCTCTTATGTACTATCCAATGGCTATTGTAACAATATGTCAACTTAGGTTTGTCTCTAGATCCATATATATAATTTTAACGGCTCATAGATCCATATGATTCTATTGAGTGCCAAATAGAAAAAGAGAGTACTCCATCTGAGGGTGAGAAAGTTTCTCCATTGTAAGCAGCATCATGTTCCAAATAGGCTTGAGAGGGGGTCGTGGTGAGAATTATAATATTCTTGTTTCTTCTCTAGTTGAAATAATATCTCGGTTCTTTATCCCCCAGATTAAGGCAAAAGTCCCAACCGGGATAATTCTTGTGTGCTTTGTGTGATTGGTGTGATCTAGTTTTGCTTGTGGTTTGTGTTGATTGTGTCAAAGACTCAACAAGATTCTCAAATTCCTAACAAGTGGTATCAGAGCAACCAGGTTCGTGGGTTTGTTCGAGTTCCTTGGAGATGGCAGATCAAAAGATGAAGATCAAGTAGTTTGACGGTAAAATCAACTTCAATCTATGGAAGGTGGACATGTATGTTGTTTTAGTTTAGAAGGACTTGCACCTTGCCTTAGAAGAGAAGAAATCAACCGACATAAAGCAGGAGAAGTGAGATGAGATTTGTTTGAAGGTCTTGAGTTTAATCCGGTTACAATTGACGGACAAAGTCAAGTGTAATATTCTTAAGGAGAAAACTGCGGCGAGTCTATGGGCGAGACTGAAATCTGACTACACGGAATCGTCATTGCTAGATCGAATGTATTAGAAGAGGAAGCTGTTTAGGTTCTCAATGAAGGAAGGTACCCATCTTCAAGATCATATTGTGGAGTTTAATAAGGTAATATATGCGATTAATGCTGATAATCTTTGCGAATAGGATAAAGCTTTCAACTCGATTTATTTACTGGCAACTTCTTATGATCACTTGATAACTACCATGCACCATGAAAAATCAGCCAAGGAGACACTTACTGTAGCCGGGGTGATTAAGGGTCTGAAGGAAGATGAACTAAGAAAGGAGACTCATAAAGGATGGTTTATTTTTTTAGGGTGTTTTGCCGTGGATGGTGATACTTCAATTGGAAGGGATGCAACACAAAAGGATAAGATTCGTTGCCATTACTATAGAGGAGTTGGGCATTACAAGAGAGACTGTCGCAAGTGGTTGAGTCAAAATAGTGCTACTAAAGAAGGCGAACAAGCTCATATAGTCAGTGCAACTGAGTCATGTAATAATGACGATTACTGTCTTCTTGTTGCAAGTTCTTCAGATGTAGATTCAAGTTGGTATCTTGATTCGAGAAGTTCTTCTCATATTTTCTCCGAGAGAGAGATGTTTTCTACTTACAAGTTGTCAACAGGCCGTAGTGTGAGAACGGGAAATGGTGAGATTTGTGAAATAGTGGGTGAGGGAATAGTTGAATTGGAGACGCCATATGGTAAATGGTTCACACTAGAGGAGGTCATGCATATTCCTTCGATACAACAGAATCTCATATCTTTGGGTACTCTTGATGCTCGTGGCTGCAGGTACATAGCTCGAGGTGGAGTTTTGACAGCTTGAGATAGTCGTCTAAGGTAATGAAGGGTAAGAGGAAAATTGGGCAGGGTCAACACAACCTCTACCAGCTTTGTGGGAGCAGGAAAACTCGGTCGGGTGTATGGAAGCCCATTGTTCATAAAGCATCATCTAGTAAGACGTCACTAGAATTACCGACACGAGACTGCAACCTTCAAATACCATTGGAAGGTGGAGAGAGCCTTGATGTAGGTGAAGTTCGTGTAAAGGGTGACACTTCCATGATTACATTTACGGGGTGTGCCCTTGAGGGGGGCATATAGTTGGAGGAAAACACGTTGAGGTTTGTTCAACTAACAGAAGAAGCCATAGAAACATGTTGTTTACAAAGCGGAGAAGAAAGGTATGGAAGAGTTTTAAATTACACAGGTATGGATTCATGCGTATGCAATCCAAGGTGGAGATTGTTGGGTTTGTCTTGCATACGATGTTGGATAAGAAGTTGATAAGACAATAGAGGGACAAAGACGATTGGAGATGGAGTGGAGGTGAGAAGAAATAGTTGGCAGCAACAGTCGGAGTTGTGGTCGACCGCAACCTATGTGCGGTTGCGATCGACCGACCCTTGTACGTAGTCTTCTAAAGAAGAGGCCATTCGATCAACTTGTTGGTGCGGTCGACCGTTCGCGGTGCTGATGGGTTTCAGGCTTGAGTCTGGCTGATTCGTGAAAAGCCCAACTTGCTCTTCAAGTTAGATGTTGGGACTCTTATCATAGAGTTATCTCTTATGTATTATCCAATGGCTATTCTAACAAGATATCAACTTAGGGTTTGTTTCTAGATCTATATATATAATTGTAACGGCTCATAGATTCATATGATTCTACTGAGTGCCGAATAGAAGAAGAGAGTACTTTATCTGAGGGTGAGAGAGTTTCTCTATTGTAAGTAGCATCAAGTTCCAATTAGACTTGAGAGAGGATCGTGGTTAGAATTGTAATATTTTTGTATCTTCTCTAGTTGAAATAATATATTGGTTCTTCTTCCCCCAGATTAAGACGAAAGCCCCAACCAGGACAATTCTTGTGTGATTGGTGTGATCTAGTCTTGCTTGGTGGTTTGTGTTGATTGTGTCAAAGACTCAACAAGATCCTCAAATTCCTAACAACATGCTTTGAATTGTAGTGGATACATTAATAAGTTTTGATTTTTTTTAAGTGTTTCAGATATATGTACTTGGGGTTGGAGCTGGGCTTCCAGGATCGAAGAATTTGTGTTCAATTTTTATGTAGTTTTTGTCCCTTCTTATAGTTTTTTATTAGGTGAATACAATGTAAGAGGTTTATTTAGTTCTTCTTTTAATTATAAATTTCTTTTACTAACTATGTGCAGGTTGTAGTCTTCATTAACTTGGGAGTAGGAAGATGTTTATATGTGTGTATGCAGAAGGTGCCATGTTCATCTACTATACTTAAGCTTTGGTATATTTTTCAACTACTTAATGTCGAGTGTTGGGTTATTTTTCAACTTTATACCTATTGATAATTTTGATTCTGACACCTTTATATTGCATGCATAGTGGTTTATTTTCATTTGCAATTCTTCTTTATATGGGGGGGGGGGGGGGGGGGGGGGGGGGAGGGGGGAGGGGGGGTTACCTTTACTCTTCAATTGATTTTGATAATTTAGAAAGGGAATGAAAGAGTTACGGCCCCTCAAATTTTCTTTTCTAGTAAACTTAGAACTCCTTTCACATTATCTCTTTAATAGGTATAAGTTTTTTTTCATCCACAATTCTGCTATAAGATGTAATTAAGTTATTTATTGCAGGTGTGATGCGTTGTGCGGATAATTTAGATTGCATTTTAAAGCAAACACAGTTCATAAAATTGTTTTTATATGCATCATCTTTACTATAATCTGTGCTAATATTCAGGGTTGCCTCCTAGTGGAGGCTGGGGAGGCAGCAGCCTCGGGCCGCCAAATTTTGCACATTATTAGGGGCCCCAAAATTTTTTCCCCTTGTATTACTTATTTTGCGCCCCCAAATTTAATTTTTTGGGCGTTTGTTTTTTAAATTAGTACTTGGACAGACTTATTTTAGTTAGGCTTGGGTTTGTATAGAGAATTTTTTTCAAATTCCTAAATTTCCATCTATCTCTTCATTTATATCGATGTTTAAAAATTGTAGGAATTTTTTTTTTAAAAAAATTACCATTTTTTTTAAAACAAATTATGTGTGGGCCCCCCATTTCGGGAGTTTGCCACAGGCCCCTGTAAACTCATGGTCGGCCCTGCTAATAATGCATAACTTTAGTTTATGATGTATAATCTATTTATTGAATGTTAATGATGTTCTTATATACTTTTTAACATAAATTTGTGACATCTTTTGATAAAGTATCTGCAATTTGCACAGGGTATCTTCTAGTATTTCATTAACAAAACACCTAACATAACCAAATATTCAGATCTAAAACACGTGCACTAAATGTACTCTTCGAGGAACCGTCGTCGTCGAGATTGTGATTGTCTCAAAAATCTCGAACTCGTCGGCGATGCGATCGTCGATTTATTGTTGACATTTAGGTTTGAGATTGGGGTTGATCGAGGGAGTGAAAGGATCTGATTTGAAAGGGGCGGGTTTTAGTTGGAGATTGCTGAGCTTGCGCTGGATGTAGGCCCATTGTGTGTACGCACATCGATGTCTTGTACACAAAATGGTAACCCACCATGATTTCAAGATTGAGAAGGTTAATTGCGGTTGAAAACGATAAGTTGAGTTCGAAGTGCAGGTTTTAGAGAACGGAAAGGCAGGAGGGAAAGAATCCTATGGAGCGTGTGTATAGAATTTGGGGAAGAGACAAGGGTTGAGAGTGCTTTGGGATGCGTGACTCTCTCATCCAAGGTCTTTGTCGTATATGATAAGTCAAGTTTAAAAAAGGTTGTCTTTGCCTACATAACAGGGACTAGCACTGGGTTTGGCAACTCTGGCGAGCAGGAGCATTGGCGGCAGCCAGTTCAAGCATTGTGGGGGTTGGGCCTAAGAGGGGGTCCATCCCCACTGCTAGTGCCTTCATTGAAACACTTTGCCTTCATGGTCGCCGAGGAGGGAGAGGAGCAGCAACGTTGGGTTGAATCAAAGAGGCTTTTTGAATTTCGAAATTTGAAACGGTTTATACGCCAAAATCCTGCCTGAGTCACTTCAAGTGGGTGTGAGTGTGTCATGGGTGCAACACTGTGGTCTGAGGGAAAGTATGGAGAAGATATAGAAGACGAAGGTGCTTCCTGACTGCTATCCTCAGATGGGACAGGCAGTGCGGTTAAGCGGGCGACATCTGATGCAGCAGGGCTGCTGGGGTTGGGTCCGACGACGGGGTCCCCCCACCGCCAACGCCTTCGATGTTTCTTACAATGCCTTTGTGAGAGAGACATTTCCACTGTGAGTGGGTGATTCGAATTTCAAAACGGTTGGGCACCAAAAATTCTGCTTGATTCACTTTAGGTGGGTGTGTGCGTACCACATAAGCGGCGCACGAAGCTAAAATGACGTACAAACATCTCTATTGGGTCAAGCATTGTGACTGGGCCAAGAAAGGGTCCAGTACAATAATATAGAAAATTTCTTTGGGCTTGGATGTGGTCCAGTACGATTTTGAGGTTATTTTTTGGGCTTAAGAAGGGGTCCAAATTGTCCTCTCCTCTAGCGTGATGTCTCAGAAATCACTTGAAGAACGAGTATGGTATCATGGAGTCTTCTCCTCTAGTGTGATGTATCTTTCGGGTCAATGATCCACCCTCCAAGGTTTTGCTGAAATGACCGCTTGTTGTCTGTATTAGTCATCTTGCTTTATGTTTTGTCTATTGTCCCACCCTCCCATGTATAGTTGGAGGTTCTATATTTTATTTTCTGTCTTATATGTTGTATATTTAGCTCAATACTTTGGGTTTGTTTTATTAATTCCTTATTAATGAAACAGAGTGACTATATTTCACACTTTCTTTAAAAAAAACAAGATCCATTGAAACCTTTTTGCAGATTAAAAATAATAATAATAAATAAATAACATATAAATTTCTAACAAATGTTGGAATATTATATTAACGTTCTCATAAATGTATATTTTCATATTTACTGCCGTACCAACCAACTCAAGATTTAAACGTCTTACCAACTCAGCCACATATAAATTATCATTTTTGTACCATTTCCTATGTCATGAACGCATGAATTGGCTTACCGGCTTAGTAACATTTCCTATGTCATGAACGCATGTTTGTATCTTCATCATGGATGTAACAAAAAAAAAACATGCATTTTTGGATAACATTAAACATAACCCAGCTTTCCAACGTGATGGACTTGATGCAAGTTAATACGCATGAATTGGCTTACAGGCTTACCTCTCCTCCTTCACCCTCAGTAGCCCCTCTCTCTTCCTCCACTTCCGGTAACCCTCCCCTCCCGTTTTCCCCTCCTCCCGACCCCCCCACCACCTCCCTCCGTCGACCACCGTCCTCCCTTTCTCCTGCCTGGCCAAAACCCTTCCCTTCCTCTCTTCTCTCCCTTCCGGTCCGAAATCAACAGTTGGGGGGGGGGGGGGGGGGGGGGGGGGGAGGGGGGCTCCTCCTCCAATATTGCTTTCCTAATATCCAAATTCCCTTTTCCCTAATATCCAAATTACAACCAACTTACAATTAGCAAGAAAATGTACCTTAGTTGGTGGGGCAACGGTAGTCCGGCAATTTTATAGTTTGGGCTCTACTTTGTCCTATTCAGGTCAAAGTGGGGGGCACCTAAGGTCTCTCTCATTCCAGGGGGCTTGGAGGGGGTGGTGGCGTTTGTTGAGCAGTCAGGAAAGAGGACAGCCTTCGTTGCGAAGTGTCAGTGAGAGTCAACGAGGGTCAAGCGAGGGGATAAGAACTAGGACTCAATCTGTACAGAGAGTTGTCAGATTGGTGGAGTGCCTGCGGTCTCTCGTATGGTGCTTGAAGTTGACATATGAGTCACTGATGGGGGCGATAGAGGTGTCCGTGCAAGCGAAAGAGCGGATAAGCGGTGTACAAGCGAGGGACTGGGAGAGAGAATGAGCTCAAATTGGAATGAGAAATTGACTTGGACGAGGTCGACCGATCAGTAGGATTAGAATTCGTTGTATTTTTATTTTTTGGTTGGGGTGTATGAGTTCCAGGACCCAACATGTTGGGATCTGAACTTCATAATCCTTATTTTTGGTTGTATGTTTTGCTAAAGTCTTTTTAATGAAATGCGAGGGTATCAACCCACCGTTTAACGATCAAAAAAACATTTTTTGTTCGATTTGGTCCACATTCGGCCCACACACAAAAACAACTCAGGGCTCCACCTAACATCTATTTAATATTTTTTCATAAATTCAAAATGTCAGCTGTTGCGGTTGATGTGCCCGTCTAAATCAAAGAAGAAGAAAAAAATACACAAGAATAAATATGAACAATCAAAGAAAATTTTAACAGTAAGTGTTAGTGTGGTGTACGAGTAAGGCTTTCACTAGTGGTCTACTAGTAAGGCTTTCGCTGGTGAGTAAAAGGTCGGGATTTCAAATCTCGCTTGTATAAAAAAATCTCCAATTAATATATATGTGTATGGCGTAAGTGTCAGCGTGTTGCTACAAATGACTATATGACTGTGTAGAGTGAGATTGTGTGTCTAAATTAGTTCAAGGATTAGGCTTCAGCACGAGATGGCAGAGGTGGACGAATAAGTGTGTAAGGGGTGAGATGTGGACCATGAGACTTAATGGAGTAAATGGGAGGTACTTAGCATGCAGAAGGGGGTTGGGACAAGAAGATCATTTATTGCCCCTACTATTTACACTTGTAGCAGATGTGTAAAGTGAAATGGTATTGAGATGTAGGAAGTTGGGGTTGATTTCAGGACTAGGCCTCTAACATCAAGGCTAGACTAGGCCTCCGACATCAAGATGTGCCTATACTTCAGTATGCGAATGACACGATATTTTTTGGTATGAATTCATTGTCAGGGGCATTTAACCTGAGATAACCTGAGATGGTGCTTACATTTTTTTAAAGCATGGTCCGATTTGAGGGTAAACTTGTCCAAGAGATACATCATATCATTAGGAGATGGGAGTGCAATGGATGTACAGATGCTTTCACCTAACCTTGGTTATCAAGTTAATTCATTTCTTATAAAGTAATTGGAAAATGAAACTGAGACTAGGCAAACTCATTAGACAAGACTGGCCCCTAATCAGTAAAACCTGCAAGGTGGAAAGGAAATTTCTTGTCTTTAGGTGGTAGGATAACACTGATCAATTCTGTGTTATCTTGCATTCCTACCTATCTTATGTCCTTTTATGAGTTACTATATTGGGTTATTAAGCGTGTTGATAAACTTCGTAGAGATTTTCTATGGAGAGAACGAGTTGACTCGAGAGGTTTGAATCTTATAAGTTGGGAGAGAGTATGGAGGACTAGGAATTAAAAATATGAAGGTTATGAATCACGCACTTTTGGGCAAATGGTGATGAATATTCATATGAGGCTGAATGCCCAATGGGCTCAACCATTTAAGAAATATTGAAAAAGAAAGAAAGTGAGGTTGGCAGGCTATCTCGATCAGCAAAAAACTCAAATCTTTGGCGAGGGATAGCAAAACTGGGTTTGGTGTTTCATGCAAACACATTGTCTGTTTTCGATAATGGTGGCGAGATTGGATTTTGGCTAGAAAATTGGTGTGGGACAAATTCCCTTGCGTCACTCTATCCAGATTCCTTTGATAAGTATGTGAACCAAGATATTGTGCTGTTAATCTCTTTGTGTTGTCCTTCATTTCTACTGTTGCTATTGCTGTCTGTGGCGTGTTTCTGCAGTTTGAGGCACTGTTATTCTCTCCTCTTCATCGCCTTTGGAGTTTCACCCTTTGTTGTGCAGGTTGCGCACCGGATGCAGTTTTCTTCCTCCTCCTTCCTGCTACGGTGGTTGCAGTGCTGTCCTTCGTAGGGCTTTTGTTGCTCTTGCTGCCTTGTTCAAAGGCTACGTTGGCTTGCCGTCCGATTTGTGTTTGTGCTTCCATCTTCTTGCTTGTATATATTATTGTTGTTTTGTTCTTTCTGTTTTACATCTTGTAAACCGTTTGTTTTTGAGATTGTACAGTTCTTGATCCTCTTTATTATATGCTATTTTTTTGCTGGAGTTGTTTGACTCTATCCATTTATCAAAAGAAAAAGTATGTGAACCAAGATGTCTTGGTCAGGGAGGTATGGAGAAGAGGAGAATGGCGACCAAGTTTTTTAAGTGAGTGAGATAATGATAATAGACAAAGCTTTGAGACTCTATGTTGGCTTTGTTAGATGAGATACAAAGGCCGAACCCGATGGCACATATGTGAGAGCTTAGAAATGGGAGAGGTCAGGTGAGTTTTCAGTCAAATCCATGTATAAATTACTCAATGCGGCTGGACTTAAATCACAGGTTTGCAATTTGGTGTGGAAGAGCTTTGCACCTTGTAAGGTGAAAGCATTTCTTACACTTTAACACAACAACTATATACTAAAGAAAGTTAATTTTAGGGGGAAGGAATATACCGGTAAATCATATGTGCCATAGATGTGGGATAGCATCAGAGGATGCAACACCCCTCTTTTTTGGATGTGAAAGAGTCAGGGCTATATGGTTTGTTACTTTGTTATTTGTGCGGGTTACAATATATGTGCAACACCTTCATCTATGGATGAGCTGTGGGGCGAGTGGAGAGAGTCTAAAGTGAGACAAAATACGAGGAATAGTTGGGATTTATCAATTGCAGCGACTTTATGGAACATTTGGCTTGATCTTAATTCACTGTGTTTTAATAACTGCAATATTAATGTTCACTGTGTTGACTGTGTGTTTGACATGATAAATATAGCTCATATTCAAGATAAATTAAGCGAGAATCATCTCAGGTGGTTTGGACATGTTACACGTAGACTTTAGTAGTGCTCCCATTAGAAAGAGTGATCTAATAAGTATTGAGGGTAGATTTAGGAGTAGGGGAAGACCTAAACTTATTCAGGTGAAAACGGTGAAAAAATATATAATAGCTTGTGGTCATACAAAGATTTTACGTTCAACTGAGCATAATAGAAAACCATGGTTCATGAAGCCGATCCCAACTAGTTAAGAAAACGGCTTAGTTGATGTTGTGTTAAAGTGTTGTTGATAATTTTTCGACGATAGTTGCATGAGCAGGAAGAACGTCATCAAAAAAGAAACTGAAATTTAATGTGGAGCAAGCAAATGCTAATCTGGGGGATGGAGACTCTACTGTCAACTAGCAGAGTCTCGAGGAGACTTGATGAGCTGCTGGAAGTGAGATAACATCATTTGATCTTAATATAATGGCTTGTAAGACACCTCACTTTTGTTGCTACTAATTTGTAATCTTTAGACACCTTGGCTGGATGTGGCTGGATGTTTGTCTGCACCAATTTACAAATAATTATACACTTGTTTTTTGGTTCGGTGTACTATACTTGTTTTTGGGCTTCTACCATCTTTATACTGGAGCTCTTTGTCTATTATTTTTTTCTGTTATATCCTTAACAGCGAGTTGGTTATACCTACAATCCAAATGGAAACCGAGTGTTTCCTGATTCAAAAATGCCGAATCTCATCTCAATCATTATTTGTCAGGACTTTTGGTAGTAAGCTCATTGGCTTGGACATGACATTTAGTTCATGTCGCTATTCCTAGATCTAAGGGAGAGTACGTCAGATGGAATAATTTCTTAAACGTATTATCGTATCCATTGTATCTTGAGTAGATTTGACTAAACCATACCCATATTTTGCCAATTTGCAGATAACTATACATACATCTTTTTATTTTGCGGTTCAGTGTACTATATACATAAATGCAGTTTACTATTTCAGAGCTAACGGGCCAAATTTTGATTAGTTTGATTGTTATATATCTGCTTTGACCGGTCAAAACATCCTCTCTCTCTCTCCCTTACAACTTAATTTTTTTTTATTTTTTAATAATTAAAATATACTTACTCAAAACAACTCTTCACTTTCTCTCTATCTTATTTTTGAATTTTTTTAATACAGGAATGAGTAATAAATACATTTAATTATGGAAAATAACATAATTAAACAGTATTATCAGAATATCAGCCATTTGATATATTAGGAAAAATCTCTTAAAAAAACCAAAAATTATCAAGTGATATCTGAAATTAAAAGAGTACACTCATATGCACGAAAAAACAAAAAGGAAGGAAATGAAAGGAAGGTATATCTATCTGCAAATGCAAATTGGTGAAACATGGGTAAATTTACCCATGCATCTTTCCTCGTTTCTCTACATCTTTTTTTGTTGGGCTTTGGGCCGTGGCCCAAGTATCTTTTATTGTTCATTAATCTCTTAAGAATAGACGGAAATGGCCTGGTTGGGTCATTAATTACTCCACACACAAAAAACACGTCCAGATACAGTCCTAACCTTTTAACTAGCATTGGTATAAATATCCGAAACCCGGATCCTACTCGGACCCGACCCAGATCCGATATTGGACCGGAACCGACCCAGCCTATCTAGGTCCGGGTCCGGATCCTAAAATAGGACTCGTTGTACTTTCGAGTCCGGGTCTGGATCCGCTCAAAAGAGACCCGACTCGGACCCGGACCCGGACCCGAACCCGAACCTGGACCCTTTAAAAAAAAACCAAAAAATCAACATAAAAATAAATATTCTATCCTCATCCCTCCCCTCATTCCTCCTCAATTCTAAATCTTCCTCTTCCAAACTCAAAACTCATTCGTTTTTCTTCTCTCCTCTATTCTAAATTCTCCACTCACCGTTTCCGCTCGCCGCTCATACTTCCGCTCCTACCTGAACGGGTAGAAATATTTTAATAGGACCCACCGGAACCGGACCGGATCCAGGTAGTGAAGGACCCGACCCGAGCTGACCCGATACTAATGCTACTTTTGACCCTCCTCCTAAATGTACTCTATTGACCATAACAAGTCACTGAAGTTAGTAATCACAGACTCCCGAGAGCACGTCCAGATACACTCCTAATCTTTAACCCTCCCCCTAAACTGTACTATATTCACTATAACAACTATCTATATCAAGTAATCACAGATTGAAGATAAAGAGAAAGATATAGAAGCGGAAAAGAAATGGGTCTAGAATTTGAGCTAGCATTTAGCCAAGACGCCGAGCACCGGCCCAAACCCACCATCTCGGAGGCCGAGAGCATCCCGCTCATCGACCTCTCCCCACTCCTCACAACCCCTATCCCTGACGATGCTAACCAGATCCCAGAGGCCATGACAGGCCTAATTGCTGACATAGAGGCAGCATGCAGATAATGGGGATTCTTCCAAGTGATCAACCATGGAGTTTCGATCGAACTTCTTGAACGAGTTCAGTTGGGAGCTAAGAAGTTCTATGATCTTTCGATACAGGAGAAAAGGAAGGTGGCAAGAGATGCAGACAATCCGATGGGATATTATGACTAGGGCTGCAATTGAGTCGAGCCGAGCCGAGCCGAGCCGAATACCTTCAGGCTCGAGCTTGGCTCGTTTACGAAACGAGCTTAGTTTTGAGCTCGAGCTCGGTTCGAGCCGAGCTTTGACCGAGCTTTGACTGTATTTGAGCTTAATAGCTCGCAAACTTAGCCTTAAAAAAAAAACCAGGCTTGAGCTCGGCTCGGTTACGAAACGAGCTCAGTTTTGAGCTCGAACTCGGTTCGAGCCGAGCTTTGACCGAGCTCGAGCCGAATAGCTCGATTCGTTTGCAGCCCCAATTATGACACTGAGCATACAAAGTGTTGAAAACAGATTTTTGGGGAAATAAATTTTATTCTTATTCTTATTTATCTACTATATACATCTATATATAAGAGTTACATTCTTGGAGAAGAAAAAAGGAGATTGAGAGAAGATTGGGGAGATGGGAGATTTGGGGAATCTGTTTTCTATATATTAGGAAACAGAATATACAATTACTATATTTCAACACTCCCCCTCAAGTTGGTACATATATATTGAACATGCCCAACTTGTCAACAAATTTCAAAAAGAACTGATTCGAAACTGTCTTGGTTAGGATATATGTGAGCTGATCTTCTTACTTCACTTTCGATATCTCAATGACTTTCTCATCTATTTTTTCTTTGATGAAGAATCTGTCCACCTCTACATATTTCATTATATCATGCTGAACTGGGTTAGCAGCAATATCACACGCTGCTTGACTATCACAATATACTTTCATATGTTCATTCGGACCATAGCCTAAGTCCTGCAACAAGAGTTTCAGCCACAAAGCTTCTGCTATACTTAAAGCTACTCCGCGATACTCAGCCTCCGAACTAAAGCACGCAACAACATTTTACTTCTTGCTCCTCTAAGTAACTAAATTTTCTCCAACAAAAGTGATTATCCTGAAGTGGAGCGCCTATCAATTATAGATCCTGCCCAATCAGCATCAGTATATGCTTCAACCTTCAAGTGACCATGTTTCGCAAATAAGACCCCTTTTCTTGGATCAGACTTAATATATCTCACAATTCTCATCACCGTATCCATGTGTTATTCTCGAGGCGCATGCATAAACTGACTTATAACACTTAAAGCATATGAAAAATCTAGCCATATATGTGCAAGATACATCAGCCGTCCAACCAATCTCTGATATCTTTTCTGATCGCAAGGTACATGATCAGCTTCGTTGCACAGTTTTAGTCCTTCTTCTAACGGTGTACTAATCGGCTGACAATAGGACATTCCAGTTTTCTTTAATAAATCAAGAGCATACTTTCTTTGAGACAATATCCCCTTTCTTGAGCGAGAAACTTCAATACCAAGGAAGTATCTCAAAGAGCCAAGATCTTTCATTTCGAACTCTTGTGACAAGTAGTTCTTTAATGCCTTCCTCTCCTCAGGATTATCACCAGTTATTATCATATCATTCACATACATAATGAGAGCAATAATTTCACCCTCTTTCCTTTTTAGGAACAAAGTATGATCTGAATTACTCTGATAGTATCCGAATGTCCTAATTGATTTTGTAAATCTCCCAAACCAAGCTCTTGGTGACTGCTTAAGTCCATACAATGTCTTCTTCAAACAACATACTTATTGCTGTGTTGGACTGGTCTGTTCGACCCTGGTGGAAGATCCATATAAACCTCTTCTTTCAATTCCCCAAGCAAAAATGCATTCTTCACATCAAATTGCTCCAACGGTCAGTCAAGATTTACAGCAGGTGATAGTAGGACCCGAATAGTATTGAATTTTGCCACACGTACAAATGTATCTTCATAATCAATTCCATACGTTTGAGTGTATCCTTTGGTAAGCAGCCTTACTTTGTATCGCTCTATTGAACCATCGGACTTATACTTCACCGTATAAATCCATCTGCATCCTACTACTGGCTTCTTCCCTGCTGGCAGCTCGACTATCTCCCAAGTCTCATTCTTTTTCAAGGACTTCATCTCCTCATCCATAGTTGCTTTCCACCTTGGATCAGTAAGGGCTTCCTGCACACTGTTAGGAATAGATACAGTAGATAATTGATTTACAAATGACTTATTTGATTTCGACAAGCGGTGAGTAGATACATAATTACTCATGGGATGTTTGACGTTACTAGTGAGATCAGGTTCATAAGTGGGTTTTGGAATACCTCTATCAGTACGGTACGGGAGTTCTTTTCTAGGAGCTTCGAACAACGATGACGATTGGTTTTGGAGTTCTGACGGTTCACTTTCACTGAAAATCGGTACTGGTTGTAATTCTTCAAGAGGGGCTTCTTCCCTTGGTTGCACTTCTTCATGAGGGTCTTCCTTTCTTGTTAGGTCTTCATTCAAGTGTTCGTCATTGTTTGTATCCAGTTGTTTATTCTGATTGGTAATTACTTTATCATACCTAAGAGTCTGAACTTCACTAACCCCTTCATCATACCCAAAAGTCTGAACTTTACTAACCCTTTCATCATACCCAAGAGTCTGAACTTCACTTCGGTACTCCCCCTGAAGTTTAGTCGTAGAAGAAGAAAAATACATCTCATCTTCATGGAACACAACATCCATAGTCACAAACATCCTTTGAGTTGGTAGGTGATAGCACCGATACCCTTTCTTATCCTACGCATATCCCACGAAAACACAGTGGAAAGCTCGAGGAGTTAACTTATAGCATTCATGTTGATAAAGATGAACAAATGCAACACACCCAAATACACGAGGTGGCAAGTTGACGACTTTTGGTGCATTCACAGCTTCAGTTAATGCTTGAAATGGTGTGAGAAAGTTTAGGATACTAGAGAAAACTCGGTTGATTAAGTATGCAGCAGAAGCAAGGGCTTCCCCTAATAAATGAGTGACATATTTCTATGGATAAGAGAAGCACGGACCACCTCGAGCAAGTGTCTATTCTTCCTTTCTGCAACCCCATTCTGTTGAGATGTATATGAGCATGTAGTCTGGTGAACAATGCCGTGTTCCACCAAATATTGTTGCATATTCAAACTTAGGTACTCTCCGCCATTATCACTCCTAAGAACTTGAATCTGTGATTTATACTGAACCATAACATGCTTGTGAAATTTTTGAAACAAGCCACTAACTTTACTTTTCGACTTCATCAAACAAATTCAGGTCATACGAGTACAGTCATCAATAAATGTCACAAACCATTCGGCTCCTCCAAATGTAGTGATTTTGGATGGACCCCAAACATCAGAATGGATAATCATAAATGGAAGAGAGCTTCTACTTGGACTTGGAGGAAAAGATACGCGGTGACTTTTTGCGAGTTCACACACATCACACCGAAAGGAAGAAATATCCAACTTAAAAAATAAACTTGGAAATAATTTCTTCAAATAACCAAAAGAAGCATGCCCTAGACGTCGATGCTATAGCCAAATATCTGATTTCTTCTTCTCATCTTCGGATTCTTCCACACATGGAGCTTGAGTCAACTAGCTTGAACTTTCATATTCTAAATCCAGGTAATAGAGCTTCCCGTGTCTAACCCTATAACCAATCGTTTTGCGAGTCCGAATATCCTTAAACACACAATGTGAAGGCCAAAAGACTACAATACAATATAAGGCAGTGGTTATTTGAGCAACATATAATAGGTTAAAATTCAAGGATGGCACAACTAGGGCAGTATCTAAGGTTAAGTTATTTGTGAGAGGTATGTTACCCTCGCCAGTAACAGTGGCAGGATCACCACTGGCAGTGGACACAGTTGATTTGGTGGAAGGTTGAAAATTTTGAACTTGTCTAGAATCAAAAGTCATATGGTCGGTAGCACCCGAATCAATTATCCATGCATTATTAATAACAGAGCCAGAAATATTAAAAACCTTACCATCATTACCTGCAGCAGCACGATCAGCAACTCCAACTACGACAGTGGGTTGATTGCAAGTCTTCTCCCAAATATCTCTGCTATGATCCCAGATCTCCAGATAGCCAATAATCTTATAACAACGAGCTTTCGTGTGGCCGATCTTGCCACACTAAGTACATTCCTTGACTCATATGGATATTGTCCCATAGCAACACAACAAACAGCACAGCAAGCAGAACCAATGATCTAAACACCAAACAGCAGACGGGATCAAAAATAGCAAACATCACTCTCCCCAAAACAGCACACACCAAATGAGCACAACAGCAACACGTGCAAACAGCAAACACCAACAATGCCCAATCAAAAATAGCAAACACCAGCAATTCCCAAACAAATGTCAGATCTGGGGAATGTCGACGGGATCGGGATCGAGAGAGTGACTGGAGATCGGTGCTCCCCCCTTTTGACAAAATCGGGAGGACGACAGGGGTCATCGACGGGATCGGGAGCTAAACAGCAAAAACAGGGATCGCTTGCAGATCTACGATGACGAGAGATCGGGGTCGATGACGGATCAGGAGATTTTGGAATTGGCGCGACGACTTTGGGTGGCAGTGGCTATGGGCGTCGGAGAGCAGTGGCTTTAGCAATCAGAGTGGGAGCAGTGATGGTAGCGGAGGCGAATGTGAGGTAGCGGGGTTTGAAACCATCGGGGTCTTCGAAGTCGAGGGTTCAACTGAGATCACCAGGATGACAACGACTTTGGGAGCGACGACGACTATGGAAGCAGTCAGAGTCTTCAAAATGGGTTCGATCAGTTGATGGGTCGATGGTCGGAGTCAGATTCGGATCTGGATCAAGGGTTTGGGGAAGGCAGAGATCGGCGCCTCCTTCTTTTTCTTCTTTACTTAGCCTAGATCTTTTTAGGCTTTGATACCATGTTGAAAACAGATTTTTGGAAAAATAAATTTTATTCTTATTCTTATTTCTCTAATGTATACATATATATAAGAGTTACATTCTTGGAGAAGAAGAAAGGGGATTGAGAGAATATTAGGGAGATGACAGATTTGAGGAATCTGTCTCCTATAGATTATGAAACAGAATATACAATTACTATATTTCAACACAAAGAATGTTAGAGATTGGAAGGAGGTGTTCGATATTGTGGTGCACGAGCCTACTTATATTCTGGCTTCACGCGGAGAAACTGAGTTCAGAAGGTCAGGAATCAATGGCCAGAGTACCCTCCCTACCTCACGTAAAATTTATCAACTTTGTTTTTACCAATAACATGTTATATAATAAAAATATGAGAAAACTATAGTTATCTAAACTGTATTTTTTAATCTATTTTTTAGAAAGATAATTTCAAGTTGGAGCTGAAGGCATGATAATCAAAGTTAGCATATCCAAAGTTAAGATAACCAAAGTTTTTTTCCCAATAAGGGCCTACAAACTGGTTATCTCAATCTAAAAGTAGGGATGATTAAAGTTGTCTAAATTTTGTTTTTCGATTCAATTAGTCCTATTGTTCCTTCTCAAATTACTCTAGCCAAACACATATAAATGGTCAGTAACTACCTATAAACTTTAAGAGAAGGAGAAGAATGAAAACTCCAGTAAGTCTTTACTTTAAAGAATAACTCCAATTATCTTAAAATCTACATAAAAAAGTAAGTGTGATTTTGATTCAAATTGTTGATTTCTGTTCAGAGAGGCATGCAAAGAATATTCATAAGTGTTGCTGCTGATTTCGGGTGTGGGAGCAAACAGATGAATTTGTAAGTTCTTTGAGGAAAACAATAAAACAAACCTGTTGACCTTCACCAACGTGTTGACTTGTTTCTCGCTGCTGCCGCGAACCTGCACAAAGTTGATACACCGGGATGGATCCCGGCGACGAACCCTTCGACGCTCTTGTCAGTAATCAGAAAGATTAAGAAAGAGCTTTAGGTAGAAAAAGATTGATTACATTATTATGGTGGGGGGAGAGGGGTATTTATAGTCACCTTAGGAACCCGTTTCGTGATAAGGATAAATCTCTGCTTTCCAGTATTTTTGGATAAGATGTAGAGTTTAAATCGTTTCATAGAGATAACCATAAATTTGAATTACTCTTTATCCACTTGGGTATGTTTGTAACGGGTTGCTACCTATACCCCGGAGGATGGATCCGTTTATGGATTATTGGGCTTTGAAGAAAGACCAAGTTTCCATTTCAAACCCGTTTGTGGGTGAAATTGCCGTTTTATCCCTGAGAGCTTTAAGATTCGTACCCAATTTGAACGGTCCCGATTTAATCCTATTTTTAGTCATATCATCACTAGAGAGTGATGTGCATTGAAAGTGTGAGTTTGTATCTATGAAAACTGGTTTATTGAGCTATGTTCAGTATACAGTGGTAATAATACAATGAACAATGTTTTTTATTTGAAGGAAAAGGTGGAATATGGCCACCCTGTTTCATTAATAAGAGCTTAACGAAACAAACCCAGAGTACTGGGTCAGATTACAAATTACAAACATAAAATAAAACATACATGAAGCAACATGACCCGTACAAACAACAAATCCCTCCAACAACCCTGGAGGGTGGGACGAAAAACAAGCTTGGTCCAACAAAATTATATGTATGTCAGTTTAGCTTCGTACACTGCCTCCACGGCACATGCACACCCACCTGAGACAAGTCTAGAAGGATTTTATCGCATGCTGTTCCCTGTCTTCTCCTCGCTGGGGGACCCCATCTTTGGGCCCAAGCCCCGCATGTAGAGTTTTGACAACCGCCAAGCTCTGTCTATACCTCCTATCCTCCCACAATCTTGCAATAATCACTCCCTCACCAAAAACCGTAGTCAAGGAGAGAGCCGTGAAGATGATACCTTCACCTCTCTCATGCCCTTGCTATCTCTAGTGATTTCTTACAAATACAGACCAACACCAACATAGGGTAGTGAGGAGCAACATCTTCACTCACCCACCCACTCCCTCACTCTCTCTCTCAATTAGAAAACCAATACAAGACCCAGCTGATTGAAGTATCACATTCTCCTCTCGCCACAACGGACGATGGCGTTGGGCGTCAGCTTCCATTATGAGGGCGTAGTGGTGGTGATGCCCCGTCGACAGTGGTCATTAGGAGAAGCAGCCCGGATGCAGCCTCCCACAATCTCCTCCAATCAACCTACAAACGCGGCAACAACTCCCACAACCACTACCAAAGAGAGAGCCGTGTAGAGGATACCTTCACCTCTCTCACATTTATGCTTTCTCAGGCGATTTCTCACCAAACAACTATCTCGCTCCCCCCACCCAAAAACCCCGCTCCAAGAGAGAGCCGTGGAGAGGATACCTTCACCTCTTTCACGCTCTTGCTTTCTCAGGCAATTTTTCACCACACAGACACACACGCTGAAAGAGGCAGTGGCCTAAGATGGAGGAAGCTCAATCGCATGATAGTAGACGCTGTAAAGACTGCATCGGCGTTATCATTGGACCCCCCGAATGTTGAGACAGGAGAACGCACATCATGGAGAGACCCCATCTTCGGGCCCAAGCTCCACAATCGTGCAATACAATACATCGCCGCCCACCCACCAACACACTGTAAACACAAAATCCCCCAAACCCAACCTAATCCCCCTCGACACCCTATCTTCGGGCCGTACGGTAGTGCTCCCCGCCACCATCACCATGGGCCTCCTCTCTTCCTCTACCACAACCACATCTATAACGACAGAACCGCGAGTGCATCGGGCTTGACGAAGATGGGGAAGGAAGAGGAGATGACGGAGGCTTGACGACGAAGGAGGAGCGTCACCCAGATCAGAGAGGATCGGGCTTGACGAAGATGGTGAAGGAGGAGAGCGTCGCCCAGATCTGAGAGATCAGATATGGGTCTTCGCCCCCCGGGGTCGAAGGTGGACGAGGGATGTCGCAGTGTGGCATGGAGTGGAGGGTTTGGAGGGCGAGGTGGAAGAGGGCGCCGAAGAGATGGTCGGCGCTGATCGACCCACCATCTCCTCGCGGCAGCTAGCGGCAGGAAGAAGAAGGACTGGAGGTGAAGCGATGGGCTGGAAGGACAGCGGGAGGGAAGGAACGGGGCGGCAGTGACGAACCCTAGCCGCCGCCGCCATAAATTCAGATCTAGGGTTTTTTATTTAGGCTTTTGGGGGGGGGGGAGTTTCTCTCTCCAGAACTTCTAGAGAGAGAAACTCCAACAAACGAGAAGGTGACAATGAACAATGTTGCATCATATAATGCAGCTAATGGCATCCTATGCTTTATATTTGTCTAGCTAACAAAAGAAAATTAAAAAATAAAAATAAAAGGAGAAGGAAATAACAGAGCGACAAGAAGATCAAGATTAACAATCATATATGACAGTGATATTCAGTATTCTAAAGATATGTAATTCTTCCCAAAATCATTATTATCGGAAGAATGGCATGCATCTTATCTTTCCGTAGGGAACATAACATCTGATTGATACAACCACTTTAAAGAAAATATATAAATATCAACGAATAACAATATAGTGCCAAACTGAGTAGGAACAATGAAACCGCCAAGCGCAGTTGGCAAGGCTTCTCACTTAAGTGAGGTAAGTGAGAGGCTTAAAGTGAGAGGTCAAAAGTTTGATTCCGGTCTTAGTCGAAATTAATTAGGAATGTTGAAAAAATTCTTCATTCCCCAACGTGCCTGGCTATGGCCGAATGCAAAAAAAAAAAAAAAAAAAAAAAACCTCTAATATATATATATATATATATATATATATATATATAGGGTAAAAGGGATATGAGCAACTTGCTCATTTAATAAATGAGCAATTGTTGAGGTGGCATGCATGTGATACATTGAGTATCTAATCACTTTTATGATTTCCCAATCACACGCATGCCACCTCATCACTTGCTGATTTACTAAATGGGCAAGTTGCTCATACCCCTTTTTCCCATATATATATATATATATATATATATATATATATATATATATATATATATATATATATATATATATATATATATATATATTATGAATAAAAGTGACCCACTGGTCTCATGTTCCATTAATAAAGGATTAACGAAACAAAGCGTATAAAATATTGCACCCCAAAATCAAGTTCACTCTATAACACATGCTCACAAAATACATCCAAATGTAAAAACATAGAAACATAATGCATAAAGTAGGAAACCACCCTATCCACGTAGCATAACACTCCAACAACGTAGAGTGCGAATGTCAACCCTCACCTACTACTCCTCGATGTCTGAGCGTAGCTTATTCCTGACCCCTCCCTTACCTGCCCAAGCATTGATCACAGCCAAAATTTTATGCATCATGATAAATCTACAGTTTATAGAACAAAAACATGCATTATTTCTGTCTAGCCATAGGATCCATAAACTAGCCGCTATCGTTATATCCCACATGACCCTACTTTCTACTTTAATATGTGAAGATCTCCACTCCCCCAACAATCTTTTATATGAGTTGGAGATTCAGCAATACCAAAGCTCAACCCCATAATTTCCCAAGTCAATTTTGCCTAAGGGCAATCTATGAAAATGTGTTTGACGTCCTCCTCCCCTTTGTTACATCTAGGACACATAACATCGATTGGCACATTACGCTTCCTTAGGTTGACCTTTGACAAAATAGCATTGTTTAGAACCAACCACATGAAAGCTTTCACCTTTGTAGGTGATTCTAATTTCTAGATAATATTTGCCTTGTGATTTCTCATCCCCTCATCGTTCAAGTGACTGTACATTGATGCCACCGTAAACATCTTACTTGACTCTAGATACCACTCCCTGACATCTTTATCGTCGTTTGAGTTTTGCCCCCCTTCCAACACTGAGGATTGGAGTCTCTGCAGTTGTACCTGATTTTCTGACGTTAGATTTCCCCTGAACTTAATATGTAGTCCATTGTTTCTCCATACATCTATCACTAGAAGATTCTCATTAGTCGTTTCATTTGCCAATTGAGGGAATAGGGATAGCAACGTGTTATCCCCACACCATTCATCCATTCAAGATCTTATCTCTTTACCATTCCCAATTCTAGACCTCGTGTTCGTATGAAAGATTTCTCCAACTTTTGCGATTCCTT
Source organism: Hemerocallis citrina (assembly GCA_017893485.1). Taxonomy (NCBI): domain Eukaryota; kingdom Viridiplantae; phylum Streptophyta; class Magnoliopsida; order Asparagales; family Asphodelaceae; genus Hemerocallis; species Hemerocallis citrina. The sequence goes on from CM030361.1 coordinate 57,847,955, forward strand.
TCCATAGATATGATGCCTTCTCCTGAGCGCTTTGTCCTTCATATCGATACTTCTTCCTTCTCATGTACAATGGAAGGATTTACTCCACTACGTCTTCCTGTGTTTATTCATCTTCCACCACCATTTTCTAAGAAGTGCTCTGTTCATATCTTTAAGTTGACTATTCCCTATCTGCCAAATTCTTTCTTCTTACATACCATTTCCCATCTAACCAGGTGAAAGTGTTTGTTGCCTTCTTTAGTTTCTTTCCATAAGAACTGTCTTCTACATTTGTATTCGATCAATTACCCATTTTGGTAACTCGTTACTTAGCACCGCATTGATAAGAGTGATTCTCCCGCCTAGAGACAAGAGCTTTCCTTTCCATCCCACTAGCTTCTTCTCTATTTTTTCCACCAACGGGATCTAGTCTTCCTTTCTCAATCTTTCTAGTCTGATTGGCATACCCAAATATTTGATTGAGAATTCTCCTTTACCACATTCCATTGAGTTTGATATCAAGCCTATCCGATTCACACTTTCGTTAATGAGGACAACCACACAACTCTTATGTAGATTATGTAACACCCCGAATTTCAAATATAAGGATAAATTCGAGATTTCACAGGATCTTTACTTCACTTCGTACAATTTTACAAGGAATTTAAAACTTTTTCAATAGTACATCAGAGTTCAATTACAACTTGGTTTTACACAGCGGAAGAATGAAATTTACAATAAAACATTTAGAATATCTTTAAAATAAAACAGCATCAGCATATCCACTTTATAGCTCCATGAATGGTCCTTTACTTGCATGTCAATCTGTGGGCACGTCAGTTATTTACAACTGATGAAATGTTATACACGGCTATCATCTCTATGCCGAAAATAGTATAACGATCTCATACTTTAACAAATCACAAAAAAGTTGAATGAACAAATAAAGTGTCAAAAGTGATTATTCTAAATATAAGTATATGTCATGCCTTAATGCCTAATGCACACAATTCTACACTAGGATGACACTAATGCACACTTGTTCGGATTCTATGCATCCCATACTACATAGGTCCGAGGGCAAGTGCCTACGTTCTTCACAATACAGGGCTCGATCCCTCGCCATGAAAACTACCCGGTAGCAAAACAAAGTTCAGACTATTCCACGAATGTGAATCCCAGCCTTGGAGTCCACCGCCAGCTGTTATAACAGATTCCACATCGTACGAACTGTCCCGTATGTGACCCTCTAGCCCAATATATATATATATATATAGATACATTGGAGATGGTAAACACAAAAATCCATCCGTCCGACTACTCAAGATCCCGGAGTCCACCGCTGACCCGTCCTCATAGTCCCGGACTAAAATATAATAATCCGTCTCCCACAGGGCAACCTCAGTCCACTAACTGGGTCTATAGTCTTGGAGTCCACCAACGACTATATAGAGCACCCCACTTACGTTTCCCTAAGTTTACTACATCTTCACTTATGTGCCTAAATTTTCCTAAGTTCAAGACATGAATAATCTCCACATGTAGAATTAGTTGTTACCTCCTACCGGACTTAGTCAACAAATACGAGATAGCTCCACGGCCATATCTCCAAATCATTTCTCAAATTCTTTCTTTCAATAATGCCGGTACCGAGGTCTTACGAACTCTAAATCATAAACTTTCATGTACAAGAAAACATGGGTATTCACACCCTTTCTTAATCATGTCTTAAACTTATATAATTTCTTCTTTCAACTTAATCACAAGTAATCATAGTCTCATCATTATTCATGATCTAGTCATCCGTTCACATTCTTTATAAGCAAAAGAATAATTCTTTTAAGAACACAATTCCATCACATGAGATTTCATAATAAATCCAAGCCATTATAATGTCTCACTTTACTTAGAATATTCTCCGAACAAATAAGAGTAAAATTCTCTTCAAGAAAATCACTTCACAAAAATACTACTTTACATTTCTTCTTAAAACATATAAACCTTGTAGTAAATATGAAGACTACATTATACAATGCACAAGTAGCCGAACAACTAGTTTTCTACAGTTTGCTTGGGTACATAGGCCAAATATTTTCGAAAGTGAACCAGTTGTGGACTAACTTTGGTAAATATTTTCAAAAGTGGACCAGTCGGGTAAATATTTTCCACGGTGGATCAGTTTCGGGAATTATTTTTTTTTTATATATAAAACTTCTTAAAACCCAAAAAAAATATTTGGTCACCATGGGATTCGAACCAGGCACAGCCGGCCACCACAGTTACCCCACTGACCAAGAAGTCTTTGTGACTTTCTTGTTATAGAGGCAGGCCGAAATTTTCTTATATCAACTCTCGGGTTCTGTACTCATTTAAAATAAAACAAAAAAAATGTTTTTGGGCTTACTAAGGATCGAACCCAGGCCGAAACAAAGAAGCATCTCACGCTCAGCCACTGGGCCAATTGTATCAACGGGTATAAGATCACTTCGTGGATTTGTATACTAACTTTCTGTTATTCCATTCTACTTATAAAACTCGATTTCCTCAAATTCTTTTGTTAGACTGAAATTTGTTCCTGTAATCTGAGTTTACTTTTTCAACAGTAAATTATAATTTATAAATCATATTTTAGACAATAGTTTATTTCTCCCTATTAATAAGCATGAATTTGTATTTACTCAATTTAATCAAAATAGTACATTAGATCTTTTATGAACAATCAAATGAGTCCCATAGTATCAAATTTCACTTTACCAAAAATGTATTTTCTTATTAAAAAGGAAAACTCAAAAATTATCAAAATCTCTAGATTCATGTATACTAGTGCATGGCAATAATAAATTCTTTTCGCATTTTTCAACTAACAAGTTGTAATTTAATCTACTAATCATAACATGATTCACTACTATTCATCACATCCAATAGCATAAATTGTTCTACTTATCATAATCAAAATTTCTATATTATTCATCTATAATTACTAGCATGCATAGTTCTAGAAAATATAGAAAGTAGGAGACACCCACCTCAATGAAGTTTGAACAATGAAAGGAAAGATAGAACATCACTCCTAGCTCCAAAGCAAATTCCTAGCTCTTCTCTTCCTAGCAATGGCCTCCCCTCCTAGCAAGATTACTCCAAAGCATAAGAACACTATTTTCTTACTCTCTTTCTTTTTTCCTTTTCTCTTGATTTTCTAGTCTTTTTGGTGTGTGAAATGAGAAGAAGAGAGGTGCTATTTATAGGGCAAATTAAGGTTTAGAATTAACTTCTCAATTTAATTTCTCAACCCTTCACTTTCCCAACTCCTCCCCCAAACTCTCCAATATCCTAACTCCCAAACTCCCAACTCTTCATCTCCCCACTCTCTCACATTAACTCACTCATTACTCAAAAACCCCAACTCCTTCAACCAGCCTCACACAGCACCGGCTCAAAGTGCTGTGTTTACATCAAATGGGTCTCCAATTTCTGAGAAGAAACTAATGTGAAGTTAAGGGTTAAAAGGACAGAATGGTATTGTTAGAATAAGATATATAGATATGGGTCTCCAACCCGTGTGGGCCCCAATTATCATTTCACCATACTTGTACCAAGTAGCCAACTTACTACTCCATATATATACTATTCAAATTATACTCCATATATATACTATTCAAATTATTTCAATATTGCCATCCAGCACATAATTAAACATAATCAAACAGCCACACTATTTTTACCATTTCAACATATATATTACGGGGTGTTACACACACTCCGAAATATTTTTGAAAATAAACATACTCAAATATGTTCGTCTAAAATACGTGCGTTGCACGTAAAATATCAAATGCGAGATTGATTTTATCAACGAAAAATTATTAAAATATAATCGAAAATAATATAAGAAAAATATTTTTACTAATTTATATATATTTCATGATGAAATCACTACACGTAGAAAGCACGTGCATTATACGTGCAGAAAATCGAAAAATGCATTTTAATCAAAACAAGGGGAAAATAAATTTTCGTTTTATAAAATAGATTTAAATATATAAAAATAAATAATTTAAACCTATAGAAAATATTGTACGTAGTGGTGGAAACACGTGCATCAAAACACGTACAAAGCACGTAAATCCCAGAGATTAAATATTATATTTTAGTTGACTAAAATCAATACGAAAAATGTATAAATAGTATGAATCCAAAATATGTAGTGAAACACATTACAAAAATATACGTGCGTAACACCCAGGGGCAAAATTGTAATTTCCAATTTTGCGGGGTGTTACAGATTAACCGTCAATCCAGACCAATACTCAAAACACCTCAACATTACCTGAATAGACATGATTTCTTCCATCTTGGCTGCTCCAAAAATCAGTGTATCATCTGCATATTGTAATATGAACATTGGCATTGTTAACACCTTTGTTAATTTGTGCTTCTCTTCCTCTTCTGGTCATTTTTTCCAGCCTGTCCACGATCAATGTGAATAACATAGGGGATAGCGGGTCTCCCTGTCTTAGCCTTCTACAGCAGTAAATTTCCCTTCCGCATTCCCCAATGAGTTGGATGAATGATTTTACCCTCCTTGACACATTCCCATATATGGGGTTTTCCTTAGAAAAGTTTTTAATGAGGTAATGTTTTAAATTGGGCATCCAAGGGGAAGTATTGTGAAACCGTGACCGCCTATTAAGGTGACAGCTCAAGCTCACCTATTCAGGAGGTAGCCCAACCACACTATCAAACCTTAACCCTAACTTCCCCCATATATATGTTATAAATGAAGAACCACACTACTTGATTTCAGCTACACCTCTCACTCATTCTCTCTCTCTCTCTCTCTCTCTCTCTCTCTCTCTCTCTCTCTCTCTCTCTCTCTCTCTCTCTCTCTTTTTCTTTTCATAACCCTAATATTATAATAGGAGAGTGGGAGTTAGAGTTTGTAAACATACCAACTTACATGTATCATACGTAGATAACTAATATGAAGAAGGTTTCAAGTTCGAGGCCAGACTATGTCAAATTTTTTATTTTTATTTTTTTAATTATTTATTGAAGCGTGCATCACACATGTGAATTACTAGTGGTAATAAATAGATAGATAGATAGATAGTATATATTTCATATTAATTATCTAAACACCACCACTCTTTCACTTCCTATTTATATTATGAGAAATGCTACATATACATGAGAACCTACCCCAAACTTAGCTCAATCTTAGTGATTGAGGTAAGTTTGGAGTATAATCTCATGTATGTGTAGCATTTCTCTTATATTATTATCCTGGCATCTAAAACCTTGACTCCAATATATACCAGTCCCGGCCAAAAAAAGAAACAGAGAGATATGGAGACAGCAGCACCTGCCAGCCCCTTCTACCTCGATCCGCACGTCAGCCGAATCCGACGTTGTCCTGCTGCTGCCACCCTGCTCACTGTTGGCATCTTCCCTTGATGTGGCCGGCCATCCGAACCCGAATCTGACAATGTTGGTATCGGTTCTTCATCTGCTATCTTTATTTGTACCTAAGATCATAAACACTCTTATTACTTAGATTGTTGAGAAGTTGAAACTTGAAATGTTTATGCCATTAATTTTGAATTGATTGAGATTGATAATAGTTGTTTAAATCATGTGATATGTGAGAATTGTAGTCAAAAGTCTTTGTCTTTTGCATGCAATTCCTTCCGCTCTATAAATAAACACATGGCGCACTCTAGCATTCACGCATGTAGTTTATTATTATATCCCCCCTTCCCAAAAAATGATAGGCAGACTTGGTCATAAGAAAAATCATATGACAAAAAATCTAAGTCTTTGATTCTCCTTTAAAGACTGTATGATGAGGACATCAGTTCGAGACGATTTGAGCGCTTCTGTCAACGCAGACATCATCTAGGATGGCTACTCCAATAGCATAGTTATCTTTATTCCAGCAATTTTTATTTGTTTTGGGGCACTTTAGCCATATGTAGTAGTTTTGCAATTTGCACCATTTATTTTATGCATGAGAATATTTTGGAGATTTGTATTGAGATTTTTTTTTGAGCCTATATATAGGCTTAAAGAATAATGAGAATGTATGCTATTATTAATATAAAAAAATTATTGTGTGTTGAGTTGTTGCTCTTCATTCTCTTCTTGTGACCATAAGAGAACATTAGGGTTTGTGAGAAATTCTAAGACATTGTAGGGTTTGTGAGAAACTCTAAACTACACCCCCAAATCCCACTTCCATCTCAATTAAATTCCAACACCCCCAACCCTAATATTCACAGCCGCGATCCCCCTCGCTTCTTCTCCTGCTTCATCTTCTTCCTCTCCCCGTTCAATCCTGAACCCCATCCCCTCTTCACACCCAAACCCTAATCCCCCCAAACTGTAACATCCCGTATTTTATTTTTAATTAAAAAAATACATTTTTCAGTTTTTTGCACGTACAATGCACGTGCTAATTTTTCCATCTTTATTTTTCTTACTCTTATTTATATTTTAGCATGCATGAGTTTTTTTTAGCCTTTCATTTAACCCATGGACCTAAAAATAGATTCTAGCCCACTAGACTAATTGATTAATTAATTAATTAAAAAGCAAGTCCACAAGACAAGCCCATTAATTAAATCTATTTTTTAGTTGTGCATGGACTCACACATGACATGTAACAACTTTTAATACACATTTTAGAATTATAGGAATTGTATTTAATTTTGGACTCGGGGAATTCCTCTTCTATCTCCTCTGTTTCTTCTTCTTCCTCTTCTGGGTCTTCTTCTTCCTCCATTGGCTTTTCATCTTCATCTTCGAAGGGGACAAACCAATGTGCCTCGTTCTGGGGATCATGCTGATTGGCCATCTTATAGGGAAAGGAGGAGAAAATGTCATCATATAGAGCAACACAACCGTAAGTTACTTACATTTAAATCTCTATAAGGTGAAACTGACACTCTAATGTTCACTCTAGGGTGTCGTTCCTTATAAATTTGTACTACTTATGAAGCGTGGCTCTGATACCATCGCCCCGAATTCCTAGTAAGACCGAATTCAAAGCTGTATTTAAAGTTGTTACATGTCATGTGTGAGTCCATGCACAACTTAAAAAAATAGATTTAATTAATGGGCTTGTCTTGTGGGTTTGTTTTTTTAATTAATTAATTTAATTAGTCTAGTGGGCTAGAATCTAATCTTAGGTCTATGGGTTTAATAAAAGGCTAAATAAAAAGACTATGCATGCTAAAAATAGTAAATGAGAGTAAGAAAAATAAAGATGGAAAAATTAGCACGTGCATCATACGTGCAAAATTTGAAAAATGTATTTTTTTATTTAAAATAAAAATACGGGATGTTACACGCTGGGACAAGAAGACGCTGGGGCAAGCAGGAGCGGCATCAGAGATTTAAGATATGAAGAAGGAAATTTAGGTACTACGGGAAGAGCTCAGAGCAGCCAAGAGAAACCGTAGAATCTAAGATGTCTTTTGTTAAAAGAATGTAATGAATGTGATGAAGCAAGTTTTTTCTTTCTGAATGTAAAAAGTTTAATTTTGGAATGAATAAATGTTGTTGAAGAGATGTTATTTATATTATTTATGATGATTAATGATGAATTTTATGACTCAGAAATGGCACAAAGGAACAGGAACGACGAAGGGCATATCGGTGAGAATATGCTAGATTTGGAGACCGAACTAGCTCGAGTATATCAGACCTTAAATGTTTTCCCTGCCAACATCACCGGGAATGCTGGGCTAGGGCCAACTGTGCATATCCCCAAAGCAATCAGGCTGGTAGAGTCATTCAAAAGGATGATGCCATCTGTGTTTGAGGGCTAGACAAATCCAGATGCGGCTTACGACTGGATCAGGCAGATCGAGACAGTCTTCGAAGTGCTAGAAACCCCAGAGGCCAGTAAGGTGAAGTTGGCCACCATCCAGTTAGAGAAAGATGCAGGAGTTTGGTGGCAATCACTTTAGAGGACTATGGGTAATGTGCAGCTTACTTGGGAAGAGTTTCATGGAGAATTCAGAAGTCACTATTTTCCTATGGATGTTCAAGAGAAGAAGGCTATGAAATTTTTGGGCTTGCAGCAAGGGGGTATGACGTTGCGGGAATATGAGACCAAATTCAACCAACTCTCAAGGTATGCGCCGGAAATGGTTCAGGATGAAGCTAAGAAAGCGCAGAAGTTTGAGCAAGGGTTGAGGCCAAGCTTGAAGACCCGCATGATACCCCTAGGTATCCAAAGATTTGAGAAGTTGGTCAGGATGGCTGCCGCTACTGAGTTAGATATGAACCAGTTCCAAGCAGTACAAGTTAAGAGGAATAATTGGAGCATTGGCAAGAGGCCTGCAGCGTCGGGCAATTTCAGGGGACAGCCCTTAGCACAGCGTTTCAAACCAACCGGAGCAAATGTTGTTGCAGTGACTGGAAGGGTACCCACTTGCTACAAGTGTTGGAAGGCAGGCCACATATCTTCCGGGTGTACCACATCACAAACGGGTAGGACTTGTTATCTTTGTGGCAAGGAGGGCCACATCAAGCCATTTTGCCCTCAGCTTTAGTGGGAAGGGCCGAGTCAAAAGCAGTCCTACCCAGGGCAAAAGCAATTCCGGCAGGGGTGAGTGTTCGCTTTGACCGAGGCAGATGCTGATGATGTGGACAACGTCATCACGGGTATGGGAGATGATGTTTAGTTGCTTTGTTGCTTTTCCAATGATGTAATAAATGTGATGTAATGAGAGTAATCTTATGTAACAGGAGACATTCAAATAAATGGAATAAAAGTATCAGTTTTATTTGATACGGGATCATCACACACATTTGTGTCACCTTCATTTGCACAACAATTGGGAGTCGAACCTAAAAAATTTTCTGGCAAAGTTCTATCTGTGGCTACTCCGTCAGGAGAAAACTTGACTACTGACCGATATTATGAAGGATGTGATCTTGAGATCAGAGGTAGGCTCTTTGGCATCGACCTCATTGAGTTGGCAGTATTGGGGGTCGACATCATTATTGGCATAGACTGAATGTCAGTTTACGGTGCCACTATTGAGTGCAAGAGCAAGGAGGTTGTGGTGAAGGCACTAGGAGGACCAGCAGTTACATTTCAAGGGAAGGGGAAGTGTAAGCAGTTGATAGCAGCTTTGTCAGAGCAGAAGGTTCCTGAAGAAGTGAGGCAGATTCCAGTGGTCCGGAATTTTCCAGCAGTGTTTCTTGAAGACTTGCCTGGGCTTCCTTCTCATCGAGATGTAGAGTTCAACATCTCCTTCAGCCAGGAAGTGCACCTATTTTCAAGGCACCATACATAATAGCACCGATTGAGCAAGATGAGATAAAGAAGCAGATTAAAGAGTTGTTGAGCAAAGGATTCATCAGGCCAAGTGCATCACCTTGGGAAGCCCCAGTTCTTTTGGTAAAGAAGAAGGATGGATTAATGAGGATGTGTATCGAATACAGAGAGTTGAACAAGGTTACAGTGCAGAACAAGTATCCAAATCCTCGAATTGATGATCCGTTTGACCGTCTACAAGGAGCAGCTATTTTCTTCAAGATAGACTTGTGGTCAGGATATCACCAAGTCCGAGTAAAGGAATAAGATGTGCACAAGATGACATTCAAAACCAAGTATGGTCACTATGAGTTTCTAGTCATGCCGTTTGGAATAACCAATGCACCTGCTATCTTCATGGACATGATGAACAGGTTCTTGCGGCTGTTCATCAATTCTTTTGTCATTGTGTTCATCGACGACATATTGGTCTATTCCAAGTCAGAAGAAGAGCATGCCGAGCACCTAGCAGAGGCACTGAAGAAGCTACAGGAGCAGAAACTGTATAGGAAGCTGTCCAAATGTGACTTCTGGAAAACCGAAGTCACCTTCCTGGGTCACATCCTTTCTAAGGAGGGAGTGGCTACTGACCGACAGAAGATAGAGGCAGTGAAAGATTGGCCAAGACCGATCACAGTAAAAGAGATTAGGAGCTTTCTGGGTTTAACCGGATACTACAGAAGATTCATTTAGGGCTACACCCAGATAGCTGTGCCACTCACAGGGCTTACAAGAAAGAATGTGAGTTTCAAATGGTCAGAGCAGTGTGAAGCTAGCTTTCAGGAGTTGAAGGGAAGGTTGACTACCGCTCCTATTTTGGCTTTACCAAGAGTAGGAGTCGAATATGATGTCTACAGCGATGCTTCCCATCGTGGTTTGGGCTGTATGCCGATGCAAGAGGGAAAGGTAATAGCTTATGGATCTAGACAGCTGAGATCGCATGAAAAAAATTACCCAACCCATGATCTGGAGTTAGCAGCGATCATCTTTGTTTTAAAGCAGTAGAGGCACTATGTGTACAGGGAGAAGGTCAACATGTACACGGATCATAAGAGTCTAAAGTATATCTATCAGCAGAAGGACTTGAATTTGAGGCAGAGGAGATGGTTAGAAGTGTTGGAGGATATCTGACCTGAGATCAAGTATCATCCGGGCAAGGCCAATGTTGTGGCTGATGCGCTCAGCAGGAAGTGTAGTTTGTCTCGATTGATCACAACTCATGAGAAGTTGGCAGAGGAGCTTGATCGTGCAGAGATTGAGGTGGTTTTCCAAGGTTTGGGAGCTTCCTTAGCTCAGTTGAGGATTCAACCTATGTTGAGAGACATAATCATTGACAGTCAGAAGACCGATACAGAGATTCAGGAGATGGTGGAGTAGGTTGGCAAGATTTCAGGTGAAGGATGAAGTATTGTGGTTTGGAGAGCGGCTGTGTGTGCCAGATCTAGCAGAACTGAAAAAAAGTATTCTTCAGGAAGCGCATGCTACTTTATTATCCGTGTATCCAGGGAGAAGCAAGATGTACAAGGACATAAAGCTATATTTCTAGTGGTCAGGGATGAAGCGAGATGTGGCTGAGTTTGTTGCCAGGTGTGCAGTTTGTCAGCAAGTCAAAGTCAAGAATCAGAAACTGGGAGGTTTGTTGCAACCATTACCCATCCCGGAGTGGAAGTGGGATTATATCAGCATAGACTTTATCACAAGTTTGCCCAAAAGTTCCAAGGGCAATGATACAATTTGGGTAATAGTGGACCGACTCACCAAATTAGCTTACTTTTTGGCGATGAAGCTTGCTTGGTCAATGGAGAAGCTGGTTGAGTTGTATGTTGGCGAGATTGTGAAGCTTCATGGAGTTCCGCTATCGATAGTATCCAACCAAGATGCGCGTTTCACTTCGCATTTCTAGAGAAGTCTTCAAGCAGCTTTGGGGACGACGACTAATTTCAGTACGGCCTTTTATCTCAAACTGATGGGTAGACTGAGAGAATCAACAAGGTACTGGAAGATATGCTGAGATGTTGTTTGTTGGATTTTGGTGCCAGTTAGGAGAGGCATTTGGCTCTTGTGGAATTTACCTACAACAACAGTTTCCAGACAAGCATTGGGATGGCGCCATATGAGGCTCTGTATGGAAGGAAGTACAGGACACCGGTATGTTGGTATAAAGTGGGGGAACGATAGTTGTATGGGCCGGAGATTGTGCAGTAGACCTTTGAAAAGATCGAGCTGATTAGGAAGAGATTAGTTGACGCACAGAGCAAGTAGAAGAGTTATTCCGACAACCGGATGAGAGACCTGGAGTTTGATGAAGGTGACTTTGTCTTTGTAAAGGTGTCTCCGACCAAGGGGGTGATTCGGTTTGGAAGGGGAGGAAAATTAGCCCCGAGATACATAGGACCTTATAAGATATTGAAAATGATTGGAAAGACAGCTTATCGGTTAGAATTACCAGAAGAGTTAGCCCAAGTATACAATGTCTTTCATGTGTCTATGTTACGAGGTTATATCCCGGATCCGAGTCATCATTTTTCAGAAGTGCCAGAAGGTTTGCAATTAGATTTGAGCTATGTAGAGCATCCAGTAGAGATTGCGGATCGTCGAGAGAAGGTTTTGAGAAATAAGACAATATCGATGGTCAAGGTCATTTGGAGGAACCAATTTGTCGAGGAGGCCACTTGGGAATCAGAGGAAAGGATGATGAGAAATCACCCTGAGCTTTTTAACTAAAAATTGTAAACTCTTTTCTTTTCTTTTCTTTTCTTTCTTTGTCTTTTCTCACTCTCAAGTGTAGTTCCGGGGACGGAACTATTCGAAGGAGGGAGTGCTGTAACATCCCGTATTTTATTTTTAATTAAAAAATACAATTTTCAATTTTTACACGTACAATGCACGTGCTAATTTTTCCATCTTTATTTTTCTTACTCTCATTTATATTTTAGCATGCATGAGTTTTTTTTAGCCTTTCATTTAACCTATGGACCTAAAAATCGATTCTAGCCCACTAGACTAATTGATTAATTAATTAAAAAGCAAGCCCAGAAGACAAGCCCATTAATTAAATCTATTTTTTAGTTGTGCATGAGCTCACACATGATATGTAACAACTTTCAATACACATTTTAGAATTATAGGAATTGTATTTAATTTTTTGTGTGTGTGCACTAGTGCACAACACGTGCACGTGCAAATAGAGAGAGAAGGGTCGGTCGGTTATGGGAAGAGAGAGAGGTAGGGGTTATGGGAAATGAAGAGATGGGGAGTTAGGAAAGTGAAAGGTTGAGTGGGTAATTATTAGATGGAGAAATTTGTAATTTAGCCATTCACTTGTCTTATAAATACCCTCACTTTTCTTCTCATTTCACACCAAACAAAAATAAAAGAAATCAAGAGAGGAAAAAAAAAAAAAAAGAGTTAGAGTGTTCTTGTTGCTTGTTGGAGTGCTTTATAGAGGTTGTGTCTCATCTTCTTGTTGCAAATTCTTCATAAGAGGTGGGTGATCTTGTGCTTTCTAAATGTAGGAAATACATGCTAGTAATGTTTAATGAGTAGTATGGATTAAATTGATGAGATTATAAAATACACCCTCATGTTGATTATTTGTTGCCATAAAATGTGTTAGTTTATGCTTATTGCCATGTTATGCTAAAATCATAATTTTTGCATAAGAGAGTTTTGAGATCCTCATGGACAATTAAGAGGCATGGTTGGTTTTATTACTAAATTTTAATAAATGAGTGCATGAACTAGTTATAATGAACACAATTCTTAATTTCATGAGAAAAATGTAAATTTTATGTGTGAAATTGAGAGAAAAACTATTTGAAAAATGGTTGAGATTTCCCTTGTGGTAAAGAAATGTATTTTAGTAAAGTTAATTTGGTACACCAAGATTTATTTAATTGTTTGTAAGAGATACAAATTGCTAGTTTTATTAAATTAAAGAAATACAATTCATGTTCATAAAAGAGAAGAAATAAATTTGAAATTTAGATATTTTTATCTAAAATATGAATTATAAATTTTTGAGTTACTGTTAGAAAGTAAACTCAGTCTAGATGAACTAATTACAGTCTAATGAAAGATTAGATTAAATGAAAAATCGAGTTTTGTGAAGAAAATTGAGTAACAGTAAGATTGAACAAAAGCCTATTAGCGTAACTCGATAATCAGTAATCCCACTTGGACTTCATGGCTGGTTGGTGCACCATAGGTCACTGTGTTGTGGTCGGAGGTCTTGGGTTCAAAACTTGTTAGACCCATTTTATTTGTTTTAGTTTAAATAAATTCGAAACCCGAGAGTCTGTATTTGGGGTTTTCGATGTGCCTTTATAACACAAAGTCCACATGGACTTATTGGCCAGCGGAGTGGGCCTTGGGCGCTTATTGCTGGCCAGGGGGGAGCTTGGGTTTGAAACCTATGGCTTCAATTTTTATTTTTTTTTGGTATGAATACATTGAGTTTAATACATGATTATTGAAGGGTATGAGTACCCATGGATCCTTGTACATGAAAGGTTGTGATCTAGAGTTTAGTGAGAACTCTAGATCACAACCTTTTCATTGTGAATAAGTTGAAGTTTTTTTTGGGGGGGATTGTTTTAATAAAAATGAGAGTTTAAATGCAATTAAAATTTGGGGAAAAATTCTAATATTTCTCTAAAAAGATTTTGAGTTTATTAAAATTAGAAAAAAATGACTTGATGGCCTCAAAATTATTTCTTTAAGAGTGTGACATTTATTTCTTTTAAAAGAAGAGTAAAATATTGATGTGAGAATTAAAATCTCTTGAAGAAATTATACACTTATTTTGGTTTAAGAAATACTTGATATGGGTGGAGATATGTTATATGAGCTTAAACTGCTAATGAGATTAGAAACTATTATGAGTTCATGAAAAGAATTATTGCTTTTTGAAAGATTGTGAATAAATGAATCATGAATGATGTTAAGATAAGACATTGATCACACTGTGAGTAAGTTGAAGATATGAATACACTGAGTTTAATACATGATTATTGAAGGGTATGAGTACCCATGGATCCTTGTACATGAAAGGTTGTGGTCTAGAGTTTAGTGAGACCTCGGGTACCAGCATTGTTGAATTAAAAGATTTGAGTTATATTTTGAGATATGACCATGGTATTATCTCGGTATTTGTGATTAAGTCTGGTAGGGGGTAAAACTAACTCTAGGTATGATAATTTATTCATGTCTTGAACTTAAGAACTAGGCACATAAGTGAAGATGTAGTAAAACTTGGCAAACGTAAGTGGGGCACTCTGTATAGTCGGGCGGTGGATTCTGGGACTATAGACCCAGTCGGGCGGTGGATTACGGGACTGTGGTTGCTTCGTGAGAGACGATATTTTATTTTAAATTCAGGACTATGCGTAGTCGGGCAGATAGTTTGCCGTACTCCAATGTATATACATATACTGGAGCTAGAGGGGCACTTGCGGGATATTCGCACGACGAGGAGTCTATTATAACAGTCCGGCGGTGGACTCCGGAACTGGGATCCATACTCGTGGAATGACCTGAACCTTACTTTATTACTGGGTAGTTATCATGGCGAGGGATTGAACCCTTTAATGTGGAGTACGTAGGTACTTGCCCTCGGACCTATGTAGTATAGGATGCATAGAATTCAAACAAGTATGCATTAGTGTCATCTTAGTATAAAATATCTACATTAGGCATTAAGGCATTGCATACACTTACATGTTTAGTGTAGTCATATTTAACACTTTATTTGCATCCAAGTTTGTTGTTTGTTAAAGTATTAAGATCGTTATAATTTCGGCATATAGAGGATGTCCGTGTATAACATTTTCGTCGGTTGTAAGCAACTGACGTGCCTACAGTTTTATATGCAGGAATTGAATTTTTCATGAAGATGTTAAGTTGATATGATGCTTTTAAAAGTTAAAGATGTTGCAATTGTATATTATTTTCATTGTTGTACTTCATTTTATCTTTCGCCGTGTAAGAAAATGTAAAGGACTCTGTTGTATTATAAAAAATTCAAATTTCCTTGTAAAATTGCACAAAGTGAAGTGTAAAGATCCTGTGGAACTTCGAATTCTGTCTTATTTGGAATTCGGGGCGTTACACAAACCCACTTCAAATCGAAACCCTAATCGCCCTTGATGA
This sequence comes from Hemerocallis citrina, assembly GCA_017893485.1. Classification (NCBI taxonomy): domain Eukaryota; kingdom Viridiplantae; phylum Streptophyta; class Magnoliopsida; order Asparagales; family Asphodelaceae; genus Hemerocallis; species Hemerocallis citrina. Next base: position 57,863,412 of record CM030361.1, read on the forward strand.
TCGATCCCGCACCCCACCATCAACGCCATCAGCCACTACCACCCGCCGCCGCTTCCGTCTACACTCCTCCACCATCGACCCCACACCCCGCCATCAGCTTGCATCATCCCTGCAACCCGACGCCATCAAGTACTCGACTGCCTCCCATCGACCTCCACCCCCAGTCGACTTGTCCCCTTGTCGTCGTTGCCTCGACTCCATCATCCGACCACCTAAGACGCCTCCCTCCACTGTCATTCTCCTTTAAACCACCACCACCAACTCGAAGCATCACCATCTTGTTGTCGTCGAACTCCCGAAGGACATGTCTTCATCGTCGACACTTTTCTCGCACACCGGTAACTTCTTTCATTTTCTCCATAATTTGTGTGATACTGCTTTATCATCTCTAGAGTATTATCCCAATTTACTGCCGTCCAAAAATATTAAGTGTGAGTGCTTCTACTTGCTAATTAGAGTACGAATCATTATTATATATCTTACATGTTAAGAAGCTTAGGTGTAATTATAATTGTTAGGATTGAATTTTTGATTGGGCTTGTTAAACTTATCTCATATCTTGAAAATCCATCAAACCAATTAATAATTTTAATTTCTAACTTAATTTGCATTATATTTTGGTAGATTTAATCTTTTAATATTCTTGAAATTTCTCTATTTAGGATTAAATTTACATCACCGTGCCCCCTACAAAACCCCCTCAGGATCCAGGGCAATCTTGTTGAAATATTTGATCTTTGGAATTTGTGCAACCGATCTAAATACATGCAGTTTTAATCCCCCCCCCCCCCCTCTAAAAAAAAAAAAAAAAAAAAATTCAAATAAAACTCCTTTATTTATTTATCTCTTTCTCTCTCTATTCACTCTGAAATTTATATTTTCAGATTTCAGTTTTGTAAATTTTCAGATTTTTTATTGCTCATGTTACATTCAAAATAGCAAATATGTTATCAACGGTTAAATTTCATCATTATCCACACTCAAAGTTCTAAGAAATTGGATTTTACATCCCCATTTATAATTATTTTTCAACATATACTAATGAAAACATGGACTTTTATTTACAACTAATTATTGTTTTACTATTCAAATTTGAGCTACATTATTATTGTTTTACTTTTTACAAGACTTTCATATGCTGTATCGTTCCAAAGATGTGCCGTAGGCACGTGCCCACAGGGAAATCTAGTAAATAAATAAATCATCTGGTAACCTATATGCTATTCCTGATAAGCCCGTGGGCTTGTTACCCGGCCCATATGTACACTCACAATTGACAGATACCAAATTGACAATTGGGTTTTGTCCCTTTCGTTGCATATCAAACCCTCAGTAAGCCTCTTTCCCTTCACAAATTCCTAGCTCCAATCTCACACTCACTTGTACAAATTTGTTTTGAAGCAAAATGAGTTATGTGACTCTCGGATCAGTTCATGTGAACTCCGTACACCCCCTAAGGGTTAGTATTCATTCATTCATTCCTCGTGAAAAATTTATTCTGAATACTTTCTGAAATAATTTTATTTTCAATTACTTAGTTGCAGAATGGAGCTAGAAGCTCAAAATCCATGGGTAAGTTTACGGTGCGAGCCTCCGTGGCTTGGTCTCCTTCAAAATTGCATCTTGCTGCGAAAGAGAAAGGAGGAGATTTGAAGGAAACGGTTCGCATTGGGGTTTTAGGAGCGAGTGGCTATACCGGAGCCGAGGTATAGTTGTTTCTAAGTTATAATCTAATTTTGTTATTTTTTGTGCATTTTGAATTTTGTATGCTTGCATATTTATTTATTTATTAGAATTAAAATGTAATTTGATGTGTATTTTGCTCGATTGTATATATAGATAGTGAGGCTTCTCGCGAACCATCCGTATTTCTCTATTACGTTGTTGACTGCGGATAGAAAAGCTGGGCAGGTGATGGGTTCAGTGTTCCCGCATTTGATTACGCAAGTAAGTTTTTTAAAAAATTTTTTAATCCCATTTGTTCTCTTGTAGTTCTACTTGATGAGATAATCTTAAACTGGTCAGTGATCTCAATTTTGATTTTTGATATTAAAAAAAATTTGGAAAATGTATGATTTGATTTCTCTGCATGTATGGGTTTCCACATTTTTTGCTAGCCTTAGTGCACTAAGTCTTGCTACTGACATTTATAACAAATGTATGAAGTTTTTTAGTTTATTTTGGAACAAGACTCTAGCCACACACCGATTCTGATCCCATAATAAGGAGTTAGTGCAAGCGGGGTCTCGAACCTCTCACCTCTTGCTCACTAGCGAAAGAGGCTTAGCACTGGACTAGTAGGGCACTTGCATAACGTATGTATTTGTATATGCAATTTTCTTTATAACCACTGGATTAGGATGAAATAATGTTATGTTACAAAGTCCATGGTGTACTATTTGAAGGTTTATGTATGTAAGTGGCTTTACTTAAATAACATGAGGATTGCTAGTGTTCTTACAGCTTGTAATGATTCAGTGATTTTTAGAAAACTGCATAAAGAAAATTGTAATTTCTTTTGAAGCGGTTCCTTAAATTTTGTTCATAATGACTACATGTGGGTTGAGGAGGAGCAGTGCAAAGGTTTGAAGTGAAGCTGTTATGAAATACCAATCAGAAGAATTGTTAAAGAATTATGCAGCGTACATTTCAATTGTTTCTAAAATCGACGGTCTTGATTCTCTGGGAAGTTTTGAGAGGAATGGTTGTTAACTGCCCGTTGATCTTAGCCAGAATTGGCTGACCATGGCTTTCCAGTCAAAGGACAATGAACCTAGCTACAGTTTGGCCTTTTTGTGAAGAGTTGTGATAATTTGTTCTTTTCATAATCCTACCTAAGGATTTCTTCTTGAGCGCTAGAGAACTGTTCCTTTTGCTAAAGGATTGAAAATATTTATTGGAGATGCTAATAATAGCTAATAAGGCAAACTGTGATCTGTGAAAAGAGTACGGACCTTAGATGAAGTAGATTAAAGAGAGCTGTTAGAAATTTTAAAGAGATTTGGTACCTCAATTGCAATGTTGGTTACTTTTTTTTCCCCGTGTTGTTTCCTATTCACATCATGTCTGACACTTCTTTCAGGAAGTCTTAATCTAGTATGTACCATGTTGTTTTGGCATGTCCATGATTCTTCGCTATTCACATATTCAATTCCATGGCCTCTCAGTGTGCATTTCTATTGAGGATAGCTATGGTTTCTAAGTTATGTCCAAGAATCTGCGTTTGGGAGCTCTAATTCCTACATATTTGTTTGCTCTATTGCATGACAATTGACAAGTATGTGCCAAATGGAGTATCAGCTAATTTCTGAGTCTGAATTTGCAGGAGTTGCCTGATATGGTTGCTGTTAAAGATGCAGATTTTTCTAAAGTGGATGCTGTATTTTGTTGCTTGCCACATGGAACGACACAGGTTCATTTTGCCACATGTTATTTTGTTGTTGTTGAATAAAACTGTTATCCATCCATGTCACAGAATCTTTGTAATGATATTATTCTTCTTGTTCTTCACTGCATTTTTTCGCTGAAACATAAGTTCCGATGCAGGAAATTATTAAAGGTTTGCCCAAGAAGCTAAAGATTGTTGATCTCTCTGCAGTATGGTCTCAGTACACCTTTTAAGCTTTTTAAAATATTCAGTTGAAGCAAATTGATTGAGGGAATAATATTATATTATCTAACACCCGTATTAACAAATCTTCAGGACTTTCGGTTGCGTAACATTGATGAGTATGCGGAGTGGTATGGTCAGCTTCATAAAGCACCAGAGTTGCAGGTAAGCTCAATCAGTTCAGTATTGCTTGTGCATACATTGGTTAGCCACAAATGCTAGTTTATTTTTCTTTTCATTTTAAATCATCAATTTGAGGCAGCTGCTAGTTTTAATACAGAAGTTCTGCCTTCGTTTGCCGATGAATTCTAATTTGTTTTATGCATTACAATCATCTATGTTACATCGCTTTTTATGCAGACATGCCATTTAAGTTTATGTCAGAGTGTCATTTAATTTTCTGCTTGTAATGGAAGCTAATTTTTCTGCAAACAAATGAAGTTAGGAAGTCTTAAGTGAATTTGTTACATCTTTACTATGGAGACAAAATTTCTTGGCATGTGCAAAAATGTCACGACCCCAAATTTAAACCACAAAATATAATATTTTAAGATATAACTTGCTTCCGAAATATAAAATTAATCTCTCAATGAAATAGATAATCAAAACTAAATTTACTTATCAATTTCATCTATCGTGACCAAAGATCAATATCTTCCAAGTCTAAAATAAATCGACTAATTCTCATAATTCATGGTAGAATCCAAATAAAAATACATAATCTCCAAGCATATTTCTGAATACAACTTTATTAATCCAAAAACAAACGCAAGGGTTCATTTAATCTTGCAAATGACAATTAGACTCGCATGGCTCCTCCGAAAGCTCAACACCCTCACCATTCCTACCAACACTTTAACCTCGACAAGCAATCAGGGGGAGGAAGACGAACACTATATGGCTAAAAGGAGGAGAGAGGAGACGCAAGAGAGGATAGCAAGCAAGAGAGATGATGATAGAGCGTACTACGACGTCTCGAATAGATCGAGAAGCCGCTCAGCACAGAGGCCCACTCGTCCATTCCATAGAGGGATGGTGAGTGAGAGGAGAAGACGGGAAGAGGATAGTGTAAAGGAGAAGAAGACGAGACTCAGATCCCCTACATCGAACGACGACGAACGTTATCCTTCAGAACAACGGCGCAGGATCTATGTTGAGGTGGCTAGGGGATCAGAGAGGAAGCTGTCCTCCGTTCAGAGTCGACCAAGGAGGACCTTGCCGGTGCCAATAGAAAAGAAAACGAAGCACGACGAGGAGGGAGAATGGGTCCTCGTTCGACCTCGCAAAGTGATCAAGGCAGAGAAGAGGCAACTCAGGGAGGACTCAGCATCAGCGGGGTCAGGGCAGCAATGTCACAAATGTGCCCAGAGGGGACACACCATTACGAGCTGTGTTAATGAGTGGTTCTATTATGCGTGTAAACGCTTCGGCCATATCTCCAAGGACTGTCCAATCATCAAGCGTTCAGCTGTGAAGGCGGGAGCTCGTCCAGGGATAGTGTCGCCCACTAAGACAACTAGTAGCAAAACCCAAGAAAGCTTCGCGGGTGGACGGACGACGATCAAGGCTTTAATTACGCCAACACCGCTAATGGCGGAGTTCGAAAGGAGGTTTTGCAAGTGCGTTATCATTAAGGTTCAGAGCGGGAATCCTACAGTCGAAGATTTAGAGCGCCTGCTCTTCAATAACACCAAAGTCATTACTAGTCTCACTTGGAAAGTACAACGTCTGAACATCAACGGATTCTTCGTCCATTATCACGTCGATTCTAGACTTAAGGAGGTTCTAGATGAAAGAGGAATGGGTACTGACGAGTTCTATATGACGTGCAATGGACAATAAATTCGGAGCGTTGAAGGTGAGCGACATGGCGACGATATGGATCAGATTGTTCAACTTTCCCTTCCATTGCTGGATGCATTCGGGATTTCAAAATTTGATTCGAGCATTCGGTTTTCTTGTTGAAGTCGACAGAAGCACCTCAAGAGCGGATGGAGTTCACGTGTATCAGAATAGGGGTCGAAGACACTTCAATCATCCCGTCGTCGATCCAGGCTGAGTTCGAGGGGGAGTTTTACGACGTCAAGGTGATCGTGGAGAAGAAAAAGAATGTATCATTCGGGAAGGTGTCCACATTAGAAGATGATGAATTCTCAGATGGGAGGAAAAAAATCTTCGCATGAGCCGAAGGTAGACGATGAAGGGGAGCCGTCAGATCACTTTAGAGGCAATCCTGATCGTTCATGAGCAAGAAATCCGGTTTAGAAAAACATAACGTTAGATGAGCATGGGTCCAATCTTCATCGTCCCATTCAAGCGTACACCTCTGACGCCATACAACAGCTACAACCCAACAACGCGACGAGTCAGGCCTATGAGCGGCGCAAGGGGAAAGGACAGATGCAAGACAGTGACAAGACGGGTGCGAGGCTCGAAGGAGTTGATTGTACAACATTACCAAGCCGAAATTGCAGAATTTTGAAGGTATCTTCTAGGGCGAGTGACGAGGAGAGTACGCAGGATTTGAGGGACCATGGGTTCTCTCTTTTATCCAAAGAAGAATTGCAGGTTTCGATTCAGGGGGCATTGGAGGCGTTGGCGCGAAATGGATTGTTTGGAGCTTTTGGGCCGGGGTTCGAAGTTCATGGGCCTGCTTCAGTAGGCCAGACTATTACATCGACCGAGCAACAGCCTGCAAATTTTGAATGGGGATCCAAGTGCGCTGAGTTCGGCTCTTCTCCAAGGGTTAAAGTCGCGACAGATAATCAGTTGGTTATAGATGGGAGGGAGGCAATAGCCATCAAAACGAGAGGGAGGAGAAGGGTCCAGTTACTAAGGTGGTCGAGGAGGTTATGGATGAGAGTCCAATACAGCGTATAGCAGAGCGAGCGTTGGAATAGGGATCGGATACAACTGTTATTGATTCATCGGACGGGAGAATAGGAGCTTTAGAGGCATTCAAAGCGAAAGAAGTCCTTATGATTCCGAGCACGAAAGATAGGCTTTGCAGGATCGGGAAGGGGCAGGGGATGGAGTGGAGCATATCGTGAGGACAAGCGCAGATAGGAACACGGTGGAGTATAAACAAAAAAACAAAATGCAGTTGGAAAAGTGGGGATCGAATGGCCCAAGCGAAGATGACTTGATTAAGGCGGCGACAAAGAATAGGGAACCAGCTTCGACCTGCCGAGGAATCCCCTCAACCAATTATTCAGCTTTAAATTTACTTAATGATGATTCTCTCATATACTTCGCTAGTCTGTACGACCTAGCCATGAGTTCCAATAGAGAAGAACAACTATGCCACGTTAACATTATTAGAGGAGAGACTCTTCAGAGGGAAGACTAATGCGTTTTTCTGTATTTGCGTCTAGAGGTCAAGGGTAGAGCATTTGTTGTTTTAATGTTATACATCTTTTGGAACGTTAGGGGGATGCATCAGAAATCTAAAAAAAAGACTAATTAGCGACACGATCGTTAGGAATAGGCCAAGTATTTGTGCCTTTCAAGAGACTAGAGTGGAAGCTCCTACTAGGGAGGAGTTTCATGGCATTAAAGGAATAGGAACTTTCGATTGGAGATTCAAAGCTTCTATAGGGTTTTCTGGCGGTATCGCTATTGGAGTCGATCCTAGATTGTTTGAGATAGTGGAGGACATTGTGGGACTTTTTTCGGTTACGGTAGTCATTAGACGTTGTTGTGATAATTAGGTTCACACGGTTACATCAGTGTATGGCCCTTACGATTCGGCACGAAGGAATTTGTTTTGGAATGAACTTAAGAATATTAGAAATAGATGTATGGGCCCATTGGTGTTAGGAGGAGATTTCAACATCACTAGATTTCGGAATGAGCACAAAGGTAGGGGGCATCTACGAATGATAGATCAGTTTAACTTAGTCATCAACGATCTAGAACTTTTGGAGATCAACGCTAGGAACATGAAGTTCACTTGGACGAATATACAGGCCAATCCCAATTTGGCAAAGTTGGACAGAATATTTGTGACCTCAAATTGGGAAGACAAATTTCCTTTAGCTCAGGTTAAAGCATTGGTTAGGTTCACATCAGATCACACTCCGTTGGCTCTGGATTGTGGAGAAGGAGGAATAGATTTTAGTTCCGGTTTGAGAAAGCTTGGACGCTGTGTGAAGGGATTCGTAAGGTTATCGAAGAATCTTGGAACGTCGCTACGAGTTTGACGACTGCGATCGGACGTTGGATTGAAAAGCTTAGGAGATTAAGAAATAGATTGAAACACTGGGCAAAGACGGAATTTGGTCAAACCAGAGGCTGAAAGATGAAATAGCAGGGAGAATTCAACAACTGGAGCTTTTAGAGGAGGATAGAGATTTAATAGAGGCTGAATTTGAGAAATTACGTAAGAATAGACAAAATATGATACATATCGGAAACATGAAGGAGCATTACTGGAGGCAGAGAACGAGGATTCAATGGTTAGAGGAAGGCGACGCAAACACCAAATTCTTTCATAGAATTGCTAACGGAAGAAAGAGATGTAACAATATCTCTGGGCTACAGGTGGACGGAGACTGGTGTGGGAACGAGGATAGAATCACGCAACACATTAATGAGAGTTACAAGAAACTGTTGGGCAAAAAAAGGGAACATAGGTGTAAACTGAATTAGGATATGTGGTTACAATCGAGACTCAATGGAAGCGATAGTATCGAGAGCAACATCAGTGAGGATGAAGTTCTAGATGCAATCAAAAGTTTGGGGCAGGACAAGGCGCCGGGATCCGACGGATTTCCGATCTTCTTTTATCGAATGTATTGGAAAGTGATTAAAGCATATTTCATGTGTATTGTCCAAGATATTTATAAGGGTGATGCTGATCTGGGAAGGCTCAACTATGCGAATATTGTCCTAATTCCAAAGAAAAAAGAGATTAAGGAGGTTGGAGATTTGATACCCATCAGTCTCCTGAACGGGTCGTTTAAAATCATTTCAAAAATCTTGGCTATCAGGCCCAGTTCACAGCTAAACGATATTGTAGGGGAGTCGCAGAGCGGATTTATTAGAGAAAGAGACATTATGGACAACGTAGCTTCGGCTCATGAAATCGTATTCAGAGGAAACAAGGATAAAACAGACGGCTTTCTATACAAAGTGAATTTCCTAAAGGCATACGATACTGTCGAATGGGATTGCGTTGACGAGGCTTTACTTTTAAAAGGATTTGGGGAAAAGTGGAGGAGATGGATCCATCAGTGCGTCAGAGGAGGAAAATCGTTCCTTCTTATCAATGGAGTGCCTGGAAAAGAAATTATATGCAAAAGACCCATTGTCATCATTACTTTTTGCCATAGTCGCAGACGGACTAGCAGAGATGATGGTAAACGGAAGGAAGGAGAAAGTCATTCAAGGCATCAAAATCAAGGGTATCACTGAGGCGGTTTCCATTTTGCAATATGCTGACGATACATTGCTGTTCGGTTCAACATCAAAAGATGATATCATAGCAATAAGTACGATATTGAGGTGCTTCGAAGCCTGGTCCGGAATAAAGGTAAATCTCAACAAGAGTTGCATTATCCCTTTTAAGTGACAATTGTTCTATTCTTATCACTTCCATCCAATGTTCTAAAAAGCGCTAGGCGGTGGTCGGGCGGCCGATAGGGGCCTAGCGTCTAGACCTTGTAATCGGGGATTAAGCGGCTAGGCACTAGGCGGTTTTTTAAATTTATTTATTTATTTATTTATCGATCTTTTGGGTTTATTTTGTTGTTACCCCTTTTTACTCTTTATTTCTACTCATTCTTAGTTTCTTACTATTGAACTTTTTCTCCTTGCAATTGTAGGATGAGCTTCACATAGTCGAATTGGTGTATTATTGTATCGGTGAACATGAGGACTCTATCTTCTCCATATCCGATGTAAACCAAGGAGCTGCAATTTGGGGTGAAAGTGAAGAGCGCGATTTGGGGGTGAAAGTGAAGAGCGCGATTTAGGGTTTTTTACTTTTTTTTATTAGGAGGAGAAAGTGAGAGCAGTGGGTTTTTTTTTTACTTTAAAAAAAAATTACTTAAGGCCTAAGCGGGTCTAGTCCGCCTAGACCCGCCTAGACCGATTAAACGCCGTCTAGGTCCGATTTTAGCCACCTAGAACCCATTTTCGATTTTCATAAACGCCTAGGCCCTAGTCGAGGCGTTGGGGGGCCGCCTAAGCCGCTTTTTAGAACACTGCTTCCATCCAACAGATGCTGGGTTGTAATAAGGGGGCTTTTCCTCTGATATACCTTGGGATCCCTATTAGACCGGGGAAACTAACAAGGGAAGATTGGCAACCATTAATAGAAAAGATTGAGAAAAGATTAGCCGGGTGGAAAGGGAGCATGCTGATACTAGGTGGGAGGATCACCCTGTTGAATTCAGTTATCAATAGCATTCCTTTGTACCTCATGTCGATATATGAATTACCGGGTTTGGTAATCAACAGAATCGACAAGAGCAGAAGGAGATTCCTTTGGAAATGGGCAAACAGGGGTGGAAAAGGGATACACTTAATAAGTTGGGGGAGAGTCTGCAAAAGGAAAGAGTTCAGGGGGTTGGGTATCATTAATCTCAGAGATATGAACAAAGCCATGCTTAGTAAATGGTGGTGAAAGTTGGCTAATAGGCGTAACAATTGGTGGTGTAAGTCATTCACTAAGTATCGGGCTAGGAAGAAATTCAGATACGGGGAAAAAAGCGTCTATAGCAGGAATCCGTTTCTTTGGAAAGGGGTTTCCAAAATGGGAGACATTTTTCACAGCAATACTACATGCACGATAGGGAATTGCAAGAATACTAGATTCTGAAAGGACAAATGGTGCGGAAACAACACTCTTATGGGACTTTTTTCGGCAGCTGCTAAAGCTGTGCTAAGCAATGATACACTTGTGGGTGATGTGTGGCACAACAATAGGCTTACGCTAGAAGTCGAGGATAGCCTGGATCAAGAATCAGTCATTCAACTCCAAAATCTTAACTTCATTCGTATAGAAGGGAGATACAATCAAGAGGCTGGAGATAAGAGAGGGTGGAGTCTGGAGACGAACTCAATTTTCACGGTCTCTTCACTTTACAAAAGGCTGAATGATGGAGAAAGAAGAAGTAAGGTTGCAGACGTGATCTAGTGCATTAACGTTGTAACGCCCCTGCCCCTAGCTCAGACAATTGATACAATTTATAAGACAAATTCGATACTATGTAGTACAACTGCCCACCACAGACTGCCTCTCAAAAGGTGGTTAACCGATTAGGTGACTCTTGATCATAGGCTATTATATTTATATATTATTATATTCTTAATTTTTTAACCGATATGGGATCAAATCCCATACCTTCTCTCTGTTTTTTCCTTTTGTGTACAGTCGAAATCCTTCCAAAGGTGGGCCCCATCAACCAATGCCACATCAACATGGCATTTTTCCAACAGCATACTTGTTTCAAACCATGTGGCCCCCCCTTCATTATTGTGGGAGCGAGGTGGCGGCCTGAAATAATGGACCACCCGCAGAATCGGGGTACGGTGCAGCTAGCAGAATCAGGGCACTCCACATCAGCTAGAAAGGAGATCCTGCACTAGATTGTGCATGTCCATGCTCAGCGAGGATGCTGATTTCTGAAGGGGGGTGTGTGTAACACCTCGTAATTTTCAAAGAGTATATATATAAAATATATGTTGAAAACAGTATAGATGGCTGTTTGGATAATATATATTGGCTTGATGGCAATTATGTAATAATTGTGAAAAAGAATAGTGAATGGGGGGCCCACATGGTTTGAAACAACAAGTATGTTGTTGGAAAAATGTCATGTTGACGTGGCATTGGTTGATGGGGCCTACCTTTGGAAGGATTTCGGCTGTACACAAAAAGGAAAAATAGAGAGAAGGTATGGGATTTGATCCCATATCGGTTAAAAAATTAAGAATATAATAATATATAAATATAATAGCCTATGATCAAGAGTTACCTAATCGGTTAACCACCTTTTGAGAGACAGACTGTGGTGGGCAGTTGTACTATATAGTATCTAATTTGTCTTCTAAATTGTATAAATTGTCTGAGCTAGGGTCTGGGGCGTTACAAATGGTATCAGAGCCGACTTTCGACATCGAGTGTGGGTAAGAGTGGGCAAGATGTATGCCTGAGATGGAGCTAGCAGATGTACGGGTATGCCTGAGAGGGAGCGAGGTGCCGGCCTGAAATAATGGACCATCCGCAGAATCGAGGTACGATGTAGCTAGCAGAATTAGGGTACTCCACTCCACATCAGCTAGAAAAGAGATCCTGCACTAGATTGTGCATGCCTGTGCTCAGCGAGGACGCCGATTTCTGACGGTGAGGTGTCTGTAACACCTCGTGTTAAAAAAAAAATAAAAAAAAAATATATATATATAATAATATATGTTGAAAAAGTATACTTTGAAAAAGTTTACTTGGCTGTTGTTGAATATATGCAGAATGGCTTGGGTTGTATATAAGTTGATGTGGAATAGCTTGGGGGGCCCACACGTGATGAAACAGCAAGCATATGCTGCTGTGTCTGTGGCTTGTAACGTCAGACGGTGACGTGGCATACCTGGGCCCCACCTTCATTTGTGAAAGGTTTAAAAAAAACAGACTTGGCTGTGCTTGAGATATGTGATTATTGTCCCATATCGGGATTTGAAAAGAATGAAATAATATATAAATATAATAGCCTATGATCAAGAGTCACCTAATCGGTTAACCACCTTTTGAGAGGCGGCCTGTGGTGGGCAGTTGTACTACATAGTATCTAATTTGTCTTATAAATTGTATAAATTGTCTGAGCTAGGGGCAGAGGCATTACAAACGCTCCTGCTAAAGTGAAAGTTTTTCTCTGGTTGGTGGACAACAACGCAATCTTATCAAAGGTCAACATGACGAAATGCGGTTTTACGTTGAACGTTGCCTGCAATAGATGTCAATCACAGGATGAAGATACGAATCATATCATCTTTAATTGCCCTAGAGCGAGAATGGTTTTGGAAAAGATAGGTGCTAGATTTGGGATTCTGGATTGTCTGGGGTCGAGTGCGGAGGTCTGGAGTAGTACTAGATTCAACAGAGTTAGAAAGGAGGATAGATTACATTGGGATATAGCTGTAGCCTCTACGATATGGAACCTATGGCTAGATCGTAATGATTTATGTTTTCGAAGTATTAACCATAGATTTGCAGTTCTGTTGCACAAATTTCACTTATTCATTCATGAATGGACAAGACATCTCGGACCAAACAAGAGGTTACGATTGGAGGATTAGCCGTCTTTCAGTTTGGGCGACTCTTAGGGAGGGGGCAGTTCTTGAGATTTGTTATGATGTAGTAGTTGAGTGATTCTATTTTGTAGCCAGGTGTAGTCTGTCGAGGTTAGAACACCTGTTTTGGGGAGGTCTTGAGTTGTTATTCCACTTGCCTTTGGGCTAGCTATGTAATTTCTTATGTCTGTTTTGTTAACTATCATTAATGAAGCGATGGCTCAGTCATCTTTTTATCAAAAAAAAAAAAAATCTTGCAAATGACCACTTTATTGAAATGAGAAGTAACACCTCAAGGCCAATCCCCAAGAAATCCCTACGAAAGCTCCAAGTAGCTATTTCCCAACAGTACTTGTCAATCTGAAGGGGGTGAATGGTGAGCTACCACACACTCAGTAAATAGTTTCTTTATAGGGAAATAAAATACTTAACTTTAATAATATGAAATATGAATTTGGAAGAAAAAAAACATGAATAGATAAAAATTATAAATTCAACGGTTTTACGAATAACAATAAAAATCATTTATAATTCCTAAAGTTTAACAACTCACTATAACAAACAATTTATAACTCAAAAGTTTAACAAATAATCATTAGAAATGCTAGTAACTGCCCCATGTCCAATAACAAACCTTCAAATAAAGAAGGGAACAGGAGAAGTGGGGAAGAGAATCCCTAATGTTTCTTTTGCATAATGATCCCTTATTAACACAATTTTCAATGTTGCCCTCTCTTTAATAATTATTACACATACATCCCCACTTAACAACATATTCACCATAGCCCAATTAGTTTCTTATTTTATAATTTTTATTACTAAATTTACTATAACTAGTACCAACATTCTTATTTAAATAAATAGCAGTGGTATATTATAGAATTTCATGGTATCGTTATTTTAGATATAGATCTTAATATTGCATTGTCCTTGTATATGATTATATGTATGGGTAGTAAGGACTTTTGTTCGGCATGTGTTGTCACTAGACAACATTTGTTAAAATCTTTTAGGTTGTGGATTACCATGTATTGTGGGAATAATAGTATTGTGGGATTATGGCATAAACCCTCAATTTGGAGAATTATAGAAAAACCCCTCATTTTATAATACTTGCATGTAAATACTAAATAGTTACGTAGGGATGGGTTAAGGTAGTTAAGTTCTGTAATAGATTAGTTTGAGGCTTATTGCCTAATTGCTCATGTGATTGTGTATTTGTGTATAGTTTAGGAGATTTTGTTGGTTGATTGGCTTGTCGATCTATTTTACAAGGACTCGTAAGCTTTAAGGTGAGTGGTTTATACATATTTTTCGCATTGTATAAGTGTTATAATTAGTATTAAATTGTTGGACTTCGTGAAATGCAATCATACCTATTTTTTAGTTTGAAACACCAATTAGAGAATCCTTACTACTATTATTTGAGCATGTTAACAGTATTCGTTGTGTAAAATCCTTTCCTTTCCGTAGATTTGATGCATAATAATTATCTTTATGCTTTTGACGTCTTGGTTTCCACCAACATATTTGTTGTCCCTAGTGAGTGTTTGATGCCCCGCGTGGGTGTTTGTTACCCTTAAGGGTGTTTGTTGCTCTTCGCGGGTGGTTGTCGCCCTTACTGGGTGTTTGTAGCTCCTAATGGGTGTTTATTGCCCTTAATGGGTGTTTGTTGCTCTTCGCTGGTGGTTCTCGCCCTTAATGGGTGTTTGTAGACGTGAATGGGAGTTTGTTAACGTGAATGGGTGTTTGTGTGTCCTTCGTGGGTGTGGGATAGTAATTAGCATTTTGAATGATTATTTGTTAAACTTTTGAGTTATAAATTGTTTGTTGTAGTTAATTGTTAAACTTTTGGGAATTATCAATGATTTTTATTGTTATTCGTAAAACCATTGGATTTATAATTTTTATCTATTCATGTTTTTTCCCCCAAATTTATATTTCATCTTATTAAAGTTAAGTATTTTATTTTCCTATAAAGAAACTGTTCACTGAGTGTGTGGTAGCTCACCATTCACCCCCTTTAGATTGACAAGTACTGCTTGGAGCTTTCGTAGGGACTTCTTGGGGGTTGGCCTTGAGGTGTTAGTTGCCATTTCAATAAAGTGGCCATTTGCAAGATTAAATGAACCCTTGCGTTTGTTTTGGATTAATAAAGTTGTATTAAGAAATATATTTGGAGATTATGTATTTTTATTTGGATTCTAGTGGTTATGGATTATGAGAATTAGTCTTTATTTTAGACTTGGAAGATATTGATCTTTGGTTATGATAGATGAAATTGAGAAGTATAATTTTGTTTTTCTATTTCGAGATTAATTTTATATTTTGAAAGCAGGTTGTATCTTGAATTTTATATTTTGTGGTTGTGAATCCAAATTTATTTATTTGACATTTGGGGTTGTGACACAAAATATTTGAATGAAGGATTTGGGTTGAGGCGCTGTAAGTGTATAGAAATGAATTGTGATATACATGTCCATTCATTGGCAGATTCATGCATTTGCATAGGAGGTATAGAATCGAATCTCTGTTCTATCACTCCAGTTCTTTATCAAATAAGGCACAAGGTTCATAAATAGTTTGAAACAATTACCCTTGTTTTTATGTTGAAAGGGGATTTGCAAAAAAGTTTCGCAACGAGTCAGTTGTTAGAAAGAAAGAAAGCCAAGTAGAGTAATTAACACGTAAATGGATGCCAGTGTCAGAATGTTAACCAAACTTTTTGATTATATCTCAACCTAGTCTCATCTGGTACTTATGTTATATATTCATTGTGTATTTTTCTCAGTTCATGGCAATCATTAAATAGAAATAATTGATTATTAATGTTTCTCTTTTTCTAATTTCCTTAATTCAGAAAGAAGCTCAATATGGATTGACAGAGGTTTCAAGAGAAGAAATTCGAAATGCGCGGTTAGTTGCAAATCCCGGTTGTTACCCAACATCCATCCAGCTTCCTCTTGTTCCTTTAATAAAGGTTTGATCCTATTGGCATTTCTCTAATTTAAAATAAATTTCCTTAACTTTACACGAATTCAATTACATGTTTATAATACAATATAAATTCCAAGTAATTAATTTTTTATGTAGAACAAGCATGCCATAGTTATTTTTTCTTCCTCACGATTTTCTAGATCTTTACTATTCTGTAGTTTTCATGCCTATTATATTTGGTACTTTTTTCATTACATTGATGCCCAAGTTGTTTTGTCTGTAGGCATATCCTACCTGATTAAATTTTCTACTGCATATTTCCATAAAAATTACACTGTTTACTTTTGCATTTTCACCCAATGGGAATGAGTTAACCATACTATGTTTTCATGCCAAACTCGGTAGATAACCATTCTACTTTTTCATTATGATATTTGTATTGCTACTACTGATTGGTCTCTGTTAATTTTCAGCCGCAAGTTTCTGAACAAATGTTGCTTAAATGTGCAGGGCAACCTAATTGAACTAAGAAACATTATCATAGATGCGAAATCTGGTGTCAGTGGAGCAGGTTGAACACATCATTCTCTCATCCATTACGTGTTAATAATGCCGAGTAGTTGTACATTGTAGATGCTCTTGCATTTTATGACTAGTACTGATATTGTTACTGTTCAGGAAGAGGAGCCAAAGAAGCAAATCTCTACACTGAAATCTCTGAAGGCATTTTTTCTTATGGAATTACAAAGCATCGTCATGGTACTTTCATCGCCTTTTTAGCAAGTATTTGAATTAGAATAATTAACAAAAGCTAAAATGTAGTTACATTTGCATATGCTTTAATTTGCACCTAAACAGCAAATCTAAGTAACTTTTTTATTTGATGTTTACTATACTTCCAATAAAAAAACATGGTAGACTGCTGCTTTCTGAAAGTAAAATAATATTCCAAAACATCGTTTTATACTCGTTTGTACAAGTGCTAGTCAACTAATGGTAGTAGTTTATATTTGAAATGGTGAATGCTAATGTTCACATGATAAGTTTCTTATTGAAATAGATAGGTTTAGAGCAGTTGCATAGTCACAACATATATTGATGTTCATGCAAACAATAGACAATATGTTATCTTAAGTTTCATGGGGAAGAAGTTCATATTAAGTTTATTTCAACTTGTTGATTGATTAACACTTGTAAATTGTAGTGGCCAGGGTAACATTCTTTGGGTGTACATATAAATGCATGGATCTGAATGTTTTGATGTTAATTTGTAATTTTTAAGTTCATCTTCATTAAGGGTGCGTTATGGTTAGCTTAAGGATTGTATTCAAGGATTAAACTGTACTTATTCCTCATCATTCGAAAAGTTTCAAATTCCTAAAATTGTCTTGTTCATGCATGTTGTTAGTGCCTGAAATTGAACAAGGACTCTCAGATGCTTCGCAGTGTAAAGTAACTGTCAGCTTTACTCCTCATCTGATGCCTATGGTAAACTCTTATTTATACTATGTGTGTGCTGGTTTAAACTCTTATTTATATTTCAATCATTTCAGTGTATTGCATAATTAAACTCTTATTTATATTTCAATCATTTCAGTGTATTGCATTATCTTTTTTTTTCGTTATTTCTCAACCTATGACTTATATATCTTCATTCGTAAAATAGAGCCGAGGCATGCAGTCGACCATCTACGTGGAAATGTCATGTGGAGTTACTGTTAATGATTTATACCAACAATTGAGCAGTACTTATGAGGTATATTTTCCTTTTTTTTGTTTGATGTGTAGTATTTCTTCTTAGCCATTTAGTTATCTTTCTTGTGTTTTTGAAGTATGAAGCATACATTTTTATAAGATGTACTCAATGGATGTAGAAAGCGGTTTCAGAATAATTGAATTTTATGCATTTCTTTCTATAATTGCTCAAGATGGGTTATATCCTTTAATACGCAAACCTGATTAGTATGATAGTATCTTCTTTATCCTTTTTTCCCCAGCATACATGGAGTTTGGGGTTTCATTATATTACAATGTCTTATTTAGGGTGAAGAATTTGTTAAGTTGTTGGGAAAAGGAGAAGTTCCCCACACGCAACATGTACGGGGTTCAAATTACTGCCACATGAATGTCTTTGAAGATCGAATTCCAGGGAGAGCTATAATTGTCTCAGTTGTAAGTATTCTTCGTCTTCTGTTTCTAAATGGGCTTTTGTTGAAGTTACTTAAATGAAAAGATCCAAGCAAGGCCTCAAACAAAAGAAAACAAAAAAGTCCCATTCTATTTCATTTTAACTTGTAAATAGTCCTAACTTACAAGCCATTTCGGACCTAGAAATCTTCCTGGATAGTTTTCTCTTATTTTTGGAAATACCTAAGCTATGCTGTTATTTTTATGTGCAGATTGATAATCTGGTGAAAGGAGCTTCAGGTCAAGCACTTCAGAATCTCAACCTAATGCTTGGATATCCTGAAAACTTGGGACTTCATTGCCAACCCTTGTTTCCTTAGTTTTGCTGAGCTGGTGAGTGGTGTCGATTTTGTATATCTTCTTCCTTCTTCAAGTTAAAGTAAGAGATCATTAGCTTCAGGTACTTTCTACAAAGAATGAGATGACCCTAAGATGAATCACAAGAGTTTAGATGGATAGATGGGGTCCCATATTGTACTTTGCTTGTCGTTCACTAGTTTGAACTGATATGAGGTCCTCACTTTGACTGCATGCTTCAAAACATTGCTATGACTTAACCTTGTGGTATTTGGGGTTCATCAGCTGTAATGGTAATGTTTCTGTTTCAGTTTAGGTATTAGCTGTGAGTATGCTATTCTATGTGATGCTGGAATAAAGCGTAGCAATATGATTGATTGTCTTGTAATGTGATAGATTGTTGGGTCTTCTTGTTATCAGTTTAGTTTGTGAATTTATAGTGTGAATGAGCAGTCGTGTGATAATGATTTATTTACCGTCAATATTTTTGGGTGAGTACCCAATTGTGCCTATGTGCTTTGTATGCATTACTGATAAGGAGGGAAGTTGTGTATATACTATATAGAGTGGACCAAATTCAAACTTTGGTGCTACAGAGACCAGCAAAGTAACTTGTTTTGTGATTGTACTCAATGCCCCTTCTTTTCTTGCCATCATTGTGTTACACTTATATCACCATGATTCTGAAATTTGAATTGCTTCATATTCATTTGAGGATTTCTATGAAGTGGATTTTTGAGGGAAATGAACTTCTTACAGTAAATGCATAGTTACCATTGTTGGATCTGGTGGGGAATGCTTCGGGATGTGTAGTTATTTGTATGGCTAATAAGGTGATTGTAGGTCAATATGTTAATGCTTGGTGGAATTAACAAGTTTGTATTTTGGGGGTAAGGGTTGCACCTGATACAATCTTCATATGACTACACTAATCTTCAGTGCACTTTCAGTAGATTTTAGTAGAGTTTGAGGACTTTTGTAGCAAACACTTGATAATTTGTTAGTCACTTGTACATTTTGTTTACCTTATCTTTTAAATATTTTTTTTTGATGTTTTATTAAATGTTTTGCCTTAAATCCAGGCTATATTTAAAAAAAAAACCCACTGAGTTTTGGGCCATTTAAAAAAAACCGCACTAAGTTTTTTTTATAAAAAAAAACGACACAAAATTTTAAAAAACTCCACTGGGTTAGTTAGGGTTATGGTTAGGGTTGGGTTTGGGTAGGGTTCAAAAAAATCACTTTCATTTTTCATTTGTGTTTAAAAAATATCACTTAACTAATTAGATATTTAAATAACCCCCCCCCCCCCCCCCCCCCCCCCCCCCCCCCCCCCCCCCCCCCCTCCCCCTCAAAATTTTGTGTCATTTATTTTAATAAAAAAAACTTGATGCGGTTTTTTTTTAAATGACCCAAAACTTAGTGGATTTTTTTTTAAATTTAGCCTTAAATCTATTCTCATTTATGCAATTCTTATCTTTCAGTTTTAATTGCAACTGAAGTCAAACATATCTTATGGAGTTTGCAGAGCCTTCACTATTGAATAAAATTTTTTTAAAAAAAGAAAAGCAAAAAATGCACGTTAATTCTCATGGGATTAGGCCATTGCCTTCGATTCTTGGAAAGGCTGTTCAGAATTTAGGTTCGTTTTCCCATGGATGTTGAACGTATTGTGCTAGTGAAACAGCAAACATCAACAATGTTGGTGTCAGCCGACGCAGTTTGGGTCAAGAATGTTATCAAATCAGGTGTGCAAATTTTTTGTGTGGTATTTGGTTTATTTTCCATGTAGACTTGTTTCAGTGGTGCACATCCCTTTTCATCTCTACCCTTGTGAATAATGCAACACTATAAGTTCTTTAATGCTTTTGCCAACACCCAAAAATATTGCAACTCAAATAAAAAAGCAACTGTGCTACAAAGTAAACACAGGTGCATTGTTTTGTTTTGTTTTTTGTTTTTGTTTTTGTTTTTTTTTTAAAGAAAAGGCGGAGTATGGTCACCCTGTTTCATTAATAAGAAATTAAAGAAACAAACACAGAGTATTAAGTCCAGATACAACCTACAGACAGAAAATAGAACATACATGAAGCAACATAACCTGTACAAACAACAAATCTCTCCAACAATCCTGGAGGGTGGGCCGACAAACATGTTCGGTCTATCAAAATTGTATGTACATCAGTTTAGCTTCGTACACTGCCTCCACGGCACATGCACACCCACCTGAAACTAGTCTGGCAAGATTTTATCACCCGCCGATCCCCGCCTTCTCCTCGCTGGGGGACCCCATCTTTGGGCCCAAGTCCCGCAGGCCAAATTTTGACAACCGCCGAGCTAAGTCTACTCGCTGGGGGGGGGGGGGGGCATCTTTGGGCCTAAGCCCCGTAGGCAGAGTTTTGACAACCGCCAAACTCTGTCTACACCTCCTATCCTCCCATAATCTTGCTATTATTACTTCCCTACCAAAAACCGCTGTCAAGGAGAGAGTCGTAAAGAGGATACCTCGCCTCTCTTACGCCCTAGCTATCTCCAGTGATTTCTCACAAATACAGACCACCACTAACATAGAGAAGTGAGGAGCAACATATTCACTCACTCACTCACTCTCTCATACTCTCTTTTAATCAGAAAACCAATACAAAACCCAGCTGAATGAAGTATCACCTTCTCCTCTCGCCACAACGAGCGATGATGTTGGGCGTCAGCTTTCAATATGAGGGCGTAGTGGTGGTGGTGCCCTGTCAACTGTGGTCATCAGGTGAAGCAGCCCGGATGCAGCCCCCGCCCCTCTAGATCACACCCCAATAGAACGGGGTACAAGTTCCAACCACTATCTCTGGCGCTGCCATCATCACCATCCCCGACTACTTCGCCGACTACACCAATCCTGGAGGTCCAAATCATGGCTGCAGATCACCGTAATCGGTCCCGAGAGCGTGGACATGGTGGCGGCGGCGGCGAAGGAACCGTTCCAGCACCGCTGAAGGAGACGGACGACGACATCGGTAGAAGGCATAGGGCACAGGAGTAACGAGTGAACACATCTCATGGAGAGACCCCGTCTTCGGGCCCTAGCCCCACAACTGTACTATACCACAATCTTCACACCGAGTCAAACCCAACTCAGACAGCTCCACCAACCCCCTTCACAGATAATGCCTCATTAAAAAATTGCTGACGTCTCTCATAACGGCACTGCCATCCTCACATACTCTCTCATCATAGCGTATCGCAGAGAGAGAAGCGAACCCCGACTTCTTCGCACGTACTACCAACCCTTGAAAACCAAATCATAACCACAGATCACCGTGATTGGCCCCGAGAGTGTGGACATGGTGGCGACCGCGAAGAACATCTGGGCTCCAAGAGTGGCCAAACAACCAACAAAGACATCCAACCCCAACCATCTCACCCCCATCTCCAAATCGTCACATATCTGAAGGATGACGCAGCATGGCTCGACGGCAAACCCCAACCACCTCACCCCCATCTCCAAATTGACAGATCTAAAGGTTGACGCAGCATCGCTCGACAGCAGAACGAGCACAGGTGCATTGTTTAAATACATAATTTTAGGTTGCACTCAAAGCTAAGTTATTTTTGAGTTACAACCTTAGTTATAAACTATGGTTTATTGACTACAGTTGTTAATTTGAAATTTTTGCCGTACTGACCCACTTTTTGAAAATATTTGGTACTCTGACCCACTTTCTAAAACAATTAGCGATCTGACCCAGTTTTGGACACGTCAGCAAAAATTGTTGTTGGGAAAAACGGCATAGGTTATTTACAAGCCGTTTTCCCCAATAACGTAATCTATTTTTAAAAAAACTGTCATGCCATTTTTTGGAGTAACGACACAGGTTATTTTGATTTTCGACAGCCTGTAGTCTCAATTTTGAGAAAAAATGGCAAGTGTGAAAATCCTATAACATATGTTGTTCTTTCCAAAAATGACATTCTTAATACTGATGCCGTTATTTTGAATAATGGCATCAGTTATTTAGTTTGTTTGCCTATAAACAGTGGCCCCCTCTTCTCCTTCTCCTTTCTCAATCGATCTCCTTTCTCTCTCTCTTCACTCCCGAAACCCACAAATCCTAAATCCCTAAAACAAAAAATTCCAAGTATTGGAGTGCTCTCAAACTTCATATATCCTACCTCCTCACTCTCACTCTCATCTCATTCCTCATACACGACGTATTTTCAAGCTATCCAAGATACGGTCTAATTTGAAGGTATTATTATAATCATATGTTTGATATGTATTCTCATGTTATGCTTATGAATAGTTAATGACTTGAATATGTTTGAATCTTTATATTTAGGTATGGAATATGATATCCCTATTTGGTTATATTTTGGGTGTGAATTAATTAAATATCCGAAGATTGGATATTGTTATAGCGATGTTGAACCGGTCATTATTTGAGCTCCCTGTAACTTTATATACTCACAACTAATAGATAGAATATTTGAAGTCACTAATTGGGATAGAGGTGAAATGAGTGTCAAAATCAAAGCCCGTTATGCTGCCGGTAATGGGGAAGGGCAATATTTCATGGTGATTCCCGTAGATAATGATAATTCTCTGAGGTCCATAATTGGTAGGACACTTGATCCAAATTGTAGTTAGAATGCATTAGAGTTATATATTGACCGAATAAGGCTTCCAAACACTAGGCAAGTTGTTATTGAAAGTCCAAGGTGCGGCCCGAGTTTGAAACCATCTGCCGAGTCACATGCAAGAATACCAAATACAGAAGAAGACATTAGCACAACTCCAATAGAACCTATTATCACCGAATATGAGCAAGTACATCCGTTGACCTTGACACAAAATATTGTCCGCACCAACATGGTAATGCAAGACTTTGGCAACGCCGTTGTAAATAACAATTTGGTGGAAGAGGAAGAAGATGAGGATAACAGTCTTCAAGTTGATAAGGAGGAGGATGCCGACAAAGCTCCGGTTAATGATGTCAACATTGATGTGCTGGTTAACAATGTGGTGTTGCCAAACCAGTCCATTAGTGCAACTGTACATGAGATTCAATCGAGTGAATGGGTGTCTCATGTGACCATACATGAACATGTACATTCTTCCATCGAATCTTCCAACAAGGATGAACTTTACATAGGTCAAAGATTTCCAACTAAAGATTCTATACAACATCAAGTGAAGATGTACTCCGTGAAGAACCATCGAGAATTCGTGACGGTAAAATTGACCTCCGGTTTATACTATGTCAAATGTAAATACGCACCCATCAATCATTCAGCCGAGGACATTGCAGAAATTTCGGCACTTCTAAATGTAGTGGGTTGTTCTTGGTGATTGCGTGCAATTGTTCCAAAATGTCGTACTTATTTCGTGGTAAAGAAACTTGAAGGTTCGCATACATGTGTGAATCCTACATTGAATCAAGATCATAGGAAAATTGATTCTACGATTGTATCGACAATCATATTGAATGTTGTGAAGGTACGACTTGGAATAACACCAAGAGTCATAATTGAGATAGTCAAGCTTCAGTTCAATTACAAAATTTCATACTGGAAAGCTTGGAAGGCAAAACATAAAGCAATTGAGCGATTATATGGTTCCTTCGAAAAAGCTTACACTAAATTGCTCTATCTTCTCAATGCAATTCAAGCATCAAATCCGGGGACGACCGTACATTGGGCCAAGATTGTGATCAGTTCGGCTGAAGAAACTTTTAAGGGTTTTTTTTGGGTATTTGGGCCTTCCATTAAGGGGTTTAAGGCATGCAGATCAGTTATAAGTGTAGACGAAATTCATTTGTACGGAAAATACAAAGGTTGTTTGTTGATTGCTGTTTCATCGGATACAAATGGTAGGTTGTTTCCATTTGCATTTGCAATAGTTGATGGTGAAAGCATAGAAACGTGGACATACTTCATGAACTGTATTCGGTGATTTATCACAAATCATGCAGGTCTATGTGAAGGAACCACTTGCTTAACATCGTTATTGTATGTGGCATTTTGCTAGTAATTTCCATAAAAAAAATTGGTTGCAAGTTTATGATGAACAAGCTGAAGGTGATATGTCTCAAAATCAGTTGAAGAAGTTTGAGAAAAAGCTAACACAGCTTGAAACGACTAATGCTGATGGGGCTAATTGGTTGAAGGAGAAACCGATTGAGAAGTTGGCACTTTCTATCGATGGAGGTCGTAGATATGGTATAATGACAACAAATCTATTAGAAGTTTTCAATTCAGTTTTAAAAGGTGTGCGTAGCTTGCCCGTCACCGCAATTATTGAAATGATTTTTTTCCTTCTCAATATGTACTTCAATGACCTTCGTGAAGCGGCGCAGGCCCTTATCAGTGAAGGAAAATTATGGGCACCACGTATTCAGGAGATTATTGATTTATGCCATGAGAAATTCAATTTGCATGAGGCAATAATGTTTAATAACCGGCCTGGTATTTTTGGGGTTAAAACGGGCATTAGAATGGATAATGGACATAAAAAAGGTGGACATTAGCACACAGTTGACCTCGCGGGGCGTACTTGTACTTGTGGAAATTTTCAATTCTATCACATTCCATGTTCTCATGTATTGGCCGCTTATGCCTCCCGTACAATTAATTATCAACCTTACATTGATGTATTTTTCTACAAGTTCATTAGCACTAACGTCGTACGGTGCAATCCCTTCTACCACCAAATCATACTTCCTTTCATTCCAACATGCTACATGAGAGCGGTGGTGATCGGCCCAATCCATATTTGGCAATCGACCTTGACCAATAATATTGTAAAGTCTTCGGTAGTACATTGTCTTTTCTGGGATGAGCTATTGTGCATTGAATTGGGGGAGGACTTGGTCGGCGTAATAGAACTCCACGACTGAGAAATTTACAAGTGGAGCTCGTGTCAACCAAAGTTGATTATCGGCCATGCATAGTGGAGGTAGACGTTGTAGCCTTTCGTTCGTGTACAGTGTCCAATTGACGTACTCTTTTTTAAGCTGGTCGAGTTCATCCCTATAATACATCAACACACCACGTGAGTTATCTCTCCACGTGAGTTTACCCGTCCAATACACACCTAAAGGAGCCCTCAATAGTGGATTCTCATGACGAACACTCCAATTATTTGAAAGAACAGTTACTCCGGGCCGGCCGAGGTGTATTTGTTCTCAACACCATATTTGTAATAACTCCATCGTCCCGTCATTTGTATTGACCCCATTGAACAATTGCACAGGGCACGATAAAGAGAGGCCAAAACCGCAATTCTCCAACTATATCGTCCAACTCTATGTATGTCGGCAATCAAGGGAATGTATATTAAATGGACTACATCACCAGAAGAATTAGGAAAGAGAATACTTCCAATCATCGACAAAAGATATGCCTGCGTATTACATTGAATTTCGAAGTCGGTCGGTTCGTCTACCAAACTATTATTGAACTCTGTAAAGAGCCATGAACGTCGGATTGATTCCCGGACGAATATACCTCTATCATCCTCTTCAACCTCCTTCTCAAGATAATCTCTAACCCACATCACTTTATTGAAAAACAGATTTCCGGTGACCGCCACCTCATCGATTGGAAGACCCGATATGACGGCTACATCATGTAGCGTAACCATCATCTCACCAACGGGTAGGTGGAACGTGTGTGTCTCCGGCCTCCATCGCTCCACAAGAGCGGTAAATAATGAATGGTTGCATTTCACTTTGACCAACATGGATATTCCATATAAAACACGAAATTTACCAAATAGTTTTGTATTCGAGGGTGTGTCAGCAATATGGTGTGCATTCGGAAACTCATTTTCTCGACATCTCCATTTCACATCGCCTGCGACCTATGATCTTCTTGCAAATAGAGTACGGACGGGTCTAAAGAATCTGAATTTCCTTGTTGTGCGTGCGAAGATGAAGATGATGCACCCACATCATGAGAAAAAAATGGTTGTGTAGGATCCATTTATCTGTGAACATAAAAAATAATGTGTCAAGAACAATATTAATAAATGATAATGTATGGAGATAATCAAATAAAGCCACGTGTCTTCAACAGAATTAATAATCGATGTTTGAAAATAACAACAACTTCTCAATACTCATACCGAATTACTACTCATAACAATCACCACTACAACATCTACACACACTACATATTTATGTATATAAACAAATCTCATATCAATATCCATTCATACATACCGAATTATGAATATAATGATTAGAAATATAGCAATTCTAATGTATGACCATTTATCCATCAATGTCTAATTTACAACATTATCATTTTTAGACTACATCATCGATGACAATCCTTAGATACTAATATAGCTCATCCACTTCTCACATAGATGAATCTCATTTCACATATCTAATACTTAGATGAATGCCGTTTTTGGAAAGAGCGACATCTGTTATAGGATTTTAACACTTGCAATTTTTTCTCAAAATTGAGACTACAAGCTATCGAATATCAAAATAACCTATGTCGTTACTCCAAAAAATGGCATGACAATTTTTTTAAAAAAATAGATGTCGTTATTGGGAAAACGGCTTGTAAATAGCCTATGTTGTTGTTCCCAATAACGTTTTTTGCTGATGTGTCCAAAACTTGATCAGTTCGCTAATTTTTTTCGAAAGTGGGTCAGAGCGCCAAATATTTTCAAAAGTGGGTCAGTACGGTAAAAAATTCTGTTAATTTATACTCATTTTGGATGTAAATGTATTGTTATTGAAATTAAGCAATAATTGTTACTTTGTGCTAATAATTTTTAGATATTGTAACTGTAGTTGTAACTGAAGTTGTTGTAATGGAGATGCAATTGAAGCCTACCAAATGAAATATTCTCTCCGTTTCAAAATATAAGTTATTTTAGTCTTTTTTTTTTCATAATATAAGTCATTTCAGGTTTTTAAAAAAAGATCTCATCATTCTTAGTACTCCATAAATTATTTTTTTATGAAAATTTAATTTAATTTTTATTTTTTTTAAGAGAAGTAATAAAAAATTATGAAGGAGCACAAATAGGGATATTGTATAATTTATGATTTATTTATGAACTTCAAAAATTAATAATATTGAGTACTTGTATTCAATCATGTGTTGTTTTTTTAATAATTGTATAAAAATTTAAAATGACTTATATTTTAAAAATGAGGCAGTAGGAAGAGTAAATGGGTAATACGGCCCAAAATTTCATGAAGCTGAGGATGATATCACATAATCAATTTGCTACGTACTCTAGTACAGAGTATTCATTCACAATCAAAAAGACGAAGAAAACCTAGGGGGCCCCACCTTGTCATCCATGTCAGATTCTGGTCGGCCGTACGCATTCTGAATAGGTGGGTCCCAGCTTGTGGGAGAAGCCGCTTTATTCCCCATCGAAGATAGAGCCCATGACCAACTTTCGATTCGGTTTTTTTTTGTTGCGAGAATCCCATATTGAATGCATTGATATATGATGATGATGATGATAATGATGATGTAGATGATGTACAGTATGTTAAATGTACATGGGAATGGGGTTGTGTTGTGTATGTCTGTATGACACGTGTCATTCTGGCGTCGCATCAATCACAATCCAACCTCAGATTCTTTGGTTCATAGGTTTTGGACTACTGTCCCTTGTTTTATTGTTCTTCTAGTACTATTAGGTAGGTCATCATTGCGCTACAAACTCTAAGTCACTACCACCAACCCACTCTCTATAAACTTGACATAATTTATGGTTTATTTAGTATAAATATTTTATGAGCAGATGCTAGAGGATTTGGGAAAGATTTGCTGTAGTCACCCACTTTTTGAAAATATCCACTTCCAAAAATAATCAACGATCTGACTCAATTTTAGACAGCATAAATTGTTATTGAAAATAACCGTATAGATTATTTACGTACCATTATTTTCAATAACAGTATCTATTTTAATTTTTTTTACCATTTCGTTAATTGGAATAACGACATCAGTATATTTCTCTTACAAGTGTGAATCTTCTAACTTTAAGAAAATTCTAAGTGTGAAAAAAACTTATAAATAATGCCGTTATCCCCAATAACGGCATTCGAATGACTGATGTCGTTATTGGAGATAACGACATCAGTTATATATAAATGAACTATTGCCGTTGTTTGGAAACAGAGAGGATGAATAATAAGTTAATTTTTTATATAAAAAAGTTATAACTGATGCTGTTATTTGGAATAACGGGATCAGTTATAAATTATTTTTTAAAAAAAATTAACTTATTCGTCAGAGAGGATGAATAATAAGTTACTTTTTTATTAAAAAAATTTATAACTGATGCCGTTATTCCAAATAACGACATAGGTATTGAGAATGTCGTTATTTGAAATAACGGCATCTGTTATAATGTTTTCACACTTGCAATTTTTTTTCTAAATAGAGACTATAAATTGTCGAAAAACAAAATAACCTATGCCGTTACTCCAAATAACGGCATGACCCTTTTTTAAAATATAGGTGCCGTTATTGGGAAAAACGGCATGTAAATAACCTATGCCGTTTTTTCCAATAACGATTTTTGCTGACGTGTCCAAAATTGGATCGGTTCGCTAATTATTTTGGAAAGTGGATCAGAGTGTCAAATATATTCAAAAAGTGGGTCAGTACTGCAAAATTTTCTGAATTTGGTTTGTGCCGTATGACTTTTGAAGCTATTTAACATGCATATGCTACTACTATATTATACTCCATGTGTTTGGAAATATAAGTCAATCTAAGAGGAAAGAATATAGGATCGTAAAATTACTATAAATTCTTAATTTTTTAAGCTTATAAATGAGTTATCAATTGTACAATATTCTATTTGCCCTTTTTTATATTTTTTTATTACTTCTTTTATAAGAAAGAGACAAAGATAAAATTGAAAATCTCATAAAATTAATTCATGGATATTTAAGAATGACAAGATATCTATTCGAAAATCTAAAGCGACGTATGTTATGGAAAAAAAAAAAAAACTTGATGGACTTGTATTTTGAAACCGAGTAATATTTTTTTTTGCACTCTGTGGCATGTCCCATGTGGTACTTGGCTACTTGCTTTCTTTGGTGGTAGGTAGCAACTTCCTAATGGTGAAAAAACTACGAATTCTTCAAACATATATGTCACTTAGTTGGATTTCAATTTTTTCATAATTTGAAATAAACCTAAATATATAACTATGTTTCAACTGTTCATTACCGTCATACTTTACTTAAAGACAAATTATTACAAAATAAGAGGCATCTGTAAATGCCAAAATCGTTAAATAGCCTGTAAGTTTTCATGTTAGTGAAGATCAGATATGATCGTAAAAGAAAAAGGGATAATAATTTTTAATCAACTTATAGGACATGCATTCGAAAGAACACATAGGATAGCTTGCAAAAGAAACTAGTGCAATTCCAACATGTAGGAGAGACCACAATGGATGATCAAACGAAGACAAGGATCCATCATCATACTCTTCAACACATGTAGGAGAGACCACAATGGATGATCAAACGAAGACAAGGATCCATCATCATACTCTTCAACACTTGTAGTACATCTTGTCCTTTTCTATAATCTTTCCGTAATGAACAATCACAGGTAACAAAAACTTTGGGCTTTTGTTGGATTAAGGAAACTTGTGGTTTAATAGTTAATTAAGTGTGTGAAAAACTTTTCCTTAAAAGCAGTAACTGTCTGTCTAATTATATTGATGCATCAATAACAAGCAAGGACTGAGTCTCTGAGATGAGATCATTGGTTAATGAGACCGTATCATCTTTTTTAGATTACTAGAGATAAGAGCACATGATGGCGTGATCGATCATATCGTTGCTTTCTCACGCATTTAGACATTCACCACCTTTTCAGTTCCTAATTCTGATACTAGCTTGGTTCAGTGAGATCATACTACTATCTGTGCTATTCTAACACTTAGTAGCTAATAGAGACACAACATGTACTTAATTAATTAATTGATTGATTAATTATTGATATGATCGAATCTAGTTTCGATTGTATGAATGTGGGTTCTTGCTGTCCCTATAACCACTGATGATCATCATTATGATTTAAGGTCTATAATATAATAGTGTATTAAGTACGTTTTGTTTATATGACCATTACTGTTCCCCAGTATTTTTCTTTCGAGAAACGTGTTCCGCAGTAGTATTAATTATCTTCATGGATTTGATTTTCTGAAGATATGGGATGTTGCCAAAATTAAATATACAGTTAAAAAAAAGGCAAAATGCTATTATATACTTTTAGCTAGGGTATTGAAGATCTTGTAGGATACTAACCAAATTCTCTTATACGGAAAAATATCAGTTATCATAAACCTTTAATTGGTAGTTCTTGAAAAAATAAAAGCATATATACCTCGATACCAGTACATGAAGTTCAATGATCAATCATGTACAGATATAACATTAGCGTTCTAGATGTGTGCAAGGTAGAAATGTTTTTTCTTCTCTATATACATAGGGTTTTTGCTAGACACATATATTTAATTATGTATTTTGATATAGTTTTTTATAGTTATACTCTTTGAGTTTGTATATGGTTACATGCAATGAATATTAGAATTATTGACTAATAAGTTGTAGCATATTATGTGTCCGCTTACTCCTATATCAGTATGCTAAATATCTTGAATATATATCTAGAATGTTATGTGTATTATATTTAAGCAAAATAACAATAAACCCTAATTTTGCACACTTCAGTGGGTTTGGATTCCAAACGGACTGTATAAAATCTAACTAGAACACAAATACCGTTGCTTCTAGCTACTTGTTCATTGTTGTTAGTTATGTATGCAAAAAGCACTGAACCCACCAGTGCTTTTTTCTTCTTTTTTCTATGGATTCAGTTCCAACACTTTTTAATTCGTCATATAGCATGACAGTGGTTCACGCCTGAATAGAAGAAGATTACGGGGGTCCCAACTAACCATGCATTTTCTTAACTCTTCCTTCATGTATATAACCAACCAAAACACAACTGTTTTTGCTCTGATTCAGAATGCCATCTATTGCTTCCAAAACTATTACTATCTTTCTCTTTCTCTTATTTTTTCTACATCGATGTCGATATATTTGATCAGAGTTTGGAGTCTGAATCAGTAGTGAGAAACCGAGAAGAATGGGACTGACTAGAAAACAGCAACAGCCCACAAACCCCAATGCAGTACTAGTCGAGCTAGTCCACAACACAAATTTCACACAAATTTCTCTCTCTCTCTCTCTCTCTCTCTCTCTCTCTCTCTCTCATACAAAGTGGGATAGCTTGCCATGTTTTTGTGGTTGGTTGGAAACCCTAAAACTAAAGCAGAGATGCATGCCTGCTAGTTGGGGGACACTTGACAAAAGGCCCCACTTACTTCCATATACTATCATGCGTTCTTTACAGTAATTTTAATGCATATGTTAATGTTCATTCTTCAAGCAATGTCATGTCATGGCATAGATTCACTGACATGCATACGTGTGATGTATTGTGTTGTGCATTAGGCCGTATTCTTTCTTGCATTCCTCAACTGATTAATCAAATAATGTCTGGCTCAATTTTATGAGTTTTTATCAACTTTTTTTATTAGTACTGTGTGTTTTGACATAATTAATTAAATGAAATTGTCAAAACAAACTCTTAAGTTACATTTCTAATTGGTGTTATGTTGGTAACAAGAAAAATAGTGTACTTAGATTTAAAATGGTATAAAAAATGATGAGTGTTTTATTAATCATTTCTGATTAATGAAACTTGCATAACTTCTGATTATAAATAAAGAATTAATATAGACAGAAGCAGACAATTCAAGTAAAATTTTGCAATTTAGAATTAAATGCTGTTAAAGAAAATGTAGTTGCTAAGTTCTTAATAATGCGCAAAATCACTAACTTGATACAATATACCACAATCTCAGTCATTTTCGCTGTTGTAAAATTTGGAATACGTTCAACTAGAATTTCCCTCTAAACCAGTCCAGTTTTAAAGTAAACTGCAACTATTGGAAGAAAAAAGAAATCGAATGAACTAGACAAAAATAACTGATCAACAACTAACTGAAAGAACCAGGCCTATTTATTCAGGTATGTAATTTAAGCGTGCACAAGCTGGTTCAACCAGTTGAACGATTAGACACCAAAAATCTGGAATTTTTTCCCTAAATGACCCTTTTTATGAAAGTATGGACACAAACGACCTGTTTTTTGAATTAATTCCATAAACGACCCATTCGCTTTTTGAAAAAGCGAGTGTGGTATAAACCATCACGCTTTTTCAAAAAGCGAGTCTTGGGGCTCAGAAAATTTGAAGAAGCGAAGACTCGCTTTTTGAAAAAGCGAGTTTGGTATAAACCATCACGCTTTTTCAAAAAGCGAGTCTTAGTGTTCAGAAAATAAGAAACTTAAGACTCGCTTTTTGAAAAAGCGTGATGGTTTATACTAAACTCGCTTTTTCAAAAAGCGAGTCTTGGCTTGGCGCTCATGAACACTTTTCCTCTAATCTCCATTCAGTCTTTGTTAACGAACCGTTATCCATACCAAATTAACACCTGTCACCTCAATCTTAAATGGGTCACCTCTTAGTTTTTGCTACACTAACTATATAAATTAATAATTATGGATTAGTTCATCAGATTAGCCCCATTGTTAGCCTCAATTGTACATACCCAAGCCTTCAAAAATAAGATCAATCTAATATCTCAGTGAACCTAGATGTTTGTATGCAACATTTTCTCCATCTCTTAATGTATGCAACCTAGATGTTTGTAATACCTTAATGTTGTCTGTATATGTTTTCCTTGCTCAGCAATCTGTTATAGACTTGGCATTTATAATTGTTAGATTGACACTAGTTATTGTTGAATATATTAGTATATTCTCTCTATATAAATATAGCGCGTGCATGTGTTTTTGGTTTTGCTGATTGAGATAAAAGTCTTGAGATTTCATAAAATTTCATAAAAGTCTTGAGATTTTGGGTTTTGCTGATTGATGCTTTCTTCTCCAATATAACGTAATATATATAGTCTAATGGGGAATAAAAATAATGATAGCAACAATAAGAATAAGAATAAGAATAAGATGAAGAAGAAGGAGGAGGAGGAGAAGAAGGTGAAGCCGAGACCGAGGGAGGAGCAAATAGGTGTAGTTCGATCTGTAGTGGGCGATGATCCAAAGGAGAATGCCAAGACTCGCTTTTTGAAAAAGCGAGTGTGGTATAATCCATCACGCTTTTTCAAAAAGCGAGTCTTAGGTTTCAAATTTTCTGAGCCCTAAGACTCGCTTTTTGAAAAAGCGTTATGTTTTATACCACACTCGCTTTTTCAAAAAGCGAGTCTTCGCTTTTACAAATTTTCTGAACCTCAAGACTCGCTTTTTGAAAAAGCGTGATGGTTTATACCACACTCGCTTTTTCAAAAAGCGAGTGGGTCGTTTATGGAATTAATTCAAAAAACAGGTCGTTTGTGTCCATACTTTCATAAAAAGGGTCATTTAGGGAAAAAATTCAAAAATCTGATGTATATATATTTCTCTCTAGTTCCAGTTTTAAAATATTGGTATTGTTATCGTACTTTTAATGATTAGCTTTATTAAGTAGTACTAGGTATTTATTTTTTGGGAATGTATCAAATTCATGTTAT
Source organism: Hemerocallis citrina (assembly GCA_017893485.1). Taxonomy (NCBI): domain Eukaryota; kingdom Viridiplantae; phylum Streptophyta; class Magnoliopsida; order Asparagales; family Asphodelaceae; genus Hemerocallis; species Hemerocallis citrina. The sequence goes on from CM030361.1 coordinate 57,897,389, forward strand.
TCACTGGAAATATTGAATAAACAAATTTTGAATAATAAAGAGGGTACATATAAAATGACCAAAAACACCTTAATTTATTCATAGATTCAACAAGTTCGTAGCATGTGAGGAGCAAGAGAGCAAAGTGTAATGAAATGAAATGGAGTTGATGGGGGGAATCAATCTATCTATCTATCTATCTACTTATCTATCAATCACAAAAGCTGGTTCCAGTTTTGAAAGGGACAAGGAATGAAGGTTAAGTGAGGAAAACTCCACGGTTTTTAAGGACGACTCAACTTCCATCACTTTTGACGGCACCACTTCAACATTAATTATTACTACTACTATTTCTCTACTTTCTACTCCAAATCATCTAAACCCTAATCAATAAAAAAGGCCGAACCGGTCCGGGTCTAACTAGACCGGTCCGGTTTTCTGTTACGTGGGTTCCGGACGGCACGCGCGCTTCAGGTCGCCATAGAGACGCACCACATGAAGCAATATGGGTACGCTTGCAGGTAGCTAAATATGGAACTCTGATTGAAGGGGGCCCCACGTTCAATTGTGGAACCTCAAGATGATTTTGGGTGCCGTACATATTGATGTCAAGAAATCGATGATTTCTCTTTGTTTCCGAGTTTGGATAGAAGTGTTCAGGTTATTTTTATTTCCCCCTCCCCCCTATTATTTCGGAGACATTCTGGTTGCATGGAAATGGATATTGATAGCAAAAATTGTTCATCTCAATCAAGATTCATATTATATACTCCAATTTATAGTCATTTTATCTCTAAACTCTAATAATGGAAGAAGACCTTAGTATTATGAACGCGCATGACACACATACATAACTAATATGTAAAAAGTTTCATATTCGAGTCATCACTACATTAGATTTTTTATTTTAAAAAACAATAAATATTATTAAGGAATTTCATTGTTCATGCATAACTAATATAAAATATGTCTAAGATGCCAGGCGGTACCTCAGCGGTACGATGGGAAGAGTCTTCAGGACGAAGGGACAGAGCGCAATGCCAGGGGTGCTCGTATGCCAGGGATTTTGAAAGGTGTGATGAGCGTGGGTAACGAGGTGTCAAACCGGACTTCGAAGGAGGTCCCTGAAATGGCGCTGCTGTCGAAGGACGACATCCAGGCTTCGATCCAATAGGAAATAGAGGCCATCGTGCGGCAGGGAGGATTTGGCACGCCATTTCAAAAGGAAGAAGAACAAGCGGTAGATGATGTGGGCCGGGGGCTTGGGCTTGGGCCGCAAGTTCCAGCATTACAAGAGCCAGCTCTTCTGATTGATCCGTTAGTGGATGAAGGGGATCATGGGCTAGGGTTCAATGCAGATGGGCCACAGGATCAAATTACAAATGCTGTTTTGGGCTCGGTGGAGGGTCAAGAAGAAATTGGGGAAAACGCCAATCTACAGTTGGTTCCTATGGACGGTATTGAAGAGGGCAACCTGGTCGATCTAGTTGAATCGGAGCAGTCATTAGAGCAAAGCCACAATGCGTTTGATTCGGAACAAATCAATGGTATGATAGGGGCTTTGGATGGACTGCATAGCGGAGGAAGTGCTTACGACTCGGAGCACGAGAAATGGACAAAACAAGTTAGAGAATTGACAGGAGGCGGAGTAGGAGAGAGCGCAGGGGGCAGCGGTGTTAAATATAGGGCAGATTCGCAGTGAAAGAGCAAGAGGCAGTTAGATAAATGGGGATCGAGTGGACCAAGTGTAGAAGATTTGATTAGAGCAGCGACAAAGACTAGAGAACCAACCTCGTCCTGTCAAGGTATCTCCTATGGTCATTTTTCAGTATTAGATCTTTTAAATGATGATTCTCTTATTTATTTTGCTAGTCTTTACGATCTAGCCATGGAGTCTAACAGGGATGAGCAAATGTTCCATGTCAATATTATTAGAGGGGATAGATCACAAGAGATAGAATAAAGATGGGTATAGCGATTTAGAGTTTAGGGGTTAGAGGCTTTAGTTTTTTTTTTATGTCTTACATTTTTTTGGAATGTGAGGGGGATGAGACAGAAATCAAAAAAGAGGCTAATTAGCGATACTATCATTAGATACAGACCGTCCATTTGCGCGTTTCAGGAAACTAGGGTTGAATTTCCTAATTTAGTAGAATTTCAAAGCATTAAAGGTATAGGTTCTTTCAAGTGGAGGTTTAAATCGTCGCGAGGGTTTTCAGGGGGTATAGCTATAGGAATAGATCCTACGGTGTTCGAGATTATAGATGAAATTTCGGGAGTTTATTCTATCACGATTACTATCAGAAGACGAGCTGATAGTTGGATTCAGACTGTTACTACAGTCTACGGTCCTTATGAGTCAGCCCAAAGGCATTTGTTCCGGGACGAACTTAGGAACATTAGAGGAATGTGTAAGGGTCCGTGGGTGGTGGGTGGAGATTTCAACATTACAAGGTTTCAATTCGAGCACCTGGGTAGAGGTGCGTCGAGGGGTGACAGGGACCAATTCAATGCTTTGATCGACGATTTAGAGTTGGTGGAATCGATCCTTCGAATAGGAAATTCACCTGGTCAAATTTACAAGCTGTTCCTATTTTGGCGAAATTAGATAGAATCCTAGTCTCCTCTGAATGGGAAGATGTTTTCCCATTAGCCAAAGTCAAAGTGATGATCAGATTTACTTCCGATCACACTCCTTTAGCTCTAGACTGCGGGGAAGGTGAAAGAAGGAATACTCATCAGTTTCGGTTTGAGAGGTCATGGACGTTGTGCGAAGAATCAAAGAGGATTATTGAGAAAAGCTGGAATGCTCCTACCACGCCAGATTCGGCAGTGGGATGTTGGATTCAAAAGACCAGGAGATTACGCTCAAAATTGAAGCAGTGGGCTAGGTTGGAATTCGGGCAGAACCAGAGACTCAAAGATGAGATAGGAGAGAGGATTGAGCAATTAGAAGTCATAGAGGAGGAAAGAGATCTAATAGAGCCCGAATTAGAGGAGCTACGGAGGAATAGACAAGACATTCTTCATATTGAAAAGATGGAGGAATATTATTAGAAGCAACGTTCCAGATTCCAGTGGTTGATGGAAGGAGATGCCAACACTAAATTTTTTCATAAGATGGCCAACAGTAGAAGGCGTAAAAATCACATTTCCGGCCTTAAGGTGGAAGGAGTTTGGTGCGAGAATGAAAATAGAATTAGACAACATCTTCATGATAAATACAAGGATCTGTTGGGTAAAAGAAGAGAGCATAGGTGTTCGATGAATCAGAATATGTGGTTGGAATCTAGGATTAATGGATCTGTTAATATTGAAAGCATTTTCACAGAAGAAGAGGTTCTTTCCGCTATCAATAGCCTGGGATTGGGTAAAGCTCCTGGTCCAGACGGATTTCCGATATTCTTCTACAAGCTCTATTGGAATACCATCAAAGGGGACTTCATGCGTATAGTTCGAGATTTTTACAAGGGGGAGACAGATTTAGATCGGCTAAACTATGCGAACATTGTTTTGATCCCCAAGCAGTCTGAGGTTAAAGGGGTTGGAGACTTCAGACCAATTAATCTACTGAACGGCTCCTTTAAGATCATTACCAAGGTGTTGGCCAATAGATTGGGGCCACTACTAAATGATATTATTGGACAGTCACAGAGTGGCTTCATTAAAGGAAGGGACATCATGGATAGCGTTGCTTCGGCCCATAAAACTGTCTTCAGAGCATGCAGAGACAAAACGGACGGCTTTCTCTTTAAAGTGGACTTTCAAAAGGCTTACGACTCAGTTGAATGGAACTTGGTGGACGAAGTGCTACTCCTTAAAGGTTTTTGGGGAAAGGTGGAGAAAGTGGATATTCCATTGCATCAGAGGTGGTAAATCATTCCTTATCGTTAACGGATCACAGGGTAAAGAGATCAGATGCAAAAGAGGGCTGCGACAAGGGGATCCCCTGTCGTCGTTGTTATTTGCTATAGTGGCAGATGGATTGCCAGAGATGATTGCTAGCGGGAATAAGGAGAGGGCTCACTTTGGAATTGATATCAGGGGTTTTTCCGAGCCTATTTCTATTCTGCAATATGCGGATGATACGCTATTGTTCGGGACGGCGTCTAAGGAGGATAGCATAGCTATGGGATCGGTATTGAAGTGCTTCGAGGAGTGGTCTGGAATGAAGGTTAATTTCAAGAAGAGTTGTGTCATACAGCTGAGCGAGCGCTGCTCCGTCCCCATCCTAACGATCCAACATTTGCTAGGATGCAATAGGGGAGAGTTTCCGCTGACGTATCTTGGGATCCCCATCAGGCCAGGGAGGCTCACTAAGGAAGACTGACAATTCCTTATCGATAGGATCGAGAAAAGACTAGCAGGGTGGAAAGGGCAATTCCTTACATTGGGAGGTAGGATCACATTGCTTAATGCAGTTATCAACAGTATCCCCATTTACCTCATGTCTATTTATGAATTACCGGCATGGGTAATCCACAAGATAGACAGATTTAGAAGAAGATTTCTATGGAAAGGAACAAACGAGGGGGGGAAAGGGATACATCTAGTTAGCTGGGGGAGGATCTGCAAAAGGAAGGAGTTCGGAGGTTTGGGTATCATTAATCTCAGCGACATGAACAAGGCTCTACTTAGTAAGTGGTGGTGGAAGATGGCTAAACAACGGAATAATTGGTGGTGTAGGTCTCTAACTAATTACAGGACAAGGAAGAAATTCAGATTTAGGAGTAAGGGCATCCATAGTAGAAAATCTTTCTTTTGGAAAGGGGTTTACAGGACGGGCGAGGTATATCACAACAACACTCTTTGTAGGGTAAAAGATGGCAAGAAAACAAGATTTTGGAAAGACAAGTTGTGCGGTAGTAATTCACTTATGAGCCTTTTCCCAGCAGTGGCAGAAGCAGTTCTAAACAATGATTCGTTGGTCTCCGACATTTGGAAGAACTACAAATTGAGATTAGAAGTCAAAGACACCCTTGACCAGGTAGCGATCGCTCAACTACAAATGGTCAATAATTTCATTCGGATAGAAGAAAATTACACCCAGCAGTCGAAAGACGAGAGATGGTGGACGTTGGAGGCCAATGACAAGTTCTCGGTTTCCTCTCTATACAAAAGGCTTAATGATGGTGGTATTAGAAACGAGATCACGGATGTTATTTGGGGTACCAGCGTTCCTTCCAGAGTGAAAGTTTTCCTATGGTTGGTGGAGAACGATGCAATTTTATCCAGGGTTAATTTGAGGAAGCGGAGTATCGTGGAAAGCGTGTTATGTAGCACATGTATGTCCCACGAAGAAGATACGAACCATATTTTATTCAATTGTCAGAGAGCTCGATGGGTCTGGGGGGAAGTGGGTATCTCGTTCGGAGTGTTACATTGTTCGGGGTCTAGTGTTGAGGTTTGGGGGGATATTAGAAATAACAGGATTAGAAAAGAGGTTAGATTAGAGTGGGACCTTGTTGTGCCGTCCGTCTTGTGGAACTTATGGCTAGACCGCAACGTTTTCTGTTTCAATAGCGTTCGTCATACTCTTTCTTCGTTGATGCAAAAAATTCACTTATGTTGTTATGAATGGTCAGGACTCAACAGATCCAGGAAGAAGATGCGCCCAGGAGAGGGGGAAGAGTAGTCCGCAAGCAGGGGGACTTTAAACATTTGGCAGTGGGGCTACCAGCTTTGGGTCGGATGTATTAGATGCTTTATTATTTTGATGTATTTTGTACGATGTTCGGGCAGTTTCGTCCAGATTAGATGTTATTTAATTTGGTGTTATCCGCCTTTGGGCTCTATGTATTTCCTTTTTATGTTTCGTTAATTTCTCTTTAATGAAGCGATGACTTCGGTCATCTTTTAATAAAAAAAAAGATGTCTAAGATATGAAGACAGACGATATCGAAATTTTTATTTTAAAAAATATATATTTATTAAGACATGCATTGCACGTGTAAATTACTAGTATTATAATAAGAGAAGACTACTGTCATTTGTAAATCTATCAACGTGTGTGATGCATATACATAATTAATATAAAATAGGTTTAAAGTTCGAGTCCTCGTTATATCAGAGTTTTTATTTTTTTATTAAAAAATTATTAAGATGTGCATTGCACATGTAAATTACTAGTATAATTAATGATTTTTAAACTACTTCTTCATGTTGTTGTTGTTTTAACATTTTTACAAATGATTTTAGACGTTTCATAAAGATTTCTTCCGTGATTCTTTGGGAAACTATAACACGTATAATGTTTTTTTTTTGAAAATAAAAGTGGCCTTATGCCACCGGTTTCATTAATGATTGATTAACGAAACAGAATACACGTATAATGTTACATAACACGTATAATGTTATGTATGTTCTGTATAGTTTTGTTTATTTATCATTCTAACACTGCTATTATTAGTTCCACATAAAATAAAATAAAATAAAAGGAATACCCGCTGATTATTAGTTCCACATAATTTACATACCGGATTATAAGGGAGTTTAAAAAATTGTGGCAGTGGAGCATATTTATTAAGTATTTTGTTCTCAAGGTCCGTAAGTGGGAATCCGCCACCTTCCCTCAAACAATCAAGTAGGAGTACTTTCTTATTATTCCCTTTTTATTAAACTAACAATATTAGTAAGTAAAAAAAAAACAATAATTAAGCTCAATTATTTAGAGACAAATAGATAGGTATTTAGGGGACATTCTACTTTACACGTATTCCCACATGATAGTACTAATCATTACCTTTGAACAAGCGAATATAAGACGGAGATTGTCCAATTCAAAAGCAATTAACAATTGATTAATGAACACTGTTCCTATCTTATCTTATTAGTTAATTAAATAATTACAAAATTAATTAAAATAGTATTGGGAACGGGTGAGGCTCCGAATTACGAGACATTCCCCTCACATCTGTGAATACTCTCGAAAGGAATGTGGACAAAAATTCTCTCCCAATAACTTTATATTTTTGTCTGTGGTAAACGAGATCTTAAACCCATGAGATCACGAAATCTTATTGCCTGCAAATTTAATATTATCAAATTACTACTTGCATGGATCTTTCCAAACCCTAGATGGTTATCTTTGTAGGGTCAGCTATTTGGTGAGAGGGTGTGATTTTAGGTACTTTGATTAGTAGTTTGTGGAGAATGTTTACATGGTTGAATTCTTGATTTGATCTGCAGTGAAACACTTTGGTTAATTCTCATATAATAGTATGTGATGCTATTATGAGTTTTATTAAATGTATACCTTGAATATGGTAACACTTTTGTGAGGGTCTATAAGTGGATGGGTTGATTAGAGTGTCTTCTCCTAAAATCTGCACAAGTATAAAAAGAAGCAAGGTTAAGAAATAGGTCACCCATAACCCTCCAATGCTTAAGTAAGTCCTTAAAGAAGAAGAAAGTATACGGTGCAAATAGATTAGATGTTGAAGATAACATTGCTTGAGCACCTAAGAGGATATTTATTGGATAAGAATATGGTTAGCCTACCATTAGATACAGAATTGAGATATGAGTATAATATAAAAGCACTCCTAGCCACCTTGCATGGAGAGCAAAGAGAAGCTCATTTTTTCTCAGTGAGTATTGATGGATGTGAGCCTAAATCAATAAGGATCCACGTGGGTTTAAGTGGGTTTAAGCCACACCGTAAGTGTCTTTTGTATATTTGATTAGCCAGCCTGTACTTCCACTATCATTATATTAGCCATAGTATACAATTATTAAGTACGGATATATATATATATATATACTTAGCATGTATAATTTCGAATGTCATTTCTCTTAAATATTTATTAACAACAAGTCACGTTTCAATCAGTTGCAGGGGAGCAAAAATGATTACATCGATAACATTATTCAAGAGTTCCATTTCATACAGTAACATATTATTTTTATTTTTAGGTAACTGGTGTATATATTTTTTGATTTAATAGGATGGAGTGGAACTCCATATATATATATATATATATATATATAGGAGTGATCCAATGAGAAACACTTTTAAATAAGAAGATGAGAAACACTGATTCTGACCATTGGATATGAGGAGATTGAAATGAGTGGCTCTCATTCATTTGGATTAATTAATTGAGAACCCGGTTTTTTTTCTACACATACATTTAAAAAAACCACAAAAAAAAAAACAAAACAAATCAAACTAATAATTCCCTAACCCTAACACACGTTTTTCTCATATCCAATAGTCTAGTGAAGATCGCCGAGCCCGTCTTATAATATGATGTATACAGAGACTAAATAGTAGTAGAAGAAAATGCCTTATTGCCGTGTTCGACGGATTTCATTGAAGAAATAACTCAAATGACTTGGGTCACTGATTTAAACTGTGTGGTTCCTAATATATATATATTTTCCCCCTTTGTTCGTCCAGTGAAGCTAGAAAATCTTCAAACAGACCTGCAGCACAAACGGTCCGGAACAACATCATTTACAACTATCCTCTAGCTTATGGCAGCAAGAATGGGTACGATAGCATTCTCTACACTACCAAAGGACGACACAGTAAGCGGTCTGATTTCAACGGTTATTTTCTTTCGTCCTAAAATATTTACCTTATGTTTTGGATTACAGGGAGGGTTTTGATGAAGATTACATCTTTACATAATCTCTTAAGAGTATTGGTTTGATTTTTTTTTTTTTTTTGTGGTTTTTTTAAATATATGTGTAGAAAAAAACCGGGTTCTCGATTAATTAATCCAAATGAATGAGAGCCACTCATTTCAATCTCCTCATATCCAATGGTCAGAATCAGTGTTTCTCATTTTCTTATTTAAAAGTGTTTCTCATTGGATCACTCCTCTATATATATATATATATATATATAAAAGAACAGCACCAACAAAAAAACCATAAACGGTAAATAAACAAGGCAGAAAAAGAACATAAACTAGCTAGCATGCAAGGAGAACAGACAGCACAAGACCCCAAGCTCGACAAGAAGCAGCGACACAGCAACATCAGCCACCAAGCAGTAAACTCTCAACCATCGACGGAAGCAGATCCACCACAAAACGCGCTAGAACAGCAACAAAAGGGGGATTCAGCAAACCAGGCACAGCCACACCCAGGGTAGGGAGCAGCATGAACGATCCCAACAGCAAAACCAAACAACAACAACAAGCGTCGAGGCATCCAAACAACGAGAGTCAAGAGAGCTGTTTGGTTTATGTCTTGCATACTATGTTGGATAAGAAAACGATGAGACGATGGAACGATGAGACGATGGAGGAATCGAGATAATCGGAGACGGAGTAGAAGCAAGGGGAAATAGTTAACAGCAATAGCAGCAGCAGGTTGCGGTCGACCGTACTGGGGTGCGGTCGACCGCCCTACTATGCAGGAGTTCCCGAAAGGGGGATGGTCGACCGATCTTGGGGGTGCGGTCAACCGAGGGTAGCGCTGATGGATTATTTGGGTCGGATCTTGGTGATTCATGAGAAGCCGAACTTGCTCTTCAAGTTAGATCATACGGTTCTTATCGTAAGGTTATATCTTCAAGAATATTCAATGATTATTGTATCAAGATATCAAACTAAGATTTCTCTAGATCTCTATATATTGTTGTTATTGGCCTCCATTGAGAGCCAAGAGATAGAGAGTACTTCATTGAAAGAGAAATCTTTAATTCTAAACAACTAATACTTGATGGTGAGGCTTGAGAGAGAGAGTTGTTGTGAGAATTTTAATATTCTTGTATCTTCTGTAGTTGAATAACATCTCGAATTTCTTCTCCCCTTGATTAAGGCAAAAGCCCCAATCGGGACAAACTTATGTGTGCTTTGGTGTATTTGGTATGATCTCATATGTGTTTGGTAGTTTGTGTTAATTGTATCGAATAACTCAACAAGATCCTCAGTCAGGTTTTTCTAAGAAATCATAACAATTAGATCAGATCACTAAAATCAAATGGTTCAAAGGTAAGATCAACTTTGATCTCTTGAGGGAGGACATGCATGAAGCATTAGTTCAACAAGACTTGGATTTAGTCCTAGAAGGAGATAAAGGGAGACAAATTGGCACAAAGCTGGAAAATTGGGAGGAGATTTATTCAGAATCCTTGGGTTTAATCCAGTTGTCATTGACTAACGAAGTCAGGTATATAAGAAGTACGACGAGTCTTTGGGCAGAACTGACTACTCGGGATCGTCATCACAGGATCGGATGTACCAGCGAGAAAGTTGTGGGATTTTTCAATGAAGAAAAGTACCACTCTTATAGGTCATGTAGTGGAGTTCAATATGGAGTTATCTGAACTAAGGACGTTCAACGCAGATGATCTAAAAGTTTCCAGCTTGATATATTCACTACAAAATCCATCCAACATGATAACCATATAAATGAGAAATCTACCAAGGAGAAGTTTTTCATAGCAAGTATGATCAAGGGGTTGGAGGAGGATGCACTTAGGAAGGAGAGTTAGAAATCGGCGTCAACTTCTGTGAGTTGCTTAGAGGTGGATTGTACTTCGAATGGATGTGAAAGTGTTTGTAGGGGTAAGGTTCGTGGTCACCAATGCAAAGGAATTGACATTACATGAGAGACTGTTGCAAGCGGTTGAGTAAGAGGGGTGCCAAATCCAGTGCTGCTAAATCATGTGATGACTTAAACAATGTTTTTGTTTTAAGTCCTTTAGATGTAATTTCTGGTTGTTCTTTTGATTCAGTTAGTTTTTCTTAAGTTTGCTCAGAGATGGAGATAATTTCTACTTACAAGATTACCTTATGTCGTTGTGTGCGAACGAAGATTGATAAGACTTGTGAAGTAAGGGGTGATAAAACAAATGAGTCTAAGATGACAGACGGAAGAGGATACACATTAGAGAAGGACATGTATATTCCTTTGATGAAGCGGAGCCTTATATCCATGAGAACTCTAGAACCATGGGACTGCAGGTACACAGATCTAGGTGGAGTTCGATCAGTTTGGAAAAGTTATCGTAAGGTGATGAAGGATGAGAGTGAGATTGAGTAGGGTCAGCACAACCTCTACCAGCTTTGGAGAAACATAAAACTTACACAAGTATTTCGAAGCCCATTGTTCCTAAAGCAGTATCTTGTATGCCGTCACTAGAATCATCCGAGTAAGACTGCGACGTTCGAATATCGTTGGAAGGTGGAGAGAGCCTTGAGGTATGTGAAGTTCGTGTGGAGGGTGACCGCTCCATGATTACATCTACTGGGGTGTGCCCTTTGAGGGGGGCATACATCTAAAAAAAACAGGTGGAAATAGATTCAACTAGCAAAGGAAGCCATCGAAACGAATTATTTGTAAGACGAGATGAAAAAGAGTCTAGAAGATTTTTAATCACACAGATGTGGATTCATAAGTATGCAGTCCAATATGGAGATTATTGAGTTTATGTCTTGCATACTATGTTAGATAAGAAGACGATGAGACGATGGAGGAATCGAGACGATCGGAGACGGAGTGGAAGCAAGAGAAAACAGTCAGCAGCACTAGCAGCAACAGGTTGCGGTCGACTGTACTGGGGTGCGGTCAATCGTCGTACTATGCAGGAGTTCCTGAGGGGGGACGGTTGACCGACCTTGGGGGTGCGGTCGACCGAACGCAGCGCTGATGGATTATTTGGGTCGAGTGTTGATGATTCGTAAGAAGCCCAACTTGCTTTTCAAGTCAGATTATACGGCTCTTACTGTAGGAATATCCAATGGTTATTGTATCAAGATATCAAACTAGGATTTCTCTAGATATCTATATATTGTTGTTATTGGTCTTCATTGAGAGACAAGAGATAGAGAGTACTTCATTGAAAGAGATATTGAGTGATTCTCTAATTGTAAACAACTAGTACTTGCTGGTGAGGCTTGAGAGAAGGTCGTAGTGAGAATTGTAATATTCTTGTATCTTCTCTAGTTGAATAACATCTCGGATTTCTTCTCCCCTGGATTAAGACGAAAACCCCAACCGAAATAAATTTGTGTATACTTTGGTGTGTTTAGTATGATCTCATATGTGTTTAATAGTTTGTGTACATTGTATCGAATAACTCAACAAGATTCTCTGTCAGATTTTCTTAAAAATTCTAATGAGAACTCCCTAGAAGCCATTAAAAACTAGAGAACCATCATCACCCTAAACAAGAAGACGATGGCGCAGTTTATCTCAATCCTAATACAAAAACAAATATCAAGACTTGTATAGTTTAAAATTGTTGGCAAATAAAATCCTCACATTAAGTTTAATAATGATTTGAATTGTGATTATCAAAGACCTCTCTAGAATTTCTCTAGTGATAGAGATATAACAATTGTACATATCTGTGACTAATATATACACATTTTATCATGTGTGAAATATTGGTAGTCAAAATTATCCAGATTTTTTCCACCAACATATGATGGTTGATCATGACATTAATCATCTTTAATAGTTGTATAGTCTCAATCCCTAGTTTGTGTCTTTGTGAGATGGGAACACTACAATATATTGTAGTGTGAGTAGTTTCAGCCTATATGTAGCATTCAATTTGGTCACACATTAGAACAAAATGTTTACTAGCGCCAATGCACTATAATTCTAGCTGACTGTGACTTTCTTAAATGTAAACCTCTCAAATTGCACCGACGAGCAACTGTTTAATCAGCACGCTTGATATCTCCTTATTGTCCTAACATATTATATCCTCATTATTTAGTGCTCATGTCTCTTGTTTTCTATCACTATATAATACTAGAAATTTACACATGTGATTTACGTATCGTCTTAATATATAGGGCAAAAAACAAAGTACCTCCCTAACGTTTGGGCTTAATACAATATGTCCATATAACGTTTGAAAAAGTACATTTTACCCATTCTACCGTTAACTTAACTCCATCCGTTAAGTTAGAATTATTGAATTACCTTTTTACCCTTACCCTTTCATAATCAAATCTCTTCTTGTTTTTCCTCTTTCTTCATTCTTTTTCTTTTTTCTCTTTCTTCATTCTTTTTCAGATTATGCAATTCATTTCAGATTATGCAAACAACCTATATCTTATTCATATTTTGGATCAATTTAGTCAAGTTGCATTTTTTTCCCCAAATCAAATGCAAATATGATATAGGACGAAGACGAGCAGTTCAGGCACAGGAAGGAATAGCTGCTCTGCGAGAAAATGTTGACACTTTAATTGTTATCCCAAATTACAAACTGCTGATTGCTGTTTCCCCGAATACTCCAGTAACAGAAGCGTTTAACTTGGCTGATGACATAGTTAGGCAAGATGTTCGTGGCATCTCTGATATCATCACGGTGAGGGCACTACTAAACATCAGCCGTATCATAATATAAATAGACGAGGAATTTACCCCTTGAATTTAGATTGATTAATCTTTGAACAGTCATCCCCTTCATAGTTATTGTGAGTTCTTGTTAAAATCAGAGACATTCAGGTACTGGGTAGGAAATTTAGTGGATAAGTTTCATTTCCATAAATATGTTTCTTGCGTCTTGATTTTTTATGGAAACACGACATTATTTTCTCAAAACAGAAAGTGCTGAGAGTTTTCCAATGAGCAAAAATTATTCCAAATAGTTGAATACATTCAAAAGACCCGTCAAGATAAAATGCTAATTCTGGATTAGTTAAAGTTGAGTGGTTTTTTTGGGGCAATGATAGCATCATCATTCTGGTTACTTCTTATTCCAGGTTCCAGGTTTGGTTAATGTCGATTTTGCCGACATTAGAGCAATCATTGAAAATGCTGGTTCCTCTTTGATGGGAATAGGAACTGCAAGTGGTAGTTCTTCAAACCATTTAAGCACAACTACTTGGAATGTTTGGTATTTTATTTTCAAAATTTCAACTTGACTAAATTGATCCAAAACATGAATAAGATATAGGTTGTTTGCATAATCTGAAATGAATTGCATAATCTGAAAAAGAATGAAGAAAGAGAAAAAAGAAAAAGAATGAAGAAAGAGAAAAAACAAGAAGAGATTTGATTATGAAAGGGTAAGGGTAAAAAGGTAATTCAATAATTCTAACTTAACGGATGGGGTTAAGTTAACGGTGGAATGAGTTAAATGTACTTTTTCAAACGTTATATGGGCATATTGTATTAAGCCCAAACGTTAGGGCGGTACTTTATTTTTTGCCCTAATATATATATTTTTAAAGTAAAACTTTTAATGTAGTTTGTCATTAAACATGAGATCTCTTTTATATTAGTTATGTACGGATAATGCACGTCTTAATAATTTTTTAATAAAAAAAACTCGAATGTAGTGAGGACTCGAATCTGAAACCTCTTTCATATTGGTTATGTACGTGCGTCACAAGCATTGATAGATTGACAAATGACACTAATACTTTCTTCTATTATAATATTAGAGATTAGAGATAAACTAATGTATATACCTCACTACAACACAGAACCTATTCGCCGGCGTTTTTTTAGACCTTCACCGGCGGTTTTTTACGCCGGTGAAACATTCACCGGCGTTTATAAAAACGCCGGTGCAAATGCCGCCGAATCGAGCGTCGCGGAAAGATAGGCGCATTCACCGGCGTTTTTACTGGAAGTCGGTATATCTTTAAAATACACCGGCGGCCAGACAAACGCCAGTATATGGTAATTTCTGGGTGCTGTTCTTTCCCCAACATACATTCACCGGCGGTCACATACCGCCGGTATATATCTTTCTTTCCCTACTTACAAACACCGGCGTGTCGTAAAACGCCGCTATATAGATATTCACTGGCGTTTTATAAAACACCGGTGTATCTTAGGAGTGCTGCAACTTACGGGTGCACCCGCCTGTGTGGAAACGCCTCTCTAACGAAATTTTTAACTAAATAATTAGATACACCGGCGTTCTATGAAACGCCGGTGTATGCCCGTTGGTTTTTTCTGCTCCAATTTTTCATTCGATTTCAATTCACATTTTCATTTAAAAAATCTGTAAACTAATTTACAACTGATTCAACCAATTTCAGGCATATTAATGCGCAAATCACAACCAAACACAAGAATTAATTAAGATAATAAAGTTTCACACATAGTCCATTAATCGTCCAAATTCACCGCTTTATTAACATCATAATTAACAAATACAGTAATTAACATCCCAAATATCTCAACAACTACTTAAAACAACAATCCAGAACATAACAACAACAAGAACAACATAACAACAACAACTAGAGTAGGCCGACCACAGATCCAAACCCCTCGAGTAGCTTCAGTGCTGATCATCAGAATTTTCTTCATCTGGGTGACCGCTCTCTGAAAAAAAACAATAATTTAGTTCAACAGTAAACCAAATATAAGAAAATTAAGTAAAATAAGAAGGGGCTCATATCAAGTATAGTTTTAAGGAACTGTCATCGTGGAAGGAAACCAAATATAGAAGCCAGAAATGGAAACAGAGAATGGTAGAGAATGGGGATACACCAGGCTAACATAGCGGCATTTTCCTCATCTCTCTCTCACCCCTTCTTTCCCTTCAGCACATGCACACAAAGAGACATCAGCAACAACAGCAAGAGCGACAAGAACAACAATAATAATAAATTATTATAAACGAGATGTCTCTATATGGGTTTCCAGATCTCCACTAGAGCCATCTCTTTCTAATCACAGCCCAATTATGAATATAGACGACAGCCACTAAACAATCCAATCACAGCCCAATCAAAATTTGCCATCCTGAATCTTAAATCTTCAGATGCATGAATTCAGCTTCTTTAAAAGTCAAAGAAAATGAAAATGACAATCAAAATCATGCTAAGATGACAATCAGATGCATGAATTCAGTTTCTTTAATAGTAAAAGAAAATGAAAATTTCCAGTATCTAAGCATATATGTTTTTCCATTAATTCATCATCCCAACTAAATCATGATGTTTGTGGCTCCAAAAGAAACCTGCACAAGGTTTGTTCAGCCCAATTCTTGTACAGATTTGGAGAATTTTGGTATACAGCCAGCATCCTTAGTTGACAGTTAACACATTTTGGTAAAAAAATCATGCTAAGATGACAATCAGATGCATGCGATCAGTTTCTTTAATAGTAAAAGGAAATGAAAATTTCCAGTATCTAAGCATATATATTTCTCCATTAATTCTTCATCCCAACTAAATCATGATGTTTGTGGTTCCAAAAGAAACCTACACAAGGTCTGTTCAGCCCAATTCCTGTACAGATTTGGAGGATTTTGGTATACATACAACATCCTCTAGTTGACAGTTAACACATTTTGGTAAAAAAATCATGCTAAGAAGGCAATCAGATGCATGAATTCAGCTTCTTTCACAGTAAAAGAAAATGAAAATTTCCAGTATATAAGCATATATGTTTCTCTATTAATTCTTCATCCCAACTAAATCATGATGTTTGTGGCTACAAAAGAAACCTGCACAAGGTTTGTTCTCACCCAATTCTTGTACAGATTTGGAGGATTTTGGTATACATACAACATCCTTAGTTGACAGTAAACCCATTTTGGTAAAAAAAACATGCTAAGAAGGCAATCAGATGCATGAACTCAAATTCTTTAACAGTAAAAGAAAATGAAAATTTCCAGTATCTAAGCATATATGTTTCTCTATTAATTCTTCATCCCAGCTAAACCATTGATGTTTGTGGTACAAAAGAAACCTGCATAAGGTTTGTTCTTACCCAATTTTTGTACAGATTTGGAGGATTTTGGTACACATACAGCATCCTTAGTTGACAGTCAACCCATTTTGGTAAAAAAATCATGCTAAGATGACAATCAGATGCATGAATTCAGCATCTTTGATAGTGAAAGAAAATAAAAATTTCCAGTATATAAGCATATATGTTTCTCTATTAATTCTTCATCCCAACTAAATCATGATGTTTGTGGCTACAAAAGAAACCTGCACAAGGTTTGTTCTCACCCAATTCTTGTACAGATTTGGAGGATTTTGGTATACATACAGCATCCTCTAGTTGACAGTTAACACATTTTGGTAAAAAAATCATGCTAAGAAGGCAATCAGATGCATGAATTCAGCTTCTTTCACAGTAAAAGAAAATGAAAATTTCCAGTATATAAGCATATATGTTTCTCTATTAATTCTTCATCCCAACTAAATCATGATGTTTGTGGCTACAAAAAAAACCTGCACAAGGTTTGTTCTCACCCAATTCTTGTACAGATTTGGAGAATTTTGGTATACACACAACATCCTTAGTTGACAGTGAACCCATTTTGGTAAAAAAAAACATGCTAAGAAGGCAATCAGATACATGAACTCAGATTCTTTAACAGTAAAAGAAAATGAAAATTTCCAGTATCTAAGCATATATGTTTCTCTATTAATTCTTCATCCTAACTAAACTATTGATGTTTGTGGCTACAAAAGAAACCTGCACAAGGTTTGTTCTCACCCAATTCTTGTGCAGATTTGGATGATTTTGGTATACATACAGCATCCTTAGTTGACAGTCAACCCATTTTGGTAAAAAAATCAAGCAAAGATGACAATTAGATGCATGAATTCAGCATCTTTGATAGTGAAAGAAAATGAAAATTTCCAGTATATATGCATATATGTTTCTCTATTAATTCTTCATCCCAAGTAAATCATGATGTTTGTGGCTACAAAAGAAACCTGCACAAGGTTTGTTCTCACCCAATTCTTGTACAGATTTGGAGGATTTTGGTATACATACAGCATCCTTAGTTGACAGTTAACCAATTTTAGTAAAAAAATCATGCTAAGATGATAATCAGATGCATGAATTCAGCATCTTTGACAGTAAAGGAAAATGAAAATTTCCAGTATATAAGCATATATGTTTCTCTATTAATTCTTCATTCCAACTAAATCATGTTATTTGTGGCTACAAAAGAAACCTGCACAAGGTTTGTTCTCACCCAATTCTTGTACAGATTTGGAGGATTTTGGTATACATACAGCATCCTCTAGTTGACAGTTAACACATTTTGGTAATAAAATCATGCTAAGAAGGCAATCAGATGCATGAATTCAGCTTCTTTCACAGTGAAAGAAAATGAAAATTTCCAGTATATAAGCATATATGTTTCTCTATTAATTCTTCATCCCAACTAAATCATGATGTTTGTGGCTACAAAAGAAACCTGCACAAGATTTGTTCTCACCCAATTCTTGTACAGATTTGGAGGATTTTGGCATACATACAACATTCTTAGTTGACAGTGAACCCATTTTGGTAAAAAAAACATGCTAAGAAGGCAATCAGATGCATGAACTCAGATTCTTTAACAGTAAAAGAAAATGAAAATTTTCAGTATCTAAGCATATATGTTTCTTAATTAATTCTTTATCCCAACTAAACCATTGATGTTTGTGTCTACAAAAGAAACCTGCACAAGGTTTGTTCTCACCCAATTCTTGTACAGATTTGGAGGATTTTGGTATACATACAACATCCTTAGTTGACAGTAAACCCATTTTGGTAAAAAAATCATACTAAGATGACAATCAGCTGCATGAATTCAGCATCTTTGATAGTGAAAGAAAATGAAAATTTCCAGTATATAAGCATATATGTTTCTCTATTAATTCTTCATCCCAACTAAATCATGATGTTTGTGGCTACAAAAGAAACTTGCACAAGGTTTGTTCTCACCCAATTCTTGTACAGATTTGGAGAATTTTGGTATACATACAGCATCCTTAGTTGACAGTCAACCCATTTTGGTAAAAAAATCATGCTAAGATGATAATCAGATGCATGAATTCAGCATCTTTGATAGTAAATGAAAATGAAAATTTCCAGTATATAAGCATATATGTTTCTCTATTAATTCTTCATCCCAACTAAATCATGATGTTTGTGGCTACAAAAGAAACCTGCACAATGTTTGTTCTCACCCAATTCTTGTACAGATTTGGAGGATTTTGGCATACATACAGCATTCTCTAGTTGACAGTTAACACATTTTGGTAAAAAAATCATGCTAAGAAGGCAATCAGATGCATAAATTCAGTTTCTTTCACAGTAAAAGAAAATAAAAATTTCCAGTATATAAGCATATATGTTTCTCTATTAATTCTTCATCCCAACTAAATCATGATGTTTGTGGCTACAAAAGAAACCTGCACAAGGTTTGTTCTCACCCAATTCTTGTACAGATTTGGAGGTTTTTGGTATACATACTGCATCCTTAGTTGACAGTCAATCCATTTTGGTAAAAAAATCATGCTAAGAAGGCAATCAGATGCATGAATTCAGCTTCTTTCACAGTAAAAGAAAATGAAAATTTCCAGTATATAAGCATATATGTTTCTCTATTAATTCTTCATCCCAACTAAATCATGATGTTTGTGGCTACAAAAGAAACCTGCACAAGGTTTGTTCTCACCCAATGCTTGTATAGATTTGGATAATTTTGGTAAACATACAGCATCCTTAGTTGACAGTCAACCCATTTTGGTAAAAAAATCATGCTAAGATGACAATCAGATGCATGAATTCAGCATCTTTGATAGTGAAAGAAAATGAAAATTTTCAGTATATAAGCATATATGTTTCTCTATTAATTCTTCATCCCAACTAAATCATGATGTTTGTGGCTACAAAAGAAACCTGCACAAGGTTTGTTCTCACCCAATTCTTGTACAGATTTGGAGGATTTTGGTATACATACAGCATCCTTAGTTGACAGTTAACCCATTTTAGTAAAAAAATCATGCTAAGATGATAATCAGATGCATGAATTCAGCATCTTTGACAGTAAAGGAAAATGAAAATTTCCAGTATATAAGCATATATGTTTCTCAATTAATTCTTCATCCCAACTAAATCATGATGTTTGTGGCTACAAAAGAAACCTGCACAAGGTTTGTTCTCACCCAATTCTTGTGCAGATTTGGTGGATTTTGGTATACATACAGCATCCTCTAGTTGACAGTTAACACATTTTGGTAAAAAAATCATGCTAAGAAGGCAATCAGATGCATGAATCCAGCTTCTTTCACAGTAAAAGAAAATGAAAATTTCCAGTATATAAGCATATATGTTTCTCTATTAATTCTTCATCCCAACTAAATCATGATGTTTGTGGCTACAAAAGAAACCTGCACAAGGTTTGTTCTCACCCAATTCTTGTACAGATTTAGAGGATTTTGGTATATATACAGCATCCTTAGTTGACAGTGAACCCATTTTGGTAAAAAAAACATGCTTAGAAGGCAATCAGATGCATGAACTCAGATTCTTTAACAGTAAAAGAAAATGAAAATTTTCAGTATCTAAGCATATATGTTTCTCTATTAATTCTTCATCCCAACTAAACCATTGATGTTTGTGGCTACAAAAGAAACCTGCACAAAGTTTGTTCTCACCCAATTCTTGTACAGATTTGGAAGATTTTGGTATACATACAGCATCCTTAGTTGACAGTCAACCCATTTTGGTAAAAAAATCATGCTAAGATGACAATCAGATGCATGAATTCAGCATCTTTGATAGTGAAAGAAAATGAAAATTTTCAGTATATAAGCATATATGTTTCTCTATTAATTCTTCATCCCAACTAAATCATGATGTATGTGGCTACAAAAGAAACCTGCACAAGGTTTTTTCTCACCCAATAAGAATAGGGCTCATTTCAAGTGTAATTTTAAGGACCTGTCATCGTGGAAGGAAACCAAATATAAAAGCCAGAAAGAGGAATGGTAGAGAATGAGGATACACCAGGCTAACATAGCGGCATTTTCCTCATCTCTCTCTCATCCCTGCTTTCTCTTCAGCAAACGCACATAAAGAGACATCAGCAACAATAGCAAGAGCGACAAGAACAACAATAATAATAAATTATTATGAACGAGATGTCTCTATATGGGTTTCCTAATCTCCACTCGATCCCTCTCTTTCTAATCACAGCCCAATTAAGAACACTTGTTGATAGTCACTAAAAAATCCAATCACAGCCCAATCAAAATTTGTGATCCTAGATCTAGAAACATATATGCTTAGATACTGCAAATTTTTATTTTCTTTTACTGTTAAAGAAGCTGAATTCATGCATCTGATTGTCATCTTGGCATGATTTTTTACCAAAATGGGTTCACTGTCAACTAAAGATGCTAGCTGTATACCAAAATCCTCCAAATCTGTACAAGAATTGGGCGGAACAAACATGTGTGCAGGTCATAGAATGTCATCTAAGCATGCTATATGCAAAAGTGGGGTTGGTCATAGAATGCATGAACGACACGTATTAGTGTTTGAAGAACAATAAGAACAGGGCTCATATCAAGTGTAGTTTTACGGAACTGTCATCGTGGAAGGAAACCAATTTAATATAGAAGCCATAAATGGAGCCAGAAAGAGGAATGATAGAGAATGAGGATACACCAGGCTAACATAGCGGCATTTTCCTCAACTCTTTCTCATCCCTTGTTTCTCTTCAACACACGCACACAGCAAGAGGGGGTTGGTCCAACAATAATAATAGATTATAATAAACCAGATGTCTCTATATTGATTTCCAGATCTCCACTCGAGCCCTTTCTTTCTAATCACAGCCCAATTAAGAAACATAGACGACAGCTACAATGCAGACTCACAAACACTAATACGTGTCTTTCATGCATTCATAATTATAATATCTTCAAAATCACCAATTTAAAGACTTACCGGTGGAATTATCCGTGAGTTCCTTGCTATTACCCCAATAAAGGATGAGAATTTGCTTGCATTATCACCAACCGGTTGCCCGACACCGTTTTCCTCCACCACAATCCTTTCGTCATTCTTAAGTTTCCATATGCCCGTCATCTTAGTTCGCCCTCGATGTTTTTGACAGTGGGCGGCGTGCTACCCTCTCCCTCCTCTGTTTGACTGCCACTATTATCTAGGATTAACAAACCAACATAATTACAAAAAATTAAAAAGGTGAGATTTGTAACACTACAATGATAGTTTGATGCAAATGACACTAAGCATTGTTTAATGTAAATGACACCAAGCAGTAGAAAATAGAAAGATAATTAAACCAATTATTAAATTCACATACAACATGTTCGAAATTACAAGATATAATATTACAACAAGATTTATGACACGAAAATTACAGGACATATAATATTGAGCTATGAAAATCAAGTAAACTACAATACGTCATATGTCCTCAAATTACAATTTGTACACCGGAGGCATGGACAAAGGATTAGGTTGGGATCACAGGAATATCGTTTGGCAAAGATAATAAAATCTTTAATACCATAACGGTACTCCTTGGATAATCATGGTTTACTAATCCAACTTCTATCCATTATAATAATAGCACACAATCTGAAATTAAAATTTGACATATTCAATAGTATTGACAGTAAAGGGCATTTTGTATATTTAATTTCACCTTTTTTAAAACCATCCATAGCTGCAAATAAATAAACGATATAACAATTAACTGTAAAATAAAGAAATCGTGGTTTCCAAAAATGTATAAAAAAATAATTAAATCTTAATACAATCTACTCTATTCACATAACCCTAAACTACCTTTGTGGAAATTATCACAACCACCTTAGTGGCATTTTATCGCACACCTTGTGTTCGAGTCTAATATCAATTCGACTATAGTCTCCCCTGTATTTGGCTTTCTGTTCAAGGAGATGATGATGGTAAAGGGTATTTGCTGAGGAAGAGGAATTGGACAAATAACAAGGGCGTCGTGCTATAAATACGGTAACAAGAAGATCTGATGACTCATGAACTATTCTGTTCATGGCTACTAATAATCAGTTACTCATCCCAAAATAATAATAATAATAATAATAATAATAATAATAATAATAATAATAATAATAAACCTGCACAAAAGAAACTAATATGGATACTAATATATTGCTATATTAATTCTTCATCCCAACTAAATCAATGATGTTTGTAGCTCCAAAAGAAACCTGCACAAGGTTTGTTCAGCCCAATTCTTGTACAGATTTGGAGGATTTTGGTATACAGCTAGCATCCTTAAATGATAATCAGATGCATGAATTCAGCTTTTTTAACAGTGAAAGAAAATGAAAATTTCCAGTATATAAGCATATATGTTTCTCTATTAATTCTTCATCCCAACTAAACCATTGATGTTTGTGGCTACAAAAGAAACCTGCACAAGGTTTGTTCTCACCCAATTCTTGTACAGATTTGGAGGATTTTGGTATACATACAGCATCCTCTAGTTGACAGTTAACACATTTTGGTAATAAAATCATGCTAAGAAGGCAATCAGATGCATGAATTCAGCTTCTTTCACAGTGAAAGAAAATGAAAATTTCCAGTATATAAGCATATATGTTTCTCTATTAATTCTTCATCCCAACTAAATCATGATGTTTGTGGCTACAAAAGAAACCTGCACAAGATTTGTTCTCACCCAATTCTTGTACAGATTTGAAGGATTTTGGCATACATACAACATCCTTAGTTGACAGTGAACCCATTTTGGTAAAAAAAACTTGCTAAGAAGGCAATCAGATGCATGAACTCAGATTCTTTAACAGTAAAAGAAAATGAAAATTTTCAGTATCTAAGCATATATGTTTCTTAATTAATTCTTTATCCCAACTAAACCATTGATGTTTGTGTCTACAAAAGAAACCTGCACAAGATTTGTTCTCACCCAATTCTTGTACAGATTTGGAGGATTTTGGTATACATACAGCATCCTCTAGTTGACAGTTAACACATTTTGGTAAAAAAATCATGCTAAGAAGGCAATCAGATGCATGAATTCAGTTTCTTTCACAGTAAAAGAAAATAAAAATTTCCAGTATATAAGCATATATGTTTCTCTATTAATTCTTCATCCCAACTAAATCATGATGTTTGTGGCTACAAAAGAAACCTGCACAAGGTTTGTTCTCACCCAATTCTTGTACAGATTTGGAGGATTTTGGTATACATACAGCATCCTTAGTTGACAGTTAACCCATTTTGGTAAAAAAATCATGCTAAGATGACAATCAGATGCATGAATTCAGCATCTTTGACAGTAAAAGAAAATGAAAATTTCCAGTATATAAGCATATATGTTTCTCTATTAATTCTTCATCCCAACTAAATCATGATGTTTGTGTTTATAAAAGAAACCTGCACAAGGTTTGTTCTCACCCAATTCTTGTACAGATTTGGAGGATTTTGGTATACATACAACATCCTTAGTTGACAGTCAACCCATTTTGGTAAAAAAATCATGCTAAGATGACAATCAGATGCATGAATTCAGCATCTTTGACAGTGAAAAGGAGAGAAATCAAGAGAAATTGCCGAAGAGAGAGAGGGGGACGACGAGCGGGGCGACGAGCGGTGGCATAGGAGATAGAGAGAGCGGGACGACAGGCGGTGGTTTTCGATCGCAAATTCACCGCGAAATAGAGAGAGGGAGGAGGGAAATCTGGTTCCACTATCGAAGATGACGAAGGGACGGAGGTGAAGCGCGAGAAATAGAGAGAGGGAGGAGGGAAAACGAAGGCGGCGAAAATTAGGTTTGGGAAATTAGTGAGCGAAATGTTAGGGTTCGCGGGGATT
Organism: Hemerocallis citrina; assembly: GCA_017893485.1. Classification (NCBI taxonomy): domain Eukaryota; kingdom Viridiplantae; phylum Streptophyta; class Magnoliopsida; order Asparagales; family Asphodelaceae; genus Hemerocallis; species Hemerocallis citrina. The sequence continues at coordinate 57,921,902 of CM030361.1, forward strand.
TATCTCAGTTAATTCACCGGCGTTTGAAATTACGAACGCCGGTGAATGTATCTATATATTCCCCGGCGTTTGTTATTAAAATGCCGGTGAATAATACCATTCACCGGCGTTTCTAAATAAAACGCCGGTGAATATCATAATTCCCCGGCGTTTTATAAAGGCCGCCGGTGTATAACCATCCAATCTAACGCCCCATTCCTGGTCACTCCCTACCCCTACGCGAATGGTAAAACGTCGGGGAATATATGCCGGTTAATCGCACATGTTTTGTAGTGCCTTAAGAATTACTTCATCCATTTCAAAATATAAGTCTTCTAGGTTTCTACATGATTATTAAAAAATAATTTAGTTTGAGTAAAAGTACTATATATTCATGGTTTTTGAAACTTATAAATGTGTCATCAATTGTATAATGTCCTATTTGCCATCTTCTATAATTTTTTATTACTTTTCTTTAAAAAAGGAAAAGGTTACAATGGAAAATTTCATAAAAAAATATTTCATGGACATTTTCGAATGACAAGATATCTTATCGAAAATCTAAAATGACTTATATTATAAAATAAAAACAAAAAAATATACATTAAAATGACTTATATTTTGAAACGAGGGAGAATCATGGAAAAACTAATAGACCTTAGTCAGTAGGAAAGATTTGCTGTACTGACCCACTTTTTGAAAATATTTGGGGGTCTGACCCACTTTCGAAAACAATTAGCGATCTGACCCAGTTTTGGACACGTCAGCATAAGCCGTTATTGGAAATAACGGCATAGATTATTTATATGCCGTTATTTCCATTAACGACATTATTTTACATTTTTTTGCATGCCGTTATTTAGAGCAACGACATCAGTATATTTCTCATACGAGCATGAATCTTCTGACTTAGAAAAAATTCTAAGTGTTGAAACAATTTATAAATAATGTCGTTATCCCAAGAACGACATTCAAATTACTGATGCCGTTATTGGAGATAATGACATCAGTTATAATAAAATGAAATGTTGCTGCTGTTCCAAAAAATGCAACAGTTCATTTTATTATAACTGATGCCGTTATTTTCAATAACGACATCAATAATTCGAATACCGTTCTTGGGGATAACGACATTATTTATAAGTTGTTTCAACACTTAGAATTTTCCAAGTCAGAAGATTCACGCTTGTATGAGAAATATACTGATGCCGTTACTCCAAATAACGGCATGCAAAAAAAAGTAAAATGAAGCCGTTATTGAAAATAACGGTATATAAATTAATAACATATGCCGTTATTTTCAATAACGGCTTATGCTGACGTGTTCAAAACTGGATCAGATCACTAAATATTTTCGAAAGTGGGTCAGACCCTCAAATATTTTCAAAAAGTGGGTCAGTACGAGAAAAATTCTGTCAATAGACGACCTTGTACGTGTTAGAAAATGGGTGTTTATACACCATTTACGAACCGATTTTTGAGCAATTTTTTAAGTAAGATCCTCAATGAATTATTGAGAGATCTTGATTGATTTGTGTTCTCCTTCGTGAGTAGATCAAAATCATATATTGGTTTGCTAAAAACGGTTAAGGGGTGAATAAGAAATTGTCTCTCAAAGTGAGACGTTTTCATTCTTGAAATGAGTTAAGGGAACATAGTCCCACATCGGAAAAATCAAAGGAAATAGAAGAGGATATATAGTAACCTTCTTCTAAGCATTGTAAGATAGCTAGAAGAGAGGCTCTCTCTCGCGCGCGCAGGGGGGTGCAAATCTCGGACCGGATTACATGCGACTTGTGTGCGCCCGCACGACTTGCGGACACAAATGTTGGACCGACTTAACCTCACCCCTTGCAGAGTCACCTTTTGCTACAGTTTTAATTTTTCTTTTTGTAACGTCTGAAATAAATGCAGAAACGGTTCTGTCTGCCGTTTCAGTGCTGTATTGAATGTTTTGTTTGCCGTTACACTGAAGATATTTAAAACCTTGTCTGTCGTTACAGTATTAATCCTGGCTCTATAAATAGAGACATTCCCTCTCATTTCTTCCCTGCACAACAGAAATCTTCTTCCTTCCTTCTCTGAGTATTGTTCTGTTCTGTTCTTCGGTCCTGCTATTTTGGTAAATCGGTGATAGGGTTCTGACGCTGCTGCTCGGTTCGAGAATGCTACGTGGTGCCTACGTGAACACTCTGGTTATTGCATCTTGGGAGATAAACGCGTTCGTTCATTCCAGCAACCGGAAGAGGCGAAATCTGTTTAAAGGACACTGTGTGATACACAGGCCTCGACTTCTCAACTTGTAATCTGATATTGGGTTTTGTAAGTTGTTTATTTATTTATTTATTTTTTCTTTTTTCTTTCGGTTTTTTCCTTCCTCTCCTTTTTTCTTCTCTGTTTTCTGTGCCTCTCAATCAAATTGAGTTTACTGTAAAAGATTTTTTGTAACAACTTAAAACAGACCTTTGATTTTCTTCACTTCTGAGTTTGAGGCACGATTTTTCTTTTTCTTTAATCTGGAAAAATTACACTCGTGTTGTGTAAATTTCAGAATCAAAATGACTACTGTGTCGGACAATGTTGTTGTGTCTGAAACGGTCAATGTGCCGGTTGCTAATATGACCCAAGAACCGAATGCCGCTGCGACACAAGTGCCAATGCCCACCGTTGTACCTGTCTCACCCTCCCATGGGAAGAAACCTAAGAAATTCAACGGGCAGAACTTCAAAAGGTGGCAGCAGAAGATGATGTTCTATCTAACCACACTGAATCTTGCAAAATTCTTGAACGAAGGAGCTCCAAATTTTAAGAAAGATGAGCAAGATAACCAAGTCATTGCCGCTGTGGATGCTTGGAAAAATTCTGATTACTTGTGTAGGAATTACATAATAAACGGATTAGCCGATTCTTTATATAATGTATACATTGACAAAAGAACAGCTAACGAACTTTGGGAATCACTAGACCATAAATATAAAACCGAGGATGCCGGCGCCAAGAAATTTATTATGGGCCGCTTTCTAGACTATAAAATGTGATTCATGCTGAAGGTATGAACTTAAGTGAATGTTTCCAAGTGGCATGTATAATTAAAAAATTACCACAAGGTTGGAAATACTTTAAGAATTGCCTAAAGCATAAGCGAAAAGAAATGGACATTGAAGATCTCATTATTAGGCTTCGTATTGAAGTAGACAATAGAGGATCTGAAAAGGTTGGACTCGTCAGTCATGCAGCTAAGGTAAATATAATGGAACATAAACAATGTTCCAACAAGCACAACAATAAGGCTCACAGGTTGGGGCCTAAGGGAGGAATCTCCAAGAAGCTAAAGTTTCAAGGCAAGTGCTTCAATTGTGACAAAATGGGTCACAAGTCTACTAAATGCCGACTTCCCAAGAAGAACAGGAACAGAGAAGCAAACTTGATTCAAGGCATTGCTCAAGATGTTTCCGATATCAACCTCTCAGCTGTTATCTCAGAGGTGAATATGTTAGGTTCAAACCCGAAGGAATGATGGATTGACACTGGAACTACTCGATATGTGTGCTCCAACAGAAGTATGTTCTCCACTTTCGAACCATTAGAGAATGGGAAGAAGATGTTTATGGAGAACTTGGCTACTTCAGAAATTAAGGGCCAAGGCAAGGTGATCTTGAAAATGACTTCTGAAAAGGAACTGACTCTGAACAACGTTGCATATGTTCCTGAAATACGTAAGAACCTGGTATCTGGTTCGTTGCTTAATAACCACGGTTTTCGTTTAGTGTTCGAGTCGAACAAATTTGTTTTGTCAAAAGATGGAATGTATGTTGGTAGAGGATATATGAGTGGTGGAATGTTTAAACTCAATGTAATGACCATAGTCAAGACTATCAATAAAGCCAGCTCTTCTACTTATATGCTTGAGTCTTCCAATTTATGGCATGGTAGACTAGGACATGTTAATAATGATACTTTGCGAAGACTAATTAACTTGAATCACATACCAACATTCCAAATTAATTCCAAACACAAGTGTGAAACTTGTGTTGAGGCAAAACAAATAAGATCATCGTTTAAAAGTGTTGAAAGAAACACCGAACCAGTTGATCTAATTCACACCGATATTTGTGATTTGAAAATGATACAAACAAGAGGTGGTAATAAATATTTTATTACCTTCATTGATGATAGCACAAAATACTGCTATGTATATTTGCTTAAAAGTAAGGATGTAGCTATAGAGAAATTTGTCCTCTATTAAAAATGAGGTTGAAAACCAACTCAATAAGAAAATTAAGGTGCTAAGAAACAACTGAGGTGGAGAGTATGAATCGCCATTTGCTGACACATGTGCTAAGCATAGAATTATACATGAAAGACAACGCCTTATTCTCCTCAGTCCAACGGTGTTGCTGAGAGAAAGAATCGTTCATTGAAAGAAATGATGAATGCAATATTAATAAGTTCTGGTTTGTCACCAAACTTGTGGGGAGAAGCTATTCTTTCAACTAACTACCTTTTGAATAAGGTGCCCAAAAAGAAAGAAAAGAAAACTCCATATGAATTATAGAAAGGAAGAAAGTCATCCTACAATTACTTGCGAATGTGGGGATATCTTGCCAATGTGGCAGTACCTCCACCTAAGAAAGTGAAAATAGGACAAAAAACGGTTGATTGTATTTTCATTGGCTATGCACTTAACAGTAGTGCCTATCGGTTCTTGGTGTACAAATCCGATATCACTGAGATATCAAAGAACACGATAATGGAATCTGAAAATGCATCGTTTTTTGAAGATGTATTTCTATGTAAGTCAAAGGAGGAACCAAGTTTCTCCAAACGAACACATGAGACTATTAGTGAAGATAGTGAAGACCAAGATGAAGAAGTTGAGGAGGAACCTCGACACAGTAAAAGAACAAGAATAGAAAAATCTTTTGGTCCGGATTTCTTGTCTTTATGCTTGAAGGAGAACCCCAAACCTTCAAGGAAGCGGTGAACTCTAGTGATGATCCTCAATGGAAAGAAGCCATCAAGAGTGAAATTGATTCTATCTTGCAAAATCATACTTGGAAACTAGTGAATCTTCTACCAGGTAGTAAACCTTTAGGTTCTAAGTGGATCATCAAGAGAAAAATGAAACCTGATGGATCAATTGATAAATACAAGGCAAGACTTGTAATTAAAGGTTATAAACAAAAGGAGGGTCTTGATTACTTTGATACATATTCTCTTATGACGAAAATAAATTTTATTAGGATGGTACTTGCAGTAGCAGCTCTGCGCAATCTTGAAGTATATCAAATGGATGTAAAAACAGCTTTTCTTAATGGAGATTTAGATGAAGAAATCTATATGGAATAACCTGAGGATTTTTCGGCTCCAGGACATGAAAAGAAAGTGTGTAAACTGGTGAAGTCATTATATGGCTTGAAACAAGCTCCAAAGCAGTGACATGAGAAATTTGACAATGTCATGATGACCAATAGTTTCAAAATTAATGAATGTGATAAATGTGTATATGTCAAAGATACAGAAAATGGATATGTCATTATATGTTTATATATAGATGACATGCTTATTATTGAAAACAATGATCAGATGATTAAATCTGTTAAAAATATGTTGAACTCATAGTTTGACATGAAAGACATGAGACTAGCTGATGTTATATTGGAAATTAAAGCCAGTTGCATTATGTTGATAATATTCTTGAAAAATTTGATAAAGATAATTCTGGAATTGCCAGAACTCCAATAGATCTAACTTTACATTTATCCAAGAATAAATGTGAGAGTATTTCTCAAGAAGAATACTCTAGGATTATAGGCAGTCTAATGTACTTAATAAGTTGTACAAGACCAGACATAGCCTATGTAGTGAGAAAACAACGTAGATACACGAGTAATCCTAGAAGCGATTATTGGCAAACAATTACAAGAGTACTGAAGTACTTGCGTTGTACTCGTAACTACGGGCTGCACTATATGAGATATCCGGCTGTACTTGAAGGATACAGTGATATAAACTGGATATCGAGTGATAATTTATAATTCACTAGTGACTATGTATTTACACTAAGTGGTGCAGCAGTTTCTTGGAAATCCTCGAAACAAACAGTGATCGCTAAATCCACGATGAAATCTGAATTTATCGCATTGGACAAATGTGGAGAAGAGACTGAATGGTTACGCCACTTCCTTGAGGATATTCCAAGGTGGACGAAGCCTGTGCCTCCAATCTGCACACATTCAGATATTTAATCTGCAATTTGTAGAGCACAGAGCAATATGTATAATGGTAAATCTAGACATATTTGTCGAAGACATAATACCATTAGACAACTACTCTCTACTGGGGTTATCTCTGTGGACTATGTAAAGTCAAAGGATAACATTACAGATCCGCTAACCAAAGGGTTAAACAGAGAGTTAGTTGATAAATCTTCGAGGAGAATGGAACTAAAGCCCATGAAAGAATAAGTCGATACAATGTACATCCAACCTAGCTGACTGGAGATCCCAAGATCTAGGTTTAAAGGAACAACTAAATTGTAAAGACTAAGTTGGATCATTGTGGGGATTTTTCCATGTCCATTCCCATGATGAAACAGTGATGCCCATAAGGTAACAGGTTAAGCTAGGCTTTTAATGATTCTTATGTGTCGGATATCCGAGCAGAGTAATGTGGGTTACTCTTAGGTAAGAAATCACCTATGTAAGAGGGAAGAAGGGCCGCTTCCAAGGGAATAATATAGGACAATATTCTTATTAAACTCTTGCAAAACCAGGCGTATATTCATGGCCAAAACGAACATAACAGTGAGAACTGAAAATGCGTTAGGAAGATTTCTGTGTGAGATATGTCATCGTTTACACAAATGACAGAACTGTTCAAGGACATCGCGTCTACTGTTTAGTTAGTAAAGTAAAAAAAAATTCATAAGGGAAGGTTCAAAGGGTAACACTACCTATCCTATGCAGGAATCAACCATTGAATTCTATTACCAAGTCTGTCGTGTCTGTGGTCGTCAATTTTCATTCATCTGGGGATTGTTAGAAAATGGGTGTTTATACACCATTTACGAACCGATTTTTGAGTAATTTTTTGAGTAAGATCCTCAGTGAATTATTGAGAGATCTTGATTGATTTGTATTCTCCTTCATGAGTAGATCAAAATCATATATTGGTTTGCTAAAAACGGTTAAGGGATGAATGAGAAATTGTCTCTTAAAATGAGACGTTTTGATTCTTGAAATGGGTTAAGGGAACATAGTCCCACATTAGAAAAATCAAAGAAAATAGAAGAGGATATATAGTAACCTCCTTCCAAGCATTGTAAGATAGCTAGAAGAGAGGCTCTCTCTCGCGCGCGCAGGGGGGTGCAAATCTCGGACCGGATTACATGCGACTTGTGTGCGCCCGCACGACCTGCGGACACAAATGTCAGACCGACTTGACCCCACCCTGTGCAGAGCCACCTTTTGCTACAGTTTTTATTTTTATTTTTGTAACGGCTGAAATGAATGCAGAAACGGTTCTGTCTACCGTTTCAGTGCTGTATTGAATATTTTGTCTATCGTTATACTGAAGGCATTCAAAGCCTTGTCTGCCGTTACAGTATTAACCCTGGCTCTATAAATAGAGGCCTCCCTCTCATTTCTTCCCTGCACAACAGAAATCTTCTTCCTTCCTTCTCTGAGTACTGTTCTGTTCTGTTCTTCGTTCCTGCTATTTTGGTAAGTCGGTGATAGGATTCTGACGCTGCTGCTCGGTTCGAGAATGCTACGTGGTGCCTACGTGAACACTCTAGTCGTTGCATCCTGGGAGACAGACGCGTTCGTTCATTCCAGCAACCGGAAGAGGCGAAATCTGTTTTAAGGACACTGTGTGATACACAGGCCTTGACTTCTCAACTTGTAATCTGATATTTGGTTTTGTAAGTTGTTTATTTATTTATTTATTTATTTTTCTTTCGGTTTTTTCCTTCCTATCATCTTTTTTTCTCTGTTTTCTGTGCCTCTCAATCAAATTGAGTTTACTATAAAAGAATTTTTATAACAGTACTACCATATTCAAACTTCAATTAATTAACTACTACTTGCAAATTGCAATACAATTCTCTCCTTCAAGGTCTAAACCCTAGTCACAAAAGGGCACAATCAAGTGGAGCCTAGCATTGCCTCCACATCTTTTGTCCAAATGCATCTTGCTACTACTATACATCAAATTCATCTTAATATGATTTAGAGTACAAGTGTTGGTATAATCTAATAGAAGAGTGAAGTGCCCAAATACATAACCCAAATTTGAAAATGAAAATAACAATCAAGGAACCCTGCACCATTCAAACACACTATACTATGCTAGCTCTTCAAATCTTCTTTTGAGGAAGAGACAAAGTGCCCTCCATTCACTTTTGCTCTCTCCATCTCCTTCTTCTCCTTCTCCCTATATAAAAGCTCTCACCCCCAATCCACTCTTTTTATACCTTACCCTACACAATCAACCAGCTAATTAAAACTTTCCTCTCCTTTTTCATCCATATATATTCTTCTTCTTCTACTTTGTAGTTTCCTCATTCCAAAACAAAGTTCACCAAAAATGATTCAAGAACTCCTAAGCAGTGTAGTCGAAGTCGACAACAGAACCAAACTATCCCACATCCCATCCAACCTCACCTCCTCCCCCTCCCAATCCGCCACATCTTCCCCCACCTCCTCCTCCTCCGACACCACCATCACTGCTAATGCAGCCAACAACCAGAACAACCTTCGTTGCCCTCGATGCGACTCCTCCAACACCAAGTTCTGCTACTACAACAACTACAACCTCACCCAGCCCCGCCACTTCTGCAAGACCTGCCGCCGCTATTGGACCAAAGGTGGGGCCCTCCGCAACGTCCCCATCGGCGGCGGGTGCCGCAAAACCAAGTCTGCAGTTGCTCCCCCATCAATTGTGAAGTCGTCTGCTGCCATGCCCAGCTGCACCAAACCCAAGACCATGACGTCACTTGACATCATGAGCCGGGCAGGACCGGATGTTCTGCTGCCGTCGAGCCCGATACTCTGGGCTGGCATGCCGCATAGCTCGCATTTGCTGGCCTTGCTGAGGGCCAGTCAGATGCAGCAGAACCCTAGTTTCTTGAATTCTGTAAGGGTTAAGGAAGAAGGAGGTGGGGGGTTGGATGCAAATTGTGGCGGGATGAATTTGGAGAATTTTGGGGGGTTTCCTGTAAATGCGGGTGGGGCCCCACTGTGGAGGAGTACGGAGAGTCAGTACCCGTTTATGAGTAACCACCACCAAGTGCAACAAGCTCCTCCTACGCAGAGCTTGTTGTTGAGCGAAGTTCCAACGAGTTCGGGGATTCAGGAGTTGTATCAACGGCTGAAATCGTCAACTATGGGGAGTTACGGTGGGGAAAGTGAGCAGTTTCAGGGGATTGTTGGGAGCAATGTGGGTGTTGCTACTAGTATGGGTAGTGGTGTCAATGTTGCTTCTTCTTCCTCTGTCATGGACCCGATTCCACTAACCGGTGGGGAGTTCGGGTACTGGAACCCGACGATGGCTTGGTCTGATCTATCAACTGCCAATCGGGCATTCCCTTGAGATGTGCTACTTACTTTGGTTTCTTGTATTTGTTGTTTCTTTTGGTTAAGGGTTGGGATTGGGGGACAGTACTAATATGATTAATTACATGTTGAGTAGTAGTGGCAGTAGTACTAGTGTGTATGTTGTTTTAGTTGGCTATGTTGGCTTTGCTTGTGTGTTTTTTTCTTTTTCTTTTTAGGTTTCTGAGGTAGGAGGAATTGCATGGATGGGTACAAGTGGAATATGGGATATATTAATTTGGATACTAGTGTTGTTCTTTTCATCTTCAGTTCTTCTTCTTCTTCTTCTTCTTCATTCTCTTTCAAACCTCACCACAGTCAATGTGTTTGGATTGAGATGATGAGAGAGTGGATGTTAAACAACAAATTAAATTGTCAATTTCTTGCATCATCCATCTTCATCAATATGATCAGCAACAACATGTGTGGTATTGTTACTATCATTTTCTGATGTACTATGAATTTTATTTATGTGAGCTAGGAAAAGGTGAGATGATGGTGTGTACTGGTTGGAGATTCTTGTTGTTCATAAGCAGTAAATAAATGAAGGGTTTGTAGCAGCCTTTGGAAGGGGTGTTTGGCCAGGACTGGGACTGGGAACAACAACAGGCCGAGGCTGATTCGATTCTCTCTCCACCCAATAAACTGCAGCCTTTATTAGTTTTGAAGAGAGAGAGAGAGAGAGAGAGTTGTGCATGGGTATATGTATGTCTTTATCCAAACACGACTCCCTCGAAACTTGCAGCTTATATTCCTTACAGTAGAGTAGAGTATACTATTAATATAGCTTCTAGTTCATGCCCATACAGTACTGTAGTGGAGTGTGTTTTGTCGTATCATTGACATGTTTGTATATTAATTGTCATATCTGATTTGATTTCAGCTTTGGTTCTAAGTGACCAATTCCTGATCATGATTTTATTCTCTCGTTGTTTAGTGTTGTTTATTTCTCAATCCAATCCCTTTGTCAAGCTAGCTAGCCACTTTTTTAATTGAATTAATTAACAATTTTTTTTTAATTTAATTAATTAACAAATATTGAGACTTTGAAGCTGCTATCTTATCTATTGCTCTTTTTATAGAAAATCTTAAGGTGGGTATCGTTGATGTTAATGGAAGGTTAGGACTTACGACTAGGAGCTGGCCTGGGACATCTAGTCTTCATTGCAACTTTACTTGTCCTCGGTTGAAGAAAGTTAGTAGTTGAATAAAATAAAATTATAACGTTATAATGCCTACTATTGTATAGCTCTAATTAAGTTTCCATAGTGCAAATGACTACTGATGATTCAAATAGTTGCCGACACAAATGCCAATTTGATCGGAATTGCTGATTTCAATACAGAGAGAATGCCGATCTGGGGAATTATTGATTGAATAACTGAACCAATTTTGATGATCAAACCTAGGGATGGCAAACGGGCCGGGTCGACCCGTGAACCGCCCGCGACCCGCCCGCCTAACCCAGCGCGTGAGTGACCGGTTCGGGTTCGGGTCGAACCTGTTAATGTAAACGGGTCGACCCGGGTCCTCAAAATAGCGAATTCAACTCGTTGAACCCGACCCGATAACCCGAATGAACAGTTCTCAACCCGCCCGCGAACCCGCTGGTCGACCCGGGGTTGCGAAATGTTTGACCCGTACGTTCGACCCGCGTGGGTCGACCGTTCGACCTGCGGGTCCAACGGGCCTAACCCCTTACCGAGAGCGTTAATGGCTCTTTTAGCCGTTGATTTTTGTTTTTTTTTTTTGATTTTTTTTTTTTGGTTTTTTTTAATTTTTTCCCTATAAATACCCCTAAAACCCACACTAAAAATTCACACCTTACTTTCTTACTCTCTCTACTATTATTACTCAATTCTTTTCAATTTTTGTGAACAATTGAACAAAGAAGGTAGCAAAATATAAACGATCAAACGAAAAATTCCGATCGTATCGAATTCAACATTCAACAACATCTTCAAGTCTTCTACTCCTCTAAGTGACCAAACAAAGTAGTTCTCTTCAAGTCTTCAATTCCGGACTTCTACTTCTACTTCTATTCTTATTTTCACTCTCATTTTATATGCGACTATCCGCGGTGAACGGTATCGAAATTTCACAACCCTCTTCTTCTATTTTTATTTATTTTGTAGTTATAATTTTTTGTATCATATTTGTTTGTTGGTTTTTTTATCTTCTCTCTCACAACCCTCTTATTTTCTAGATTCTTTTTTGTAACTTATCAGGCCTACATTGTATTTAACTTTTTCACATACACTACTATATATCAACATGTCTAGATCACAAGGTAGCGGCCGTAGCCAAAGTGGACAAGATTCTACTGGCACTTCTCGTAGGCCTCCAATTGTCCTACAAAATGAGCCCGCCGAAGAAATTCTATGACCCAACACATTGGTGCACACGATGAGTTTGTAGGAGACATAGAATTAGAAGAAGAACCACAAACACAAGCAACCGAAACAACACAAGGGGCTAGTAGTAGAAAAAGTAGAGGTGAAAATAGTGATTGGCATAAATTTTATGATTATATTCCGGACAAAAATGTACCGGGTGTAGGTTTAAAAGTTTGTAAAATATGTTCGAAGGCATACAAATGGAAGAGGGGTGAGGGCACGGGTTGTTAGGGATTTTTACCGAAAACCCCCCTTTAGGATCTTGTTGAGTTATTTGATGCAATCAACACAAACCACCAAACACACATGAGATCATATCAAACACACCAAAGCACACACAAATTTTTCCCGGTTGGGGCTTTCGCCTTAATCCGGGGGAGAAGAAACCCAAGATGTTATTCAACTAGAGAAAATACAAGAATATTACACTTCTCACCACGACCCTCTCTCAACCCTCACCAGCAAGTACTAGTTGTTTTACAATTAGAGAATCACTCAATCTCTCATTCAATGAAGTACTCTCTCTCTTGGCTCTCAATTGAGGTCAATAACAACAATATATAGAGATCTAGAGAAAACCTAGTTTGATATCTTGATACAATAGCCTTTGGATATACCTGAAGAGATAACCCTACGATAAGAGCCGTCAGATCTGACTTGAAGAGCAAGTTGGGTTTTTCACGAATCACCAAGACTCAATCCCAAAACCCATCAGCGCCGCTATCGGTCGACCTAACCCTAATGTACGGTCGACCACAACCTTCTAAGTCCAACCCGAGAGCAAACCGGTCGACCGCGCAGTCGACTGTTGTTCCGCTGCAGTAGGACAGTCGACCGACCCCAAGGTACAGTCGACTGCAACCCCCTCTGTTGCCTTCTGCTGACTGTTTCTTGCCTCCACTCCGTTTCCAATCATCTCGATTCGTCCATCGTCTCATCGTCTTCTTATCCAACATAGTATGCAAGATATAAACCCAACAATCTCCACCTTGGATTGCATACTCATGAATCCATACTTGTGTGATTTAAAACCTTCTAGACTCTTTTTCTTCTCTTCTTACAAACAACTCATTTCAATGGCTTTCTCTGCTAGTTGAATCTATCTCTACCTGTTTTTCTCCTGCTGTATGCCCCCCTCAAAGGCACACACCAGTAGATGTAATCATGGAGGTGCCACCCTCCACACGAACTCCACCTACCTCAAGGCTCTCTCTACCTTCCGACAATATTCGAACGTCGCAGTCTCACTCGGATGATTCTAGTGACGGCATACTAGATGGTGCTTTAGGAACAGTGAGATTCAAATCACTTGGCCAAGGTTTCCTGTTCCTCCAAAGCTGGTAGAGGTTATGCTGACCTTGCTCAATCTCCCTCTTATCCTTCATTACCTTGCGATAACTTTTCCAAACTGAACGAACTCCACCTGGATCTGTGTACATGCAGTCCCGAGGTTCTAGAGTTCTCATGGAAATAAGGCTCCACTTCATCAAAGGAATATGCATGCCCTCCTCTAGTGTGTATCCCCTTCCGTCTGTTATCTTCGACTCATTTGTTTTCTCACCTCTTACTTCATAAATCTTATCAACCTTCGTTCCCACACAACGATATGATGCAAATTTGCAAGTAAAAACCATCTCTTTCTCGAAGCAAACTTGAGATGAACTAACCAAATTTTAAAAAAAACCGAAATTCACATCTAAAGAACTTGAAACAAAAGCACAATTTAAGCCATCACCTGATTCAGCGGCACTTAATTTGGCACCCCTCTGACTCAACTGCTTGCAATATTCTCTCATGTAATGCTCAATCCCTTTGATCTGGTAGTCATAGCCTTACCCCTACATACACTTATCCTTCCAATCAAAGTACAATCCACCTCCAAGCAACTCACAGAAATTGACGCAATTTCTGACTCTCCTTCCTAAGTGCATCCTCCTCCAACCCCTTGATCACACCTGCTATGAAAAACTTCTCCTTGGTAGATTCCTCATCTAGCACGGTTATCATGTTGGATGGATTTGGTGGTGAATATATCGAGTTGGATACCATAGATCATCTGCGTTGAACGCCCTCAGTTCAGATAAATCCATATCGAACTCCACTTTATGATCTAGAAGAGCGGTACTTTCCTTCATTGAGAAATCTCACAACTTTCTTTGCTGGTACAACCGACCTTGTGATGACAATCCTGTGTAGTCAGTTCTGAATCTTGTCCAAAGACTCGCCGTGCTTCTCCTATACCTGACTTCGTACGTCGATGATAACCGGATTAAACACAAGGCTTCTGAACTTATTTTCTTCCACTTCTTCTGCTTTGTGCCGATTGGTCTCCCTTTATCTCCTTCTAGGACTAGATCCAAGTCCTGTTGAATCGATGCTTCATGCACGTCCACCTTCAAGAGATCAAAGTTGATCTTGCCTTTGAATCGCTTGATCTTCGTGATCTGATCTGTCATCATCTCCAAGGAACTCGAACAAATCCTTGAACCCGAAGCTCTGATACCAATTGTTAGGGTTTTCTACCGAAAACCTCCCTTTAGAATCTTGTTGAGTTATTCGATGCAATAAATACAAACCACCAAGTACACATGAGATCATACCAAACACAGCAAAGCACACACAAATTTGTCTCGGTTAGGGCTTTCGCCTTAATCCGAAGGAGAAGAAACTCAAGATGTTATTCAACTAGAGAAGATACAAGAATATTACAATTCTCACCACGATCATCTCTCAAGCCTCACCAGCAAGTACTAGTTGTTTTACAATTAGAGAATCACTCAATCTCTCATTCAATGAAGTACTCTCTCTCTTGGCTCTCAATGGAGGCCAATAACAACAATATATAGAGATCTATAGAAAAGCTAGTTTGATATCTCGATACAATAGCCTTTGGATATACCTGAAGAGATAACCCTACGATAAGAGCCGTCAGATCTGACCTGAAGAGCAAATTGGGCTTTTCACGAATCACCTAGACTCAATCCCGAAATCCATCAGCGTCGCTGTCAGTTGACCTACCCCCAAGGTACGGTCGACCGCAACCTTCTAAAGTCCCACCCGAGAGCAAACCGGTCGACCGCGCAGTCGACTGTAGTCCCGCTGCAGTAGAACAGTCGATCGACCCCAAGGTACAGTCGACTGCAACCCTCTCTGTTGCCTTCTGCTGATTGTTTCTTACCTCCACTCCGTTTCTAATCGTCTCGATTCCTCTATCGTCTCATCGTCTTCTTATCCAACATAGTATGCAAGACATAAATCCAACACGGGTACAATTAGACGATACATCCAAAATGTGCATAAAGAACTTCTTGTTGACCTACCCGGCTAATAAAAAATCCACCCTAGGACCGGTGTAGTAGATAGCCAATCTTATGATCCCAAACTTGTTCGTCGGGAAATGGCCCGATTAGTAATCAAGGAAGAGTTACCATTTTCCTATTCCGAGAGTAGAGACTTAGAAAATTTTAATCAAATCACCTTAAACCCCCATTTTAAAAGAATCTCTATGAATACTTGCAAATCGGATTGTTTTAAAATTTACAATGAAATTAGGAAAGCTTTGATTGCAATTTTATGGAGTTTAACTTGTAGAGTTTCTTTAACTTCCGATTATTGGGCGGGTTGTAACAATATTCAATGATGGGGATAACCTTTTATTGGATCGACAGTGATTGGATTCTTCAAAAAAGGATCATATCACTTGCCGCGTTGCCCTATCCCTATAGTGGTAATGAAATTGGAAACCGTATTTTAGAATTTTGTGATGTTTTTCATATTTGTGATAAAATTATGTGTATAAGTTTTGATAAATCATGTAACAACAATGCATCAATTAGTATTTTAAAAACTGCATTAAATCCTCCATCTGACAATATTTTTCATGTTAGATGTGCATGTCATATTTTAAATTTTTGTGTTCAAGATGCATTAAAAATAGCCGAATCATATATAGTTAACATTAGGAATTGTGTACATTTTATTGCATTAAGTGGCACCATCTTTCAAGAATGGAAAGCTTGGTGTAGGCTTAAAAATGTATATTTTAAAAATTTTTCAAAAGATGTTAAACACCGATGGAACTCTACTTTTGGTTTGCTACAAGTTGTTACTGAATATAAAGAATGTATAAATGATTTTTGTATTGCAAAAAATATACCGAATTTTGAAATGACTCCCCAACATTGGTATTATGCCGAATTCTTATTGAAATTTTTAGAACCTTCTAAAACCGTAATTTTCAAATTTTCAAAATCTTATGAATCTACTTATAGTAGCATTTTTATTTCAATAGTTACTATGATGCAAACTTTCAAAGAAATGATCGATGATGCTTTTATTGGTCATATTGTGAAACCTGCATATATAAAATTTTTGAAGTATTTTAATCCTCCTCCTATGTTGTATTGTGTTGCTACTGTGATGGATCCTCGTATTAAATTAGAAGATACAAAGAGTTTGATTGAAATTTTTTTTCTTTACTTGTGCCAGATGAATCTGAAATTGATTGCGCAACAATTTTTGTTAAATTTGAATCGACATTAAATAACTTGTATAATTATTATGATAGAAGTTTTGTATCTAGTAGTACAACTTCTTTAGTTAGTTCTTCTTCTGCTACTTCTAAAGGTAAGGGTAAGAGTAAATTAGATGATAGAACATTTAATTTATTTGCACAAATTCAATCAAAAAAATCTAGGACTAATCAACCAAATGAATTACATTGGTATAATCAACAAGATTCTGAGTCTTTTACTTCTTCAGTAGATATTTTACAATAGTGGAAAGACCATGAACACACTTATAGTATTCTTAAATATATGGCTAAAGATCTACTAACTCCTCTTGTCTCGACAGTTGCTTCAGAAAGTGCATTTTCTACAAGTGGCAGAGTTCTAACTGATTACAGGAATCGCTTGAACCCCCAATCGTTGGAGATGCTCGTCTGCACAGAAGACTGGCTGAAGTCCGAAGATAGGACTCAAGGAAAAGTGTTCGACACGTCCACAAGTGGGAGCACCTCGCCGGAAGAACAACAACAACAACAACAGCAACCAAAATGAAGAATTTAAGACCAACAACAATAAAAACAAATTGAAGACCAACAAATTGAAGACAATTGTAAATGTATAAAAAATGTATAAAATTTTTGTTTGTTATTTAAAATTAGGAAAATTAAAGAAAATTGAAATTGTATCTAAGAAATTTGTTATTGTATAAAACAAATTTACAGAAATTTTTTATTTCTTATTACAAATTGTGAAACTTGTATAAGTTAAAATCATATTAATATAATATAATTTTTTTTGGCAATTTCACTCTTTCAATCTTATTATTATTATTACATTTTTTTGTTTATTATTAAAATTACATTACATTTTTTGTTTAAGTAAAAAAAAAATATATATATATATCTTTAGATGGGCCAACCCGCGACCCGACCCGACCCGACCTGGGTTGGACCTGAAAGGGTTCATGGGTTGGGCAGGTCGTGAATTAGAGCTATCGACCTGGCCCGGTCCGGCCCGGTTAACCTAACGACCCAACCCGAACCCGCCCAAGTTGGGTTCCAACTCAGGCGGGTTTGACCTGACCCGGCCCGTTAGACCCGTTTGCCAACCCTAGTTAAACCTAGGGGTGGCAGATGGGCCTGTAGGGCCAGGCCAGGATGAAACCCGTCGGGCCAGAACCGATCCCGAGTCACCGCGGGTCAGGCTGCAAAGAAATTCGGGCCGGTCCGGGCCGGGTCAGAGCTAGCAAGTCCCCAGCCCAGACCTAACCCTAACCCTTCATTTGGGATCCGGGTTGGGCCTTGGCGGGTTTTTATTTTTTTGAATTTTTGAATTTTTTAATATAGTAGAAAAAGGGAAAAAATAAAGATAATAATTTAACGACCATATAGAATAAAGGGAAAGATTCATATATTAACTTTTGGCAATGAATTACAAAATTGAAAATAGATACAAATAAAGTTGCAACATTTCATACAAAGTAATAGAATTTCAAATTACAAGCTGAAGGGAAATTTAGACTTTAGAATTCGAGATGACCTATAGTTAGATTGAAGAAAAGACATTGGACTACAGTCGTGCACTTCTTCTTGACATAAGTCTAGGATCTCATCCCCCTAAAATTCCCCCATTATTTGAACTACTTGATCTGTATGGGCTTCCATTTTCATTCATCACTACTTGATCCGTTTTGTTCCGTTTTGAGTAAAATCTTATGTCACTTCTTCCACTTTCATCCAATCTTCAACGCATACGAGCATCTCCAAATTATTCGATAGCAAGTGATTCATGTTTGAGCTCATAATCCTGCCACCAAGAGAGAAATCACTTTCCGATGCAATAGTTGACACCGGAGGAGTTTGCACATCTTTAGCCATATAAGAAAGAATAGGATAGGTAGTTTCACTGTGTTTCCAAAACGATTACACATCAACTATATCATCGACAGGAGGTTGTGCATTATACAAATTCAACTCATTAGCTACATTTGTTTTTGGTTTTTTTTGATTTTGTTAGATTCAAAATACCACTTGTTGAAAATACTAGACCCTTACCTTTTGATATGGAAGAAGAAGATGATGAATTGACATGTTGTGATGGAGTAGTACTAAATGCATAAAATCTATCATAATTTTCATACAAATTATTCAAAGCAGTTTCAAATTCTCTAGTAAATTTGGCATGATCGTAGCCTTCTACTTCGACGTGGAGAGCATATGAATAAAAAATCTCAATCAAATTCTTCGCACCCTTTAACTTTATAACAAGACTCATTATACTAGCCACACAATACAACATAGGAAGATGATAAAAAAAAGAATAATTAAATTTTAAATAAATGGCATAAACCATTGTTCCAATAAAATGGTCACTTATTGTAACATCCCGGAATTATTTTTAGTATAAAATACATTTTTACATTTTTGCACGTGCAACACACGTGCAATTTTATTTCATTTTGGCCCTAAAGATTTTTCTATGTTATGCACACATTTCTTTTAATTATTTTAGCTTCATTTGCTTTCTTTTCTAAATTAAAAGTCCATAGACCTAAAATATGAATTTAAATCCATTAGAAATATATAAATTAAAAATAACAAAAGGCCCAATGAGAAGCCGACAAATAAAAATCCTACATTTATTTTCCTACACTTGTCATATAACAAACACCTAGGGTATAACTAAAAACAATTAATTAAATAAATGAGAAATGTGCATGTGTACTACACGTGCACGTGTGTTTGTGCATGCCTAGTGGGAGGCCGGCCTAAGAGAGAGGAGAGGGTGAGTGGGGGTGTGAGTTGAGGAGAGGGGTGGTTATTTGAGTATTGGGATCATTTTCCACCACACAAATGTCCTATAAATACCTACACTCTTTCATTCACATTTGCACTTAATACTAATAAAAAATCAAGAGAGAAAAGAAGGAGTGTTGAGAGAAGAGGCCGAAATCTTTCTTTGGAGTTTTGGAGGGCTAGTGGTGCATTCAAGGAGGAGAAAAGCTTTGGAGCTAGGAGCTTTTCATAGGAGTTTTCTTCTACATTTGCATCAAATTAAGGTGGGTGTTCTTAATTGTCTTATAATTTAGTAGTATTGTGCATGCTAGTTTGACATATGTTTAGTTGATAGATTTTGATTGGTATGACGAATGTAGATTGCACAATACTAGTATAATCATGTCATGGCTTGTAAAAATATTGTTGTGTTACAATTTAATGGCTAGAATTCATGTTAATTAGAAAGGAAAATGCATCTAGTAGGATGTGGGAATGGAAACCTTCTATTTAGTGCACATTAGAATGTTCATATAGAAGTCAAAATAATGCATCATGTATGAAAAGCTTTAAAAATTCTATTATAGTGAAGAAATATGGAAATAATCTCGCTAGTATTTATTTTGGTATTATAATGGTATAAATTTTTATAAAGATGTTTTGAAGAGGGACAATATTTTATACAAAATTAAAGTTTGGTAGTAGGAGTACATTAATACAATTTGAAGGAAAATTCTATTATATTGTCAAAAAAAATAAGACTCTTATAAGTTTAAACACGTTCTAATATACAGTATATTGGAAAGAATGTATTCCGGAAGAGATTAGTATGGATACAAAACAAATTAGAAATCAAAGTTTGTAAAAATGAGTTATAAGCAAAGAAGTAAGATAAAGAGATTTTAAACCCTTCTTATATCAGTGATTGACCTTGGGCACACTGGTGCGCGGAGCAGTTTCGAGTGCTGTGCACCCTGGTCGGGGGTTCGAGTCTTGTTGGGCTCAGTTTTTATTAAATGTTGATATTTTTCCAAAACCCAGTACGCCTCTATATAAGGCATCGAAGATGGATTTCTTTCAGTAGCTGCTATTGGGCTTACTGGTCTTTGGGCGCGGCTTTAGGTGCTGACTGTGGATACTGTGGTCATGGGTTCGAACCCGGCATGCCTCTTTATAATATTTTTTTGGTTTTCTTTGTATATTTGGGGTTTTCATGAGTATAAAAATTTGGGGAAAATTTTATTATTACTCTAAAAATTCATCTAGACTTTATAAAGTATTTCCACAATATTTTAGTATATTTTCGTGAGTATTAGAAGTGGAATTCACACTAAACAAAGTGTTGGAGAACTTGAAACCTTAATTACAAATGTGATTCTTATATGATTAAAGAAAAATAAAAATTTGGAATACAATTAGATTCATCTTGATGAGATTTTATAGTTATTAATCTTTGATTAAGGAAATATTTGGGTTATCTGCAATTGATTAAATCAAAAATTAGAGTGGTGATTGATTACTTCATGGTTCATGGATATAAAGAAATGAATAAGAAAGAGATTGTGAATAAAGAAATGAATTATCTTGATGAGGTTAGATGTAACATTTGTTGTCCCAGTTGAGACGACTGTTATTCTAGAGTGAGCGAGGCCCCGATTACCGACAGTTAAAATTTATCAAATTGTGAGAAGTAACCAGTATGGGTTGACTGCCTCAGTGTTTTGTTTAAGACCGGTGGGTAAGATAAACTCTAGTTCTTAATAACTATAACTTAAACATAAGGATAGGCACTAGTTGGTGATATGACGAAATAAGTGCAAAGGTGAGTTATGGACTCCAGAATGATCCACGGAGTGGGAACGATCTCCAGTATTCTGGGACGAGAGCGACGCTCATGGGATACTTGTGCAATGAGGGATCCAGAATGACCTGTGGAGTGAGGCGATCCCCATTATTTCAGGACGATGCACATAAGGGCCACAGAATGATCCACGGAGAGGGATCGGTCTCCAGTATTCCAAGGGCGAGAGCCAATATTTACAAAGTGTCTAAATCTTTTAGTAGTCATCGTAGTAGGTTGCATGGTGAGGAATCTAACCCTACAATGTGGAGTATGTATGTGCTTGCCCTCGGACCTATGTAGTATCAGAGTATAAACTTTTGCATTAGGCATTAAGGCATAGCTTACACTGACATGTTTAGGATAGCCACTCTTTTACACTTTGTAATGCATTCAAGTTTGTGATTGCTAAGTCAATGAGATCACCGTTTCATAGTATTGCGTCAGTTGTATGCAACTGATGTGCCCACAGTTTCACATGCAGGACTTGAAAATTGCAAGAAGATATAAAAAAGATCCGATGCTGATGATTATTTAAATGTTAAAGTTGTTACACTTGTATTTATATCATGTTGTATTGCAACTGATTTCCATTGTGTTGTTGTAAAAGAACTTGATGTAATAAAAGTTTTTTTTCAAAATTCCTTGTAAAATTGTACGAAATGAAGTAAAGATCCTGTTGTGGCACAAATTACCGTATTTTGGAATTCGGGACGTTACACTTATCAAATTTTTAATAACAATCATCATAGTAACAATTGTAAGTAAAATACCACAAGAAGTAGATGAATAAGTTTTTGAAAATTGTAAAGTTACATCATTAAAAGGTTCTAAATATTTCAACAAACTATCGGTAAAAAACCAAAATTCGTCATATAATCTACAATCTTCCATACCCGTTGCAACAAAAAATTCTTTTAAACCATTTCATATGTCGAATTCCAACGGTTTACATCTTTAAGAAAACGTTTAAATGTAATTTTTCTAAGCTTACACCAATCATGGAAAGATCGATATATAAGACCACTCAAAGTAATAAAATTAACACAATCTCTCATTGCACTAATCTTTTCATGTCCGTATTTTAGTGCATCTTGTACACAAATATTTAAAATATGACAAGCACATCTAACATGAAATATATCGGGTTCTATAGGATTTAACATAATCTTCAATGTAGAAATTGCCTAGTATTATTAGAAATATTATTAAAACCAATAGAAAAAACTTTATTATAAATACCAAATTTATTGCATGCACCCATGATGTGTGTCACAATAACCTCACCCTGATGTGGGTACCTAACAAATCTAAAGGAAATAATTATTTTTAAAGTAACCTATAGCTCCCCGGATCCCCGTTACCGGACATCCGTGATACAACCAGAATCTTTGCCTTCAAATGCATCTAAACATAGTAATAACACGGAAATTTAAAAACTTTTTATTGCCAAATAAAAACATTAAATCATCAATTACAACCATTATCTTGTTCTTGAATAAGAAATACAAATTACATTAACTTGTTACAACTTATTATAAAATATTTACAAACTCCACTTGTAAAGCTGTCAGCTGTATTCCAGAATGGTAATCAACTGATCACTACCAAAACTCTGTTGAGTGGTCAATTTGCTTCCCTGGGACGTGCCCCTCGGCTTGAGTCTTTCGCTGCACGACTCTGATATTTTTGCACCTGCTCGAATGGTAGGTGAGTACACTGCTCTTCCATTTGGATGCTAGCATTCCCGATCTGGTTTTCAGCACCTAATTGAGTGGAAGACACAATGCTGATAAGAAACATCGATCTCCAACTAGCAACCACAACCAGCCTTTAATGAAAATAGAAACGTGCATCATAATTTTCTAGTGCCAGTGTATGTTATGACCTGAAGTCTAATGCACGGCACACAAGTACAGAAAAATAGATGCACTTAGTCTAATATCAGAGACTTTGGATACGCATGCATCCCATACTACATACGCTCCAAATCAAGCCGTCTTCTCCAGTTTCAGGGTTTTGAACCCTCGCCATACAATACATTCTACTATTGTGCTCAACATGTTCCTGATAGATACAATCGTGGTTGGTGAATCGTTTGCCACTAGTGTCCCAATCCGGTCTGGATCTCACCAAATGCCATGACAATCTTACAGTTGCATAACTGCATATCTATGGTGCCGAAGATCCATGGGACAGCAGCCCCATGGTCCGTTCGTGTGCACTCAACATAAGAACATGACGGCCTCGAGGTTCTAATTCTCTATCCGACAGGAACTCTCCCATTCTTACTATGGTACTTTAGGAATCAACAGTGCGAGATATACATTGCAGCACGTATCCCTAATGACAGGAAGAGACAATCCTGGTTATCACCGCCTAGTGCTGGCCTTTAGAACAAGTCAGATTATAGGGAATCACCCCAAACATCAACTCGGTCTTCAAGAGAAAAGTAAAGAAATACAATCTGAAATAACATTGGTTGCTACAACATGCAAGTTGTCAAATCATGCGCAGTGTCTAACGAATGATTGAGCCCAAACAGTTCTCTCAAAATAACTAATCACGGTGAATCGACATTCAGCGATTGCCAACACCTCTGTAGGTCTTCGACCTAATGTCTCCGGCCCGCGACCTTCAGCGAGCAGTACAACGGCACCCAAGGGAGTGCCTCATACCCAGCAATAGAGGTGAAACACACACAATTTCTAATATCCAGCCAATGAAAGACCTAGGCATCAGCACATTCTAGACAAAGTAGATAACCTAGCCTATCAACCCCAAACACCGGCGATCCGATCTCCATCGGTCGCTACCACCTCCGTCTCAGGTCTTATACAACATCCCAGCCCGCGGTCCACCTTCCCTCGGTAAACGAATCGACGGCGCACAGGAAGATCATTATCTCTCGAGGTGGAAATAAATCAATCAAAATACTTGCCAACTGTGTTGATAGTCCTAGGGTATCACAACCTAGACTAGGTCCAAGCTTTACTAGCTTCGAGCCCACATACAACAATCGACCATATAGCTATTCTCACAACTTATTTATGTGTCCACCATGAGTATCAAGCACAAGAATCTCATATAAGTCCCAAATAAAGTGCTTAAATAGGGATAATCATCCAACATCTTAAAACTCAAATTAACTTAGTCATAAATCCTGTAGCATGCAGAAAATTTCATAATTTATGCTTCACTTATCGGAATCCAACAAAATTAGATTTTCTAGAAAAGTGGGAACCTCTACTATAATTTCCTAGTTGGCAGCTCTCTCAAATTCCTTATAGAACTCAAGTTTCCTGATTTCAAACACATGCTTGAAATCGAACAAGACAGCAGGTTTGCTGAAACTTGTAACATCCATAACTTTCAAAATACAACTTGGAACTGCATGATATTACCCATTATGGAAAGCTAAGGCCCTATACTACAAGTCTCTACTTAACCATTTCTTCAAATTTAGCCATTTAGAAGCTATAAAAATCCTATATATTCTCAGCTATGTAGTCCTCCATACAATTGCTGCATCTTGCCATCAACATAAAAACTTGTTCACTTATCAGAATTACTTGATTCCGGATTCTATGGAAAGCTAGGAGTGTTTAATACAACTTACTAGTTGAACACATCCTCAGATTAATCCATTAAAGTACTCCAAAACTCCAATTTCTATCAGTATACACACAGGAAATGAGTTTCATTTACAAAAATCAAGTCCTTCAATTTAGACTGGTTTTGCCCCAATCTAAAAAAAATCATAACTTTTGCTATACAAACTGGAATTGCATGATTCAGGATGTTTTGGAAATCTAAGAATCTCTACAACAAATCTCTAGTTGATCATTCTTACAAATTCTTAACACATAATTTCAGAATTACACAAATTCACAGACTAGCTAATCTATGCTAAACCTGAACCTGGTCTACTTTAAAATTCAATATTAATTCAACCACAAGTCCAATACTTATGAAAATTTAGAATAAGTAACTAGACATATACAAGTCTAACATATTTGAAATTTGCATTCAGATTCAAAATACACAGGGATTTATGGTTCTTCAAACTTAGGATAAAATTCCCTTCTGTTTTCAGACAGGGTGTCTACCTCCTTATACAAATTATTTTCAAGACTCCATCAAATGTTTTCTAAAAATTCTAAAATTTTAGAATCATGGTCTAGACTCATACCACAAGCTATAACAAAAAAATTCCATTGCAAGATCTTACACTAAAAAGTAGTTATGAATTAATGAACATCAATCCTAACACAGGGCAAATTCAGTTCTGGTTTCGGACCAGTTGCAACTTATAATTTTTTTGAAGTATCAAAAGAGATCAGAAAAATAAGAAATTTTAAACTACATTTGTTAACATATTCAAGAACACCTAGTAAAATTTTGAGCTTAAAATACCCAACCAATCCCGAGATATGATATTTGGAAGAGCACCCAAATTTCCCCAAAACACAACAGTTTTTACTGTTCACTACCCGAAAATGAAGCAATTGTTTAAGCTACTAAAGAAACTCAGAAAAATATAATAAAATTAGAGGATACTTTGAACTCATCCTAGAACATGCCACAAAAATTTCCTGATCAAATTCTAAGTTATTTGCATGGTAGAAATTCTTATACCACAACATCACATACAAAAAAATAACTAGTTTAGAGTTTGAGAACACCCACCCATGCTTTTTGAGTTTGGAAAGATAAAATCTTGCAAACTTCTCTAGCTTGCTTCTTCTCCTCCAATGCTCCCAAGCATGAAAAATGAAAACTCCTTTTTTTTTTTTTTTTTTTTTTTTTGAAAACACCTAGAAGGAGAAAAAATGAATGAGAAGATGAAGGAAGATGGATTTTTATAGAAATGGATTGGGAGTAGGTGGAGGGTGGAGATTTGGAGGTGAGGGGTGAGTGTGATGGAGGGTAAAGATTGAGTCAACTTAGTCCTAGGAAACTTCATAGCAATTTCTTATGCTCATTTCTCCACCACAAACTTGGCAATTTGTGAGCCCTAGGATCTCACCAAGATCCACCCAATCTCATCTCATTAATTCTCAATTAGAAGTACGGTTACTAACCCTAGGTTAGGTTTTCTAACCCTAGGTTAGGTCGAAAGAACTCTAACCCTAGGTTTAGCAAACTCTAACCCGAATGAAAAGCAATGTATGATAATTTATAATTCAAATTAATATGTATATTCTTAGCAAAATATATTTAAATATTTAAATTATAAAATATACACGGTCGTATTCACACTCAAAGTAATTATAGATCGTATATCATATACGATCTGATATGATCAAATCAAGTATATATAGTTATTTTATCTACATACTTAAAATAAGATAAATTGAATTTATATAAAAAAATATGTTCATAAAAATTATTATTAGGAAAATACATAATCGCGTGCAATTCTAAACTGTACACGGATTATAATACAAAATAGTTATAGACTATTTTGCGGGGTGTTATATAACCAATCAGAACCTATTTATTGACAAGTTACACATATCACTGGTACATCGTTAACACCTACCCAACCATCGGAGGTCAAAGAAACCCTACAATTTAGCGATGTCAATGTTGCAACTAACATCTCTTTTGTATCTTCGTAGAGAAATCTACAATCTCCCTTCACAACGTTCCAAGCAATCTGTTTATAATGGAGGTTTAAGGCAGTTTGGTTAAAACTCTCTAGATTCCTACTTTCGACATAGAAAAATGGTAACTGGTCCTTAACTAATATTCTGGCAATTTCCCTACGAACGGTTGCATGATCTTAGCTATGGCTATCTATGTGACCGGTCCTAGGGTTTATCTTTTTTTTGGGTTAGAGTGTCTTGTGATAGTTTGGGTCGGCATCTATCCAAGTGTCGCTTAAGTGTACCCGTCCCCCCACCCAATTTAAACATGTATTAGGTTTTACACTTATTACATACCTTAAGTCATTCTTTTTTTTATCGGCTTGAGAAGGGACATGAGTGTAATATTTGTGGACTTCGGAAGTGGGTCATGTATATTTACGGGATTGAGAAGGAGCTTGTTCATTCTTGTGATTCTATGTCTTCTACAATTACTTCATCTATGTGTGTGTCAGAAATATCATTAAAATCGGAAATACTATCAAAATTTCTAAATGTTTCTTAGATATCTAATTGTGGAATAAAAGAAGTGCGACGAGATGAGGTGGACTCTTGGCTATGCCCGCTACCACATGATCGATTTGATGTCATCTAATTATGAATTATTGTATGTATGTTAATAAAAAAATCTAAAAAGAAGAAGAGAGAGATAAAAAAACACCAACAATAAATTATGAACTAGTGTATGTTGATACAAAAAAAACTTTAAAAAAAAGAAGAAGAGAGAGTTCAATAAAACAACAACAAAAAATTATGAACTAGTGTATGTTAATAAAAAAATCTAAAAAGAAGAAGAGAGAGTTCAATAAAACAACAACAACAAATTATGAACTAGTAATTTATGAACTAGTAAAATCTAAAAAGAAGAAGAGAAGAGAATAATAATAATATAAAAATTGAACAATTAAAATGATGCCGACCGAGTGTAAGAGATGAATGAGAGAGCAATAAGACTTCGGAGCATTTGAAATGCTTCTTTTACAACGTGTTCGAATTTATATTTTCCTAATTTTGTGGAAGAGATGTCTTCATCAGGAAGGGGACTTCCTAGAACAACTGAGTCAGTATCATTTCTATATATCTACTTTCATTAGAAGCTTTTCAAAAAAAGATTCGTGTACAAACTGTTTACGTTATTTATTACATTCAGTCGATCCTAGCAATGAGCTTCATGTTGGTAGAGAGGGGCACTTTGTTTGTTTCCTTATCCACATTTTTTTCCATTTACACTAACGAAATCGCGACTTCCTGAAGAATGTGAACCCAAAAAGAGTAGAAAGATAGGTTTTCCATCGATTAGGAAAGTCCCTATCTATATAGGAAGGAGATGCGCTCAAGCTGAGAAAACTAGGATTATGCTTGAATGGTCCTGTTCTATTGTCTTTCTTTGTTCCGTGTAGAGAGAGTTAAGAGTGCCAGACTTGCAAGATTGAGAGCACTTGAGAGAGTTGATTTTGATCACTTCCAAAAATTGCAAGAGAATAGCCTTCTAAAAGTTGAATGAATATGAAGATTTGTGAAGAAAATTGAATGAAATGTGGTAGGTATTTATAGATTTTATTTAATTCTGGATTTCCCATTTTACCCCCAAAACTAGCTAGTATATAGCCATTAGGGGGTACTATTGTAATTCAATAATTAATTAAAAAAGATTTAAAAACCAGCAAAAAAATTCAGAGTTTTTCAGGCCCAATGGTAGGCCTGGTCGGCTGACCCAACCCAGGTTGGTTCGGTCTCGGGTTTGGATGGGCTAGGCTTTTTACGAGCTAGGCCAAGCAGGTTTTTCTTGCTATTTTGGTTGCTCGAACCTGCCCCAAGGGGGAGGTGGTCGGATCCAACCTGGACCAGGCATGGGGCGGGCTGGGAGGGAGGGCTCCGGGCTGGCCCGGACCTGTTGTCACCCCTAATTAAACCTACTCAAACGGGCAAAAAGTTGGCTAGTCTTTACGAATTATAGAATTGTTTATTGGCGGCTCATTTAATACTTTGAACAAAACAAGAGTTGCCTAATTAATCAAGGGAGTTAAAACTACATCCCACCATAGCAGAGGTTCCAAGGGACAATAACTATTCCTCATTTTAGCGGGCAACAATAGCTATGTACCATAAGCATTCTTATGAAAACTCACTTACAGCGTGAACTTTAACTCTTGTTCATCCATTGTTTGTATTTACCACCATCTTTCATCCACCCAGATAACCGCTACTTAGTAACTGTGCAATGTTTGCTAACTTTAGTTATTACACCTCTACCTCCACGCAAAAAGTAAACTTAACTCCATTTTTTGGGGGTGATATTTGGGAAACCAACTAGAGTTTAGTTAACCATATACTTTAGAGTGGAAGAGAGAAAACTTTAGAAAACTTTAGAAAATTAAGGTTTGAGTGGAGTTAAGGTAACTAGAGTTATCCCAAAAAATTGAGATAACTATAGTTATCCCAACTTCAAGAGGGTTCTCAAGTAATGCAAAATTAAGATAATTAAAGTTTGAGAGATAACTCTACAAAACTGCATTTATCCTAACTTCACTTTATTCCTAAACACACCCATTTTCTTATTGGCTAAATTACCAGAAACTACCCTATATTTTCACTGTTTTTCAGAAAATGATAAATCCAATATATCCACATTTTGGAGCAATAATCTGAATGCAATTAGACAGTTAAATTCTCTATATGTGGTAATTTACTCTTCTTTTCTCTTTTCCATAGGAAACAGCCTAAAAACAACTAAACGAGGCAGATTCAAGATTAATCCAGCACTGGAGGATGATACACTGGATGAAGAACTTAAATTTTACATCAAAACAATTGCTGCAGAACACAAGTCGACTGGTCCTTCAACGACAGTCAACTGAACAGAGGAGGTTGAGATTCCGAAGCTGCGCAGTACAGTCGACTTACCCAAAAGACAGTCGACTTGACTGACTAATTATGAATCTACAAAATTCACGATACAGTTGACTGATTCCAAAACCAGTCGACTGGCATTCAGCGGGAGTTAAAAGATAAGAACAGTTGAAGATTCATCCTCATCCAAATCCGAATCAAAGTGAGCTGCTAAATTCCAGGAAACAGATATGGAATAACTACAAATAACAACTTCCCAACAATCAAGTCAGAGACTCGGGTTTGGCAAGTAAGAAGATCGACTCAATCCATATCAGATGCGTGAAGAGATAGGAATGTTGGAACTTGAGATCTGTAGATGGGAGCAAAAGAAACTATAAAAAGGCTGAAATACGCAGTTTAGAATAAGGGAGAATCTCTCAATCTCTGGATATCTGATAGTGATAATCAGATCGAGAGAGAAAGAAGAGAAGAAATCAACGAAAGAAGATCAAGTACAATCGAACAAAGGAGGACGTCGAGTGCACTGGAAGGGAGAACAAGTCGACTTAGAAGCAGATCAAGTCGACTTTAAGGCTGAACATCATAATAATCAGTGTTACTTCTTCTTCTTTCTAGTTTTTGTTTTTATTGTTAAAATCATGAACTCTGAATTGTTAGTCAATAAAAGTTGTATTATGTGCAACTAATTTCATTGTTGGGCTGATTGAAACCATAGTCATGTAATATTTATAATCTTCTAATACACTACTTTATTCACTTATTGATTAAACCTGGTTGGCTTGATCAAAATTATAATATGAATCAACAATCGTTAGAAAGTTTTTGGGAGCAGTCGACTGGTAGCTAGCAACAGTCGACTGATCTGAAGAACCTGATATTATCAAGTTAGCTTATTATAAAATTGACTCGGTTATATGAGTATAGAGATGACCCATATCTTGTGCTCATACTTGTAACATAGGAATCTCTAGGGGTTCTTGGTTTAATCAACTTGAGGGATCTAAATTTGATACCAACTTCTAGAACTTTGAGTGTTTGTTATTTCCATCGTTCCTATGCTTTCCTTAAGTGCAACTTAGTAGATACCATGCTAAATACTTAAGGAAAGAAACGAATTAGAGTAGATACCATGCCTAATTCTTGTCCTAGGAAAATCTTAACTTTAAAGAGTAGATACCATGCCCTTAAATGAACAAATATGAGTGATTAAAGTAGTGTAGAAGGTGATCTAACATTCGTGACTATAGGTGGAAATTATGCCCAACTCATTTAATTGATATTTTTGAGATACTATTTGATCTAGTTTTTAATCTCTTCAATTCCTTTCAAACATACTTTAGAACAAAACTTTATGAATTGCATTTTTTATTTTATTGATTAGTGAGTTAAGTACCACAATCTCTGTGGGATCGATCCTTGCTTTTCACTACGCTTCTATAAACGATTCGTACACTTGCGAGGTTTTAATTTGTGTCTAGTTTATCTGTTTATTTAGATAGCTGAGACCTACAACAGAAAACTACCCCAACAGTATTTTAATATACGTAACCCCCAAATCTGTTTTTTCTTTCTTTCAAGAAACTATCCCACCGCATCTGCCCTGTTGACAAGACTTTTACGTGCGCTGTACATGATCATATTGGACCAAAACACCCATGCACTCATTTCCCCCCACAATTTCCAACTTTTTACCTGATTACTTAAAAAATTTCACTGAATTATCAAGTTTTCTTAATCCCCTTTCAACCCTATCATATTCTTTTCCAAATCTAGTGAAGAAAACTATATAATCAAGTGAAAACTTTTAAGAAATGGGGTTACACAGTTGAAAAGATAGTGGGGGGGAATGGGCGTCGAGGTATTTTGGTCCAATATAATCACATGTAGTGCACGTAAAAGTTTGGTCAATGGAACACATCCAGCAAGATAGTTTCATGAAAGAGAAAAAGACAGATTTAAGGATTACTCACATTAAATCACTGTTATAGTAGTTTTCTGAAAAAGAGTGAAGAAATAATTGTAGAACCCCGTATTTTTAAATATTATTTTTAAAGGTTTATAAATGATTAAAATGATTTTTGGAGATTTAATAAATATTTTCAGAAAAATTCATCTTTTTACACGTGCAAAACACGTGCAAATATTTTCTTGAGAAGTTTAAATGTCAAGTTTTCTTCATGAAAAATCATTATTTAATATTTGGGATTTATTTATAATTTTTCCAGATTTTTCTGAAATTAATTGGATCTATTTGCAAATTTTGAGAAAAGAAGGATCTTTTTGCAAATTTGTCATTTTGAGGGGTGAAAGTGCAAAATTTATTTTCTGGACTTTTGAACAGTACCGGTTGAGATTAATGAGTATATTTTACTTTTAAATCCTAATTTAAATGATTTTTATTGAGTTTCCAAGAATGGAGATCTATATATGTAAAGTTGTATTTCAAGGGGGGGTATCTTGCAAAAGTGTTTGGAAAACCCTAAACTTCTTATCCCGGGTATTTAAAAGAAAATGCAGCCGTCATTCTCTGCACAACATAGAATTCTGGTGATTTTTGGGAGGATCAAGAGGAGGATTTTGGATCTCGCAAAAGAGAGGTTTTCTTATTGGATCTCTTCATTCCTAAGGTGAGTGACATGTTGTTTTGCTTTGTGCATGTTTTATGTGAGTAATGTAATTGTTTTGTTTGTCCTTTGAGTTTTGTATGTGAATAATGTAATTGATTGGTTGATTTGTTTATGTATGTGAGTAGTATAATTTGGTTGTTGATCTATGATTGTTTTGATTAATCTTGGATGTCGAATTTATTTGCTAGAAAGCATGTTTAGGATTTGAGTATGATTATGACAATAAGGTATTGGATGGATGAACAATTGGATCTTGTGATTACAAATTGGATTTTTGGTTATGAGTTGTGGAAGAAATTTAGTGTTGAGAAATTTTAATGGAAGAATTATGAATTAAGAACATGAAAATTGAAGTTTTGAGAAATTGGTTGATTTGAGGAAATGTATCCAAACTGGGGATTCTTGAAATTGACGTTTTTATCTGAATACAAATTATTTCAGTGAGCAATGAATTTTTTTAAGAAACACTAATTTTGATTAGCGTGTACAACCATAACTATGCAGTCTGTAGGTCGACAGTCGACTGGCATGACCTTTCAGTCGACTGGTACGACCCGACTACTATGATCTTTAGTTTTCTTGAAAATCCGTTCTGGACAGTCGACTTAGACCCTTTTCAATCGACTGGCACACTTAGAATTTATTTTTCAAAGTTATCGTAGATTCCTCTCTGGTAAGTCGACTCATGACTTTTGTAAGTCGACTTATAACACTTAGAATATTTTCTTAAAGATTACTGGAATTTCTTTCTGGTAAGTCGACTTATGACTTTTATAAGTCAACTTATAACACTTAGCTTATTTTCTTAAAATCATGGAACTTTCTTTCTGGACAGTCGACTTATGCTTTCTACAATCGACTGGTACTGATATATTTTTATATTTATGAAGGTTCTTCTAAATGGTTTATTCTCTAGATATTTTGATCTATAACTACTTATACCTTATCTTCTATTGAACTTAAGTTTACAAGATGTTAAGTTGAGCAGTTTATGAAGTAAGATTGGTTGAGATATTTGAGTTTGAGTCTCTAGAGGGTGTGTGTGACCCTAGCATACCGACGGTTGAGTTAATTATGGTTGGGCCTGTCGAGGCATTTTAGTTTTTCAGTTGTTGAGTTAAGTCCGGTAGGGCGCACCAACTCTAGGAGATTCGTTAAGTAATTAAATAACCCAAAAATGATAAGGACAGGCACTAGTGGTGATATGATGAAACGGAACATGGGTTATGGACCTCAGTATGGCTTTCGGTGTGAGATAATCCCCGAAATTATCCAGGTGTGAGTGAAATAGTCTCCGGAATTACCTGTGGTGTGGGATTGATCTCCGGAATTATCAGGGTTGAGGCAACGCACATGTGGTATTCGTGTGATGAGGGTCATTGCTGCGGTATGAGATAATCCCCGGAATTATCCAGGTGTGAGTGAAATAGTCTCCGGAATTACCTGTGGTGTGGGATTTATCTCCGGAATTATCGGGACAGGGGCTAATACTCACAGTTTACCTTTATCTCGTAGTAGTCATCGTGTTAGGATTAGTTGCATAGTGGGGATTGAACCCTATAATGTGGAGACGTTAAGGGCTTGCACCAAACCTATGCAGAGTGGGATGCATAGACTTCGACAAGTACGCATTAGAGAGTCCGCATATAGAAATTGTGTTTTCCTGACTTAGTTTTATGCATGTGTTTCCTGTTTTCTACACCTAACACTTAGTTAAGCTACACTTGATGTTTTCATGTTTCCTTGTCATTTCTTACTTCACATATTCTTGTTTAGTATACGTTGTTTATGAATCCATGCTTAATGTTTATTTATGTTGTTTGATTTTTATGTCACTCACACCTTTATGGCTGACCCCTTTAGTTTTGGGGGTTAGGGATCATCTCTAGCCTCATGTGATACAGGTTGTCGCTTAAGAGCTTGGAGGTTTGGATGCTTGAGATAGTTTTGAGATAAATTGATTTAATAGAGTTTTGTGTAAATTTGTAAAGGCAGTGTTGTGAATAAAAGAAAATTATGATTTGAGATGTTTTGTATTCCGTTGTGCTATGTAAAGGATTAATGTAATGAAAGTTGGAAAAATTTTGTTGGTGTAAGTTGTGTTTAATATTACATTGAAGTTGATGCTGGGATTGTGCCACGTATTTTCTAAGATATTATATTAGAAATTCGGGGCGCTACAATAATAAAGTTTTTTGTAATTTAGCCTATCATTAGGTAACAACTGCTTGTTACTATTGTGATTCTCTAGCGCTTAAATCCCAGACTTAAGCAGTAGAGAGAGATGTCCATCGAATCTCAAACCATTTAGAACTGTTGGTTCATTATTCCAAATGCACTTGCTAGTCAGCGCTTAGACCATTAGGCATGCCTTAACATCTCTGATATGGGTAAAAATAGAACAAAATTGGGACCGTCCAAATCAGACACGGATCCTAAAGCTCTCAATGGTAAAATGATAATTTCAGCAAATATATGCCCGACAAGATAAGCTGGGCCATTTTTCAAGCCCAGTGACCCGATCCAGCCTTTAATATGGACTGTTACAACAACCCTAACACAAAGGAGTCCAGATCCATCGAACCCAGTTTAAACTCCCTATTTCTGGGAGGTAACTGATTCTATCCTTCCAGACACAAGAGAGAGTTTTGAAAACTTTATGTCTTCATCAAGAGAGGAGTCCAGACTCGATATCTTCATATGGATGGCATAACCGACTCTATCCAGCCACCGAGAAGTAGAGATAGTTGAAATCTTGAAACTGACACCCCTCGGCGACTATATATACCTCAAGACCTCTTCACAAATAAGGTAACTGACAACTCTGTTTCAAAACCCATAATATCTTCGAGTTTCTAACTTGAGCGTCGGAGGGTCTATCGTCGGGGCCACCCTCGGTGTTTCAGACTTGTTTACAGGTCCACGAGAGCGGTTTCACTCGTTCCTGACGATCAGATCTTGGAGTCAATTGCAGTTTTTTTGGTCAAAGTCGACGAATACCGAATGTTCGATCTTTACTGTTTTATTTATAAGAATTCACTTATCTGTCTGCTCCCACACAGAAATAAGCAGCAACAGATTGACGTCGTCTGTGGGAAACAGAAAAGATCACTGATCCAACTCTGTCGATCCGAAACTACCCTTTCTACCATGCCTCCGAGAAGGAATGCGAGGACGACGGTTACCCATCAATGAGCTAGCTACCTTCCTTCACCTCCTCCCCTCGTAGAGGACCCACTTCAACCACTTCTTCAAGTCCAGCAGTCTCAACAACCTCGGCTCGAGCAGCCCCCTCTCCAATAAATCCACCCTCCGTCTACAGGAGCAGCATTGGAGGGCTCCAGCCGAAGCTGTCAAGAGTAGCATCCTCTCCGTAACCATGTCTCGGTCCACAATCCTTCCACCGACTCGATGGCATCACAAGATCCTCAAGGGTCAAGAGACCTCCATCAAATAATCATCAACCGCCAACAAGGGATCGACCTTCGAACCTGTTTGAATGATAGACGAACTCGTGACGAGCCCCCTAGCCCAGAACATCAGGGAAACATGAGAAGTCTCTCTCCTCGAAGGCAAAGGCGCAGAAGAACCCTTTCTCCAAGGGGGCGCAGGAGAACCCCCTCTACAAAGGGGTGTAGATGTCACGCCCCGCTTTCCAAAAATACAGAATACGAGTATGTCCAATTGGCACAGCGAATGACTTGCATTATCCATAAGCTGTTATCGATTCAACTCAACAATATAAACAGGAAAGTAATACAACCACGCATGCATATAAGGAATAATCACATGAATAACAATACTTAGAATTTAAGCATGAAATAATCAAACATAATGACAATCTAACATCTGGAATCAACAATAACAATATTCGGGTCAAAAGCCTATAATACAAAGAAAGAACCATGTTCAGTTATTTAAGTCCTCAAAACGAAACAATAATTATTTAGGTGGCGATGCAAATCAATCCTTTCACCATTGTTGTTCTCCTGATCCATCAGGTAATTCTTCTTGATTACTTGTAAACTGTTCATCTAAAAGAGAGAATAATATGTCCTAAGAGCAAGTCGTGGACAGCAAAAGAGAAACAGAGAAACAATGGCAATAACGATATAACAATAAATTCAACGAACGATGAAATCAATAGCATTGAACAATGGCAAAATGATAACAGTGCAATGTGCAACAACGATGATTGATAACGATAACAATAAATGCTAACAATAACGGTAAACAATAACGATAACACTGGTCAATAACGATCACAGTATGCAATGATGATGCGATGACTGTAATGCCCCGAATTCCAAATAAGACCGAATTCGAGATTTTACAGGATCTTTACTTCACTTCGTACAATTTTACAAGGAAATTAAAAATTTTCAATAATACATCAGAATTCATTACATCTTTATTT
Organism: Hemerocallis citrina; assembly: GCA_017893485.1. NCBI lineage: Eukaryota > Viridiplantae > Streptophyta > Magnoliopsida > Asparagales > Asphodelaceae > Hemerocallis > Hemerocallis citrina. The sequence continues at coordinate 57,958,543 of CM030361.1, forward strand.
ACACAGCGAAAAATACAACAATGAAATAAAATACAACTTGTACAACTATAACAATGTAAATCATCAACTGCATCATAACATCTCCATGGCAAAGTCCATTACCTGCATATCAAGCTGTGGGCACGTCAATCACTTACAACTGACGAAAATGTTATACTCGGCTATTGTAACACCTCGCAAAATTGGAAATGACAATTTTGTTCTTGTGTGTTATGCATGTGTATTTTGTACCGTTACTGATAATATTTGTAACGTATTTTCATTACGTATTATGATTCCTGACTATTTATACATTTCTCTGTATGTTTTATCCAATTTAAATCAACTAAAATATTAAATTTCAAATCTCTGCGTTTTTATGTGCTTTTTACGTGTTTTTGATGCACGTCTCGATTATATGTTTCCACCGCTACGTGTAATATTTTCTATGTGTTTAAAGTATTTATTTTAGGTATTCAAATCTATTTTTATAAACGGAAATTTATTTTCCCTTATTTTGATTAAAATATTCTTATACTACAATGCACGTGCTAATTTTTTCATCTTTATTTTTCTTACTCTCATTTATTATTTTACCATGCATGAGTCTTTTATTTTTATTTTTATTAGCCTCTCTTAAACCCATGGACCTTAAGTTAGATTCTAGTCCATTAGATTAATTAAAAGGAGAGCCCACTAGAATAATTAAGTTAGTTAATTAAAATAAAAGCCCATGGGACAAGCCCATTAATAAAATCCTATTTTTAAGTTGTGCATGGACTACTACAGGACATGTTATAACTTTTAATATACTTTTTTAAACTATAGGAGTTGTATTTATTTTTATGTATGTGTGTGCACTAGTGCACAACATGTGCACGTGTTAGTTGAAGGGTTGGGAGTTAGGGGATGTGAAGAGATGGAAGTTGAGTTTTGAAGAGTTGGAAACATGAAGAATTGCGAGTTTTGGGAGTTAGGATTTTGAAGAGGTGAAAAGGGAGTTAGAAATGTGAAAGGTTTGAAGTTTTGTGAGTGAAGAAAATGAAGGGTTGAAAATTAAATTGAGTGATTTATTAGGTGGATAATTTTGCAATTTGAACCCTAACAATATCCTATAAATAGCACTCCATTTCCCCTTCACTTTTCTCACCAAAAACAAAACAAAATATAGGTGAAAGAAAAAAAAAAGGGGGAGTAAAAGAGTTCTTGTGCTTGGAGGAGTTCTTGCTAGGAGAAATTGCTAGGAGGAGAAGATCTTGCTAAGAGCTAGGAGTGGATTCCATCTTTCTCATTCTCAAATTTTCCATTAGAGGTGGGTGGTTTCATTATTTTCTAGTGTAGAATATGCATGCTAAAAATGACTAGTATAAGAAGATGTTGATGTGAAATATGTAGATAAAGTTCATGCTAGTGTAATATGCTATGAATGGAGTAGTTTTGTTGTGATTAAGTAAAGAAATAGTAGATACCATGCTAATTAAAAAGAAGATTTCTTTCATACTATGAATTATGTTAGCTTGCAAAAATTTTCTACATTGTGGAATATATGAAATTTGTTAAGGAAAGTTATATTCAAACCATGCTTTGATAACTAAGAAAGAAGAAAGAAAGCAAATTTTAGTTGGTGCTTTGAAATATATTTTTGCTATGTCCTAATTGAAAATATAAACTATTGGATAAAAGAGATTATTGATTATTGTTGATTGTATGAATACTTGTTAGAAATTCTTCCTTTAATAAGCAAATGAAATTTTTTTGTAAAGTAAATTTGACACTATGGAACTCATGTGATTGTTCATAAAAGATCTAATGTGCTATTTTGATTAAATTAAGTAAATGCAATTTCATGTTTACTAATAAGATTTTTCTTGCACTTTTGATATATAAAAATGGATATTTGAGATAGAAAAATGAATAATTTGACTTCAAAATTTTATCTTTTAAGAAGAATGAAGTACTAAGTTGTGAAGTGATTCCTAGAGGGAATTAAACTCTTACTTTCTGTTTGTTTAAAGAATCTTTTAAAGTGAATTGAGACATCATTAGGGCTTGAAATTGTGAACAAAATTTCATGTGATGAAATTGTGTACTTGATATGAATTATTATTTGCTATGAATAACTAGATCATTACTAGTGTCAAGACTAAGAAAAGATTGCTTTGTGGCTAGGATATTGATCTTTTGTGAATAAATTAAAGATAAGGATAATATGAGTTTAAGACATGTTTATTAAAGGATATGTGTACCCATGGATTCTTGTACATGAAAAAATTGTGATTTAGAGTTAGTGAGACCTCGGGTACCGGCGCTATTTGATTTGAAAAGAGTTGAGATATATTCTAAGATATGGCCATGGAACTATCTCGTATTTGTTAATAAAGTCCGATAGGAGTTAAAACTAATTCTATGCTTGGAAATTTATTCATGTCTTGAACTAAATAATTAGGCACATAAGTGAATATATAGTAAACCTGGGTAAACATAAGTTGGGTGCTCTATATAGTCGACGGTGGATCTTCGTGGCTATAGACCCAGTTGGTGGACTGAGGTTGCTCCGTGGGAGACGAGCTTTTATATTTAAATCTGGGACTATGAGGACGGGTCAGCGGTGGACTCCGGGATCTTGAGTAGTCAGGCAGATAGTTTGCCATACTCCAATGTATATGCGTATACCGGGGCTAGAGGGTCACTTGCGGGATGATTCGCACGATGTGGGATCTATTATAACAGTCAGCGGTGGACTCCGGGGCTAAGATTCAAATTCGTGGAATGATCTAAATCTTGTCTTATTACTGGGTAGTTGTCATGGCGAGGGATCGAACCCTTTATTGTGGAGTACGTAGGCGCCTGCCCTCGGACCTATGTAGTATGGGATGCATAGAATCCGAACAAGTGTGCATTAGTTTCATCCCAGTATAAAAATGTGTGCATTACGCATTAAGGCATCGCATACACTTATATGTTTAGAATAATCACATTTAACACTTTACATTCATTCAAAATTGTGATTTGATAAAGTAATGAGATAGTTATATGTACGGCATGGAGAGGATAACCGAGCATAATATTTTCGTCAGTTGTAAGTGACTGACGTGTCCACAGCTTGATATATAGGTAATTGACTATTCATGAAGGAATAAAGATATTGTGATCGATGACTTATTTTGATAAAGTTGTATAAATTGTATTTTTGTTTGCAATGTTGTAATCTTTTATTCTTCTGCTGTGTAAACAAAAGTGTAATGAACTCTGATGTATTATTAAAAAGTTTGAATTTTCTTGTAAAATTATACGAAGTGAGGTAAGAGCCTGTGAAATCTCGAATTCGGTCTTATTTGGAATTCGTGGTGTTACAGATGGTATCAGAGCAGGCTTCACAAGTAGTAAAAATTTATAAGAAACGATACCCTAGAGTGGACATTAGAGTGTGAGTTTTCAGTCTATAGAGATTTAAATGTAAGTGATTTACATTTGTGTTGCTATATACACTGATGTTTTCTCTTCCTTTTTGGATGGCTGGAATCGTGAATGAAGTAGTTATTGAAATTTCGTTCGTGATGCTCTCCTCGTATACATTGATGTGAGATTGTATACGAGCATGTTTTCCCCTGGGTATCAGAGTGGTGCATTGGAAGCGTGGTTGGCTGACCCTACATTCATGATACATTACACATTTTCCTTTTCAAATTATTTTTCGTGGATTTTATCATAGTACCTTTCAACCTCCAATATTTTTCAAATAAATATTTTCTTATATTATTAAATCAATTGGATATGTATTATTTTGACTATTTTTCTCAGTCTCGATCTTTTAAAGTTGTTTTATCTATATTTCAATCTTAAAGATTTGTCCTTCGTGTTTTTATCCGTTTACATTTGCAACTATTATTTTCTTCATTTATTATTTATATTATATTCTGAATTTTCTTATGTGTATTCATTTTATATAATTTGACTTTGATGATGCTATAATTTTTTATATTGTCTTATATATTCAATAAATTTTTAATAAGATTGAAATTTTCTACCTACATAAATATGACCTACCATTTTGTTTTATTGACTGAATTCGATACTATTGTTATTACATATTATTTGCTAATTTGTTTTGTTGTTAATCGTTACTCATTAATTTTGTAATTTTACGTTTCTTCAATACAATACATACACTACATAATTATCGTTTTCATCTGTATTTTCATCTCGTGCATATGCTTTACATCTTAATATTATGAATCATTTTCATTACAAATTTTGCATATCCTATATTTAAAGTATATCTATTTCCTACTTTATTTGTAACTTTTCCATCCACTTTCATATCACTGATTTCAAACATAATATTTTATTAAACATCCCAGTATCCAAGTATATATCGAAGATTGCATCTTTTCATCTTCCATTTTGGTGCAACCTGATGTCGAGAGGGTAAATCTGCAACTAGATATCAATGGAGGCAAACTGCAATTGTACATCGGGGAGGCAAAGCCTGCAACCGTATGTCCAGAAGGCAAACTGCAATCAGATGTCATAGAGGGCAATTATGCAACTTGAGATTATAGAGGCAAGTCTGCAATTGGATACCAACGAGGCAAACTTACACCAGAAGGAGATTATCTACTTTGATAACCCCTATTTTCTTTCCTATAATATTTACTTACCCATATTCTATTTTCGTACTAGCTTATAATATTTTATAATATTTTTGCAACCTGGCATTATATTATTTAAACTGATTTCTATCCTACTTGTGTATTTACTATCAAATCTCAACTATCTTACCGTTTTCTTCTTTATTTTGAATGTTTTCATGAGTAAGTATTTCATACCGCTTCATCATGTTTTATATTGCTACTAACTTATCTTAGATTTGGTGTCTACTCACCTAACAAAAATAAATTTGGTATTTATACTTTTTTTTAATCCGTAAGTTATTTCTATATGATTAGTTTTTGTACTATTTCAATAATATGTTGTTAATTTTACTACTAAGATGTTTTGTTTTACTCCTACAAATCTTTCATAATTTTCGTATCATGATATTGTTGTTTTACTCTTATGATTTTATGTCTATGTACGTATATAATTTTGTATGTTGGTTTTCTTGCTCTACTTGAGAATTCGAAACTATTTCGATGTATGCCTTCTGTATCTTTTCAAATCGTATTTTATAATTATTATAGTTACTTTACAAATTATTTTATTGGTATACAAAAATTATTTTTTATGTTGTCTATACTTTTAACTAAATTTCATTCTCATTTATTTTCCAAACAGTTATCCAATAGTCTTCTTTTAAATTGCTAATTCAATTTTGTCATATAGTACCAAATTCAGTTTGTGATTTTTTACCGCTTATTACTTTGAAAGATTTTGACTACTAAACCTACTTATAAATTATCTATTGACTATGTTTCTCTTTATTGCATTATTTTCTGAACTATTCCGCAATTAAACGACTTAATTGATTTTGGTTTGCCTAATACTATTTTTATGAAAATGCCTCTCAATCCATCATGTCTTTTTGTCACATTTATTTTCTTATACTATTTTCCTAGTTTTCTCGTTCAATTCTTATAAAAATTTTATACTCATAGTTTTCTTATATAGAGTTTGTCTTGTTTTTCCTCGTTGTGTATTTTATACTACATTTATTTTTCTTAAAGTTTGCAATTTTCTATATAAAAATTTAATGATATTTTTCTTTGATGTGTACAAAATACAACCTTTACCCTAGCGAGTTCCGGGGACGGAACTATTCTAGGGGGGGAGAGTGTATCACCCTGCAAAATTGTAAATGTTATTTTTGCTATTGTGTGTTACGCACGTGTATTTTGTACCGTTACTGGTAATATTTGTAACGTGTTTTCATTACGTATTGTGATTCATGACTATTTATGCATTTCTCCGTATGTTTTATCAGATTTAAATCAACTAAAATATTAAATTTTAAATCTCTGTATTTTTACGTATTTTTTACGTGTTTTTGATGCACGTATCGATTATGTGTTTCCATCGCTACGTGTAATATTTTCTATGTGTTTAAAGTATTTATTTTAGGTATTCAAATCTATTTTTATAAACGGAAATTCATTTTCCCTTATTTTGATTAAAATATTATTATACGTACAATGCACATGCTAATTTTTCCATCTTTATTTTTTTTACTCTCATTTATTATTTTAGCATGCATGAGTCTTTTATTTTTATTTTTATTAGCCTTTCCTTAAACCCATGGATCTAAAGTTAGATTCTAGCCCATTAGATTAATTAAAAAGAGAACCAACTATAAAAATTAAGTTAGTTAATTAAAATAAAAGCCCATGGGATAAGCCCATTAATAAATCCTATTTTTAAGTTGTGCATGGACTACTACATGACATGTTACAACTTTTAATATACATTTTTAAACAATAGGAGTCGTATTTATTTTTGTGTATGTGTGTGCACTAGTGCACAACACGTGCATGTGTTAGTTGAAGGGTTGGGAGTTAGGGGATGTGAAGAGATGGGAGTTGAGTTTTGAAGAGTTGGAAACATGAAGAGTTGGGAGTTTTGGGAGTTAGGGTTTTGAAGAAGTGAAAAAGAAGTTAGAAATGTGAAAGGTTGGAGGTTTTGTGAGTTAAGAAAATGAAGGGTTGAAAATTAAATTGAGTGATTTATTAGGTAGGTAATTTTGCAATTTGAACCCTAACAATATCCTATAAATAGCACTCCATTTCGCCTTTACTTTTCACACCAAAAACAAAATCAAATATAAGTGGAAAAAAAAAAGGAGTAAAAGAGTTCTTGTGCTTGGAGGAGTTCTTGTTAGGAGAAATTGCTAGGAGGAGAAGATCTTGCTAGAAGCTAGGAGTGGATTCCATCTTTCTCATTCTCAAATCTTCCATTAGAGGTGGGTGGTTTCATTATTTTCTAGTGTATAATATGCATGCTAAAAATGACTAGTATAAGAAGATGTTGATGTGAAATATGTAGATAAAGTTCATGCTAGTGTAATATGCTATGAATGGAGTAGTTTTGTTGTGATTGAGTAAAGAAATAGTAGATACCATGCTAATTAAAAAGAAGATTTCTTTCATACTATGAATTATGTTAGTTTGCAAAAATTTTGTACATTGTGGAATATATGAAATTTGTTAAGGAAAGTTATATTCAAACCATGCTTTGATAACTAAGAAAGAAGAAAGAAAGTAAATTTTAGTTAGTGCTTTGAAATATATTTTTGCTATGTCCTAATTGAAAATATAAACTATTGGATAAAAGAGATTATTGATTGTTGTTGATTGTATGAATACTTGTTAGAAATTCTTCCTTTAATAAGCAGATGAATTTTTTTTGTAAAGTAAATTTGACACTATGGAACTTATGTGATTGTTCATAAAAGATCTAATGTGCTATTTTGATTAAATTAAGTAAACGCAATTTCATGTTTACTAATAAGATTTTTCTTGCACTTTTGATATATAAAAATGGATATTTGAAATAGAAAAATGAATAATTTGACTTCAAAATTTTATTTAAGAGTGGATCTTTTAAGAAGAATGAAGTACTAATTTGTGAAGTGATTCCTAAAGGGAATTATACTCTTACTTTTTGTTTGTTTAAAGAATCTTTTAAAGTGAATTGAGACATCATAAGGGCTTGAAATTGTGAACAAAATTTCATGTGGTGAAATTGTGTACTTGATATGAATTATTATTTGCTAAGAATAACTAGATCATGACTAGTGTCAAGACTAAGAAAAGATTGCTTTGTGGCTAGGATATTGATCTTTTGTGAATAAATTAAAGATAAGGATAATTTGAGTTTAAGAGTTGTTTATTAAAGGGTATGTGTACCCATGGATTTTTGTACATAAAAAAATTGTGATTTAGAGTTAGTGAGACCTCGGGTATCGGCGCTATTTGATTTGAAAAGAGTCGAGATATATTCTGAGATATGGCCATGGAGCTATCTCGTATTTGTTGATAAAGTCCGGTAGGAGGTAAAACTAATTTTAGGCTTGAAAATTTATTCATGTCTTGAATTAAATAATTAGGCACATAAGTAAAGATATAGTAAACCTGGACAAACGTAAGTGGGGTGCTTTATATAGTCGGCGGTGCATCTCCGTTGCTATAGACCAAGTTGGTGGACTGAGGTTGCTCCGTGAGAGACGAGCTTTTATATTTAAATCCGGGACTATGAAGACGGGTCAGCGGTGGACTCCAAGATCTTGGGTAGTCGGGCGGATAGTTTGCCATACTCCAATGTATATGCGTATACCGGGGCTAGAGGATCACTTGCGGGATGATTCGCACGATGTGGGTTCTGTTATAACAGTCAGTGGTGGACTCTGGGGCTGGGATTTAAATTTCTTGAATGATCTAAATCTTGTCTTATTACTGGATAGTTTGTCATGGCGAGGGATCGAACCCTTTATTGTGGAGTACGTAGGCGCTTGCCCTCGGACCTATGTAGTATGGGATGCATAGAATCTAAACATGCAAGTGTGCATTAGTGTCATCCCAGTATAAAAATGTGTGCATTACGCATTAAGGCATCGCATACACTTATATGTTTAAAATAATCACATTTAACACTTTACATTCATTCAAAATTGTGATTTGATAAAGTAATGAGATCGTTACATGTACGGCATGGAGAGGATAGCCGAGGATAACATTTTCGTCAGTTGTAAGTGACTGACGTGCCCACAGCTTGATATACAGGTAATGGACTATTCATGAAGGAATAAAGATATTGTGATCGATGACTTATTTTGATAAAGTTGTATAGGTTGTATTTTTGTTTGCAATGTTGTAATGTTTTATTCTTTCGCTGTGTAAACAAAAGTATAATGAACTCTAATGTATTATTGAAAAGTTTTAATTTCCTTGTAAAATTGTACGAAGTGAAGTAAAGATCCTGTGAAATCTCAAATTCAGTCTTATTTGGAATTCGGGGTGTTACAGCTATCCTCTCTATGCCGTACATATAACGATCTCATTACTTTAACAAATCACAAAAGTTGAATGAACAATAAAGTGTTAAATTGTAACTACGCTAAACATGTAAGAGTATGCCATGCCTTAATGCCTAATGCACACATTTTATACTAGGATGACACTAATGCATACTTCTTCGGATTCTATGCATCCCTTACTACATAGGTCCAAGGGCAAGCACCTATGTACTCCACATTTAAGGGTTTGATCCCTCGCCATGAGACTACCCAGTAATAATACAAGGTTTAGATTATTCCATGAATATGGATCCCAGCCTCGCTGGCTATAATAACAGATCCCTCATCGTGCGAATCATCCCGCAAGTGCCCCCTAGCCCCAGTATACGTATATACATTGGAGTATGGAAAACTATCCGTCTGACTACGCTAAGTCCCGGATTTAAAAATAAAAGTCCATCTCCTACGGAGCAACTACAGTCTGCCAACTGAGTTTATAGCCATGGAGATCCACCGCCGACTATATGGAAACAACCCGCTTACGTTTAACCAGGTTCACTTCATCTTTACTTATGTGTCTAATTATTTAGTTCAAGACATGAATAAATTTCCAAGCCTAGAATTAGTTTACCTCCTACTGGACTTTATCAACAAATACGAGATAGCTCAATGGCCATATCTCAAAATATATCTCAACTCTTTTCAAATCAAATAGTGTCGGTACCCGAGGTCTCACTAACTCTAAATCACAACTTTTTCATGTACAAAAAATTATGGGTACACATACCCTTTAATAAACATGTCTTAAACCTAGATATTTTCATCTTCGATTTATTCACAAATGATCAAAATCTGTAATACCCCAGATCTTGAGCGAACAGTCGACTGGTGGTTTGAGCAGTCGACTGGTCTGCACGGGATTTGAGAATTTGAGAGATTTGAGATGGATTTGAGAAAGGATTTGAGAAATATAGTCCCACATGGGAAGTATACAAAAACTAATTTGAGTATAAATACTATTTGCCAATGATCAAGAGTCACCAATTCGGTTAACCACCTTTTGAGAGGCAGCCTGTGGTGGGCAGTTGTACTACATAGTATCTAATTTGTATTTCATAAAAATATTAAAATTGTCTGAGTATTGGGGCGGGGCGTTACAAATGGTATCAGAGCCGACTTTCGACACCGAGTGTAGAAGAAGGGCCTATGATCTAGTTCACGGCAGGGAGATGATTCTCCGGATAGGCAGGGTGCATTTGTATGTACCGGGTGTTTCTACACATTTCGTGGGATCGAGGACTATTCTACAACGGCTAGAAAGACAGATCCTACACTAGATGTGTGTCCCGTACTCAGCGAGGACGCTGATTTCTAAAGGTGGGGTGTATGTAATACCCCAGATCTTGAGCGAACAGTCGACTGGTGGTTTGAGCAGTCGACTGGTCTGCGCGGGATTTGAGAATTTGAGAGATTTGAGATGGATTTGAGAAAGGATTTGAGAAATATAGTCCCACATGGGAAGTATACAAAAACTAATTTGAGTATAAATACTATTTGCCAATGATCAAGAGTCACCAATTCGGTTAACCACCTTTTGAGAGGCAGCCTGTGGTGGGCAGTTGTACTACATAGTATCTAATTTGTATTCCATAAAAATATTAAAATTGTCTGAGTATTGGGGCGGGGCGTTACAAAATCTTATCCACAAAGCAATCTTTTTCTTAGTTTTGTCACTATTCATGATCTATTCATCCATTCACATTCTTTATAAGCAAATAATTTCTCTCAAGAACACAATTTCATCACATGCAATGTTATTACAAATCCAAGTTCTTACAATGTCTCAATTCACTATAAAAATATTTCTTAAACAAACTACAAGTGTAATCTCATTAAAAGATCACTTCACAAATACTACTTTTCTTTTCTTTACCACAAAATTCTATTCTCAAAATTTCATTTCTTTTTATACTTCAAAAATATACAAGAAAACTATCTCTTAATATTTCCATTTCATTTTATATAAATACTAAAGTTTTATTCCAATTCAAAAAAAAAAAAAAAACCATTCATGAGTAAAAACCCAAAAAAAAACAAAAGAGAGGCCTGGGTTTCGAACCCAGGACCTGCAGTAATACACAGCCAGCGCCCAGACCCCGAACCCATTAGCCGCTAAGTCCATTTGGACTTTTTGTCTTAATCCGAGATTAAAAAAAACCCTTATACATTCAGTACAGTCCAAATTTGTATTGAAAGAAACCAAAATATAATGTGACTATCAAGTTTTGAACCCAAGATTTCTCACAACAGTGCTCTGTTTTGCACTAGCTAACCAATAAGTCCAAGTGTATTTTCTGTTTAGAAAATGTACTAATGTACTTTTGTTTAAACTATTCAGAAAATGATTCTTTTTCATGCAACTTATTTATCCAAGATCGAATCTTTCTAATAATTTGAAATAGAATTTTTCTTGACTGATATTGAATTTAAAAACAGTAAACGACCATTCTTAAATTCATTAAGACTTTATTCCCACTTCTTTAAGCAATTCTTTTTTTTCATTTTTCACATAAACTTGCATAAGACTTGAGTAGTGTTCGTAAAAATAGTTTATGTTCTTACTTTTACAAAATTATAACAATACTAGTATGTCACTTAATAAGACTTGAGTAGTGTCCATACAATTAAATGCACCAAATACAACATTATAGATTCAATTATATATTATCAAACATGGAAACTCAATTCTGGACAGCAACAGGTTGTTGTACCAAAATTAAATTTCTCGCTGCTATAAAATAGTAAGTATGGATCCGTCAGAAGTTCTAGAAACTAGACTCCTGTCCGTAGGGTTGGCAACCGGGGCGACTGGGCCAGGTTGGGTCGAACTCGCCCGGGTTGGAACCGAAGTTGGGCGGGTCCGGGTCAGGTCGGTTGGTTAACTGGGCTGGGCCGGGTTGGCTTAGGGAAATCTCGACCCGGCCAACCCGTGAACCCATTCGGGCCCAACCCGGGTCGGGTCGCGGGTTGGCCCATTTTTTTGAACTTTTTTTGAACTTTAAAAAAAAAATTGTAGTAGTAATAATAATAATAATAATAATAATAATAAGAAGAAGAAGAAGAAGAAGAAGAAGAAGAAGAATTAAAGAGTGAAATTGCTAAAAAAAAATGTATATATTATTCATACGATTTCAACTTATACAAATTTCCAACTTTTTTATAAGAAACAAAGTATTATTATAAATTTGTTCTATACAATTACAATTTTTTTCATTTTTCCAACTTATTTATAAGAAACAAAGATTTATTATAATTTTTTATACATTTACAAATTTCTTGCATATGTTGGTCTTCAATTTGTTATTGTTGTTGGTCTTCAATTCTTCATGTTGGTTGCTATTGTTGTTGTTGTTGTTGTTGTTCTTCTTCTAGCGAGTTGCTTCCACACTAAAAAACAAGCAGCATCAGGTTAGCACCGTTTGTGGGAAATCTGTCACTGAAACCGATCCGATCCCGGCCTAGGACTTCATCTCGAAGCCGACCCTCACCATGGCTCCCAAAGCCCAAAGAGCACTCACCATGGGGCGCCACGCCGAACCTCGCCAATATCATAGCCAAGCGATCACACAGGGGTCACACAGGAGACAGGCCGAGGGTCAGCGGGAACTAGGCCCGAGCGCATCACGCTCAGTAGCCGATGACCTTCGGCATGTCATTGAGCACCGGCAGCTCAGCCGGTCGAGGAGAGGGGCCGCTTCCAACTCGGCTCCGACCCATACCATCCAGCCGACCCAAGAACGGGAACAAAGACACGACCACTCACCCCAGGAGCACACGCCTCTACGTGGCCAGGACGAGTAGACCCCAGTCACGAGAGCCGAGTTCCGAAACTTTAGGAACGAGGTCCTCCAGGCCATCCAGGGCGCCCCCAGGACTGAGACGCGCAACAAAGTCGGTCCTCAACAAGAAGCCTAGGGCAGCGAACCTCACAGTTCGACTCACCCCGGAGACAAGACGAGGCCGTTCTTGGTGCCTCTAGGAGATGGAGAACCGTCTCGCCCATATCGGCATGGGCGGATCACAATCTAGGCAGGGGTACTGACCGAACTGACCCCTTTTTCCGAATCAATAATAGAGGCCGAAATTTTGAGGAATTTCATACCACCACCATTCGAGACATATAACAGGCGATCACATGGAAATGTTTAAAACCCTTATGATGATTCACAACGCCTCGAATCCTCACCTCTGCCGCTCGTTCCCCGCCACTCTTCACGGTCAAGCACGGGAATGTTTTTCGAAAATCACCCCCGGCTCATTTTTTTCATTCGACCAGCTAGAGGGGGACTTCTTATCTCACTTCATGACTAGACGGAAGGTCGAGAAGATGAGAGCATCCCTTCTGGACCACAAGCAGAAGGATAGAGAGTCCCTCCGAGGGTTCGTGCGAAGGTTCACCACCGAGGCAAGAGCGGTCTCCTCTCTAGATGCGGGCGTTGCTTCCGCAGCTTTCTGGCACAATTTTTGCCACAGCTAGTTAAATGCCTCATTAGCCAAGAAACCGCCCTTCTACTTTCCCGACCTCCTCAACAGGGTCGAGAAGTACATCTGGGTCGAGAAAGCTCTGCACCCCAAAGGCATTAAAGAAATTACTGCCAAGGGGAAGCAAAAAGCGGACGAAGCTGAGGCTGCCCAAAAGGCCCTGAAGGACGCGTCTGGTCAGAAGCGGCCGCTTCCGATCCCCCATTTTGAAAGATACATGCCGCTGATCCAGAACGTGTCAGCCATCCTCTTGGAGGTCGAGGATAAAGGGATCGTCTGACACCTTCCCCGACTGAGCAACAACAAACAATGAGACCAAAGGTTCTACTGACGGTTTCACCAAGACCACGGGCACGAGATGGACAATTGTTGCGCCCTTAAAAACGAGATCGAAGCCCTCATCCAGAGAGGGTACCTAAGGGAGTTCACTCGGACTAAACCAAGAGACCGAAGGGATCCGAGGAATCCGAGGCCTTTGCCTCCTCCTCGAACAGTCAGTAGACAGCCCGAGCAGAAACCTGAGCCCGAAGGAAATGGGGGGATGGCCATCTTACACTATGTGCAAGGTGGGCCCATGGGAGGGGAATCCAACACCTCCCGTAAGGCCTTCTTGCGGAAAGTGAACTCGGTCCATGACCAACCGCCTCACAGGGTTCAGCAGCAGGCGGTCTGCTTCTCTGGAGATGACCTGGAGGGCGTCTGGCTCTCGCATTGTGATGCCCTCGTCATCAGCCTCGGTATGGCAAACCATGAAGTTTGCCCAATTCTCATAGACAATGGAAAGCTCGGTTAACATTCTCGTTTTGGCCTCTTTTGAAAACCTTAAGCTCCCCCGCAAGAAGTTAAATCCGGGTGAGTACACCCTTCACGGGTTCTCCAGCGTTCCCATCCAAATTGAGGGGATCGTCACACTTGACGTGACCGCCAGGACGACCCCGATTATGCAAACCAAATCGATGGACTTCATTGTGGTCAATATCAAGGTAGCGTATAATGCCATTCTTGGTCGACCCGGCCTATGCTCTTTTCAAGTAGTCCCCTCTGCCTACAACCTGAAACTGAAATTCCCCACCGACCTCGGAGTCAGTGTTGTTTGGGGAAACCAGGAGTCTGCACGTTCATGCTATATGACGGCAGTAGGGGGGCGAGTATTCCCCCTTGTGCAGTAGAACTTCTATCTGAAAGGAACCAGCCTGGGTTGGAGCCCGTGGATAAACTGGAAGAGGTCTCTTTCGGTACGGAAGACAAATCTAAATGGTTCCGCATGAGCTGAACTCTGTCTGCAGACCTAAGCCTGACCATCATCGAATGTATTCGCCGGAATGTCGACCTCTCGCCTGGACACCATCAGACATGCCCGGGATATCTGAAGACCTCATCATGCACAAACTGAGCGTCCACCCAGGCTCTAAGCCGATCTAGCAGAAGTGACGTAAGTTCGCTCCCGAGAGGCAATATACAGTGAAAGAAGAGGTAGACAAACTTCTGTCCGCCCGGTTCGTACAAGAGGTCAGTTATCCCGAGTGGCTGGTTAACATCGTGATGGTCAAGAAGGCAAGCGAGAAGTGGAGGATCTGTATAGATTTCACGGACCTCAATAAGGCATGCCCCAAAGATCTGTTCCCCCTTCCGAATATCGACGCTCTGATCGACGCGACATTGGGTCACAAACTATTGACCTTCATGAATGCCTTCTAAGACTACAACCAGATCAGAATGTTCCCTCTGAATATTGCCAAGACAGCCTTCGTATCATCTAAGATCTCTATTGTTACCGGGTCATGCCCTTCGGGCTAAAAAACGCCGGTGCCACATACCAGATGCTCGTCAATCGGTTCTTTAAAGAACAGATCGGTCTGAACATGGAGGTATACATTGACGACATGCTTTTCAAGAGCCGCCGAGGGCAGGATCATGTGGCTGACCTTGAGGATGCTTTTGGTGTCCTACGATTCCACAACATAATGCTTAATCCCGCTAAATGCGCCTTCGGTGTCTCCTCAAAAAAATTTCTCAGATTCGTTGTAAGCCAGTGTGGAATAGAGGCAAACCCCGAGAAGATTCAGTCCCTAATCGACATGTCCCCTCCAAGAAATGTAAAGGAAGTTCAACGGCTTATGGGGCGACTGGTGAACATCTTCGCTTCCTCTCCAAGTCTAGGGAGAAGTCACTTCCCTTTTTTAAGGCCCTACGAGTGGCGAAAGGTTTCGAATGGGGAGACTCTCAGCAGTAGTCGTTCGACCAACTGAAAACTTACCTCACCAAACCTAGACTTCTAAGCAAGCCCGAGCCGGGAAAATCCATCTTTCTCTACCTTTCGGCCTCGGAACACGCGTTCAGCGTCGTATTGGTCAGAGAGGAGGATGGAATTCAGAAGCCTCTCTACTACGTCATCAAAGTCCTACTCGCGGCCGAAACCCGTTATGCAAAGATGGAAAAGGTTGCCTACGCTCTGGTCTTGGCCGCACGAAAGCTCCGCCCGTAATTTCAAGCCCACTCGATCCAGGTCCTTACAGACCAGTCCCTCAAGGCAGTCCTTCACAAGCCGGAGAATTCTGGCCACTTAATCAAGTGGTTGATCGAGCTGAGCCAGTACGACATCAGCTACCAACCCAGGACGGCTATTAAGGGATAGGCCCTCGCCGAATTCATCATGGAGTGCATCATTCCCAAGCCTTTTGAAATTCAAGAAGCGGAACCAATGTGTGAGGTCTATGTCGACGGCTCGTCCTGCGAGGTCAGAAGCGGCACAGGTGTCATACTCAGAGGTCCCGATAATTTTGTTCTCCAGTATTCTCTACGCCTAAACTTTCCTACCTCCAACAACGAGACTGCATACGAGGCAATGATCACAGGGCTTACGTTAGCACATAAGGCGGGGGCAAAGTAACTAAGAGCCTTTAGTGACTCCCAGCTCATAATCAACCAGATCACCGGGGATTATGAGGCTCGTGATGCTCGGATGGTCTAATACTTGGTACTAGTCAAGTAACTCTTAACCGCCTTTGACTTTGCCTCGTTAGAACGGATCCCGAGAAAGCAGAACGCTCAAGCTGATTCTTAGTCCAAACTCGCCTCATCATCCTTCGAAGGCCTCGACCACATCGTCTTAATTGAAGTCCTCCTAAAGCCTAGCATCGACATCTCTGAAGTCCTTTGCCTTGCTCTTGAGGCTCACATGGACACTTGGATGGCTCCCATCCGAAATTTTCTGACAGAGGGTGAACTTCCTGAGGGTCGGGCCGAGGCAAGAAGGACCAGAATCCGTTTGGAGAGATTCACTATGATTGACGAGACACTCATTAAACACTCGTACACAATGGTAGACGGAAGGCTTTACCTCCTCTGTTTGGGCCCCAATAAGGTCAAGTACGCGCTGAAGGAACTACACAAGGGGATCAGAGGATGCCACATGGGAAGCAGGTCGCTCGCTAGAAAAGCCCTAAACCACGGCTATCACGTCCCACTTCCCAAAAAGAGAATACAGAATATGGATACGTGACTAAGCCCAGCGAATGATTTTCATCATCCATAAGCTGTCAGGATCTTTACAATATTTCATAAGAAAAATCAGAATAGGAAGTAAGAGAAGTCAACCACGCATGCATATATAAACCAATACACCAACAGAAATTTACTTGAAACAAAACTTAATAAATTTCAAATAAACCAGATCTGAACAAGTCAATAATTCTGGGTCACATTATCCAAATACAAAATAATCCAAGTAACAGATACAAGTATTCAAATAAGCAACCGGAAATAATAATAATAAAAATAGAAAAACTTCAGCATCTAGAATCTTATATCAGCTACTCCATCTGGCAGCTGGTCTCCAAAATCTGTAATTTAATAATTGCAGGAAGAGGAAAAAGAAAATAAAACTCCCATCAATGCAAGTTACGGGCCGCTTGTAGTGCAGGCACAAGTACAGAAAAAAGGGTAAACAAATATAAAATAACAGTAGAACAAACATAGCATGGTATATGTATGTCAACCGAACAGGATAACTAACATGAGTTAGGAACAAAATCAAGTAACAGGATATACTAATAGGGTACAGGTAACATGTATCATGTGACAAGCAAACAGGTAAACAGGTAATCAGGTAATCAGGTATACAGATAACATGTATTAGGCAAGCATGTAATAGGTGTCATGAATGTCAAGTTATGTCATGTCAAGTCTTATATTTATTACTATCTAGGTAGCACTTCATGCGTCCCAGGTTTTTACCACATGATTGCTACTTACAAACAGTTACGTTTAGATATCGTAGTGGAGTCTATAGGACCATGTACTTAGGGATCAGGAAAAGAGGAACAAGAATAGGTTCATGAATCAAACAAGTACATGAATCAACCAATTCATGCATCAATAGGTTCATGAATCAACAGGTAACAGTTACACGAACCAACAGGTCCATGCATCAACAGGTAACAGGTACACAAACCAACAGGTCCATGCATCAACAGGTAACAGGTACACGAAGCAACAGGTCCATGCATCAACGAGTTCATGTATCAACATGAATCAAACATAAAATGGGAAACACTGAGCCCCTTCTAAGTACAAATTTCTATATTTTCCACTACTAGATCTTTCCCTTAACCCCGACTTGGTTATTTTGTTATTATTATCAAACAGGCATGTATGTGTCACAAACAGGGCAAGAATAACATAACACAAACAAGTATCAGGTTCAGACTGAAAGATAAACATGCACAGGGGATAGGCAACACATAAAAGGATAAAGCAACGAAAATTCTAGTTCAGGACAGCAAGATAGTACTGCATCAAATCTGGAACTCCCGTTGCTAAAAAATGCAAACCTAGATCCATCAGAAAATCTGAAAAATAGACTCTCGGCCGAATCTAGTAAATATATATAAGTCATATGGTATTTCACAACAACAGGACTCAAAACAGATTTGTACCCAGAAAATGTGTTCAGCTAGAAATCACAAGTTTGTATTCAAAATCAGGAAAAAAGTATGAAAACTCACTAATTAAATCCACGAAAAATCTGGGGTATTCCATAGTATGTTTAGTAATAGAAAATAAAGTTTCATAATTTTCCAACATAGATAGAATAGTCAAGTAAAATCAGAAAGCAGCAAGATACAGTAGTTTTCTAAATCTAGAATTATAAACACAGCAGTACCAAAACAGCAATATCTCACAAAATATAAATCAAAGTCCAGATCCATCAAAATGGTGATAAAATAGATACAATAGGTTATAATTCATATTCACAAAGATTTTATAGACAACAAATAGAATCAGGTCGAAATTATGTATTTTTACTGAACAGTATTAAAATTCTGCATGTATAGTAGTTGTTCATAAGCACAAAATGGTTTATAAAAGTTATCAATTAAATCCAAAAAAATTAGGGGTTAATCCCAATTAAGTTTAGTTGTAACCAGCAAAATATTGGATCAAAATATTATCTTTAGCATAAATAGAAAAATAGATTACTATACAGAATTCATATAAAAACTAGATCTGGAATTTTAAACACAACTGTAGTAAAATAGTCATAACTTGTAACTTATAAATCGAAACTAAGATCTGTCAGAAAATCTGGAAAGTAGAAAGAATTCTCTATAATTCATATTCACAAACAATTGTCATATATTGACCTTAATAGGATCTAAAATACTAAATAAAAATGGGGAATCGACAAAACAGAAAATATCCTTCATGCACAAAATCAACAGTTCATATGAAACTCATCCAAAACATAATAAAATAAGAAATATAGTATACTAGATGTCCAAGCAACATGGTATAGGGTATTTTAGAAGTCTACAACAAATTATACTATAACTAACACAACCAGGCACACGATATCATACGAGCAACATGCATGTATACATCAAGAAGTGACCATCCCTAGGTTATTTCATGTCATGTGTGTAATGAGGCAACTACGGGCTGGTCAACACAATTGAGACAATATACAATAGGGGGTTCACACAAGAATTGTCTCTAGAACACAACTACACTACATGCGGCATTTAGTACTTGTATTACACAAAGAAAAAAATATAAGTTACTTGCCTGAGAGACGAAAAAAATGATGGAGAGAAAGAGAATAATGGGAACGGATCCCGGGAACGAACACAATGAACGAACGAGATGATCACGAACAAGATGAATAACTGATCGCGAACAAGATGAAGACGATCGAGATCACGAACACAATCGGACGGCTGAGATTGAAGATCAAGATCAAGATCAAGATCAACAAGATCGGATGGGGAGCAGGAAGGGAAACAACGGCAGTGTTCGCTGCTGCTGTCGACAGAGGAGTAGCACACGGTAAGGGCACGGGGGCTGGCACAACTGCGAGGGAGCACAGGGCCAGGAAGGGGAGGTAGGTGTCAGAGTCAGCACACAGGAAGAGGGGGGAGAGAGCGGGAGCACTGGAAATTGGGAGGTGGTCGGTGTGGTCGCCGAAGAAGACGACGACAGCGACTGAATGCAGGGGAGCATAGCTGAAGGGGTTGCAGGGGGAAGGCAGGGAGCACCGGGGTGACGCGCTGTCGCACTGGCTGCGTTGCTGCATCGCGGAGGCTGCTTCTCTACGGCAGTCGTGTGGCACTCGGGAGGAGGGCGGCACAACGGGGTCATCAATGGAGGAGGTGCAACGGGGCTGTCGACGAGAAGCGACGGGAGGCCGAGGGAGAGGGCAACGCTGGACAGGGGAGGCGCTGGGGTGTGGTCGGGAGAGAGAGAGAGAGAGAAAGTAGGAGGTGGAGGGAGAGGGAGAACGGGAGGCAGGTGGAGTCGAGGTAGCCAAGGCAAGGAGGACGACGATGGAGGGGGATGTTGGGGTGGAAGACGAGGGATGGGTATATAGAGCGGCTAGGTTTTAATGATAGGGGGGAGATGAACAGGGCTCATGTATAAATAGGAATAGGGTTTAGGGTTAGGGTGCATGCTAATGGGTGATAAGGGGGTAACGGGTGTAGGTTGCAAATGGGTTGGGTTAAAGGGGTAATGGTATAATGGGTTTTATTAAAATAGGATATAGCGTTTGGGAAAATGAAGAGTTAATGGGTATTAGGGTATCCAATAAGGAAATGGGTTTTAGATAACAAATGGGTTTGGAGTTTTGGAAAAAAATAAAATAACAAATAAAAATATACAATTTGGATTTTATAGAAATATTAATAATAATAATAAAAACAATAAAATAACAATATTAAAAATAACAGTAATAATAATAATAATGATAACAATAATAATAATAACGAAAATGATGAAAGATAATAATAGTAATAATAATAACAGTAATAGTAACAATAATAGAAATCAAAGTAATAATATTAATAATAAGATTTGTATAAAAATCATAGGAAATAGTTACAAATAAAATTATTGATTAAAAATAGGCTTTAATGGAAGATTCAAAAATACATTTTAACAAAAGAATTTGAAAGTGGAAAACTAATTTACAAAATTTTAAATACAAAAAATACGTATTTACGAAAACAGGGGTTACAACGGCTATTATTGGCCGACCATGTTACAAGACGCCCAGGATCTCGTCCAAAGGTGCGACTCTTGCCAGAGATTCTCCTCGGTCAAATGATTTCCACAAGCCAACCTCAAGTCACTGGCTAGTTCGACCCCCTTTGCAATATGGGGGATGGACTTGGTCGGCCTTTTCCCAAAAGCCACAGGCCAAAGGCGATTCCTGGTGGTAGCTATCGACTACTTCACCCAGTGGATCGAGACGGAACCCTTGGCCACGATCACAGAGCATCAAACCAAAAAAAAAATTCTGGAAGCACATCATCTGTCTGTTCGGGATCCCACAAGTTCTCATCATCGATAACGAAACCCAATTCGCAGACAAAAACTTTCAAAAATTCTGCGGAGACATCGGCATTCAGCAGCGCATCTCGTCGATATCTCATCCCTAGTCAAACGGCCAAACATAAAATTCTAATCGCCAAATCCTTGACGGGCTCAAGAAACGGTTGGATAACTCTCCCAAGGGACTATGGGTCGATGAGCTGCCAAGCATTCTTTGGTCGCACCGAACAACACAGAGGATCCCCACGGGCGAATCACCATTCAACCTAACCTACGGAACCGAGGTGGTCATCCCCTTGGAAATTGCCCCCCCCCCCCCCCCCCCCCCGCCCAGGATCATGGGCTTCAATGAGGAGACGAACTCAACCAGCCTCAGAGCAAATTTGGACCTGATCGACGAACTCAGAGAAAAATCCGCCGTCAGAAGAAGCATATACCAGCAGCGAATTGAGAGATTCTACAACAAAATGGTCCGTCCCACCAACATCAAGAAAGGCGACCTCGTGCTCTGGAAACTAGCTATTTCCGACCCCAACAAGAAGAGAAAGCTGACCCCAAACTGGGAGGAGCTATATAAGGTCCCCGAGGTGGTACGGTCCGGCACATACCGACTCGAAGACCTGGGGGCAGGGTAGTTAAGAGGCCCTGGAACACGGAGCACCTCATCAAGTTCCTCGAGGGGGAGGACTAGACTTCTTGTGTAATCGGTCTTGTGTAATCGGCACTACGTGCCACCCCTTGTATGCAAACATAAATAGTAAAAAGAATGAAGTGTAATCTTATTCTTCCCTTTTTTGTTCAAATTTCTTTGTAATCTCACAAGCTGGAGATGCTCGATGCTCACAGTTGACTTTGAGCAAAGCACTAGCTTTCTCACAAGCTGGTGGGGCTCAATGCTCGGCACTCACCTCGAGCAAAGTCCTAGCTTTCTCACAAGATGGAGATGCTCGACGCTCGCTGTTGACTTCGAGCAAAGCACTAGCTTTCTCACAAGCTTGTGGGGCTCGACACTCGGTAAAAACTTCGAGAAAAGTCCTAGCTTTCTCATAAGCTGGAGGTGCTCGACGCACGCAGTTGACTTCGAGCAAAAGCACTAGCTTTCTCACAAGCTGGTGGGGCTCAACGCTCGGTGCCGACCTCGAGCAAAGTCTTAGCTTTCTCACAAGCTGGTGGGGCTCAACGCTCGGTGCCGACCTCGAGCAAAGTCCTAGCTTTCTCACAAGCTGGAGATGCTTGACGCTCTCCATTGACTTCAAACAAGACACTAGCTTTCTCACAAGCTATGGATGCTTGATGCTCGACAGTTACTTCGAGCAAAGTCCTAACTTTCTCGACCCTCGGCTCGGTTCCTGAGCCAAACAGGGCTTCTCAGCCCCACGTCCTCGCTACGCGGCGGGGACTATGAGTGACAAACGGGAGATTGAAAAATCTTCCAAGTCCTTGACCCTCGACTCGGTTCTTGAGTCAAACAAGGCTTCTCAACCCCATGTCCTCGCTACACGTCGAGGGCTACGAGCGACAAACGGGAGATTGAAAAATTTCCCAAGTCCTCGACCCTTTGCTTGGTTCCTGAGTCAAACTGGGCTTCTCAGCCTCACGTCATCGCTACTCGGCGGGAACTACGTGCGACAAATGGGAGATTTCTCAATCTTCCAAGTCCTCGACCCTCGGCTCGGTTTCTAAGTCAAACGGGGCTTCTCAGACCCACGTCCACGCTACTTGGCGGGGACTACGAGCAACAAACGGGAGATTTCTCAATCTCTCAAGTTCTCGACCCTCGGCTCGGTTCCTGAGCCAAATGGGGCTTCTCAGCCCCATGTCCTCCCCACTCGGTGGGGACTACGAGCGACAGATGAGAGATTTCTCAATCTTTCATCCTCTCCCAAGCCCTCGATGCTCGGTGTAGACTTCGAGCAAAGACTTAGCTTTCTCACAAAGTTGGGGACGCTCGATGCTCAGCAGGAACCTTGAGCAAGCTACCTTCTTTCTCCCAAAAGTAGCTTCTCCATCCCACGTCTGGGAAAAACCAGGAATCAAAAGCAAGTTAAGGCAGATTGAAAAGATCGTTTTTATTATAGCTGTAACACCCCGCAAAATTGGAAATTATAATTTTGCCCCTGGGTGTTACGCATGTATATTTTTGTAATGTGTTTCACTACATATTTTGGATTCGTACTATTTATACATTTTCCGTATTGATTTCAGTCAACTAAAATATAATATTTCAATCCCTGGGATTTACGTGCTTTTTACGTGTTTTGATGCACGTGTTTCCACCACTACGTATAATATTTTCTATAGGTTTAAATTATTTATTTTTATGTATTTAAATCTATTTTATAAAACGAAAATTTATTTTCCCCTTGTTTTTGATTAAAATGCATTTTTCAATTTTTTCTGCACGTATGGTGCACGTGCAAATTTTTATTCTCATTTTGCTACTCTAATTTTACTATTTTTAGCATGCATTAGTTTTATTTAGCCTTTCTTTTGATCCATGGACATATAAACTAAAATGTAGCCCATTAGGAGAGGAGCCCACTAGATAATTAAATAAATTAATTAGTAATGAGCCCATGTAGCAAGCCCACTAGATAATTAAATAAATTAATTAGTAATGAGCCCATGTAGCAAGCCCACTATTAAAATCACATTTTTAGTTAAACATGTACTAATACATGACAAGTTACACATATTAGTACACATTTAGAATTATAGAAATGTGTTCATATTTGTTTATGCATGTGTGCATGCATACACAAATGTATTTGGACCATTTTTTGGGCAAGGGGAGGAGAAGAATTGGTAGGTTGAGTTAGTGGAGAGTGGGGAGATGAAGAGATGGAGGTTTTAGGAGTTAGGAAAGTGGAGAGTTGTAAAATAAATTTGAAGAGTTATTAGGGTGAGATTTTTGCACTTTAGACCCTTCTAAAATTCTATAAATAGAGTCTCATTTCCTACATTTCTCTTGCACCAAAATCAATATCAAAATAAGTGTAAGAAAAAGAAAGAAAGGAAGAAAAAGAAAGAGAGTAAGAAAGTTATTGTGCTTGGAGGATCTCTTGCTTGGAAAGGAGAAATTGCTAGGAGGAGAAGCCTTACTAGGAGCGAGGAATCATTGGATCTAGAAGTGGTGCTCTTCCCTTCATTAGTCAAGCTTCAATAAGGTGGGTGTCTCCTACTTTCTAAATTTTTCAGAATGTACATGCTAATAAAAAAAAATGAATGAGTAGTTTTGAGTTGATAAAATAGAATAACTATACTATGATTGTGGTGAGATTAATAGTGAATCATGCTATGTTGACAAATAGATTAACATTGTGTTAGTGGGTGATTTCTTACTTTCTAATGTAGAGAATGCATGCTTAAAATTTATAAATGTGTAGTGTAGATTGAACATGATATGATGTTTGTAAAAAAAATCCATGTTAATATAGTCTACCATGAATGAAGAAATCTTGTTGTGATTAAGTAACCAATTGTCACCATATTAAGGAGAAAGAAGAATTTTGACAACATAAATTAATACTAAGAATCATGTTAATATGCTTAGGAAATTTGTATGTGTTGAATATACGATTCATGTGTGTAATATTGTTATACTAAAATTATGCTTGATACCATGATGAGTCAAATGAAGAAAGAAAGAAAGATGAATTAGATTATTACTACAAAATATGTCTACTATTGCATATTGTTATGTAAAAATATAATTCTTCATAAAAGAATTATCCTTGATGATTAAGAGACATGTTTTATCTTTATTACCAAAATTCAATTAGTTTGATGGTGGACATAAACTAGTCTTCATGAATAAAACTCCTAGAAATCAAGTTTTTTTTTGAGAAAAATGCAAAATCTATATCTAGAATGAGAAGGGGAATTATTTAAAATTAGAAATATATATTTTAAAAAGAGTTTGAAATGAGTTTTGCTACTGTTTTTAAAATTTATCTCAGTCAAGAGAAAGTTTATTTCAATATCATAAAGTGTTGGATCTTTGGATAAACGATTTTTAGGTAAAAAGAAAAAAAAATTGTTATGGGCCAGTCCGGTAAATAATTTCGAAAGTGGACCAGTTTGGTAAATAATTTCGAAAGTGGATCAGCTCGGTAATTATTTGGGTTGAGGACAAAATACATTAAGGTCTTCTCCCATTATAGTAGTAGAGAAGTAGAGATTAATTAAGAGCATAATTTAAATTTTTAGAAGAAAAGTAAAGTGTTGGTATGAGAATAAATTGTCTCAAGGAGATTATTTCTTTTAAATTGAATACTTGATTAGTATACATGCTCAAATTGGATAATGAGTTTCTGACTTAAGATTTTAATTATTAAAGAGTATGAGATTTATCGTTGTGTGAAATGATTTTTCTTTTGAAAAGGTTATACTCTAAATTTTGTTTAAGAAAGGTTAATGTGGTTGAGATATATTATATGTGCCTAAATTGCTGAAGAGACTTAAAGTGATGAATTTATGTCATGAAAAGAATTATTGTTTTCAAAGATTGTGAACGAATGAACCATGAGTGATGCAAAAATGAGACATTGATTAAATTATGGATAAATTATAGACATGAATATAATAAGTTTAAGACATGATTAAGAAAGGGTGTGAATACCCATGTTTTCTTGTACATGAAAGTTTATGACATAGAGTTAGTAAGACCTCGATACCGGCATTATTGAAAGAAATATTTGAGATATGATTTGGAGATATGGTCATAGGGCTATCTCGCAGTTGTTGATTAAGTCCGGTAGGAGGTAAAACTAATCCTTTGAATGGAAATTATTCATGTCTTGAACTTAAGAAAATTTAGGCACATAAGTGAAGATGTAGTAAACTTAAGGAAACGTAAGTGGGGTGCTCTATATAGTCGGCGGTGGACTCCAAGACTATAGACCCAGTTGGTGGACTGAGGTTGCCCTGTGGGAGACGGATTATTATATTTTAGTCCGGGACTATGAGGACGGGTCAGCGGTGGACTCCGGGATCTTGAGTAGTCGGACGGATGGATTTTTGTGTTTACCGTTTTCAATGTATATATATATATACTGGGCTAGAGGGTCACATACGGGACGGTTCGTACGATGTGGAATCTGTTATAACAGCTGGCGGTGGACTCCAAGACTGGGATTCACATTCGTGGAATAGTCTGAACTTTGTTTTGCTACCGGGTAGTTTTCATGGCGAGAGATCGAGCCCTGTATTGTGAAGAACGTAGGCGCTTGTCCTCGGACCTATGTAGTATAGGATGCATAGAATCCGAACAAGTGTGCATTAGTGTCATCCTAGTGTAGAATTGTGTGCATTAGGCATTAAGGCATGGCATACACTTATGTTTAGAATAATCACTTTTGACACTTTACTTGTTCATTCAATCTTTTGTGATTTCTTAAAGTATGAGATCGTTATACTATTCCCGGCATAGAGAGGATAGCCGTGTATAACATTTCGTCAGTTGTAAGTAACTGACGAGCCCACAGATTAAAATGCAGGTAAAGGACCATTCATGGAGCTATAAAGTGGATATGCTGATGCTGTTTTATTTTAAAGATGTTGTAAATGTTTTATTGTAAATTTCAGTCTTCTGCTGTGTAAAACCAAGTTGTAATTGAACTCTAATGTATTGTGAATGAAAAGTTTTAAATTCCTTGTAAAATTGTACGAAGTGAAGTAAAGATCCCGTGAAATCTCGAATTTATCCTTATTTGAAATTCGGGGTGTTACAGATGGTATCAGAGCATGCTTCACAAGTAGTACAAGTTTATAAGGAACGATAAAAAGTGACGATAAATTTGGGAACAAACCAAAAGAGTCCTTCTGTCAACCGGGTGTAAACAACCCTAAGCGACACGGTATTTAAGCGTCTTCGGACCACCGCTAGCTGGGAACCGACTCTTACGGCTAACCCATGTAAATCCGAACTTGATAGACTAAAGATTTGTTTAGGAAGAGTGGTAAGATCATTGACTATAGTCTAGAACCCGTGACACCTTATTGAGTGGTTACAATTTTATTCCTGCGGACACCAGAGTGTGAGTTTCAGTCTATAGAGATTTAAATGTAAGTGATTTATATTTGTGTTGCTCTATGCACTGATATTTTCTTTTTCTTTTGGATGGCTGGAGTCGTGAATGCAGTAGTTATTGACTTTCATTCATGATGTTTTCTCGTATATATTGATATGAGAGTGTATGCGAGCACATTTTTTCCTGGGTATCAGAGTGGCGCAGTGGAAGCGTGGTTGGCTTGGACCGTCATTCATGATACCTTACACACCTCCCTCTCAAATTATTTTTGTAGATTTTTATCATGGTACTTTCTCCATATTCAGTATTTTTCAAATAAATATTTTCTTATATTATTTATTATTTGTCTATCTTCCTTAGTCTTGATATTTTAAATTTATTTTTTAAAATTTCGTCTTTCATGTATTTATGTCAATTTATGTTTACCCGTTTATAACTACTATTACTTTCCGTATTCTCTCAAGTTTTGAATTACAGTTTATTAAAATAATATTGCAATCACTATTTTCTTCATTTATTATTTTGGATTTTTCTTATGAAATTTTCTTATGTGCACTCATTTTATATGATTTGATTTATATGATACTATCCTATATGTTTTTAACAAGATTGAAATATTCTACCTATATAAATGTGACCTACTATTTGTTTTATTGTCTACATTTGGTACTATTATTATTGCATATTTGTTTTGATATATTAATTTTTACTAATGATCGCTACTCATAGTTTTATGCTTCTTTAATATTATGCATATACTCACTATTTATACATTATCTTTTCTCAAATTTTAACTGTCTTTACACTCTTAGTTATTACATATATTTTCCCAATGATTTCTATATATATCATATATTTCAATATTCCCATTATACATATCATTTTACCCTCGTCTAATTACTACATTAATATTTTTGTATATAATTGTTTATGTCTATTGTCCTAATTTGCTATACTATATAATTATTGTTTTCAATTGTGTTTTCATCTCGTGTATGTACCTTACACTATTTTGTCTTAATGTTATAAATTATTTTCATTACTACAAATTTTTGTATATCAATTTTGATATTATTGCCGTCATAATTTCCTATATATAGTTGTTTTGTTTTCCTCATTGCATATTTTAAAGTTTGCAGTTTCCTAAATACAAGAATAATATTTTCTTTGGCGTGTACAAAATACAATCTTTACCCTAGCGAGTTCCGGGGACGGAACTACTCTAAGGGGGGGAGAGTGTAACACCCCGCAAAATTGGAAATTCCAATTTTGCCCCTGGGTGTTACGCGCGTATATTTTTGTAATGTGTTTCACTACATATTTTGGATTCGTACTATTTATACATTTTCCGTATTGATTTCAGTCAACTAAAATATAATATTTCAATCCCTGGGATTTACGTGCTTTTTACGTGTTTTGATGCACGTGTTTCCACCACTACGTATAATATTTTCTATAGGTTTAAATTATTTATTTTTATGTATTTAAATCTATTTTATAAAACGAAAATTTATTTTCCCCTTGTTTTTGATTAAAATGCATTTTTCAATTTTTTCTGCACGTATGGTGCACGTGCAAATTTTTATTCTCATTTTGCTACTCTAATTTTACTATTTTTAGCATGCATTAGTTTTATTTAGCCTTTCTTTTGATCCATGGACCTATAAACTAAAATGTAGCCCATTAGGAGAGGAGCCCACTAGATAATTAAATAAATTAATTAGTAATGAGCCCATGTAGCAAGCCCACTAGACAATTAAATAAATTAATTAGTAATGAGCCCATGTAGCAAGCCCACTAGATAATTAAATAAATTAATTAGTAATGAGCCCATGTAGCAAGCCCACTATTAAAATCACATTTTTAGTTAAACATGTACTAATACATGACAAGTTACACATATTAGTACACATTTAGAGTTATAGAAATGTGTTCATATTTGTTTATGCATGTGTGCATGCATACACAAATATATTTGGACCATTTTTTGGGCAAGGGGAGGAGAAGAATTGGTAGGTTGAGTTAGTGGAGAGTGGGGAGATGAAGAGATGGAGGTTTTAGGAGTTAGGAAAGTGGAGAGTTGTAAAATAAATTTGAAGAGTTATTAGGGTGAGATTTTTGCACTTTAGACCCTTCTAAAATCCTATAAATAGAGTCACATTTCCTACATTTCTCTTGCACCAAAATCAATATCAAAATAAGTGTAAGAAAAAGAAAGAAAGGAAGAAAAAGAAAGAGAGTAAGAAAGTTATTGTGCTTGGAGGATCTCTTGCTTGGAAAGGAGAAATTGCTAGGAGGAGAAGCCTTACTAGGAGCGAGGAATCATTGGATCTAGAAGTGGTGCTCTTCCCTTCATTAGTCAAGCTTCAATAAGGTGGGTGTCTCCTACTTTCTAAATTTTTTAGAATGTACATGCTAATAAAAAAAAATGAATGAGTAGTTTTGAGTTGATAAAATAGAATAACTATACTATGATTGTGGTGAGATTAATAGTGAATCATGCTATGTTGACAAATAAATTAACATTGTGTTAGTGGGTGATTTCTTACTTTCTAATGTAGAGAATGCATGCTTAAAATTTATAAATGTGTAGTGTAGATTGAACATGATATGATGTTTGTAAACAAAATCCATGTTAATATAGTCTACCATGAATGAAGAAATCTTGTTGTGATTAAGTAACCAATTGTCACCATATTAAGGAGAAAGAAGAATTTTGACAACATAAATTAATACTAAGAATCATGTTAATATGCTTAGGAAATTTGTATGTGTTGAATATACGATTCATGTGTGTAATATTGTTATACTAAAATTATGCTTGATACCATGATGAGTCAAATGAAGAAAGAAAGAAAGATGAATTAGATTATTACTACAAAATATGTCTACTATTGCATGTTGTTATGTAAAAATATAATTCTTCATAAAAGAATTATCCTTGATGATTAAGAGACATGTTTTATCTTTATTACCAAAATTCAATTAGTTTGATGGTGGACATAAACTAGTCTTCATGAATAAAACTCCTAGAAATCAAGTTTTTTTTTGAGAAAAATGCAAAATCTATATCTAGAATGAGAAGGGGAATTATTTAAAATTAGAAATATATATTTTAAAAAGAGTTTGAAATGAGTTTTGCTACTGTTTTTAAAATTTATCTCAGTCAAGAGAAAGTTTATTTCAATATCATAAAGTGTTGGATCTTTGGATAAACGATTTTTAGGTAAAAAGAAAAAAAAATTGTTATGGGCCAGTCCGGTAAATAATTTCGAAAGTGGACCAGTTTGGTAAATAATTTCGAAAGTGGATCAGCTCGGTAATTATTTGGGTTGAGGACAATATACATTAAGGTCTTCTCCCATTATAGTAGTAGAGAAGTAGAGATTAATTAAGAGCATAATTTAGATTTTTAGAAGAAAAGTAAAGTGTTGGTATGAGAATAAATTGTCTCAAGGAGATTATTTCTTTTAAATTGAATACTTGATTAGTATACATGCTCAAATTGGATAATGAGTTTCTGACTTAAGATTTTAATTATTAAAGAGTATGAGATTTATCGTTGTGTGAAATGATTTTTCTTTTGAAAAGGTTATACTCTAAATTTTGTTTAAGAAAGGTTAATGTGGTTGAGATATATTATATGTGCCTAGTTGCTGAAGAGACTTAAAGTGATGAATTTATGTCATGAAAAGAATTATTGTTTTCAAAGATTGTGAACGAATGAACCATGAGTGATGCAAAAATGAGACATTGATTAAATTATGGATAAATTATAGACATGAATATAATAAGTTTAAGACATGATTAAGAAAGGGTGTGAATACCCATGTTTTCTTGTACATGAAAGTTTATGACATAGAGTTAGTAAGACCTCGATACCGGCATTATTGAAAGAAATATTTGAGATATGATTTGGAGATATGGCCATAGGGCTATCTCGCAGTTGTTGATTAAGTCCGGTAGGAGGTAAAACTAATCCTTTGAATGGAAATTATTCATGTCTTGAACTTAAGAAAATTTAGGCACATAAGTGAAGATGTAGTAAACTTAGGGAAACGTAAGTGGGGTGCTCTATATAGTCGGCGGTGGACTCCAAGACTATAGACCCAGTTGGTGGACTGAGGTTGCCCTGTGGGAGACGGATTATTATATTTTAGTCCGGGACTATGAGGACGGGTCAGCGGTGGACTCCGGGATCTTGAGTAGTCGGACGGATAGATTTTTGTGTTTACCGTTTCCAATGTATATATATATATACTGGCTAGAGAGTCACATACGGGACGGTTCGTACGATGTGGAATCTGTTATAACAGCTGGCGGTGGACTCCAAGACTGGGATTCACATTCGTGGAATAGTCTGAACTTTGTTTTGCTACCGGGTAGTTTTCATGGCGAGGGATCGAGCCCTGTATTGTGAAGAACGTAGGTGCTTGCCCTCGGACCTATGTAGTATAGGATGCATAGAATCCGAACAAGTGTGCATTAGTGTCATCCTAGTGTAGAATTGTGTGCATTAGGCATTAAGGCATGACATACACTTATGTTTAGAATAATCACTTTTGACACTTTACTTGTTCATTCAATCTTTTGTGATTTCTTAAAGTATGAGATCGTTATACTATTCCCGGCATAGAGAGGATAGCCGTGTATAACATTTCGTCAGTTGTAAGTAACTGACGAGCCCACAGATTAAAATGCAGGTAAAGGACCATTCATGGAGCTATAAAGTGGATATGCTGATGCTGTTTTATTTTAGAGATGTTGTAAATGTTTTATTGTAAATTTCAGTCTTCCGCTGTGTAAAACCAAGTTGTAATTGAACTCTGATGTATTGTGAATGAAAAGTTTTAAATTCCTTGTAAAATTGTACGAAGTGAAGTAAAGATCCTGTGAAATCTCGAATTTATCCTTATTTGAAATTCGGGGTGTTACAATAGCGCCTTAGAAGGCCATGGTACAATAAGGTTTATTACAATGACTAGCCTAAGTTTTTCTCAGTCGCCCTTTGGACTAACACAGACCAACTCGAGCCCCGCCGAGCGCGTTTGCTCCCTGACGAGCCCGCCTGGCCTCGTCAGCATTGCCATGGTAGACACTCCAGCGAAGAAGCTTTGGGGGTCCCCCGACCTTGCCATTTCCACGCAAAGGGTCGAAGATGGACCCGTGATGGATGGTTGACCTCCCCCGAGAGAATGGAGTCGAGATCCTTCTACACCCAGCATGAACCTCATCCTCTAAATCTTTAACTCCCTCTCCATTATGACCTCACGAGGGAAGGAATCCGAGGTCGGCCGCCTGGTGGAGGCATCAGACATCAACCACCCCGTCTCTGCGCTCCCCCAGTCACGGTCGGCAATCGCCTTCTTTAGGCATGCCGCCTAAAAGCTCAGCTCCTTAGACTTATTCATGAAGTAGGAAACGGTGGCTTTCCGATCACGAGCATGTTTGCCATAGCAAATCAAGACATACTCCTTGGACTCTAGCCTATCCAGAAGGCACTTCACCTTCCTGAACTGAGGACTGCTCCGAGGGTCTTGTCCATCTGACACAAAAGAGGAAACAAGGGCTCACTCCAAGCTTTCAAAAGATCGAGACCAAGTATGTTAACTAAAAAAACCAACAAGTCAAAAAGTTCGGCCAAAAATGTATTCTCTATCCCAAAAAAACTTACAAAAAGCGGTGGTCAATCCGCACTTGGCAAATACAAAAAGGAAAATGGGGGAGGAGATTATTAAAACTACTTCTTGGAAAGAGTCGACACCTCTTCGTCGGGCGCCCCCTGAACATTGGCGTCCGCTGCTCCTCCCATGCCCTTTTCAAGGGTCAGCCCTAACTCTGTCTCCTCGCCGTCCCTCCAGGCGTCTTTGGATGGTCGAGCAGCTTCAGGCCATAGTGAAGATCATCAATCTTAGACCCGGGGTGAATGAACAGGAAGTGCTCATACGCCTCATCCTGGGCTGCGATTACCTCGTCCATGGTAGCAGCCTCAAACTCTTGGTACCGCAAGGCTGCCGCTACCTTGACCTCTGCCATGACACGGAGCTGCTCATTGGCTTGAGTTGCGAGGTCGGCTTGAAGGGCCTGTTCGCACCCCTTGGACATTTCCAACTTCAGCTTCAACTCCTTCATTTCGTGCTCATATCGCTGAGCGTTCCTTACCTCCCTCTTGAGCTCCCAGGTGTGACACCTCTTCAGCTGAGCCCCGACCATAGATGCCTGCGAACGAGGAGCCA
Organism: Hemerocallis citrina; assembly: GCA_017893485.1. NCBI lineage: Eukaryota > Viridiplantae > Streptophyta > Magnoliopsida > Asparagales > Asphodelaceae > Hemerocallis > Hemerocallis citrina. The sequence goes on from CM030361.1 coordinate 57,992,109, forward strand.
AGAGTTGTTATTTTCAAGATAAAACAATGCCATTAAGGATAAAGCTAGCAGACAAGCAGAACCTTACTATCACTTGGGCCTAAGCCCACCTCATGTAGCACGTCTCGGTAGTCTTAGTCCCTAAATACTCCCGGTCGTGCGGCGTGGTGAGGCAGTCCACCACCTCGACCGCCACTGACCCCTCGGCCAGAGAGTGGGCTACTTTCACTTACCAGTCAGGGGCTCATGGCCTCAGCCCCTCTTCACCTACCATCTCCTGAGCGTCAGGGCGAACTAGGGGGACCCCGATCTTCAGATCCTTAGTAACCCTGCGGCTACTAGTGCTCGGTTCCCGCTCCCACGCCCCTCCAACAGAGAGGGCCTTTGCTATCTTGGGAGTCCGTTCCGAAGGGCGTTCGGAGCCTCCCTGAGTGGGCCCCGCTTTCTGCTTAGGCTGCTCGGTCCCCCTCTTCTTGGCCTGGTCCCTCAGAGCCCTCCTCGCACCGATTTTTGCATTTTCCATCGCTGCAGAGTAAAGAGGAGACTGTTAACAAGAAGAAAAAAAAGTTTAAAAAAAACGAAAACGTACAAAGGTTAACGGGGCTCAGTCCGATCCGAGTCAAGTGCAACTCGGTCACATTGGGCCAGCCGATGATGTGGCCACCTACAATTCGATCGACATCCGCCCACTCCTCTTTTGTTAACTCTCTTCGCTTCGGGGGCTTATAGTTCGGCTTTAAAAAATTCCAAGCAGTGGGAATTTCCTAAGGCACCGGGCTTTGGATGACAAAGTATTTTCCCTTCTACCCTTTTATAGAGTCTAGATGTCCATGCACCACCTTCTTGGAGGGCGAGGCGATATGTAATATATGCCTTCCTGCTCTCCCAACGAGCTTACCCCCTGCACGGCTCGGAAGTACTTCAACTTCAAAGGCACTCCCCTCTCCTCGTAGAGTAGCGTAAAGCAAACTAACTATTTCCAGGAGTTGGGACCACGCTGCATCGGGCAGAGGGCCCCCCAGTTTAGCACCTTCTTAATGAACGGGTGCAACGACAGCCTTAGCACTGAGCTGAAAGCATCTAAAACATACAATAGTAGGGTGCCAACTCGGTCGTCGGGTGGAGGCCAGAGCTGGGGATCATCAGCTCGTACTCCAGCCCTGTGAAATAATTGGCTCTTATCACGGGCAGGTAGTCGGCTGCCAAAACACACTGAATCTTGTCCATTTGGATCTGGGTTCGACTCGGCGAAGAGATTTCCACTTCGTATCGAACCAAATCTTCGACGTTATCCGGATACATCCTAATCGATCTGGGCTGCTTGAAGTACGAGACGTCAAGCTTGTGATTGGGCACAAACTTGTCTGGCATCTTTGGACTGTCCGGGAAATGCCATTTTCTCCTCTTCCTTCGAACACGAGGATCCCTCAAAGGAGATGATGTCGCCATAGGCGGAAGAGTGGGGCCAACTTCCACAGCATCGTCCCCTCTATCCGTATCAAGGGCACTCTCATCTCATTCATCCACTACGCCTTCCTCGACTTCCTTATCCGCTACCTCTACCTCACCATAGGAATCGCTCAACTCCACCCCAAATGGCTTGCGAATACGGAGCGGCGCTACGTCATAGACCTTCTCACTCGTATCCCAGGACATGGAGGCTGAAAGGCGACCCTCATCATCCCGGTGAGAGGCACTCGCTGCAGAACCAGACTAAGATCGCCACATAACAATAACAATACTAACTTTGGTTTTCGTCAACGGAATGGTTCACTATAAAGGTCGTAGCCGGCCGCTAGAGAGAGAAATCAAAGTTAAGAAATGAGGAGGGGGGGGGGGGTAAGGGATTTATAGAAAAGCTGTCGATGCCTCGAATCCTCAAAAAGATCCCAAACTGTCCAAACTTGATCATCAAAATCTAACGGTTGATAAGATTTTGACGCCTCGATTCTCCCCCTCTTTGATGTCAGCATCCCACGTGCAATACACGTGTCCCCCACAAGCTGGATAGGCTCGACGCTCGGTATTGATCTCGAGCAACGCACAAGCTCTCTCATAAGATGGAGAGGCTCGATGCTCGCCGTTTAGTTCGAGCAAAGCACTAGTTCTCTCACAAGCTGGAGAGGCTCGACACTCGTCGTTGACTTCGAGCAAAGTCCTAGTTTTCTCACAAGCTGGACAGGCTCGACGCTCGGTATTGACTTCGAGCAAAGACTTAGCTTTCTCATAAGCTGGGCAGGCTAGACGCTCGGTATTGACTTCGAGTAAAGACCTAGCTTTCTCACAAGCTGGGCAGGCCCAACGCTCGGTAGTGACTACGAGCAAAGACCTAGTTTTCTCACAAGCTGAGCAAGCTCGACGCTCGGTACTGACTTCGAGCAAAAACCTAACTTTCTCACAAGCTGACAGGCTCGACGCTCGGTATTGACCTTGAACAAAGCACTAGCTCTCTCACAAGCTGGAGATGCTCGACGCTCGGCACTGACCTCGAGTAAAGCACTAGCTTTCTCACAAGCTGGGCAGGCTCGACGCTCGGCACTCACCTCGAGCAAAGGCCTAGCTTTCTCACAAGTTGGGTAGGCTTGACGCTCGGTATTGACTTTGAGTAAAGACCTAGCTTTCTCACAAGCTGGGTAGGCTCGATGCTCGGCACTGACCTCGAATAAAGGCCTAGCTTTCTCACAAGCTGGGCTCGATGCTCGCTATTAACTTCGACCAAAGCACTAGCTTTCTCACAAGCTGGAGATGCTCGATGCTCGGCATGGACTTCGAGCAAAGTCCTAGCTTTCTCATATGGTTGAAGGGGATCGACGCTCGGCATGGACTTCGAGTAAAGTCCTAGCTTTCTCACAAGCTGAAGATGCTTGACGCTCGCCACTGACTTCGAGCAAAGCACTAGCTTTTTTGCAAGGCTGAAAGGGCTCGATGCTCGACGCTCGGCATGGACTTAGAGCAAAGTCCTAGCTTTCTCACAAGCTGAAGGGGCTCGATGCTCGACATGGACTTCGAGCAAAGTCCTAGCTTTCTCACAAGCTGAAGGGCTCGACGCTCGGCATAGACTTCGAGCAAAGTCCTAGCTTTCCCACAATCTGAAGGGGCTCAACGCTCGACGCTCAGTACTGACCTCGAGCAAAGCACTAGCTTTCTCGCAAGGCTGAAAGGGCTCAACGCTCGACGCTCGGCATAGACTTTGAGCAAAGTCCTACCTTTCTCGCAAGGCTGAAGGGGCTCAACGTTCGATGCTCGGACGTGGGGGGTCTGACTCCATAAAGGTTGGCCTCGGCCCATTTTTTGCTCGCCAAGGTATCTTCCATCCTACCCCAGTAACCACTCCCTACTGATCTTCCTACATTGACGTGCTGAGATTTCGTTCTATGAAATACCTTACAAGCTAGACTTGAACTAAATCTAACTGAACTAGTCAATTGTTAGACATGTGATTAATATACAAGAAAGGTGAAGAATGATCACCTTATTTTATTAAACAGTAGATAACCATGTAGCTTACCCCCCCCCCCGGCGCGGCCCCACAATATATAGATTGGCCCTATTTGTAAACACATTAAGTGATCTGCTTTAGTAAACAAACTGAAGCCTTAAAGAATATCATGTACATTCAGCCTATGCTTAATATGAGAACTAATAAAGGCTATAGGAAGGGCCTTATAAAGCCCATGACTGGAATAATCTATATTTCTCATTTCCTTTAAATTTAAATAGTCTAAATTTCTCATGATAATAAGACTTGCAATCAGATTGATGAGATTGTTATAAAAAAAAAAAAATTAAAAGCAATCAGACTGATGAAGGCAATTTGTGTTCAGAAAAATCCCTTCCTTAAAAAAGAACTAGTATTTAACTACTAACCTGCAGGATGCAAAAAAAATGCTAGGGGTTCTCTCTCTAGAATTCTAGAGAGAGAGAGGCTCTTCCCCAAAAAATCACAAAAAGAACAACATCGAAATCGAACTGGTCGGGAAGGGGGGAGGACTCCCTCGTCCTCCTCAACCTCGTCTTCCTTCCCCCAAACCCCTTTCACCCATCAACTGAGATGTGATGGTGCGGTGCATCCACCGACTTGGGATAATGGTCGGTTGAGTAGATGCGGAGTGAGAGAGCGGCACAGCGAGGAGGGTCGCCTCTACGAGGACTAGGACGACGGTGGAGCGGCGCTGCTGTAGAGGAGGAGGAGAAGCGGGAGAGGTGATCGGGGACGATGATGGTCTTCGGCTTCGGTAGGGGTTTTGTGCCTCGTCGACAGTATTTACGGCTGTCGGCGAGGGGATTGGAAGGCTCGGAGAGTAGTGTGGGGGTTGGGCTCATCGAGAATCCAACCAGTGCTCGCCGGAGTGGTGCACAAGTAGTGGCTCGCCGGTGGGGGAAGGCTTCGATCGTCATGTTTCCAATTAGGGTTTGGGATGACTAGATCTGGAGCGGGGCTTTGCTCGGCGACGGGCACAGAGAGCGCTGCAGGGGGGGCTCGTCGTTGCGCGGTGGTGTGATCATCTTTGGAGCGGCAGGTGGGCTGACGAAGGGGAGTGTAGACTGAGGGGGTGACACCTGTTGATGGCGAAACGGCGATGTGTGCGACGGGAGCAACGGAAGGAGGAGGGTGACGACGATTGTGGTAGGTGCCGAAGTGGAGAAGAGGATCCGGATTGTGTTTTTCAAACTTAGAATGAGGAAAGGGTGACTGGGTTGAAATTTGAATTTTGAATTTCAAATTAGAATTTTGAAATTCAAAATTAGATTTGGGAAAAATTTGATTGATTTTTGAATTTCAAGTTTAGATTTTGAAATTCAAAGTAGATTTTTGAATTTCATATAGGTGCGGAGGATGATGTTAATTTGAATTTTGAATTTCAATTTAGACTTTTTGAAATTCAAAATATATTTGATTTGGATGACCTTGGAATTTCAAATAAGATGTTTTGAAATTCAATTTATGGTTGGGGAGCGATGGATTTTACTGGGGGATCCCCATCGTTGAGCTGCCACGGCGGAGGTGTTCGTCAGAGGGAGAGTCCGTCGAGAGCGTCGGCATGTTGGTTGAAAACAACGGCTACTGTTGAGGGCAGGATTTGACGCAATCGGAAGATGGCATCGCGATGGGGTTGGATTGGTGGAATCATCGGGTGAGATGAATGCATGCCACCTTGAGAAGGTGTCGGTGTTTGTGGCCAGAGTGGACGTTCGGGGGAAGGTGGGGGAAAGTTTCTAGGGTGGAGATTGTTGGATGGAATTCGAATTTTAATTTTTTAGAATTCGAATTACATCTGATAGGGAGAGGTGGGAGAACATGGTGCAGATGTTTTTGTCTACAAGATTAGCTAGGGGAGTGACTAGTTTATGTGTAGGCTTAGCTATGTAATTGTTTTCCAGTATTCCATTGTAGGAATTGTCAGATGTTTATTATTTGTACTACGTGTTTCGTTAATTTTTATTAATGAAGCGGTGACGTGGTCACCTTTATCTATAAAAAAAAATCTACAGGATGAACGTTATAAAAAAAAATTAAAAGTAAATACTAAGACATTATCTGGCATCAAACCTAATATCTCACTTTACTCATCACATATTCTTTACAAATTACCTATAGTGACATCAACTTTTATTTTATATGAGTAACACTTTTGTAAATGATTATGTCGTAAATAAATCTAAACTTTAAGGGTATTTTGGTAATTAACATCAGTTAAGTAAATGAATGTTTAATATAACTCATACTTAAAAATAATTGAGATTAGATAGTTGATTCAATGGTTGTCTACAAATTACAACCTCCAACTCTCACGTTCTTCCATACCAACTTAGCTGCCCGGAGATTAGAGATTAGAGATATATTTAAAGTAATAAAGAGCATAGTGGGAGAGTTGGAGTTGTACGTGTGATACACTATCACACGTAATTTAATAGATTTGAAGAGTACAATGGAACACGTGCGATGCACATCTGAATAATAATTTTTTTTATAATAAAGAGTAGAATAAGGGAGTTGGAGTAGCATGTAATATAATAAAGTGTAATGAGAGAATTGGAGTTGCACGTGCTTTGCACGTAAAGCGATAGATTTACACACTAAGGTCTTTTCTGATACAAATAAATATTACAACTTATTATTTCACAAATTGATCGAAGAAAAAAAATGTATACAAAAGCAAATGCAGTAATCTAAATCAAATCAATTTCAATATTGCTGACTATCTTTTTCTCCTAAATTTCTATCTTTTTATGGGTGGAGACCTGAGGCCTTTCCACACATTAAAGCATTAGGAGGAATAGCATATTCATTTGAGAAGCTCTGCTCTGAAGTCCAAACCCTCATATAGAACTGCTGCCCTAGATACTGCCGGGCCCACATCGCCGACCTTATGTTCCACATTCCTTGGTTATCCAACGACACCAATATCGCCGACCATCCATTTGGATAGACCTACAGAAAATTCATAAAAACAGAAATAGTTAGGAATTTGGTTGGAAATATGTTAAAATAATGAATGAGTTTTGGGGACAATGTTGAAGATTACTTACTTGGACTGTGTGTCTTGTAACTGCATCGACAAGATTGTATCCTCTCCTAAGTTTCTCTGACCACTGACCCCCACCGTATCTGTATCCATACAATGCAAGTTTAGTAAAAACGGTAATTCATATTGTATATTTGAACATAAATGGAGTTGAAATAGATTGAGAGGATTACCCGACAACCCAGAAATCGTAGCCATCAAGATGCCACGATTGCATTGTGTTCTCCGTGTTCTGAAAGACGATCTCAACAAAATCGTGCAGACCAAACCGCAGAACAGGGGTTCCAAGAACATTAGCAGCATTGCTTGTACTGGTAGGAATGCTATCCCAACTAAAGACACCACCGAGATTGAAGTTATCTGCAAGCTTCAGTGGTGTATCAGGCACCACATAAGAAACACCATTTACTGCATAACGCTGCTTCCCGTTGATCAATGGTGCCGAATTGGCATAGTTTAGCAACCTTGTTTTTGGAATGGTTCCATAGTGATACGAACCTTGGGGGTTAGGTCTTGCAGCACTTGCAGTGAGGTTCCATCTATAGATAAAAAAGAGTAGAATTAGACTATTTTGAACACTCCTAATATTAGTAGGTTTGAGAATTGAGTTAGGTTCGTAACAAAACCAATTACCTAAAGGTTCTAGCTTGGCGCATCGACCAATGTAGCCCGCCAACAGGAGCAGCAGGTACCGGGCCTGAAACACCCGACTGAGAGTTACTGTAGTGGAGGACCGCGGTCGCAGCCAGGGTTTTCCTTGTGAACCGGGTTGATGCAACAATGTAGTAATCCTTAGGCGATTGATCAAGCGTCACAAGAACAGTCATGGATTGACCTACATGAATGTCGAGAGATTCATAGGTGTTCTGAAGAGTGTGTGATCCTTCAACCTCTACCAATTTTAGCAGGTGGTTTTGGATCCTGAAGTTGATCGATTGCGATAGACCCACATTCGACACCCTAAAGAGGTAGGTCTTGCCTGAAATGGATTAAATCATATCAGATTAATGAAAAGCTAAGATATTTAAATTTCTTTTTTAAAAAAATTTTTATGATTCGAGACACTGAATATATAATAAAAAATACCTTGATCAGCAGAGAATGAAGAGTATCCATTAATAAGAAGCCCATCAGGGAAACCCAGGGACTCTCCTGAATCCAGTGACTGCTTCAATGCCTGCAAATATCAGTCGAAAAACATTATGTTCCTCGCTTATTTTATAAATTGTGAAAAACATTATGATTCGGAGGAAAATAACAAATATATATATACCTTGTGACTAGCCTTGAACCAATCCCCAACAAGCAGAGTAAAATCTCCATCAGGCTTACTATAAGGAACAGGAATTTGAGGCCTCTGATAAACATTCAGCGGGCCAAATCCACCAGCTGCTCTGTGCATAGCAGTAGAAGGGAAGTACGTAAAACTTCCGATTTGATCCTTTGTCTGAAACTTGTAGGTGTAGTTGGAGTTGGGAGGAATGGGGCAGTTTGTGCCCAAAACTCCATCCTGCCATGAGTTCTTCCTTTGTTTGATTCCGTTAAATGTAACGAGGAATGGCTCGTCGAGGTTGTTAATAACATTGAGGATGATGTTGTCGTTTGTTACACAGTCAATTTTTGGCCCTGGGAACTGGCCGTTAATGAGAATTCCCTGTAAAAGAAGAAGAAATTCAACAAAAATAAATAAATAAATAAATCCAATGATTATAATAATATATGTCCCTTCAGTCAGTAAATAACAGATAATATCTACTATTTTAGAGCCGTATCATGTTTTAAAATGTGATAGATACTTGCATCCAAATTGGTACCAATGCTTTGACTAGAAGAAGAAAAAATAGAGTTGTAACAGTGATTATTATGCTGTACTTGTTCATGGAGTTGGGTTGGGATATAAATATAGTTTTGTAGAATGATCTCACCTTATAAGTTAAGATGACCACAATTATCCAAAATTCAGTTGGACAAAATTTATTTTTATGTAGGGCTGCCGAACACTAGCTAAAACATGGCTGAAATTATGAGTATGTTATGTTCTAAATGTTAGGTTTTGTCAATATATCCAACACTAAAAACCTAAAAGATAAGTCCTAATTAAATTTTATGTGATGTTTTCTTTTCTTACTCTTCTTCTTATTCATGATGATTCTTTTATTGACAACTTTCTAATTAAAAAATTTAAATCAAAGGAAATCATGAAACATGTGAAATTTGATTGAGAATAAAAAAGAAGCAAACCTGTTGAGCAACTCCAAGAGGATAAATAGTTCCATAGGTGACTGTCCATGTGAAGTACCGATACGGGTCATCGGCACTCACCATTGCAGCTGCACTTATAAGCAGAAGAACACAAATAGCAGCAAACCTCATTGCAGTAATCTAAAGATAGATTCAAAAGAGATGAGAGAAGATGTGACTGTGATGGTACTAATATGTATGAAGGGGGTTGGTTTATAAATGGAAGCGGGAATGGGAAGGTGGGGGTTTCGGAAAGTGTGGATGCATCCAGTCACCTTCGTCATCTTCTCTTCGTATGCCAGCTAATAATTATTAGCATTGTACAGTTGGGTCCAGTTTGTACTGCAAATAGTTGCACCGCGTTTTGACGCGTTTTGAGGCATATTTGGTTGTTAGATTGCATTCCCATTAATTGCGAGCAATTAGTTGCGTTTTGGGGTATAGAAATAATAGAATAGACCCATATGAGCAGAATCAGAGTCTTGGACTTTTGGTATGTGCTCCTGTTTTGTTTTGTGCAATGCTAATTGCACTATTTTTTTTTCCCCACTACTTTAGTACTACTATTAAACTTATTGAAATGAAGCCCATAGATAATTATTGCAAGAGCTATTCACATGGGCATGAACTTTACCTCTATGAATCTTAGTAGTACCAAAGTAATATAATAAACAAAAACTAGTATACTTGGTAGTTTTTTGTTTTTAAAATGTTTGAATTTTTGTTCATTCTGTGTTAATTAATTTTGTATTTAGTACTCCTTATTTACGTGTATGTGAGAGAGAGATTGAGTAAACGTTCAGTGATATGCTGCATTTTATGAACAATGATTGGGATGCACTGGAAGCCTTTATAGCATGCATGAAGGAAACTCTATTTATTAATTGCAGCAAACTCTTTTTTGCTATGGATGAACAGTTGGTTTGATAAAGTTACGGGGTCGCCATTGTTGAGTAGGGGCAGGTGAAAATCGAACCCCACTCCACTTGTACACTGGTAGACTTAACAATGTGGAGTCACAATTTACTTTTGCATTAATCTTTTATAGAAATCATAATGTTATATATTCTTTTACTGTGAAACTAGCTAACACACCAAAAGTAGTAATACAATTAGCACTACGTCTTAAATGAGTAATATGATGAGTGTCACTATTAACCAAATGAGTAATATGATGAGTGTCACTATTAACCATGTATAGGGCATAGGAACATATCATGCAAGATAAAAGGTGGCGATGGGGGGATTAGACACAATTTTGAAGAGATCTTACAAATTACAATGTATACTTCGTTTCATACAAATAATATATATCAAGAGGGGATGTATATCCATTTGTCCAATTATTAGTGTGCATTGTTTATCGGAATTGAGCACTTTATATCCTCAAGAAAAATTAATTGAACGGATTAGTGTTCACTACAATAGCACGCATAATCCAACTAATCATTAATCCTTATAAGTTATAAATGTGTTTCTTCTTCATTAATATTTTAATCGATGGTAGAACTGTTTACTTGAAAATTTTCAGGCGAAACACAACCAATACCTGATTGGTGTGGTTGTTAAATCATGCGCATTTGGTGATAGTGAAGAGCGTTACTAAATATAACCAGCGCTAAAAATATGATTAACATAGACTACCGTTAACAAAAAGCAAGTATATAGTGAATTCAGGTTATACATAGACTACCGTTAACTATTGATGTAAATTAAATATGAAACCGTAATTTTTTTTATTACTATTAGTACTTTTTAAGCAAAGAAGGGTAAAGGCATGCACCTTTGCGTAATTTTTTTTTTGGTCAACTCCGTTGCGTGTATTATTTTCTGGGCGTCTATTACGTGAACGTGAGCAAGTATGGGCTGGCTCTCATAAAACTGAGACCCCTGGTTGCGAGAGTAATTCAATTGTTGGGTTACGGGGGCCCACACGCTTCATATAGTGTTACTTATTATGCACAAGTCTCGCCTTCCTAAGCGCCGAAACTTCGAATTGATTGCTAAGCCTGCTGTTACCATGTTGTTAACTTATTTAATAATTGCGGTTTATGGTTTAATTTGTATTACTATTGAAATGGTTCATTTTTCAACTAAATGATGCATGAATGAAGGATCTCCAAACCACATGATTTTTTCTACACATACATTCATTAGCATGATAAACATGATAGGCAGAGTGGATCTTCCATAAGAGTCCCACAAAGTGATTATAAACATTTTATACGAGGAAAATTTCCTCATGCTCTATAAAGGCTCACTTTTTTTTCTCTCTCTCTCTCTCTCACACACACACACACACACACACATATATATATGGAAAATGCTCCATTGAAAACGAGTCTAATTTCACGGGTTGGAAAACACACACACACACACACATATATGGGAAATGCTCCATTGAAAACGAGTCTAATTTCACGGGAAACACCAATCTGAGCCGTTGGATCACTTTTGATCGTGATCAGCGGCTCAGATCGCCTACGCCCATCACCCAATATCACTTAAGTGGCGGAGGGTTATTTTGAAAATTTCGTCCCAAATAACTCTTCGCCTGATTCGCTCTGAAAAATTGAACATAACATAGGCCGTTGTTGGGAACAACGGCCTAGGTTATAAAAAATTGAATTATAGGCCGTTGTTTAGAACAACGGTCTTGTTCTAAATTTTTACAACCTAGGCCGTTGTTGGGAACAACAGCCTAGGTTATAAAAAATTGAATTATAGGCCGTTGTTTGGAACAACGGCCTTGTTCTAAATTTTTATAACCTAGGTCGTTGTTCCCACTATAAAATTTTATAGCCTAGGCCGTTATTATTATTTTTTTTTTTTTGAGGTAAAAGGTGGAATAACGCCACCCTGTTTCATTAATAAGAAGTTAATAAAACAACCCGGTGTACCGGGAGAAATATAAAAGTACAGTGCAGAAAATAAAACATAAACCCCCAACAAAATCCTGGAGGGTGGGTCAAATCATCCATACATCAAACAACCAAAAGTACAGTAGGTCGATACAAAATACAAAGTAACAGAGACTGCGGCTAATGAGATTCTGATGAATATGGAGGGTGCCAACCCCTCAGTCCAGTATCGGCCCGAAGTCTACCTCCTCATCATCAAATTCCTCCACCTGAAATACTCTGGCAATCCTCCCTCTCGCTCCTGTGGCCGCAGCTGTAGCCCAAAAAGAAATAAGATGCATGATATGAGTAAGGTTACTAGAAATACTATTACATGAAGCACGAAAATAAAAATTATTTCTGTCTAGCCATAACACCCATGTAGTTGCCGCAATGGCAATGTACCACGCATCCTTTATTTCGTGGCGAATCGAGGCAAATTTGGGGTCAACCCACAAATTCGCATATTCGCTGGGGAAGTCACTTGTTCCTAGGACTCGCAATACCTCTACCATAGTTGCCTTACTTCTTGTGCAGTGAATAAAAAGGTGATTCACATTCTCCGTCTGCATGTTACAGAATTTACAGTCGGTCACAATCTAGGGTTGTCTTTTGGCCAAGTTCTCTCTGGTGAGTATTGCATTATTAAGCACAAGCCAGAGGAAGACTCTGACTTTAAGGGGTGTTTTCACCTTCCATAACACATTTGCCCAGCTGGGTTTGCATCCTCGATAGTGAATTCGATGGTATAGGGATCTGACCGTGAAAGCTCCTTTAGTCTCGAGTCCCCAGTGCATCTGGTCTGGGCGTTAGGCGCACATCGCCCCAGTCTGTGTGATGTGTGTTTGCAACTCAAGCAGTTGCTGATGCAATCCTGGGGTAAGAGTTCCTCTGAACGACGGCCTCCAATTTTCCCTCTTCCAATTCTCGGCCACAGAGATATTCGGTCGATTCGTTTTCTCATACAGCTCTGGGAAAGTTTCCTTAAAGGTATGGGCACCACACCATTTGTCCCACCAAAATCTGGTGGACCGTCCATTACCGATAGTAAACGTCACTGCTGAGTTGAACGGTCCGCTTGCTTTGGCAATTCCTTTCCAGAATTATGAGACTCTAGACTCTACTCGGAAGCCTAAACTTCTCGTCTCTTTTTCTCGAAGGTATGGATGAATGAAATCCTGCCATCCTTCCCCGCAGTGGTGAAAAACCTTCCACCACCATTTCCCCAGAAGGGCAAGGTTTATATCTCTAAGGTCAATGATGCCTAGCCCTCCATGCTTCTTCTTCATGCAAGCAATACTCCATTTGATGAGCTGGTAACCTCCCCTATTCGAATCTGCCCCTTTCCAAAGAAATCTTTTTCAGATTCGGTCAATCCATTGGATAACCAATTTAGGAAGCTCAAAAAACGGGGTAGATTAAAAAGCACTAAGTTGATGAGCACCACTCTGTCCCCGAGTGAAAGCAATTTTTCTTTCCAACCAGACATTCTGTCCTCCACCCTGTCTATTATAGGCAACCAGTCAGACTTAGTGAGTTTCCCTGGTCTGAGTGGGAGCCCTAAGTATTTGATTGGGAACTCATCCGTCATACAGTTTAGTAGGTGGTATGTTTCCGTGCTTCTTCATTGGAGAGTGTAATGGGAATCAACACGCTTTTGTGGAAGTTTATCCTGAGATTGACCAGGCTTCAAAACAGTAGAGGGCCCCTTTAAAGCAGACTGTTTCTGATCTGGTCCCGTTTTCAAAGAGTAGGGTGTCATCAGTATACTGGAGAATCGTGCACCCTTGATTAGAGGTGCTGCTGGCCACGGGCATTATCCAATCTTTTCTCTGACAGTTTTCTAGCATACCCCTCAGCACATCCGCTACAATAGTGAATAAAATTGGGATAGCGGATCCCCCTGCCGGAGTCCCTTCTTACAAGGAAACGACGGACCTGGCCGCCCATTCACCGAAACTGCCGTTTTACTAGTCTGCAAACACTGTTTGATCCATCTTATCCATTTATCCCCGAATCTTCTCCCTCTGAGAGCTTCCAGTAAACACTCCTAGTCGACAGAGTCGTATGCCTTCTCAAAATCTAGTTTTAGGAGGAAGTTCTTGGAGTTGCTCTTGTGGCAGTGGTGGATAACTTGTTCAGCAGTGGCCACACAGTCTAGGATACATCTGCCCTTGATGAAATCCGTCTGGGTTCTGCTGATAAGACTGTCCATTATACTTCCCAGGCGGATGGCCAGGACCTTTGTGATGATCTTAACTGAGCAGTTTATCAGGTTAATCGGTCTAAAATCCCCCACACTCTTAGACTCCTCCCGTTTGGGTATCAGGACAACTTCCGAAAAATTGAACATGCCCAACCTGAGATTGTTGTGGAAAAATTCCTCCATTAGCGCCATAATGTCCCCTTTAATTTCTTCCCAGAATACTTGGAAGAACATCATTGGAAAGCCGTCTGGTCCAGGCGACCTATCTGCTCCCATCTGGGTGATGGCCTTTTTCACTTCCATTTTCGAGAAAGGTGCCTCCAAAGTGGATAAATTTTGCGCTGATTCGTTCTGGTATGCCTGCCAGTAATCATCCCTTATTGGGATCCTGAAATCATTCTTCCTCCCAAAGAGGCCCTTGTAGTAATTTTGAAATGTTGTGGAAATCACCTTTTCGTCTTGCGATATTCCCGTATCCGTCTGTATTGATAGGACTAGATTGGATCTCCGTCTTGCGCTTGCTACTCGGTGAAAGTAGGCCATATTCGCGTCTCCCTCTTTGAGCCACGAAATCCTTGACCTTTGCTGCCATTTGATCTCTTCCAGCTTATAAAGATTGGCAATATTTTCTCTGAGCTCTAGTAGCCTATTTCTTTCATCTTGTGAAAGGACTCTCGTCTCTTCCACTCTTTTTAGTTCATCAATTTCTTTCAGAAAGGACTCTTTTGCACGCCAGATGGTCGAGAATCTAGATCGATTCCATCTGCGCAGCCGCTTTCTCAATCTGCGAATTTTTTCACACCATCGGGATGCAGCATCCATGCCAGCAGTTGGGAGTACCCAGTTTTCCATCACCATGTGGTGAAATTCCTGAATTTCCAGTCAGGCCTTCTCAAATCTAAATTTTCTTGGCCTCTGAGCTCCATATACCCCGGCGTCGAGTAGGATCGAGGTGTGATCTGACGTGGGTCTAGGAATCGATCTAGCGGTTGCTAATGGAAATTTAGCTTCACAATCCATCGATACTAGTATTCTGTCCAATTTGGCCATGATCGGAGCATCTTGCATGTTAGACCATGTGAATAGTGAACAACGGCATAGGTTATAAAAAATTGAATTATAGGCCGTTGTTGGATTATAGGCCGTTGTTGGAACAACGGCCTATAATTCAATTTTTTACAACGGCCTAGGTTATATTATTTTTTTTAAAATCTGTTCAGCGAAGAGTTATTTGGGACGAAATTTTAAAAATAACCCTCCGCTGATTAATTGAAACGGGTTATGGGGAGCTCGATCTGAGCAGCTGATCACGATCATGAGCGATCCAACGGCTCAGATTGGTGTTTTCCAACCCGTGAAAACTAGACCCGTTTTCAATGGAGCATTTTCCTATATATATATATATATATATATATATATATATATATATATATATATATATATATAAAAGATAAATTGCATTATTATTATTATTGGCAACGCTGAAACTTGCATCTTAGTTTATTAAAGAACAAGAGAGATTTGTGCATTTAATTAGGGGCACAATCTAAAGTCAGACCAGGGAATGGGAATTGGACTGAAACAAGCTGGAATGCAAATCAATTAATCTTTAATCTCTAGTCATTACTACTATAATGGGAGAATGCCCTTAGATGCGTCTTGGGTCATATTTTAGATATTTGGCAAATAGAAATAAAAGAAATAGGTTTGCGCTGTAGTCGTAAAAACCAAAAAAATGAGTCAGACGAAAGATTATCTTTCGTCTCAGAAATTTAAATAAAAAATACATATATATATATATATATATATATATATATATATATATATATATATATATATATATATATATATATATATATATATATATATATATATATAAATGCATTGAAGTGAGGGACAAAGAACCAAAAAAAATTTTAAAAAAAATAAAAAAACAGATGCTCTGAATGCACAAAAGGACCTGTTGCCGCTAAATTCGGTGTGGGGGCAAACAGATGAATTTGTGGGTTCGAGGAAAAACCTGAATAGCGAAACCAAACCTGACCCGTCGTTGACTGATCGTTGACTCCCGCCGTTAACCTGCAAAAAGTGCGAGACACCGGGGGGGATCCCGGCGACGCACCCTCCGACGCTCAAGTCAGTAATCAGAAATGATTAAGAAAGAGCGTAAATTGAGAAAATACTGATTACCTCTTAATGGAGATGGATGGGGGGTATTTATATGCGTCTTTGGGACTGAATTAGGAATGTAATCCCTGTGATTAGATAAGGAATATTCCCCGTAATCAGATGAGAAAAGTAATCTGATAAGGTATATTCCCCGTAATCAGATAAGGAATTGAATCCCTAATTCCCAGTGAAAAGATAGATGTAAATCAGGGCCGTTGATTAGGATTAATCAGGGACCTTGATTGTATCTTGCTGGACCGGGTGTGCAGCGGGTTGGAACCCGTACCCAGTTGACGCGGATCCGTTTATGGGTTATTGGGCTTTTGAATTAAAGACCCAGTTCCCATTTCAGACCCGTTTGTAGGCGAAATTACCGTTTTACCCCTGAGCTTTAAGATTCGTGTCCGATGTGAACGGCCCCGATTTAATCCTATTTTTA
This sequence comes from Hemerocallis citrina, assembly GCA_017893485.1. Lineage (NCBI taxonomy): Eukaryota > Viridiplantae > Streptophyta > Magnoliopsida > Asparagales > Asphodelaceae > Hemerocallis > Hemerocallis citrina. The sequence continues at coordinate 58,008,570 of CM030361.1, forward strand.
GCCATATCACGAGCCCCCCACTCCCGAAGACTGAGTTTGATCAGCCTTTGAGGAGTAGTTTTACTGTTTTAATGGCGTACGGGATTTTATCGGTGTTCTTAAGGGAGTTTGGATCTTGCTCGGGGGTGTAACGGTGTTATTCTGGGCTGGTAAAATATCCAAAAATGTCCTCAGAATTTTCTGGATTTTTTGTGATTTTTCCAGATTTTTCTGAATTTTTTCTCATTTTTTTTGAATTTTTTATTCATTTTCCGATTTAAATAATTAATTATCGAAAATACTAAATAATTATTCTAATTAAATAATTATATTTTTCAGAATTTAAAATAAATTTTCTGAATTTATAATTATTTTTAGAATTTTTATTTAATTTTTTCCGATTTTTTAAATATTTTTTCGGATTTTTTAAATAAAAAAAACAATTAAATAATTAAATAAATTAAATAATACCTGGACACGTGGCGCGATCGTGTGCGTTGATCACGATCAAGCGAGCGCGCATCGGGAGGAGAAAGAGAAGACCATTTTTTGGTGTAACATGGTCGGTGGTTCATGAGTGCTCGGCAAAAAGTGGCCGAGGTCTGCGTGGACGACACGTGGCGAAGTCAACGTTGACTTTCTCTCTCCTTCAACTTTTTTTTTTTTTTTTTTTTTTTTTTTGCTGGCTTTCTCTTCTTCTTCATTCTTTCTCTTCTTCTTCTCCGCTTCTTTTTCTTCGCGTCTGCCTGCTCAAGCTCGGAGCTCGGCGTAGTGGAGAGAGGAGCTCGGAGGTGTTCGACGAAGGAGTCAGAGCTCGCGACGTGGAGGTCGACGGTGAGCCATTACTGTCGTGGAGCTCGGCGCTTCGGAGCTCGTCGAAGTGGAGTGGAGCTCGCGACGTGAAGGTCGACGAGAAGTTGGGTTCGAGCTCGGCATCGGCGAGGGTGGAGCTCGTGGTTCGGCCATGGCGGAGCTCGGAGCTTGTTTGCGATCGGAGCTCGCGCCGTGGAGGAGCTTGCCGCTGGAGCTCGGCAGTGGAGGCGTGGAGGTGAAGCTCGGCCATGGAGGTGGCGAAGTCGGAGCTCGGAGGTAGGTTGAGCTCGATGAGGGGGAAGCGAGCGTGATGGAGCGCTCGACATCGACGGTGAAGCTCCGTGAAGGATGGAGCTCGTCGACGCCATGGCGATGGGTTCGAGGCTCTGTGATGGAGCTCGGTTGAGGTGGAGCTCGGCGAGGAAGAAGTGGAGCTCTGTGGCGGTGTGGATTTGAAGTTCGACGAGGCTTCGAGATCGGCACCGAAGCTTCGATGGCGTTCGGCAACGAGCTTGGCCATGATAGCGAAGGCGGAGCTCGGGGAGATGACGAAGCTCGGAGCTCGGCGTCGTGGTCAGTCATGGCGGAGCTCGAGGCGGGAGCTGATGGCGAGTGGAGACGAGCTCGGGAGAGGAGCTCGGCGTCAAGTTTGGTGTCGACGAGGTCGGAGGTTGAAGGAGGTGTTTGCGAGCTCGGGATGGATAGTTCGACGCCGGAACTAGACGACGGAGGGGGTGAGTTCGGCAACGAAGGTGGAGCTCGGCCATGACGATGGAGCCCGGCATGTGTTGGGTTCGTTCTTTTTTTTTTTTTTGTTGCTTGTGGGTCGGTGCTGAGAGTGTTCCGAACTCAATTGTGCCGAACTCAAATGTGCCGAATTCAAGCCCGTAAAACGGTCGGTGGCAAGAACGCTCGGCAGCGGGTGCCGAACTCAACTGGTGCCGAACTCAAATGTGCCGAACTCAAATGTGCCGAACTCAAGCCCGTAAAACGGTCGGTGGCAAGAACGTTCGGCAGCGGGTGCCGAACTCAACTGGTGCCGAACCCAAATGTGCCGAACTCAAATGTGCCGAACTCAAGCCCGTAAAACGGTCGGTGGCAAGAACGTTCGGCAGCGGGTGCCGAACTCAACTGGTGCCGAACCCAAATGTGCCGAACTCAAATGTGCCGAACTCAAGCCCGTAAAACGGTCGGTGGCAAGAACGTTCGGCAGCGGGTGCCGGACTCAACTGGTGCTGAACCCAAATGTGCCGAACTCAAATGTGCCGAACTCAAGCCCGTAAAACGGTCGGTGGCAAGAACGCTCGGCAGCGGGTGCCGAACTCCAATTTTGTCTGCAGATTTCTTCTTGATATTCCCGGTGCTACGGAGGTCGGCTCGGGGCGTGCGACCCCTTGTTTCGAAGCTAATTCGAAGATCTACAACTTCTCTTTAGGAGTGAGATGAAGATTCACCCTCCTTCATGGTCAAAATAGCCCCGCAACATCCTTGTTTGCCGAGGTTTGAGACTTGTTGATTTTTTGGTGGTCTTGACTGCCGAACTCAAGCCCGTAAAACGGTCGGTGGCAAGAACGCTCGGCAGCGGGTGCCGAACTCAAATGTGCCGAACTCAAGCCCGTAAAATGGTCGGTGGCAAGAATGCTCGGCAGCTGGTGCTGAACTCAACTGTGCCGAACTTAAGCCCGTAAAACGGTCGGTGGCAAGAACGCTCGGCAGGGGGTGCCGAGGCTCGAATGTGCCGAGGCTTGAGACTTAGGAATTTTTGGAGATCTTGGCTGCCGAACTCAAGCCCGTAATACGGTCGGAGGCCAGGGTACTCGGCGGATGATGCCGAGCTGAATTGGTGCCGAACTCAAGCCCGTAAAACGGTCGGTGGCACGGGTGTTCGGCGGATGATGCCGATCTGAATTGGTGCCGAACTCAAGCCCGTAAAACGGTCGGTGGCACGGGTGCTCGGCGGATGGTGCCGAGCTAGAATGGGTGCCGAACTCAAGCCCGTAAAACGGTCGGTGGCACGGGTGTTCGGCGGATGATGCCGATCTGAATTGGTGCCGAACTCAAGCCCGTAAAACGGTCGGTGGCACGGGTGCTCGGCGGATGGTGCCGAGCTAGAATGGTGCCGACCTCAAGCCCGTAAAACGGTCGGTGGTAAGAACGCTCGGCAGCGGGTGCTGGACCCCAGATTTTGCCTGCAGAGTTCTTCTTGATGTTCCCGGTGCTACGGAGGTCGGCTCGGGGCGTGCGACCCCTTGTTTCGAAGCTAATCCGAAGACCTACAACTTCTCTTTAGGAGTGAGATGAAGATTCACCCTCCTTCATGGTGAAAATAGCCGGAGAATATCCTTGTACACATGAGGTTGAGGAGTGTTTTGGTCGTGGGGATTCTGGAAGAGGAGTTCCACTCCTAGGTGGCGGAGAAGCTGTGCTGGGAAAACCCTCGTGCCAGGAAGACCCTTGTAAGAGCCGTGGGAAGACCCATCCTGTTCGGGGAGAGGTCCGTCTGGGAGGCAAGCGGAGTGAGGAGCTTGGGTCTAGGAGAGTGCCATTTGTGAGACGAGCTCGAGGAGCAACCCTAGGAGAAAGTCGTGGGCTCCGAACTCGTTATTTAAGTGAGGGAATCAACGGTTGTGGGAGCAGTTCCGAATGGCGAGCTACTTCTAGCTCGCTTGGGAGCGAACTTGCGAAGTAGAATCGAGCCAAGTGTTGGACTCCGGAACCATTGTCAGATTACGGGCGTGGGAGCAATTCCGAATGGCGAACTACCCCTAGTTCGCTTAGGAGCGAGCTTGCGGAGTAGAGTCGAACCAAGTGTTGGACTCCGTACCATTCAACGGCTGCAGGAGCAATTTCGAACGGCGACCTACTTCCGGCTCGTCTGTGGGCGAGCCGAGGAAGAAGAGTCGAACCGAGTGCTGGACTCCGAACCATTGTGAGGTTAGTTTAAGGGATGCAGGAGCAGTTTCGAATGGCGAGCTACTTCTAGTCCGCTTAGGAGCGAACTTGCGAAGTAGAATCGAGCCAAGTGTTGGACTCCGATCCATTCAACGGCTGCAGGAGCAATTTCGAACGGCGATCTACTTCCGGCTCGTCTGTGGGCGAGCCGAGGAAGAAGAGTTGAACCGAGTGCTGGACTCCGAACCATTGTGAGGTTAGTTTAAGGGATGCAGGAGCAGTTTCGAATGGCGAGCTACTTCTAGTCCGCTTAGGAGCGAACTTGCGAAGTAGAATCGAGCCAAGTGTTGGACTCCGATCCATTCAACGGCTGCAGGAGCAATTTCGAACGGCGATCTACTTCCGGCTCGTCTGTGGGCGAGCCGAGGAAGAAGAGTCGAACCGAGTGCTGGACTCCGAACCATTGTGAAGTGCTTAGCAAGTTGTGGGAGCAGCCATGTAGAAGAAGCTGGACTCCGAACTCGTTGAGAAGAGGTCCGCTTCGGAGGTGACCAAAGTGAAGAGCTCGGCTCTGGAAGAGAGCCATTTGTGAGACGAGTGCGAGGAGGAGCTCTTGGTGGGAGTGGTGAGCTCCGAACTCGTTGAGAAGAGGTCCGCCTTGGAGGTGGACGGAGCAAAGAATTCGGCTTTGGAAGAGAGCCATTTGGGAGAAGAGTTTGGGGAGCGACTCTAGGAGAGAGTTGTGCGCTCCGAACTCGTTGAGAAGGGGTCCGCTCCGAGGTGAGCGGAGTGGAGAGCTCGGCTCTGGAAGAGAGCCATGTGTGATGAGTTTGAGGAGCAACTCTAGGAGAGAGTGGTGCGCTCCGAACTCGTTGAGAAGATGTCAGCAAGTTATGGGAGCAGCCGTGTAGAAGAAGCTGGACTCCGAACTCACCTTTTAGCGAGTCGTGACTCGGAGAGATAGAGATGAAACGAGAGCAACAATTTCCAATGAAAAACGTAAGGTTTTATTGAAATAAACTAAGTGGCTGCTTCAATAAGGCGAGCCATTATTACATACTGTTGGCCGAGTTACAAGCATCGGCCTTATTGAAAATCAAGATCCTACTTCTATGATAAGGTGAAGACCTCTCGAGAGTTGGGAGGTTCTGAGTCTTGATGCTCAGCGGGCCTTTCCGTTCGTTTGTTGGCTCCTCAGGGGAGAAGCTCGGCTCCATCGTTTTGGATGAACTTGGTCAGGTGTCCCCGCTATATGAGTTCTTCGATCTCCTCCTTGAGAGCTCGACAATCATCCGTGTCGTGGCCGTGGTCCCTGTGAAAGCGGCACCACTTATCTTTGTTCCTCTTCTTTCCGGGTGTGTTCATTCTAGGGGGAGCGCGGAGTAGCCCTTCCTTGTCCACTTCCATAAGAACTTCTGATATGTTGGCAACGAGGGGGGTGAACTTTTCAAACCGAGGAGTCGGGCGACGCTGCCCATTGTTGTCCTTCTGAGATTTTTGGGACTCCTCTTCGCTCGTGCTCTTCCGTTTGTTCCCGGAAGATGTCTCCTCAAAGCCCGGGAAATTCTCGGCTTCTTCGGCCCGAATGTACTTTTCACACCTGAGAAGGAGGTCGGCGAAGTTTTGTGGGGGCTTCTTAGCAAGAGAGGAACGGAGGCTGGAATTGAAGACATTGGATTGGAATGCTGCGGTAGCGACGGACTGGTCGAGGGATGCAATGGATCTGGCTTCAGCTGTGAACCTCTTCACGTAGTCCCTCAATTTCTCCCCCTTCTTTTGGTGGAGGTGCAATAGAGAGATGCTGGTCTTGTCAGCCCTTCGGCTGCTTACAAAATGGGTGACGAAGAGCGTCTCGAACTGCTCGAAGGAGAATATTGAGGCCGGAGCGAGGCGAGAGTACCATTCTCGAGCTGGGCCCTTAAGAGTCGCGGGGAAAGTTTTGCAGAGTAGGGCATCGGAAGCTTGGTGGAGGAGCATCAGTGTCTTGAAGCTCTCGATGTGGTCGACGGGGTCGGTCTCCCCGGTGTAACTTTCGAACTGGGGAGGTTTGAAACCGAAAGGCACAGGGGCATCCACTATGGCTCGGGAGAAAGGGGGTCGGCTTAGGACGTAGGGTCCTCCCCCTTAGCTCCTCTTCTCGGTTGATCTGACCCAGTTGTCTTTCTACTTCATGAAGGCGGCGGTACATGGCGTCATCCCTCTGACGGTAATCTGCCGAGCCTCGAGACTCGTCTTCGTATGAGGGAGAGCGAGGGCTGCGGCGACGGTTGCTTCGGGAGCGATGAGGACTTGGGGTACGCCGGGGGTTGGTAGGAGCAGGACGAGGAGAGGGAGACCGTTGGCGAGGGCTCCGGACCGGAGGAGGAGATGGAGGCTTGGGTGGGGTGTTGGGACGGTTGTTGAGAGCTTGTAGGATGGTCGCTTGGAACTGCTGGAACTCGGCACGCGTGATGGGTGCCTCATTGTCCCTGGGATGTTGCCGACCCGCAGGGGAGTGTGGCCTTCTTCGGTAGTGCACGGGAGATTCTTTCCTTCCCCTTCGGACAGGGGATCTTCTGTAGTCTCGGCGGTGAGGGGATCGCCCACCCGGACGTCGTTGGCGGGAGGCTCCCTCTCGGGCCCGCTTCTCGTCCAGACGGTGGCGTAAGTCCTCCACCTTCTGCCGGTTTTGAGGATTATGAGAGGCCATGGAATCCGTAGAGGCTTTGTGTATGGAGACGCGGTCTTGATGGAGAGGTTGCTTCATGCGGGAGCCCCCCGGACCGGCATTCTGAGGTCCGATGGGAGCCTTCGGGGGTTGTTGATTCTGAAGGGGCTGATCTTGCTGAAGAGGGTCTTCCGTCTGAAGCGGAGGCCGTTCCTGCTGCAGAACAGTTTGGTCAGGGACTGGCTCTTGCTGTTCGGCGGGGTTGGGCCCACGGTGGGACCCCTTAGATTTGGCTCTTCTCGGAGGCATGGCTGGAGAAGATCTATTGAACGGGAAGAGGTGAGGTCCCTATTCGTTGGTTTCCCACAGACGGCGCCAATCTGTTGCCGCTAAATTCGGTGTGGGGGCAAACAGATGAATTTGTGGGTTCGAGGAAAAACCTGAATAGCGAAACCAAACCTGACCCGTCGTTGACTGATCGTTGACTCCCGCCGTTAACCTGCAAAAAGTGCGAGACACCGGGGGGGATCCCGGCGACGCACCCTCCGACGCTCAAGTCAGTAATCAGAAATGATTAAGAAAGAGCGTAAATTGAGAAAATACTGATTACCTCTTAATGGAGATGGATGGGGGGTATTTATAGGCGTCTTTGGGACTGGATTAGGAATGTAATCCCTGTGATTAGATAAGGAATATTCCCCGTAATCAGATGAGAAAAGTAATCTGATAAGGTATATTCCCCGTAATCAGATAAGGAATTGAATCCCTAATTCCCAGTGAAAAGATAGATGTAAATCAGGGCCGTTGATTAGGATTAATCAGGGACCTTGATTGTATCTTGCTGGACCGGGTGTGCAGCGGGTTGGAACCCGTACCCAGTTGACGCGGATCCGTTTATGGGTTATTGGGCTTTTGAATTAAAGACACAGTTCCCATTTCAGACCCGTTTGTAGGCGAAATTACCGTTTTACCCCTGAGCTTTAAGATTCGTGTCCGATGTGAACGGCCCCGATTTAATCCTATTTTTAGCCATATCACGACCCAAAAAAAATATATATAAAATAATAAATAAATAAATAAATAAATAATTGAAAGCTGCCGATGCCTTGGACGGAAGATATCTTCTGTCCTAGGCAATTGGCCTTTTGTAAAATTTGTTTTGGAAGGTACATAATGTACCGTCCGTCAAATTTTATTTTATATTTTTTTAATTTAATTAATCGGACGGAATATTATCCGCCGTCTATAGATTTTGACGTATACGAAATGGAAGCGACGGTGTTTTGTCTTTCGTCTCACTTTTCGGACGAAAGATTATCTTTCGTCTGGCTATAATTTGGCTTTTGCCAAACCGTCTTCCATATTTGGCATGCTCCTGTTCATGCGATACCCAAATTTTGGGTATTTGGCAGACGACTACAGCGACTTTTTTTTTTATTTTTTTCATATTTTGGGTATATGGCAAACGACTACAGATGCTCTTAGTGTAATTTGTCCATCTACCAACCCAACTATTGTAAATGAGGTTTTAGATCAAATCCAGACTACGTCTAAATTTTTACTTTTAAAAAAACTATATTTATTAAGATGTGCAGCGCACGTTAAATCCAGACTACATCTGAATTTTTACTTTTAAAAAAACTATATTTATTAAGACATGCATCGCACGTGTAAACTGCTAGTCTCTAAGAGCATCTGTAGTCGTTTGCTAAATATGCATAATATCCATATTTGGTCAAAAAGAGCGTTGCAGTCGTTGGCCAAATATGCATATTATGCATAATTCGCTACAGGAGATTGCTATAAATGAGAATTGAAATGAGAAATATGTATATATAAGCGACGGAGCTCGAAGTGCCGTCGCACAAAAAAAATTATTTTTTAATGGTCGGACGCAAAAAAAAAATATTTAATGGTCGTATGGCACTTCAAGTGCCGTCCCTCAAAAAAAAAAAAATCCCAATAAAAAAAACCAAAAAAGCCCACTTCTCACGGACGGCACTTCAAGTGCCGTCCCACCCTCTGTGTATTTTTTTTTTGCAATTTTTTGTAATTTTTTGGTAATTTTTTGTAATTTTTTTGTAATTTTTGTAATTTTTGTAATTTTTTTGTAATATTTTATAATTTTTTGGTAATTTGTTTTTGCACTTCGATTTTTTTCCTCGGACGACACTTGAAGTGCCGTCCCACCATTTAATTTTTTTTTGTTTTTTCTCTCCGAAGGAACATGATATGCCGTCACACCGTTTTAAAATATTTTTTAATTCTTTTTTTCCTCTCCGACGGAACATGAAGTACCGTCTGTTATTATTTTAATTTAAAAAGGTAAAAAATAGCATTCTACGACTGCAGGAAAACGAGAGATTGCTATATCCATTTATCCATTTATGCATATTTTTGCCATCAACGACTGTGGATGCTTTTATATCTCTAATATTATAATGGGAGAGTTGGGGTTGTCATTTGTCAACATACAAACCTGTGCGTTGCACGTGCAACTCCAACTCTCCCGTTAATTACAACAAAAACAAACAAATAAAAAAGATTCCACCTATTTAAAACGTGCAACGCACGTGCAAAACAATTTTATAATATGTTTTTAACACTAAATGTACACATATGCTGCACGTACAACTCAAATTCTATTTTTAAAAACGTGCATTGCACGTACAAATTGCAGCTTTTTTTTCAAAATATTTTTTTAATTACGTGCAATGTACATTCAACTCCAAAACTATTTCTTAATACATATATTGCACGTGAAAATTCTCCAAATGTTATCAAAACGTGCATATCAAGTGAAAAATACTAGTTACATGAGTTTGAGTTTGAGTCGTTTGACAACAATTCAAAAATTCAATTATGTAATTAATCTAATAATTTTCTCAATCACTGAATTTTTATTAAAATATTGTCTGTACCAAACATTTCTTTGGAGTAACTTCTGAGCTGATTGCAGTCCTGTTTAAAAAATCTTTATGCTATGTGATACCAGGGTCCGGCCCCAATATTGAGGCAGGAGAGGCGGCCACCTTAGTCTCCGAATATTTTGCAATTTTAGAGGGTCATAAATTTTAATTTTCTTTATACATATAGTTATGTATTAGCACGTAAAATAAAATTATATTATGTATAATTGTTATTTATGGTCCCAATTTAATTATTTGAGTCCTTATAAATTTTTTTAATTAACTGGGCTAGTGCTTTGATTGAATTTGGGGTTTGTAATAATAAAATATCTATTTTTTCCTTGAACAATATATATATATATAAACTAGATTTGCCCGTGGGCACGTGCCTACGGCACGTCTTCGGAACGATACAAAACACGAAAAGCCCTATAAACAGAATTATGTAGCTCAAGTTTGAATAATATGACAATAATTAGTTGTAAATTAAAGTCCATGTTTCCATTAGTATATGTTGAAAACTAATTATAAATGGGAGAAGTAAAATCTAACTTCTTAAAACTTTAAGTGTGGAAAATGATCAAAATTTACTGTTGAAGAGATATTTGTTATTTTCAGTATAACATGTGCAATAAAAAAAACATAAAAATTCTGAAAATATACAAACCTAAAATCTTAAAATCTAAATTTCTAAGTAAATAAAGAAAGAATGAGAGAGAGAGATAGGGGTAAATTTTGGTTTTGGGGTTTGAAATTTTGGAAGGGAAAATGTGTTTTGTGAGGTTAGATCTGGGCCTTTGATTTTTTTGGGGGGGGGGGGGGGGGGGGGGGGGGGGGAGGGGGGGGATTGAATGTAGCCACTTGATAGCTTTCTTTGTGTTTTATTATATGTATATATATATATATATATATAGTTATGTATTAGCACGTAAAATAAAATTACATTATGTATAATTGTTATTAGTGGTCCCAATTTAATTATTTGAGCCCTTATAATTTTTTTATATTAATTGGGCTAGTGCTTTGATTGAATTTGGGGATTGTAATAATAAAATATCTTATTTTTCCTTGAACAATATATATATATATATATATATATATATATATATATATATATATATATATATACACACCCTTCGGTTGAGAACTAATTTGGTGAGAACTCCGTGAGAACTCAAGGAGTACACCCCCCATGAAAAATCCGAACCGGCCATCTCGTTCTACACGCCTTAGATAGCATAACATAAAGAAATCACGTAATTTGAAGTTCATTTTCCCATGATTTACATCATCGCAAAATTGTATGGCTGAAAATTCTACTCCATTTGGCGGATGAGCAAACGAACTTCAAATTATTTGAATTCTTTATGTTATGCTATCTAAGGCATGTAGAACGAGATGGTCAGTTTGGATTTTTCATGGGGGGTCTACTTCGTGAGTTCTCACGGAGTTCTCACCAAAATTAGTTCTCAACCGAAGGGCTCCCTATATATATATATATATATATATATATATATATATATATATATATAGGGGTCCATTTCAGGAGTTCGCCTCGAGCCCCCCCTGAACTCACGGCCGGACCCCATGTGAAACACAGGGATTACGAGTAAGGAGATCATGAAAAATATTAGCAGAGTTCTAACCGAAGGAGTACTGCAGGGCTAGCCTTGAGTTTTCGGGGGCCCGAGGCGAACTCCTAAAATGGGGCCCCCCATACAAAAAAAATGTCAACAAAAAAATTGCACATTGTTCAAAACAAAATATGCAAAATATATATAATTGAATAACAAGTTTACTCATAAGCATCAAACAGATATGCAAAAAATTAAGTCAAAACATATAATCAAATATGCAAAACCTGTCAATAGAAAGCTCTTTTAGTGAATGGAAAACTCTGATTCTACCTCATTTAATGCATGAAGCTGCATCAACAATTCACCTCCACATCTACGTAGATGAAATGAAATGAAGAAGCAACAACAAAGAGGAATTTCGAAAATTAGAAGTAGGGTAAGGCTTTAAGGGTTTCAATTGAGTTGGGATTTGGGGAAAGCGAAAGAAGAGGTTTTATTTTTAAAGTGGGTTTCTGGTTTGAGTTTATATTGATTTAAATGTGGATCTTTTTTAAATCACCCAAATTTAAAGTCTCAAATTCAATTCAAGTCTTCAAAGCCTAAACCCAAATAATTTTTTAAAAAAATTAAAGGCTCAAAAAAATATTTTTTTGGGCCCCTAATCACAGTATTTTTTTATGCGAAGTTTTTGGGGGCCCCTATATTTACAAGGGAAGTATAACATCCTGGATTTTGAATTATAATTAAATAAGAGTTTGTTGATTTTACGTGTTTTGCACGTACAAATTCATGTGCATTTTACCCTAAATTTTTTTTTATTTTCATACCATGAACAAGTAATTTATTTCTTCTCTTTTTTTTAATTTTATTTTAAAAGCCTATTTAAATTCTAGGCCTAATTGTTTATTCTTGGCCCACACTAATTAAATTAATTATTTTGGTAGAAGCCCATAGACTTTTAGCACACTAGATTGAGCCCACTAATTTAATTCTCTTTTAATTAGCACAACTGGTAGGGTAGACTAGTTTTGTAAACAATTAATTAAATGAATATATATAACTAGTAACTAGGGGTGTATTGTGTGACACGTGCATTGCACTAGCACGTGTCTTGAGTTGTGCATGGGGGTAGGCCGTAATGGAGCAAGAGAGAGTGGGAGAGTTGATGTAGTGGAGAGGTGGTTTTGAGTTCATGGGTAGTTGCTTTAACTCTCTATTTCATCCTAGTCCCTAATCCACAACCATTTAGTTCATCTTGGCCATCCATTTCACTTTGAAAAATGTATAAATACCTCCTCCATCTCTTCATGCAATACACTTGAAAATTTGGTTAAAAGAGAAAGAAAGTAACAAGTGTGAGAAAAGATTGAGAGATTGTGAGTAAAAAGATTGAGTTGTGTCTTGTGTGTGTTCCCTTTCACCTTGGAGGCCGGCTATCATCAAGAGGAGCAAGTGGAGCTCGGGTTCCATCTTGTACAAGGAGGAGAAGGCAACTTGGAGGCACAATCCAGGAGGAGAAGGATCGTTTGTGTGTTCAAGGAGATTTCTAGGAGTTCTTTTTATTTGTCTTTCTTCAAAAAGGTGGGTGATTTTTCGAACTTCTACTTTAGATACCATGCTAGGAATTGACATTGTGATTATGTTAAGAATGAATAGAAAAATTACCATGCATTTGTTTAAGGAGATTAAGAGGAAAAGAACACCAAAGTAATCTACATAAAAAGGTGGTAGAATAAATAGAATGTGTAGTTGAGTATGTGTATGATGACTTGGTTGTTTATTCGCATACTAAAATGGATGAATTATGGTTTTTGTGAAACTTTGTCTATGCATGAAATGAAATATACAATATATGAAAATTGTGCTTATGGATAGATTATGGAATTTAAATTGGCTTTCATGGAATATTAAATAGATGAAATTGTGATAAAAGTGTGTTTATGTGTCTTATACAAGTAGTATTGTGATCACTTGATTTATTTAGCCCTATTTTGTCTCTTAAAATATGTATTTGGGAAATAGGAATAAATTGAGAAATTAAATCTTTAGTAAGGAATCAAAGAGAGAAAATTTGTATTGAACTCATTATGAATTAGGGAAATTGTTGATAATTTTTATTAAAAAAAATAAATGTTTCTATATCGAAATTTGATCCATTGTTTAATTTTAACTAAGAGAGAAATAGTTTTTAAGATGAAAAAAAATGAGTTCTATAATATTTATGAAAATACAAGCTACTGTCTTCTTTTAGAAATTATACTCAGGAAAATCTATTTTTATAAGAACCATTTGAATGAGAAAAATCGAATTTTCTACAATAAACTAGTAACAGTACAATCACAAATAAAATCGTTTTAAAAAGATTTCTTTATGGGTGAGTCACTTGGACCTACTGGTCATCGGGTGCATTTTAAGAACGTTACTGTAGCAAGAGGAACCTTGGGTCTTGGGTTCGAGTCTCAGCAGAAACAATGCTTTTCCAAAAATCGGATTTTTATTCAAAACCCGAACACAAAACTTAGGTATAATTTAAGTCACACTTTTAACAGCTAAGCGTTGTGGACTTTTTGGTCTTTGGTGGCGCTTCAGGGACGTCACTGTAGCACGGGCGGACCTGTTGTGTGTGGGTCGGTCCCAGGCTTCGACCATTTTTTTAAAAAAAAATTATTTTTTGGGTAAAATTATTATATTTTTGAGATTTTAAGTATTTTAAAAATTAAGAAAAATTATTAGAAATATCAGAAAATATCTAGACTTTATGGAAAATTTTCTACAACATTTTGACTTATTATAATAATGTTTAGAAACAAATTTTGGGAAAATTGATTAATAGAATTTCTTTAAAATATAAATCTTTTGTAATTAAAGATGAGAATATTTTTGTTGTACATAGAAAATTGTAAGGAGTTCAAAATGAGTTTTTGACTTATAAATTATTGAGTAAAATTTAATGCGAGATTGCTTAAGAATATGCAAGTTGTGCATGAGAAATAAATTGAAAAGAAACATGGTGTAATGTGAAATTTGTGAACAAGTATACTCTTATTTTAATGAGCATGAAAAGATAATTGAGACTAGAGTTTTAGCTAAGTCCTCACATCGGCAAGAATGAAAGTTTTGAAAAGAAATTGTAATAAATTGAGACAAAGTTTGCGTTATGGTTAATGATTGATATTTTAAGACTGATGTAGAGGTAACGCTAAATTCCAGAGTGTTGATTTTTATTCATGATTCAATTATTTAAGAATTAGACACATAGTGGAGATGTGATAAAAGTAAGAGAAAAACATAAGTAAGAGGGCCATTGGATTGGCAGTGTGAGAATGTTCACAGGATGTCCTCATGATGCGTCATGATTAGGGCATGGATACTACTCCAGGATATCGTCCTGGTGGGGACGATTGTGGGGTGTTTTTGGTGACTACGAGTGGTGCCATTGTCTATGGCGGAGGTGAATTGTCCACAGGATGCTTGCATGATGCGTCATGTGTCAGTGTGTGGGATTCTCTTTAAAATTACACACACACACACACACACATATATATATATATGTGGGAAATACTCCACTGAAAACGAGTCTAATTTCACGGGTTGGAAAACACCAATCTGAGCCGTTGGATCACTTTTGATCGTGATCAGCGGCTCAGATCGCCTCCGCCCATCACCCAATATCACTTAAGTGGCGGAGGGTTATTTTGGGAATTTCGTCCCAAATAACTCTTCGCCTGATTCGCTCTGAAAAATGAACATAACATAGGCCATTGTTGGGAACAACGGCCTAGGTTATAAAAAATTGAATTATAGGTCGTTGTTTGGAATAACGGTCTTGTTCTAAATTTTTATAACCTAGGCCGTTGTTGAGAACAACAGCATAGGCTATAAAAAATTGAATTATAAGGCCGTTGTTTGGAACAACGGCCTTGTTCTAAATTTTTATAACCTAGGCCGTTGTTGGGAACAACGGCCTAGGCTATAAAATTTTCTATAAAATTTAGAAAATTTTATAGCCTAGGCCGTTGTTGTTTTTTTTTTTTTTTTGAGGTAAAAGGTGGAATAACGCCACCCTGTTTCATTAATAAGAAGTTAATAAAACAACCCCGGTGTACCGGGAGAAATACAAAAGTACAGTGCAGGAAATAAAACATAAACCCCCAACAAAATCCTTGGGGGTGGGTCAAACCATCTATACATCAAACAACCAAAAGTACAGTAGGTCGATACAAAATACAAAGTAGTAGAGACTGCAGCTAATGAGATTTTGATGAATATAGAGGGTGCCAACCCCTCAGTCCAGTATCGGCCCGAACTCTACCTCCTCATCATCAAATTCCTCCACCTGAAATACTCTGGCAATCCTCCCTCTCGCTCCTGTGACCGCAGCTGTAGCCCAAAAAGAAATACGATGCATGATATGAGTAAGGTTACCAGAAATACTATTACACGAAGCACGAAAATAAAAATTATTTCTGTCTAGCCATAACACCCATGTAGTTGCCGCAATGGTAATGTACCACGCATCCTTCATTTCGTGGCGAATCGAGACAAATTTGGGGCCAACCCACAAATCCGCATATTCGCTGGGGAAGTCACTTGTTCCTAGGGCTCGCAATACCTCTACCATAGTTGCCTTACTTCTTGTGCAGTGAATAAAAAGGTGATTCACATTCTCCGTCTGCATGTTACAGAATCTACAGTCGGTCGCAATCTGGGGTTGTCTTTTGGCCAGGTTCTCTCTGGTGAGTATTGCATTATTGAGCACAAGCCAGAGGAAGACTCTGACTTTAAGGGGTGTTTTCGCCTTCCATAACACCTTTGCCCAGCTGGGTCTGCATCCTCGATAGCGAATTCAATGGTATAAGGATCTGACCGTGAATGCTCCTTTGGTCTCGAGTCCCCAGCGCATCTGGTCTGGGCGTTAGGCGCACATCGCCCCAGTCTGTGTGATGTGTGTTTGCAACTCAAGCAATTGCTTATGCAATTCTGGGGTAAGAGTTCCTCTGAACGATGGCCTCCAATTTCCCCTCTTCCAATTCTTGGCCACATAGATATTCGGTCGATTCGTTTTCTCATACAGCTCTGGGAAAGTTTCCTTAAGGGTATGGGCACCACACCATTTGTCCTACCAAAATCTGGTGGACCGTCCATTACCGATAGTAGATGTCACTGCTGAGTTGAACGGTCCGCTTGCTTTGGCAATTCCTTTCCAGAATTGCGAGACTCTAGACTCTACTCGGAAGCCTAAACTTCTCGTCTCTTTTCCTCGAAGGTATAGATGAATGAAATCCTGCCATCCTTCCCCGCAGTGGTGAAAAACCTTCCACCACCATTTCCCCAGAAGGGCAAGTTTCATATCTCTAAGGTCAATGATGCCTAGCCCTCCATGCTTCTTCTTCATGCAAGCAATACTCCATTTGATGAGGTGGTAACCTCCCCTATTCGAATCTGCCCCTTTTCAAAGAAATCTTTTTCGGATTCGGTCAATCCTTTGGATAACCAATTTAGGAAGCTCAAAAAACGACATGTAGTAGATGGGCAGATTAAAGCACCACTCTGCCCCCGAGTGAAAGCAATTTTTCTTTCCAACCAGACAGTCTGTCCTCCACCCTGTCTATTATAGGCAACCAGTCAGACTTAGTGAGTTTCCCTGGTCTGAGTGGGAGCCCTAAGTATGTGATTGGGAACTCATCCGTCATATAGTTTAGTATGGTGGTATGTTTCTGTGCTTCTTCATTGGAGAGTGTAATGGGAATCAGCGCGCTCTTGTGGAAGTTTATCCTAAGATCTGACCAGGCTTCAAAACAGTAGAAGGCCCCTTTAAAGCAGACTGTTTCTGATCTGGTCCCGTTTTCAAAGAGTAGGGTGTCATCAGTATACTGGAGAATCGTGCACCCTTGATTAGAGGTGCTGCTGGCCACGGGCGTTATCCAACCTTTTCTCTGACAGTTTTCTAGCATACCCCTCAGCACATCCGCTACAATAGTGAATAGAAGTGGGGATAGCGGATCCCCGTGCCGGAGTCCCTTCTTGCAAGGAAACGACGGACCTGGCCGCCCATTCACCGAAATTGCCGTTTTACTAGTCTGCAAACACTGTTTGATCCATCTTATCCATTTATCTCCGAATCTTCTCCCTCTGAGAGCTTCCAACAAACACTCCCAGTCGACAGAGCCGTATGCCTTCTCAAAATCTAGTTTTAGGAGGAAGTTCTTGGAGTTGCTCTTATGGCAGTGGTGGATAACTTGTTCTGCAGTGGCCACACAGTCTAGGATACATCTGCTCTCGATGAAATCCGTCTGGGTTCTGCTGATAAAACTGTCCATTATACTTCCCAGGCGGATGGGCAGGACCTTTGTGATGATCTTAACTGAGCAGTTTATCAGGCTAATCGGTCTAAAATCCCCCACACTCTTAGACTCCTCCCGTTTGAGTATCAGGACAACTTCCGAAAAATTGAACATGCCCAACCTGAGATTATTGTGGAAAAATTCCTCTATTAGCGCCATAATGTCCCCTTTAATTTCTTCCCAGAACACTTGGAAGAAGATCATTGGAAAGCCATCTGGTCCAGGCGACTTGTCTGCTCCCATCTGGGTGATGGCCTTTTCACTTCCATTTCCGAGAAAGGTGCCTCCAAAGTGGATAAATTTTGCACTAATTCGTTCTGGTATGCCTGCTAGTAATCATCCCGCATTGGGATCCTGAAATCATTCTTCCTCCCAAAGAGGCCCTTGTAGTAATTTTGAAATGTTGTGGAAATCACCTTCTCGTCTTGCAATATTCCCGTATCCGTCTGTATTGACAGGACTAGATTGGATCTCCATCTTGCGCTTGCCACTCGGTGGAAGTAGGCCGTATTCGCGTCTCCCTCTTTGAGCCACGAAATTCTTGACCTTTGCTGTCATTTGATCTCTTCCAGCTTATAAAGATTGGCAATATTTTCTCTGAGCTCTAGTAGCCTATTTCTTTCATCTTGTGAAAGGACTCTCGTCTCTTCCACCCTTTCTTGCTCATCAATTTCTTCCAGAAAGGACTCTTTTGCACGCCAGATGGTCAAGAATCTAGATCGATTCCATCTGCGTAGCTGCATTCTCAATCTGTAAATTTTTTCACACCATCGGGATACAGCGTCCGTGCCAGCAGTTGGGAGTGCCCAGTTTTCCATCACCATGTGGTGAAATCCCTGAATTTCCAGCCAGGCTTTCTCAAATTTAAATTTCCTTGGCCTCTGAGCTCCATATACCCCGGCGTCGAGTAGGATCGAGGTGTGATCTGACGTGGGTCTAGGAATCGATCTAGCGGTTGCTAATGAAAATTTAGCTTCGCAATCCATCGATACTAGTATTCTGTCCAATTTGGTCATGATCGGAGCAGCTTGTATGTTAGATCATGTGAATAGTGAACAACGGTCTAGGTTATAAAAAATTGAATTATAGGTCGTTGTTGGAACAACGACCTATAATTCAATTTTTTATAACCTAGGCCGTTGTTCCCAACAACAGCCTAGGTTATATTATTTTTTTTAGAATCTGTTCAGCGAAGAGTTATTTGGGACGAAATTCCAAAAATAACCCTCCGCTGATCAATTGAAACGGGTTATGGGGAGCTCGATTTGAGCCGCTGATCACGATCATGAGCGATCCAACAGCTCAGATTGGTGTTTTCCAACCCGTGAAAACTAGACCCGTTTTCAATGGAACATTTTCCTATATATATATATATATATATATATATATATATATATATATAAAAGATAAATTGCATCATTATTTTTATTACTTTTATTTAATTTAATTATAATAAGGTTGTAGCTATATACTCACGTTTTATCACAAATATATATTAATTGAAGAATTTTTTGTACAAGTAGAAATTGAAATTTCAAATTCCAATCGCTTAATTATCTGCGAATAGATTTATCAGTTGGCAACACTGAAACTTGCATCTTAGTTTATTAAAGAACAAGAGAGATTTATGTACTTAATTAGGGGCACAATCTGAAGTCAGACCAGGGAATGGGAATTGGACTGAAACAGGCTGGAATGCAAATCAATTAATCTTTAATCTCTAGTCATTACTACTATAATGGGAGAATGCCTGAGAGCATCTGTAGTCGTCTTGAGTCATATTTTGAATATTTGACAATTAGAAATAAAAAAAATGGGTTTTTTGTTGTAGTCGTAAAAACCCAAAAAATGGGTCAGACGAAAGATTATCTTTCATCTCAGAAATTTAAATAAAATACACACACACACATCTCTCTCTCTCTCTCTCTCTATATATATATATATAAATGCATTGAAGTGAGGGATAAAGGACCAAAAAAAATTTTAAAAAAATACAAAAACAGATGCTCTGAATGCACAAAAGGACCCAAAATAAAATAAAATAAAATAAAAAATTGAAAGATGCCGATGCCTTGGACGGAAGATATCTTCCGTCCTAGGCAATTGGCCTTTTGCAAAATTTGTTTTGGACGGTACATAATGTACCGTCCGTCAAATTTTATTTTATATTTTTTTAATTTAATTAATCGGACGGAATATTATCCGCCGTCTGTAGATTTTGACGTATACGAAATGGAAGCGACGGTGTTGTCTTTCGTCTCACTTTTCGGACGAAAGATTATCTTTCGTCTGGCTATAATTTGGCTTTTGCCAAACCGTCTTCGATATTTGGCATGCTCCTGTTCATGCGATACCCAAATTTTGGGTATTTGGCAGACGACCACAGCGACTTTTTTTTTTTGATTTTTTTCATATTTTGGGTATATGGCAAACGGCTACAGATGCTCTTAGTGTAATTTGTCCATCTACTAACCCAACTATTGTAAATGAGGTTTTAGATCAAATCCATACTACGTATGGATTTTTACTTTTAAAAAAACTATATTTATTAAGATGTGCAGCGCACGTTAAATCCAGACTACGTCTGAATTTTTACTTTTAAAAAAACTATATTTATTAAGACGTGCATCGCACGTGTAAACTGCTAGTCTCTAAGAGCATCTGTAGTCGTTTGCTAAATATGCATAATATCCATATTTGGTCAAAAAGAGCATTGCAGTCGTTGGCCAAATATGCATATTATGCATAATTCGCTACAGGAGATTGTTATAAATGAGAATTGAAATGAGAAATATGCATATATAAGCGACGGAGCTCGAAGTGCAGTCGCACAAAAAAAATTATTTTTTAATGGTCGGACGCAAAAAAAAAAAAAATCCCAATAAAAGAAACAAAAAAAGCCCACTTCTCACGGATGGCACTTGAAGTGCCGTCCCACCCTCTGTGTATTTTTTTTTTGCAATTTTTGGTAATTTTTTTTAATTTTTTGTATTTTTTTTGTAATTTTTATAATTTTTTTTGTAATATTTTATAATTTTTTGATAATTTGTTTTTGCACTTCGATTTTTTTCCTCGGACGACACTTGAAGTGCCGTCCCACCATTTAATTTTTTTTTTTATTTTTCTCTCCGAAGGAACATGATATGCCGTCACACCGTTTTAAAATGTTTTTTAATTTTTTTTTCCTCTCCGACGGAACATGAAGCACCGTTTGTTATTATTTCAATTTAAAAAGGTAAAAAATAGCATTCTACGACTGCAGGAAAACGAGAGATTGCTATATCCATTTATCCATTTATGCATATTTTTGCCATCAACGACTGTGGATGCTCTTATATCTCTAATATTATAATGGGAGAGTTGGGGTTGTCATTTGTCAACATACAAGTGCAACTCCAACTCTCCCGTTAATTACAACAAAAACAAACAAATAAAAAAGATTCCACCTATTTAAAACGTGCAACGCACGTGCAAAACAATTTTATAATATGTTTTTAACACTAAATATACACATATGTTGCACGTACAACTCAAATTCTATTTCTAAAAACGTGCATTGCACGTACAAATTGCAGCTTTTTTCCAAAATATTTTTCTAATTACGTGAAATGCACATTCAACTCCAAAACTATTTCTTAATACATATATTGCACGTGAAAATTCTCCAAATTATGAAAACGTGCATATCAAGTGAAAAATACTAGTTACATGAGTTTGAGTTTGAGTCGTTTGACAACAATTCAACAATTCAATTATGTAATTAATCTAATAATTTTCTCAATCACTGAATTTTTATTAAAATATTGTCTGTACCAAACATTTCTTTGGAGTAACTTCTGAGCTGATTGCAGTCCTGTTTAAAAAATCTTTATGCTATGTGATACCAGGGTCCGGCCCCAATATTGAGGCAGGAGAGGCAGCCACCTTAGTTCCCGAATATTTTGCAATTTTAGAGGGTCATAAATTTTAATTTTCTTTATATATATAGTTATGTATTAGCACGTAAAATAAAATTACATTATGTATAATCAGGGGCGGATTTGGGCCCAAGCAGCCCAAGCAACTGTTTTGGGCCCCCAATTTTATAGGGCCCCATATTTTTTAAGTATTTACAATGTTAAAAAATAAAATGTAATATTTTTTGATATAATTACATTATAGCAACAGATGGCTTATTAGCTCAGTTGGTTAGAGTGTTGTGCTAATAATGTGAAGGTTGCACGTTCAAAACTTGCATGGGTTAATTAATTTTTCAATCATTTTATTTTTAAAACTAATTATTTTTCACATAGCTATACATATGTCATTTTACCATTTTATGAATTTAATATTATTTTTCATTTAGCCCATGTATGTCACTCTATGATATTTTTTCAATATTCTATGATATATCATATTTACCTGTTTATGATAAATTTCTAACCAAATCTTCAAGTGCATTTGGTTATTCTACATTTTAAGCTTTCAACTAGTATTCTCATATACATATATTCATCATCATTTAATTCTGATCGTGTTCTCTAATACATCATATTTACCTCTTTGAGATAACATAATAATGTGAAGGTTGCACGCTCAAAACTTGCATGGGTTAATTAATTTTTCAATCATTTTATTTTTAAAACTAATTATTTTTCACATAGCCATACATATGTCATTTTACCATTTTATGAATTTAATATTATTTTTCATTTAGCCCATGTATGTCACTCTATGATATTTTTTCAATATTCTATGGTATATCATATTTACCTGTTTATGATAAATTTCTAACCAAATCTTCAAGTGCATTTGGTTATTCTACATTTTAAGCTTTCAACTAGTATTCTCATATACATATATTCATCATCATTTAATTCTGATCGTGTTCTCTAATATATCATATTAACCTCTTTGAGATAACATATTTCGTTTTTATTGTTAGAATTTGTCCGAGTTTCTTTTGGCTAAGAGGCATTTCATATAAAAAGCGTACGTTATCAGTTAATTTTTTTTAGAAGCAAATATATATACTAAATTTACCCGTGAGCACGTGCTTACGGCACATCTTCGGAACGATACATCATATGAAAGTCTTGTAAACAATAAAACAACAATTATGTAGCTCAAGTTTGAGTAGTAAAACAATAATTAGTTGTAAATAAAAGTCCATGTTTCCATTAGTATATGTTGAAGAATAATTATAAATGGGGGTGTAAAATCCAACTTCTTAGAACTTTGAGTATGGAAAATGATGAAATTTAACTGTTGATAAGATATTTACTATTTTCAATGAAACATGAGCAATAAAAAATGCATAAAAATTTTGAAAATTTACAAACCTGAAATATGAAAATATAAATTGTCTGGAAAACAAAAGTGGTCGGCCATTGTCTGGAAAACAAAAGCACCCCTAAAAACCAATGTTTTCCTATTGTTGGTGCTAAACGATGCAATCCTGACTAGAGAAAACCTAGCTAAGCGCCAACCAAATTTGGATTCTCAATGTGGGTTTTGCCAAGCTACCCTGGAGACTAGAGACCATCTTTTCCTTCATTGTCCTAGGAGCAAAGCGGTTATCGTAGAGGTTCTCAGTGCACTAGGGACATCTCAATACCCTACTACATACGAGGACCTGTAGGTAGGAACCAAATTCGCGACAAAGAGATGTGCTATGAGAGAGGCGTGGTATATCGCGATTGCCGCAATGACCTGGGTGCTCTGGCTAGACAGAAATAATTTATACTTTCGTAGAACTTGCAATAGTTTTTCTGGCAATCTGAATCATATTATGCATCTAATTTTATATTGGGCTAATGTGGCAACAGCAGGTCCCAGGGGCAGGATTGCGACAGTATTCCAGGTACAGGAGTTTGACGACGAGGAGATTGAGGTTGGCCCGATGATTGACTGAGAACCGGCACGAGCTTTGATGGACATTGATACCCACCACCCCAGGGCTTGTTGGGGGGAATGATGTATTACTTTGTGGCTACTTTATGTTCTGTCTGTCTTTTGTCTCACTTTCCATGTTCGGGGTGGAGTATGTTTTTCTGTTTTATTTCTAGAATTTTATTGTAAGCTCAGTACCTTGAGTTTTGTTTTATTAATCTCTTATTAATGAAACAGGGTGGTCAGACTTCACATTTTTCTTAAAAAAACAGCGTATACATCAAAATTTATGTGTAGGTAATAGTACAATATGATTTTTTTGTACAAATAAATTGAAAACTGTTCCTCTCCACACTTTATACTGCGATATGGGGTTAAATTGTGTATTTCATTATTTATGTATTTCATTTTGTGCGTGCGGTTGTGATATTCTTTGCCGTTCTAAGTGCATGGAATACAATATATGATAATGACTTGAAATCCACATAGAAACTATTCTTCCAATTTTTGCATTCCGATATAGAAGAACCACAAAGTAACTCCTTGATGACATATATATATTTTCTTTAAGAACCTATTGTATTTTATTTAACTACTAGGTATGCCCGTAGACACATGCAGTAGACACGTCATCGCGAAAAATAATTAATTAATTAAGTTGTTTACTAAAAATTTCGACAGTCCCTCCTACAATTTCACAGGCAGTTAATATTAATTTTCCTCTAAAATTTTCATATTAGCCAAGATTCAAAATAAAAACCAAGATTTCGTTTGAAAACGTAATAGATTTTTAGAAATTGTAGTAAAAATTTCAACATAATCTTCCCTTAAATATTAGCCCTTTTACAGCAATTTCTTACGGAATTCTGCTCACAATTAAAAATTAACATCACAGACAATCAATATGAATCATCCTCAGGCCAATCCAAGCAATATCACATAGACATCATATATATAGGGCTGGGGGGGGGGGGGGGGGGGGGGGGGGTTGGGAATCTTCTTATGACTAGAGATACAAAATAAAAACCAAGATTTCGTTTGAAAATGTAATAGAATTTTAGGAATTTTAGTAAAAATTTCGACAGAGTCCCCCCTAAAATATTAGCCCTTTTACAAAAATTCATTACGGACTTCTGCTAACAATTAAAAATATAACATCATCGGCAGTCAATATCAATCCTCCCCAGGCCAAACCAAGAAATATCACACAGACATTATATATATACGGCTCTGGGGAAAAAAATCATAATATGATGCAAGATACAAAATAAAAACCAAAATTTCATTTGAAAACGTAATGGATTTTTAGAAAAATCTTTGAGAAACCTTTAAAAAACCAAGCACAGAACCCAATACTCCACAACTTTGCGGGTACGGGTATTAACATAACTATATTATATCATCATCATATACAGATACTTACATCATCTCCCAAAATACTAAATATTACAACTATTACATCCTCCACCAAAATATACACCAACCAACCGAATTACCAAAAAATAGTTTACAGGATTGTAGGAAAACACAATAATTCGAGTCTTCAATATGGGACTGTTGCCGCAGAATCTGGTGTGGGGGCAATAGATGTGATTTGTAGGTTCATAGGAACTCGAACCGGCTGAATCCCTCTTCTGCCTTGTTGGCAAATTGACTCCTTGAAGCTCCCGCGTACCTGCACAAACGTTCGAAATATCGGGATGGATCCCGGCGACAAACCCTCCGACGCTCTTGTCAATACACAAAAAAAGTGAAAGGAAAGAGCTCAAGTGTGCAAAGTGTGATCACTTGTGACAGTAGGAGGCAGGGGGTATTTATAGTCGCCCTGGGGATCTGTTTCAGGATAAGGGTGAATCCCTACTTCCCGGTGTGACTGGCTGGGGTTGGTTACAACCATCCCCTTAAGATAGGGACAAGCCACGATATGCTCCTATCCTGTTGATCTGGTTCCTAACGGGTTGAGACTCGTTTTATGCCTAACAGATCCGTTCATGGGCCAGCGGGCCCAAGAGAAAAGACTCAATACCCAATTCGAACCCGTCTGTAGGTGAAATTACCATCTCATCCCTGAGACCTCAAGATTCGTGCCCACTCTGAACAGTTTCGATTTAACCCTATTTTCAGCCATATCAGGGACCAAACAGTGAGCCTAAACAAACAGTAAGAGTTTTTCAATAATCAATCAAAACCATGATAATTAAAGAAACAAATAATAATAGTTTTGAAACCAATACCTTTCAAACAGGACAATGCCTTTTAACTCAATGATTTCAACCCAACATATTCTTCATCACCCTACCAAAAGTTAAACTATAAATATGTACATAACGGTTCTGAGTGTAGACGACAATCTGGCCACAAAAAAAGAAGTATTAAATTAGCGGCAATTAACGGCAAACATAGGGTGTAGTTGTTGTAAATATCAATTTACCTTACTGCAACCTCAATTGATCAATGTAGTTGCATTTATAAATTTGAGGTCCATGTGAGCTGCATCCTAGTCCTACTACAGTTCAAATACGAAAGTCATACAAAGGTAAAACAATAATGTAAAAAGTTTATTGAAAGAAATGGATAAATTTGGTACTTGTATTTTAATCAAAATTACATGTATTTTATGAAATAACTATAAAAGAACTTCAGGATAAACAATGTTTGTTGTTGAGCTCAAACAATCTTCTAGTAGGTGTAGAAAAATACGATCAAAACCTGTACACCTAGAGAGGGCAACATAAAGTTGTCCGTGACTAAAAACTGGTGAGCATAAATCTATCCCCACAATATCAACAGATTGTCCTTGTACTTTATTTTTCGTTACAGCATACGCTAATCGAACTGGAAATTGGCGTATTGTCATTTCAAAAGGTAGATCCGAAGACGATGGTTTAGGGGTTAGAGGTATTCTTGGAATAAATACCAAATTTCCTACTTTATCGACAGTTAAAATCATAGCCTCAATTACACGTGACGATTGAGCACACCGAACTACAATTAACCGGGTGTCATTACACATACTATCCTTTGGTGCAACATTCCTCAGCAATATGATTGGGCACCCCACTTTCAGCTCGAGTTTTAATGGTGGTAGCCCGAGAGGATCTAAAGTGTTCAAAAACTCATTACGGTGTCAATTGGTGATGTTTTGATCAACTCCATCTTCCTCAGACATTTTTTCTGCAGCAAGAAATGTAAATTTTGGCTCCGGATAAAGATTTAATGCAGCAGCATTGATGAAATTGACATCATCATTTCTCGCTGATAGAATTGTTCGCTCTGTGAGATATTTGAGAGTGATAGTGCCGATAACGTTTAGTTGCGGGTAAACGGTAGATAAAAGTTGATCTAATGTGCGACACCTCCGAATTGTTGAAGGAAGTTGTACAGTCTCATCGGATTTGGAGCCAATCTATATAATAAAGAAGACTTAGTTGTTAGTAAGAGTTAAAAAAAAAGTATTTGTTTAGTTATTACAAAAAACATGTAAGAATACAACATTGTTTAGAAAATTGGCAAATGAAACATTTCTGATATCTGATGAATCTAGGAGCATGTTCACGTTCAAAGTTAAGACTTATACGACATTCCAAAATAAAGATTTTCTCTGTGATGCACCAACAATTTGTTCTCAAACCCCCTCGGTACTACTGGTAGGATTTGTCGAAAGTCCCCACCGAGCACCACAGTGATGCCAGCAAATGGCTTTTTATTATCACGAATATGTTGAAGTGTACGGTCAACAGCTTCAACACAAAACCTATGCTGCATAAGGACCTCATCCCAAATGATTAGCTTTGCTTTCCTGAACAAATCTGTCCGGAATGATTGCTTAGTGAACCCACAAAAAGAATTATCCAACACATCAAGTGGGATGAAAAATCTTGAATATGCAGTTCTACCTCCTACCAGTAACAATGATGCAATGCCAGAAGAAGCAACAGTTATAACAATGAAACCATCACAATGGCATTTTATTGCTAGTGTATTGTATAAAAAGGTTTTTTTCGTACTGGCCCCTCCGTTCAAGAAGAAAGTAGTTCCCTTTCCGCCCACAACTGATGTGATTATTGTAGAATACACAGTACATTGTGCATCGTTAAGTGAATCTATGTTTGCTTGTATATTAGCTTGTCGGGCTTCAACTTGCAGTACTCTATATTTCCAAATAAACTTATTGCCAACAACCGTACTCCAATTTTGCATAGAATGGGGCATGAGTGGGAAGTTATCTAAGCTCTTTCCTGAATCTTGAAGCATTTGGTTTAACATATATAGACCATAATCTAGGACTTAAGCTTGGGTAGGATTGGGAATGAAAAATAATGTACGCAGCTTGTGTTCAGGATCATCACATATATGCATTGAGAATTGGTTCCATAAGGTAAGTGGTTCCAACGGAGAGCATTCCATAAGAATGACACTAAATAACCTTCTAAGTGTTAGATATATAGGTATATTCTCACTATATGAATAATATTATATGTAATATTATTCTATGGGTAACACGTGTGTTACACGTACTAATTGTATGGATATCGGAACGCGGGTTGAGTGGGTTGAGAACACAGTACCCAAACCAGTATTTATCCTATAAATACTGGCTTGTGAAAGTAGTCTAGGTATTCCAATTTTGATACCTATGGTAAATATCTTAAACACCATAGTCTAGGATATTAATCCTAAATTTTGTTGTTATAATATCTCATAATCTCTAACAATCTTGAGATATTTATTAAATTTTTGAGATTAAGAGAGGGTTGATACCAATCCGTTCGTCGGAATGTGGACTTCAACGCCGTCGCCGACACCCGCCGGCATCGGTGCCAACACCCGCTGCCGCACGCCACTGGTGCACCACCACGCACCAGTGCTGCCGCATGATCCTGCCTCACTCTCCTTCTTCTTCCCGAACTCAGACAGAAAAGGAGAAAGAAAGAGATCTGATATGCTCAGATCTGATTGTTTCATTGATGGGTTTCGCTGTTTGGTGTGCTGGCGAAGGATCGGATCGCTGAAGCCTCCGTTCTGGTTCAGATCGATCATGGTGTGCTGCTGTTTAGTGTTCGGACCAAAGTAGGGGATCACCGAAGCCATTGAGATCTGATCCAGATCCGTTGATTCTGATTTGGCTGGTGGATTGTTGTTTGGTGTTTGAAGCCAAGAACAGAATCGGTTAGCTACTTCTAATCCGGTATTCTATTGGTTGGAAGTCTGGTGTTTGGTGTTTGGGGCCAGTACTGGATCTGCTGTTGTGTACCTCTGAATCAGATCTAACCCTCCACTTTTCCTTGATTCTCAGCAAGATTGGTCAACTCTAAACTTTAAGATATGTGCTACTCTTTTTGATTAAATTTCTATTCTATTATTTATTAGGTAGTTTTACAGAAAAACCCTTCCTTTTACTGAAATTACGTTAGTAGTAATTATTCAGAATAAACCTTCCAGATATTGAAATTTATTGTTTATTCCTCAAGATGGAAAAACTGAATCAAGCGTACAAGATTCTGAAACTAGATATATTTGATAGTTCTGAATTTAACAGTTGGAAAGTAAAAATATAATAAGATATGTGGATGTAGTTGTTGGAAATAGTGTAGGCAGTGAGAATGTTGTTTAGACTAGATCCAAATATGTTTGGACTGGATCAGATCTAAATTAAAGATAAGTTTTTCACCAAATTAAAATTGTTATTTAATTATTTGTTTGAATTTTGTTACTAAGTGTTAAAGTTCAAAACCGTATTAAGCATTGTTTAATTAAATATAAATTTAAATAACTGCTTTGGCTACGTGCTAAGGATCAAATATATATTTTGATAAATTATAAGCTTTGACTATGAAATTGAATCTCCAATTAAATTGTTGTGAATTAGATAGTGCTAATAATTTGTTTAATTGGCTAATTTTTAACAATTTGATGAATGTAGGAACTTCAAAGTTACTTACAAATTGTGTGTATTGGACACGATGGATATGCATCACGGTTGAATAAGTATGCACTATGCAGGCTTCTCCTTCGAATTTGAAAAACACTTATAACTTGAAGTGTCGGTATGATCTACTCTAGTCTTTCTTAGCATTTTCATGTGATAAATGTGTTAACGTTGTATGTGTTTGATCACATGATTGGGAGTTTTAGATCATAATTATTCTCATTTTGAAACTAGCAGGTTTTAAATTGTTTAGTGTGCCTTGTCATACTATGTGTATAAATGTATTGGGTGACATATCGTTTGCAGTTTGATGAGATTGTATGTTTGCTTCTCTAATAAAGATTGATGTATAAGATGTTTAACAAATGTCTGTAACTTAGGAGAGAGTATCTCTTAATGTAGGATATGACTCCATTAGTTACATTTTGTTCAGTCTCGTTCGTTGTACTATGTGTGCAAAATTGAATTATAAAATACTGGTCATTATCTCGTTAAGTGTCATGAAGATGATGAAGAACGAATAAAAGAAAATATAGCTCAATGTGTTTGAGCAAGTGGACACTGTTAGAATCACTAGAGAAAGCAAACAATTTTGTTAAATGTGGTAGACTAATTTTGTATTAACTTTTATAATGTGCATATATTGTCAATCGCATGTATAAGTTGAGTTTAACCAATGAGACAATTAATAATAATAGTTCTAATTGTGTATAGTTCCTGAACATAGCATAATTGGCTAGGATTTGAGAACTATATATTAAATTGTTTGTTCTTGTTAAAACTCATAACTCTGTTAAATGACACTCCATTAAAAATGACAAATATGAAAGGTGCTCAGATTACTAGAAAATTATTTAGTATGGTCTTTAGGAGCACACAACTTTTTGAGTCAATACATTCTGATATTTGTGATCTCAGTAGCTTAGTGACTAGATGAGATAATTGTTGGTCAAAATTATCTAATCACTTTTGTAGATGATTAGTATAAGTTTTTCATATATATGAAGAATGAAGTACTTGTTATTCTTAATGAATTAAAAATTGTAGTTAAATGCTAAAAATCAAGGGTTTAGATTTGATAGAGGTAGTGAATATGTTTCAATAATTTTAAAGAAGTTTGCATATGGCATAATCGCTACTGCACTCTACTTACAATAGTCAAATGGTATTGATAAAAGTTAGAATCAAACACTTAGTGAAATGTTGAATTCTATAATATTGACCGTTGTTTATCTTGTGTAATTATGAGTGGTGTTGTATTGTTATCATATCTCTAATGTGTTACTACACTCTAAATTGAATACACCTTGTAGATCATGACATGAAAACACAAATAATTTTGTTAAAGTGAAAATTTGTGTTGTGATACATTTGTTAGAGTACATGACCCTAAAAGGCCTAAAGTAGGATCTACAACAAATATTTGTGTGTGTTTAGAAAGTGCGCGCAGAATGTAGTTCTGTGGACAGATGTTAGATCTATCTAATTTGTGTTAGAAGAATCTAGACTTGCAGAGTTCTTTGAGGATGTGTTCATCAAAGATAAATGTATGAAATGATCTAGTCCTACATACACGGTCGATGATTCACAGTTGGAATCAAGAACTAGCCTTACTGACACTTTAAAACTTCAATGGCAAATGAGCTGAGAAGAGTCTTTAGTAGACAATGAGATAAATTTGTGTCATACAATAATACTTTAAATTAGTTGATCTGCCGAAATGGGCTAAAACTATAGTAAGTGGGGTTTTGTAGAAGAAATTTAATTTTGATTGTTCAGTAGCAATTTTAATGCATTTTAGTAGCTGACAGATTAACTGAGAAAAAGGGATAGACTTATTTGATGTCTACTCACATTTTTGTCATATTGCTATAATAAGTATTTTTCTTACCTTTACATCTATTGAAAATTTTGTTATTCCCTCTTATTATCATAAATGAAAATTCTATTTTACAAACGAAGGAAGAGTAGAATTATAAAACTTGTATGTAGAGTACAAAATTTTTGCTTGGCTTTCTGTCGTCTGATTGTTGATAACTAAAGCACTATCAATCAAACCGTTTGTCAAATAGTTTTGTTTTAAGATCATTAACCATATACATTGATCGAAGTCTAAGTCATATCCTACATATAACATCATCATCTAGAACTTAATAGGAAAAATTGACAGAAATATTGATCTAAGGCCTAATCCTTCACTTTACCTCTAAGGCTCGTATGTTCACAAGTTAGAAACTACCTTGATTCCTATCATCAAGGCTTACGCATTTATATCTTCTTCATTATTAGATACAATAATGAAAATATCACAAACACACAGGTTATCCAAAATACTGTACATATGATGATTGATGGTTATTTTAGAGAAAACAAAAACAAACAAAAGAAGACGGGAAATAAAGTATAGCTAGACATGAACAGTTAAATTTCTTAAATACCTTAAATGTGAATATAGCGAGATATGTTGCTTTGCTCTCTGCAAGCAATACTCTTCATCTTGTCATTCCCATGAATCACAACTAGGGATATCACATAACAAAAGAACCATCAGTTAGAATAAAATCTATGCTTTCAAAAGTATAATGTAATCACAATGTCAATCATCTATTGAACATGCTATTAAATTTACACCATATATGCTTATCATTACAATACCAATCATCTAGGCTTTCAAAAGTATTATACACCAAGATTCCTAAGCATAAAATCTATATTGTAAACATGAGCAAACCCTAATGGTAAACAGATTTCTTCTTATAAGGTGTACATATCCATGAAAAGTGAAAAGTGTATAAACAAATTTCTTGTTAACAAGTGAAAGGGTTCATATATACGCACGAAGCGATACAATCCTTGAACATTTAATCAGTATAACATATCACTTAATGTCCAAACTCCACAATGCTTTATGAAGAAAGAAGGGAAATAAAGTAGAACGAATAATTTCCTCTCAGCAACAAAAGGAGGAAAAATACATTACAACAACAATAAACTATAATTGACTCATGTCTCCTCATGTTGAAATTGTTGTGTATAAAAATATGATCCCTTTTTTTTCTGTCCATTTTCTCTATATAGTGTCATCTAGTTGCTCAACGAAAAGTTGTGAGCTTGCTAATCTCCTGATAACATGACGACTTGTATATCTATGGGTTTGACAACAACCCATACATCTGACACACTAACAACGATTGATACATTTTATCACATGGTGACCACTCGTATATCTACGATTCTAACAACAACTCGGACATCTGCCACATTATTGTCGACCTGCGAATATCCCCCATCACGGCCGAATTGCACATCCACTATTATGACGATGACTTGCATACCTATTTGAGAAAACAATAAATTTCCATAAAATTCTGAATAGAATGTTAGCATAAGCAATACACATATTTAATGTATTAAAACATTAGTCCAACACATGATAATAATTACCAATTATCAATATTTAATCCACAAAATGTAAATGAAACTTATTCTAACTGTCCTACCTATGCACCCAAAGTCATGAACAGTGGCGGAGCCAAGATTTCCATCCAGTGGGAGCGAAATCACAAGAACTAAAGGAAGAAGAAGCGAGCAGCAGAAAAAGAGGGAGCGGGTTGGGTGGTGTGAGGAGCGATTGTATGGGCCTTTACTTGTGAGTCACGCTCAGGGGGAGCGCTGTATGGACTTCCATTTAAAATATTTAAAAAAAAAAAAAAAAAACCTATACAAAGGGCCTGCCCAAACCCAGGGTGAGCGACCGCTCACCGGGGCTTGGGTGTGGCTCCGCCCCTGGTCATGAACCATCCAAGTGGAGTTACAACTCACAAATTCAAAAAGAATAAAAATAGAATTGAAAAATGAAAAAAACACAGTAAAAAAATGTCCCCGACTTTAATCAGTTACGATAAATAGACAGCGCCCAAAACGAGCCCACCCCTCCGCAAACATTACCAAAACCAGCAAAAAGAAAATCACCATCATCATCAGAAGAAGAACAATCACAGAAAGTGATCAGAGATGGTTTCAGTTTCAGTCTCGGACGAGCAGCTGATTCAGCGACTGAAAGAATTCCTCCGAAGCTCCGATCTCACCGTCACCACCACCGGCACCGTCCGCCGCCAACTCGAGTCCGACTTCAATGTCGATCTCAACGACAAGCGCGCCTTCGTTCGCGAGCAGGTCGACATGTTCTTGACCGAACTCGATGATGAGAAGAATCAAGGTCGATACGAGGAGGAGGAGGAGGAGGAGGAGGAGGAAGAAGAAGAAGAGGAGGAACAGGAATCGAGTGAGGAAGCTGAGGAGAAGAGCAATGGAGGGAGTAGTAGTAGGAAGAGAAGGTATAATTTGCGGTTTCTTGATTTGTGTTATTTAGTTTGGTTTAACTAATTAGGGTTAGATTTTGTTAATTTAGTTATGGAGACTATTTGCAAGTGAATTTGAATGATTACTATCTGAGATTATATTGAATTGTGTGATTTCTTAGTGAATGTGGTAAGATTTTGATGTTCGCGTTGAGTACATTTTGGTTAATTAGGACTAGATTTGTTGCAACTGATGATATGAAGCATTGAGCTTGAGGGATTGTTTTGGAACACAGTTCAAAAGTAACCTTAATGGTTTTTTAATTAAGTGTTTGGCAGCACATAGTTGAGCTGAGTAAGGTCTGACTGGAGTTTAGATAACTCTGCGTATCTCAATTTTCGGGGTGGGGTATTTGTAGTTATCTTATATGAACTCCAAAAAGGGTTTTATTATGCGAAGTTATGATAATTGAAAGTTTTGTCAGATAACTCCACAGAACTCTTGTTATCATAACTTAACACAATTCCTAAATGCACTATGATAATATCGATCGGTTTTGGCAGTATGTCGTATTATTCTGAATAACTGTAGTTCAAAAAGGGTTCCAAATTGTGCCATGTTATGATTTTGAAGTTATGTGAGATAACTCCACAAACAACTAAAGTTATCGTAACTTGACTCAGTTCCTAAATGCACTATGATACAATCAGTTCTTACAGTTCTCTACTCATGTCTTGTCTTATTATTCTTTTATACATTTCCTTTTGTTCATTCTATGTTGTAGGTCAAACAAACAAAACAAGGAGGTTAAGAGAAATGGTGGTGGAAATGCAAAATTGTGCTCTCTTTCTCCAGAACTACAAGAGTTTGTTGGCGAAGCTGAATTAGCGAAGCCTGAAGTAATGCTTTACTAGTGTTTGAGAATAATTTATGGTTTCTTGGTTTTAAGGGGAGAAATTGAGGGGCCGTGTCGTTTATGTTATTATTTATTTCTTTTGTTTTCAGATAATGAATAGGCTCTGGGCTTATATTCGCGAGCACAATTTGCAAGACCCTAGCAATAAGAAAAAAGTATTCTGTGATGAAAAATTGCAAAGTATTTTCCACATGACAGAGATTGACATGTTTCAGATGAACAAAATTTTGTCAAAGCATATTTGGGCATTGGATTCGGATGAAGGCATACCCTTTGAATTTTCTCTGTTTTCTTCTTACTTTAATTGTCTGATTTGTTTTTAATGTGACATTGTTGTTGCAAATTTGCAGCTGAACTCATTATTTGAAATTCTCATCCCCCACCTCATCATTCTTTCTACCTTTTGTGGATATGTTATATATATTTTCTCTATGCTTATTTCCGACAATTAAATATTTGTTTTTTATGATTTAGTGATTCCAGTCAGGTCAGCACGAAGGGAAAGGAAGCAGAGAAAAGATAGAATTGGTACGAGAAAGCTTCTCCTCTTGTTAGTATCGTAATCACAATTTAGCTTTAATCGATTTCTTATTCTTGGCAGCCACAGATGAATATCCTCCGAAACGGAAGAGGGCAAAGGGAGGGAATTATGGTTTTCTTGCACCCCGACAACTTTCTGAGGCTATGATAAAGTTTATTGGTACTGGTGAAAATGAATTACCAAGATCTGATGTTATAAGGAGGATATGGGATTACATTAAACAAAACAATCTGCAGGTATCCGAATATTTTATTTACATATTTCTTCAACAGTACTGCTTGAATTGAATTTACTTGTGGAACACTGGAAAATAACAAGTTTTCTAATCACCAAGAAGTACAAATTGCTTTTTATCCATAAACAAGTTCATAAATGACATTTTCCCAGCATTACTTTTGAACTTGTCAGCATAATCTAATTATAAACATACATGATGAGAATGCCTCTTTATCGACCTCAACACGTACATGATGTGGGTGTAGTATGTAGATCTTTCATTCTATTTGATTTCTGTTACACTGTTAGAATTGCAAATACAACATAAATTTCTGACATTGTAAGTTTTAAGTTCAGAATCTCTGATAGTTTTATTCTATTACTATTTATATTAGGCGGTTCTTATTTTTGTTAGAAATCACATGTAGAAATGGATTCTGAACTACTGAATTCTTGGTCAAGTTTCCTTTTTGACAGCAAGAGTGCATGTCCCTAAGATTGAGTGATTATTTTATCTTGCTACATCTCAGGAGCATGATACTTGTTTGCAAAACACAACCATCCAGAAATCACAAAATACATAGCAAAAAAAAATACGCAAGTGATGTAAACTTAACTCTCAATAGTGAATTTCCAAGAATATTAAAAGATTAATTTTACCAACATGTAATGCGGAATATGTTAGAATTAAAACTAATAATTGGTTTGATGGATTTTCAAGATATGAAATAGTTTAACAAGCCCAATTAAAGATTCAATCTTAACAATCAATAATTATATACCTAAGCGTTCTTAGCAAGTAAAATATACAGTAACGATTTGTATTTTAATAGGCAAGTAGAAGCACACACTCTCAATATTTGTGGATGATAGATTGTTCGAATAATATTATACAGATGATTGGC
Organism: Hemerocallis citrina; assembly: GCA_017893485.1. NCBI lineage: Eukaryota > Viridiplantae > Streptophyta > Magnoliopsida > Asparagales > Asphodelaceae > Hemerocallis > Hemerocallis citrina. The sequence goes on from CM030361.1 coordinate 58,044,411, forward strand.
AGTATCACAAATAATTGAAAAGTGGAAAGAAATTATCGGGTTCGAAGAAAATATCGCGATTGCACGGAAAGAGGGGATCTGTTGCTGCTGGATTTGCGGCGCTACGGGGATGCTCAAGGGCCACTCGATTGCGGCTGCAAGTGGAGGGTGGTAGTCGGGGCTTGGAGTCAGCCAAGAGCAGTGATAGGATGTTACAGGCTCGTCGGAGGTCGTACAGGTTGTGAAGGAGGTAGGCTAGTAGCGCGGAGGGATTGTGAGACTTCAGGAGGCAAGAGAGGAAGGAGAGGGGGCAATCGGGGTTGTGGGTGTACAGGGAAGAAGGGAAAGGAAGGGACGGTCGGGTGGTGAGAGGAGGCGACCAAGGGGCTCGGGGTTAGTGGAGATGGGGTGATGCCGGTTGGAGAAAGGGTTGCTGGCGGTCGTCGACGGAGGTGCCTAGGGTCCGATGGGTTTCGGAGGGGAAAGAGAAGAAATAGAAGAATGGGGATTAGGGTTTGGGATTGGTACTGGATTTGGGGTATAGTTTTAGAGTTTATCACAAACCCTAAAATTTTATCGCAATGTCTCACAAAAAAAATGAAGAGTAAAACTTAATCACAATAATTTTAATAAAAAAAAAATGCATTAATTTTTTTATTAATCTAGAGGCATATATATAGGCTCAAAATAAATTTCAATACAAATCTTCAAATATTCTAATTCAGAAAATAAAAGGTGCAAATTGCAAAACTACTACATATGATTAAATCTCAGAATAAAACAAAACAGAACTAATGTCCTCATCAGTAACATAAATAGTTATAGAATGAATTGATCAAATCCGTACATCAAGGTAATAAAGAACTTTTAGAGGAAGATTTTCCAAATGCATCTCGAGAAAGAAGATGATTCAGCGATTCACTAGAGTAGTTGCTAAGATCACACTCAGGCAGCCGTTTTCGGTCATGATTATGAGATTGCTCTTGTAAGAATAACATTTCTAATCGCAAGCCAGTTGAAGGTACTAACCTTAAAGAGTGCCTAACCTTAAAAGAGTGTTGTTTTCTTCCAAATCATGTCATTGACGAAAAACTAACCACTAGGATACATGTCCCTTGACCTCACCTTGGTACTTCTATCATGAAACCATAGTTTTAAAACTCAGCCACTGCCGATATGTATTGGCAGTATCAGACCAGCATATTTGTCTAGTGTTAATATTATTTTTGATAACACCGTAAATTTACCATAAGTGGTATGTTAGTATCAAATTTTACACCGAGCTTTTTAACCATCTGGTGTCTATCTAGATCAGACGGTTGTCATATTTTCTTTGGAAACTACACGTGAGAAATAGATTCTCCGTTAGTGAACCCTTGAACATTTTATTTGCTATAGAATAAAGATGTTTGCATGTGTGTGTCACTCAATGTATGTATGTATATTCATTCTTGGCTACACTTCTTCAGAATTAATAAGGAAATTTTTACTTTTGTTTTTGCTTTCTCGGGAGACAAGTATTTTAAGGCCTATTTGAAGGCCTACATAATAATTGGAACAAGTGGAGTGAAGAATGTAGTGCAAAAAGTGAAAATTAAAAGTTTTCTCCATGGAAGTTCTCCCTAGCCCATGTCGTATGACTTATCCGAATAAATCCTGCGGAGCGTCATACCTGCACTTCCAGAAGCATGCATAATATAGCCTCTGTTAGGAACAAGTGATGCTCTGATACCACTTGTTAGAAAATCATTCCCTCTAGAAAATCTTGTTGAGTCTTCGACACAATTAACACAAATCACTAAGCAAATACTAGATCACACCAATCACATAAGCACACAAGAATTATCCCGGTTGAGGTTTTCGTCTGAATCTGGTAGGGGAAGAACCGAGATATTATTTCAATTAGAGAAGATACAAGAATATTACAATTCTCACCATGACCCTCTCTCAAGCCTAACTGGAACTTGCTTGCTGTTTACAATGGAGAAATCTCTCACATCTCAGATAAAGTACTCTCTTCTCCTATTCAGCATTCAATAGAATCATATATTTCTTGGAGCCGTTACAATGAATATATAGATATAGAGAAATCCTAGTTTGATACACTTGATACACTAACTATCCGATTACTACTGAAGTGATAACTTTGCATTGAGAGCTGTATGATCTGACTTGAATGCGAAGTTGGGCTTGTCTCGAATAAGCCAGACCCGAACCCAAAAAATCCATTAGCACCGCGTTCGGTCGACCGACCCCAGTCAAGTGTCGACCGACCCCCAGTGCGGTCGATCGCAATTGCTACTATTGCTGTTAGTGACTGCTTTCCTTCTCTATCTTCAATAATTCGCTTCGATCCTTCTCATTGCTTCATCGTCTTCTTCATCGAACATGAGTATGCAAGACATATAAACCCAACAGCCTCAATTATCCACTTTCTGCCGCATTCAATATTAATAGGCCTCGTGAATATGATATCCATCTATAACTTACCCCTGCACATGAATTTACTTAGGTACATATTTTAATTAACACTAGCCATATATGATAAAACAAATATGTAAGGTATATAAATCTATAGTTATCCAATCGGTTATTATCCTTATCCTTTGTTTATAAATTAGATAAGTGATGTAATCTTAACCCTAAGTAGAGAATTTTCAAGAATATTAAAAGATTAAGTTTACCAACATGTAATGCAGATTAAGTTAGAAATTTAACTATTAATTGGTTTGATGGATTTTCAAGATATGGAATAAGTTTAACAAGCCCAATTAAAAATTTCATTCCTAACAATCAATAATTATACATAGGCGTTCTTAGCAAGTAAAATAGTCAATAATGATTCATACCATAATTAGCAAGTAAAAGCGCACACACTCAATATTTGTGGACGACAGATAATTTAGATAATATTCTAGAGATGATAAAGCAGTATTACAAATAATGGAGAAGTGGAAAGAGTTTACCGAGATTCGATGAAAAGTGTCGAAGATGAAAACAGGATCTTCGAGTGGTCGACGATAGCATGAGGGGAGCGGCAGGGCAGTAAGGCAGCTAATTATTACTGAGTTGTTGCAGGTTGGCATGAGGGTAGCGAGGTGGGTTGCGGAGGCACTGACGTCGTCGGTGGTGGGTGAGGGCATCGACGACAAAGTGGAGCAGAAAGGATTTGGGGCTAGGGTTTGATGAGACTTGGGGATTTGGAGTATGGGTTTCTGATTTGATGGGAATTTGGGGATTAGGGCTTGAAGGTGATATCTAGGATTTCTGACAAACCCTAAATTTATTAGGATTTCTCACAAACCCGAATAATTTCATATGGTATCACACACAAGAAAAAAATGTAGAACAATAACTCAACACAATAATTTTTTTAATCAATAATAGCATACTTTTGATACACCTCTACCCTTGCTCTTGGCCATGGTGGGTTGCAGAGAGAGTTATTAGATCAGTAGAATGGAGGATAGAAGGTTAAGGAAGGTTAGGAAGAGATCAATCAAGAAGAGGACGCAAGGAAATGACGTCAAATCACACACAGACCCATCAGGATATGTTCTTTATTTATACAGCTAAACCACATGCACAAGATGTATTCGGACTGGCTGTTACATTCGGTTACAAGGTGGGTCCCTCCTAATCTAACGGCCACAATCTAACTCCTCAACATCCAGCGGCTGCTGTTCAACCATACCAATTCATATTTATATTTTACAACTAAACCCTTGTACTTATTTTTATTACAATCAGCTGATACCAACAGATACCATCCTCCTTCAACTTCTTCACTTGACTTCACATTTCTGCAGCTTCAGCTTCTCATCACCATTGCTGCTGCTGCTTATGAGCTCTGGACTGTATCAACTCCTCCCCCCTTATTCAGAAACCTTGCCTCAAGGTCGAAGAGTGGACATTTCCGCACTAATTCCCAATATGGCTCCCAAGTTGCGTCAGTAACATCTTGATGTTGCCATTTGATTAAAACCTCCGACACCAATTTCCTCCCTTTAATGACTGATCTTCGATCCAAAATTGCTTCTGGCTCACAAAGTGCTGTAGAAATTTGGTCTGGAACTCTTCGTTGCACCTCAACAGCTGGACCAAGGTGCTTTTTGAGTTGCGAAATATGGAATACGGGATGGATTTTAGAACTCGGTGGCAAGTCCAATTTGTAAGCAACAGTCCCAATACGCTCCAGTATAGCATAGGCTCCATAATACAATGGAGACAACATATGTATAGCTCTAGTTGCCACAGAAACTTGGCGATAATGTTGCAACTTCACATAAACCAATTCTCCCACCTGAAATTCTTTTTTTCCAGCCTACGGTGATCAGCTTGTTTCCACATTCTTTCTTGAGCCTTCTTAAGGTTGTCTTTGAGTAACTTCAAGCTTACATCCCTCGCCAGCAAGTTCTCTTCCACATGTGGATTTTTCGCTGTATGGGGAATATATGAGATAAGGGTGGGGAGTGCTCTGCTATAAACCACTTCATACGGAGTGGATTTTATTGCACTATGATAGGATGTATTATACCAGTATTCAGCCCAAGGTAACCATTTTCTCCAATCATTAGGTTTATAGTGACAAAAGCACCTCAAATAAGTTTCCAAACTCCTGTTAACCACTTCGGTTTGGCCGTCTGTTTGAGGATGATAAGTGGTAGAAAAAGTTAGCTTAGTACCCTGTAGACGAAGGAATTCTCTCATGAGTGAACTTGTGAATACAGCCCCTCTATCGCAGACTATGGAAATAGGCATTCCATATAAATTGAAGATGCCATCAGTGAGTACTTGGGCAATAGATGATGCAGTGTACGGATGTTTAATGGGAAAGAAGTGACCATATTTACTCAGTCTATCTACCACAACTAAAATCACTGAATACTTGTAGCTGAGGGGAAGACCTTCTATGCAGTCCATACTAGCTTGATCCCAAACTTTATCAGGTATTGGTAGAGGTTGAATTAATCCCGAAGGTAATTGACACACATATTTACTTGTTTGACATGTTGTGCATTCTTTGACATAGTTCCTCACATCCAATTTCATTCCCCTCCACTAGAATGACCTGCGGATTCTTTGCAATGTTTTGTCATACTCAGAATGGCCTCCTATGGGTGTATCATGATGCTAAAAAATTATCAATCTTCTGAAACTTGATGTTGGGCTAAGCACTACTTTGGATCCCTTATACCACACCCCATGAGCTTTCAAAAACTTGGTATTAGTTGATTTCAAAGCTTGGTCTGCAATTCTGTAAAGTAAGGGTCATCTTCATTCATCTTTATCACATCATTCCACCAATTTGGGTGAAGAGAACTCAATTGCACAAGAGAGCAATCCCACTCTCCCCTTGACAAACAATCAGCTGGCACATTATCCCTCCCCCTTTTATACTCTACTTCAAAATTGAACCCATAAAGCTTTACAAACCAATTGTGTTGAGCTTCTGTAGATAATCTTCGGTCTAGTAAATACTTGAGAGGTTGGTGGTCAGTACGAATGATGAAGTGTCTGCCAAAAAGATACTGCTTCCACTTCATTACTGCTAGTAATATCGCGAGCATTTCTTTCTCATAAGCTGACCAATGCAGACACTTCCCTTTGATTGCTTGGCTAATGTACGCTATTTGGTGTTTGTTTTGCAAAAGCACAACTCCTATTCCAACCTTGCAAGCATCACACTCCACAACAAATACTTCATTAAAATTAGGCAACTTCAGGACTGGAGCTGTAATGAGTGCCTCTTTCAGCTGATCAAAAGCTTTAGTAGCTTCTTCACTCCAATTAAAACCTTCCTTCTTTGTTAATTCAGTCAAAGGGGCAGCAATTGATCCATAGTTTCTTATAAACTTCTATAATAGCCTGTGAGACCAAGGAAACCTCTCAATGCTTTGACAGACTGTGGGATGGGCCACTCTTTGACTGCAGATATCTTCTTATCATCCACTGCGAAGCCGGAATCTGACACTATATGACCCAAGTATTCTACTTCTTTTTTCCCAAATGTGCACTTAGACTTTTTCACAAACAACTTGTTCTTTTGTAGGATTGAAAAGGTCTCCTCCATATGAGCCAAATGTTCCTGCCAAGACCTACTAAAGACGAGAATATCATCGAAGAAAACAAGAATAAACTTCCTCAAATATGGTCTAAAAATGTCATTCATGAGGGATTGAAAAGTAGAGGGTGCATTACTCAATCCAAAGGGCATGACTAGGAATTCATAGTGTCCACTGTGAGTGCGAAATGCAGTTTTTGAGATGTCATTTGTGTGCATTCTTACTTGATGGTAACCAGACCTCAAGTCCAGTTTAGTAAAGAATTTAGACCCATATAACTTATCTAACAAATCATCAATAATAGGAATTGGATACTTATCTTTGATAGTCTGTTGATTGAGGGATCTGTAATCTACACAAAACCTCCAGGATCCATCATGCTTCTTCACTAGGACTACTGGGGAGCTGTAGCTGCTACTACTTGGTCGAATAATTCCCTATTTCAACATATCTTCAACGATTCCCTCAATTGCATTCTTTTGCTCAAAAGAATGTCTATATGGTCTAATACAAACTGGTTTGGAGTTCTTTTCTAAAGGAATCTGGTGATCATAGGCTCTTGCAGGAGGTAAGCTACTTGGCTCTTCAAATATGTCTTGATATTTGTTTAGCAATTTAAGTAAGTCTGTATCTTCAAGAATTGTAGAATTCTTCTCTTCTTCAATTGATATTAGGTACAAAACAAAGCCTCTGTGTCTGCAATGCAATTTTATTTGCTTCTTTATCTGTTAACCATTGATTGGAGCTTGGATGCAACCCTTGCAATAACCAGTTAATTCCCTTATGATGGAATTTCAACTGTTTTTCAATTAAGTTTACTGTGACCTCAGTAACTTTCTTGATCCACTTTGCTCCTAGTACCACATCATGTCCTCCTATGGGAAAGACCAAGAAATCATCTACAAAATTATTGCCTTGACAATGGATTTCCACATTCGAACATAGTCCACTTCCTTCTACTTCCTTCCCACCAGCAACTCTTACATTAAAGGCTTGTTTAATGGTGAGTTGTTACCCAGTTTTCTCCAGTATGAAGGGGTCAATATAGTTATGAGTAGCACCACTGTCTACCAAAATGTGAATATCTATACCCCTTAGTTGAGCCTGAAGAATTAGACACTCAGTGTTAACCCCAGTCCCCAATGCTATAGTGTGAAAATGATGATCATCAGCAGCCTCATTGCTCACATCTACATTCTCATCCTCTACTGTCAACTGCCTTAGTTCTTCTTCCTCTTGTAGGTTGAATATATCTCATTCTCCTTTTATACACATATATGTTTTTGTTTTGCACAAATGCCCTGGCAAGTATTTTTCATCACAGTGAAAACACAGTCCTGTCTTTTTTCTTTCCCATATTTCATTAGGAGTGAGTTTCTTTAGAATAGGCTTATCTGTGCTTCTAGGATTTGCACTGCTAGAACCCCTTACTGACTGGTTATTTGATTGTGTTTGAGTGTTAGGTTGTGAGTGGAAAGGAGATGGATTATAAGAGCCTCTAAAGTTTGTTCTATACGGTGTTCGATATAACTGCCCGAGTGAGTTAAACTTCTTTTCAAACCTCAATGCTACTCTAAAAGCCTCACTAAGAGTTTGGGGTTCAGCCATGGCCACATCATGCTGAAGCTCTTCTTTAAGCCCACTCACAAATTGTTGAACTAAGAATGGCTCACTAACTCCTTCAATCAAGCACTGAAGCTTTTCAAACTTCACCTGATAATCAATCACTGTGGAGGTTTGCTCTAATCGACACAAAGATTTGGCGGCATCTTCATAAATGCCAAGCGCAAACCTATTATAAATTCCCTCTTTGAACTCTTTCCAAGTCACTACACCCTCATTGGTTTTAAGAAACCACCGACACCATTGAATAGCATCGTCTTTTAGAAAGAAGAATGCAACCCTCACTTTCTCTTCTCCTTGGATCTTATACATCTCAAAATAGTGTTCAATTTGGAATATCCAGTTAAGCACATCTCCATTGCCAAAAAAAGGATGTACATCCAATTTTGGAGGTTTTGAAAAAAAAATTCCCCCAATTGAGTTACCCCCATCAATAACCCCAATATCCCTAGCCTTATTTAACGAAACCCCACTTCCATTCAACTCAAGATTATGACTATGCTTACCATTGAATTTCGACGGAGGAATCACCCCTGATGGTTCTTGGCTTGATCTATGATCCCCTGATTGCTGCGTTAACGGCCAAAATCAAAGAATCTGGGAAACCTGCGTTGAGATTTTCTTCATTTGATTCTCTACTGTCACTATCCTTTCATTCAAGAACTGATGACTTCTTTGCCATTCGAGAGCTGGTGCCATGCCAAGAACTCCCTCATTGATTGGATCTTGAGGGATCTCATCTTCGTCTTCTAGATTTGCTGCAAGATCGGTCGGCTCTGATACCATTGATACACCTCTACCCTTGCTCTTGGCCATGGTGGGTTGCAGAGAGAGTTATTAGATCAGTATAATGGAGGATAGAAGGTTAGGGAAGGTTAGGAAGCGATCAATCAAGAAGAGGACGCAAGGAAATGACTTCAGATCACACACAGACCCATCAGGATCTGTTCTTTATTTATACAGCTAAACCACGTGCACACGATGTATTCGGACTGGCCGTTACATTCGGTTACAAGGTGGGTCCCTCCTAATCTAACGGCCACAATCTAACTCCTCAACATCCAGCGGCTGCTGTTCAACCATACCGATTCATATTTTCATTTTACAACTAAAACCTTGTACTTATTTTTATTACAATCAGTTGATACCAACAGATACCATCCTCCTTCTTCAACTTCTTCACTTGACTTCACATTTCCGCAGCTTCAGCTTCTCATCACCATTGCTGCTGCTGCTTATGAGCTCTGGACTGTATCAACTTTCTCATTATTCTCAAGGTCTATATATAGGCTCAAAACAAATTTTAATACAAATCTCCAAAATATTCTAGTGCATAAAACAAAGGGTGCAAATTGCAAAACTACTACATAGGGCTAAATATCAAAATAAAACAAAATAGAACCGATGTCCTCATCAATAAGGTTCTTAAATCCATCGGCAAATTGAATTGAATTGTGAAACCCATCAATCATGCATTTGACTGTTAACTTACAAGTCGTAAATTATTTTTTCGTAGATGCAGACTGCACAGTTGTTTTAGAATACATGTATAACTTCTTTTATAGTGTATCCAACTATTTATGCAACACGTGCTATCTGCATTTTTAATGAGTGCATGTGCACATGCATGACTATCATGTTTACTTCCCTATTTTCTTGGATAGGATCCTGAGAATAAGAAGAATATCATATGTGATGAGAAGCTGAAAGAGTTGTTTCATATTGATTCCTTTACTGGATTCACTGTTTCAAAGTTGCTGGGAGGTCATTTCATCAAGACAAAACAGTGAGGTGGCCAAACTGGTATTATGTTAAACCCGAAGGGTGGGCAATTTTGTTTGCAAGTGCATCTCAAATCTCTTTATTTGCACTGCATTTTACTACTCTTCAATTACTTTTTTCAAGGGAATGGAGATGAAATCATATGTTACTCTCTATATGATAGAATTGTGTATCGAATTATTGCAGTTCTGCTTTTAAACTTCATGGTTAGTGTCAACTTCTTTTTGAGGGACAGTGAGTAAGATACTTAATGATCTAAATCATGTAACATTTTGTGGGTTGAACTGTACAATTATAGTCAATAGCTTAAGATAGGACAACAAATATTTTTTTGTGAATTGATTTGGTTGGAGCTTTTTTATTAATTTCATTGCCTGATTTTTTTTTCTGATATTCTCATGTTTATAGTAAATTGTAGGGAAAGGTAATGGCTTTGCGATTGCAACTTCTATTCACCATTAGAGTATATTACAGTATTTTTTGAGTATCATGTTTTGTTTAAATTTAGAATCGTATTGGGTTAATAAGGTTGGAGATGGCCTCTACTGTATATATGTTCAATCTTCTTCAGCCGTTCAGTTCATGCAAAACCTATTCTCTTGTTCTCCAATTTTGATTTGTGACCTTGCATCAGAGATTCAGAGCAGCAATAGGACCCCTGCATATATTTCCAGAAAGAGAAATTCTCTAGTTTTCACTATACATAATCTATTTAGGAATGACATCGCTGCAGAAGACATGGATTTGCAGTCATCTCAGAAGTAGTGCTTTTTTTTAGTTCTTGCTGGACATGTGCGTTGCACATTGGTTTTAGAAGAGGTTCAAAATATAATTCTTAGATAGATGTTGCAATTTATGTAAGAATTTGCTAATGTAAATTTTTACTGTTATCTAACACCGATATTAAATTTTGAAGTTTCAAACGTATTATTAATTTTTCCTCAAGAAACACTATTTCACTGATTTATTTTGATCAATTACATCAGAAAATTAGTTGATGAGATAGATATTAGTGTCTGGTTACATAAAATTCGTTAGCGATTTTTTCTGACCTTTTTTTAAACATTTGGATTATAAACATATGGATCATGGACATGATTGATTTATTTGTATGTAACGGCAAAATTAAATTTATGCCAGTGCCAAACTGAGTGGGTACATTAGTTAAACTTCCTAACGTTATCAACTTAAAGGTGTTCTTGTTTCAGAAACAAGGTGATTATACTCCCACCTTTTTCCTCCTCCCAAAAGAAACTTTAAGGTGTTCTTTTCTTTAAAATTAGGATGCCTGGTGAAGACGGCAATCATTTGAAAAGAAAAGTAAAAAAAAGTAAGAAATGATATAATTAGAGTAATAACTATATATTGATCAATTGAATTATTTCCTCGGTGGTTACAATGACAGACCATAACTACTAAATTTATCTCAAGTGTTACTGTACATAGTTGTATAGATTTGTTGTCGTCGTTGTGCATTAAAATCGTGCTTGCACTATCAAGTGATTGCCATATCTAATCAGACTGTCAATAACCTAACTCGTTGTGCTGTTACGACTTTGGCATGCTTATGATTCTAATAGTTCTTTATGAATACAATTTCCGTCAAGACATGTTTTCGACAATAGCACGGAATAGTTAATTTTTATATGTTAAACTTAGTAATCATGCCGTTATCAATGAATATGCTCTATCAGTTCAAGCATATTTGGAGAATATGTTTCAGGTGTTTTTGCTCTGGTAGCTGATAACGCTGAAAACTATCCTCCAAGCATATTTGGAGGATATGTTTTAAGTGTTGCTTTGGTAGCTGCTAACGCTGAAAACTGTCTGAGAGTTTTTTCAGCTAGAATTCTGCTTTTCCACTTTTATTGTTGTATTTTTTTAGTCGATACCACGTCTGTTGTTATCATTTAATATGTACACTTCTCAGTAGTTTAAAACGCTTCTTGTTAACATGAAAAGAAATACCATGTCCAGGCATTTTGGGTAGCATTGATATAAATACCCGAAATCCGGATCTAACCCGGACCCGGACCCGTTAAAAATAACCCAAAAAATTAACATAAAAATAAATATTATATCCTCATCCCTCCTCAATTCTAAATCTTCCTCTTCCAAACTCAAAACTCATGCATTTTTCGTCTCTCATCTAGTCTAAATCATCCACTCGCCGTCTCTGCTCGCCGCTCACTCCCGCTCCTACCCGAACGGGTAGGAATATTTTAATAGGATCCGGAACCGGACCCGGTCCTCGCTGGTCCGGGTCCGGGTCCAATTTTTGGACCCGTAGGGGACTGGGTCCGGGTAGTGAAGGGCCCGACCCGACCCGATACCAATGCTAATTTTGGGTGAATGTTTAGTAGTATAGTCTTGTAAAACATTGAAGTTCGAACCAAATTTTCATTTTAGGGGTTGTTAAAGCATCCACAATGGTGTTTCTCATTTTTTAGAATATGGCAGCTACAGTAATAGCAAATACTGAAATCGTCTGTAGTCGTTGTTTGCTATAATTTTGCTAAAATTTGAGACGGACGAGACATGTTTCGTTGGGTTTTTTTTTATTATTATTATTATTTTTACCACGGTTAACTAGTTAGTGATTAGAGATTGAAATAGTTTAATCAAATAAATTATATAATAAAATATAACATAAACCTAATAATTAACTACGAAACTACTATTTTGGCCCTAATCTAATTGCCCACCAATTAGGGAGGGGACATGTCCCGTCCTAAGCATTTTTGCTTGAGACAGGACAACTTGTCTCGTCCGAGACTTTTTTTGAATTTTTTTTTTCTCTCTTCATCCAGACTGTCCAATCAAAAAATAATAATAATAAAATAAAATAAAATTGTCAAATGAAACAAGTTGTCTCGTCCGACTCCATTTAAAAAATTCAAAAAAATTTGGGACGATACATGTCCCGTCTCTTATAATTTGAGAATAGCAAATTCGTTTCTAAAAAATGAGAACGCACTGTAGCTACTTTGCCATAAAATGGCAAAATAGCAAACGACTGCAACGGTTCATTTCTCAAAAAATGAAAAATTGGAAAATATAACAAACGACTGTGGATGCTCTTAGGTAAAGTTGATCTCCACATCAGCATTTGTGTCATAATTACCAACGATTACTTACTTTTCCTTTGTTTGGTTGTGCTAAATAAGAGTATGTAAAATTGTATGGTTCCCACTACCACGTCATAATTTTTGGTCAAGTCACTCTTTATAAGAGGATGTAGGGAGGAAACACAACAATTTGGATTATTTTAATAAATAATTTGGGCCCCACATAAATTTTTAGTAGTTTGGGATGGATTTTCAATATTTTACAACCAAACATGATGAAAAAATGATATGTAAAAATTTTTTTTTTAAAAATATTACTCTAAAAAATTTTCGACTTTGTGAATAGATGAATTCTCACATATTTTACTTGTAACCAAATATATGAAAATGAGAATTATAAACTATAGAATCCTTCAAAGTCATAATTGCATAAATTGGTTACTCCCAACGCATAATTACATAATTACATAAAGTGGGAGGAGATCAATTTCGCTATTACCTCGTTCCTTAATTTACATAGACAAAATATAGCGTTGAGAACTGACCATGGTTGAGACGTTTCACCTTTTGCAATAGGAAAGGGCACAGTTAGATCCTTCATGGTTTTGAGAAATTGTGTGTTTGACATGCAATTCTTCTACCCGGTATCCTTTAGGGATAACATGATATTTTTGAAACTTTTTCGCCTTTCTTTCCTCATACAATTTTATATGCCACATTTTCTACTGTTTTCTCATTTGAGGATATGGGGTCCTATGTCATAGGAGGAAATTTCCTTCTATGGTGCACTAAAAATCCATTATTCACAACTAAAATTTATGATCTGCACTGTTCAAATTGATCTTCACATCTTATAACATACAATGAAGAAAATGACTAAATTTGAATATGTTATGCTCATTCATCATGAGGTTGCAAAATGAACGGTTTTTCAACAATACAAATATTGTGATCATTAAATACATGGGCAAAATATATTCAACTTTGATAATATTTCATTCTCCTATGTTTTTTGACATGTTGAACACTTCAAACGGTGTGGATGAGGAGGAGGTAGGATTTTTTAAGGTGCCATCGGAGGAAATTTTCTTCTCGGCCACATTTCCTTCAATTTTCTTATTTTAAATACAAGTTATGGAAGTTTACAGCTTCTGAATTAGACACCTTATTATGATCTTTGTCGAGAACACAAGATAAGCGGAGTAATAAATCGGAGAATGGTCTGTTAAAGCACAGCTTAATTTCAACAGATACAGCAATAATATTACAGTTATGTGCCAAAACTATGCAAGTCTTTTACCATAGCTCTATCCATATCCAGAAACGTGTCCTTAGAGCATGCTATAGTTATATATTTGTATACCAAAATTATACAACCCATTTTTACTCGTACAAATATCAGGACATCTGTGTCAAACATTTTCCATCCTTTAGGAAATTCTATCTCTGAAATTGACAATGTAAATCAGCACTCACCTCAGGAATAGACTTAGATGTAGGGAATCAGAACCCCATTGCTTTCTCTCATTTATGCCCACTTATGATGCTTACAGTATACTGAAGGATTACGACAAGCTCATTGTGGTCCCGACTCCCGAGTCCCTGACAATAATCCAAGATAAGTGTGAGTCCCTGACAATAATCCAAGGTATGTGTCAGGCTGCCATGGCCTCCCAATGCGCACATCCCTTCCTTATCCAGAATCCACTGTGAGATTATCATAGATATAGGATTAAATTATGATGAGTACTTTTATTTTCTGTCATGTTTGAATGATTCATAGGTACAATTTAGCGCTTTAACACAATGCATCATTGACATGTGAAGTGGGACATACAAGGACTGTTAGATAGAGAAATGTTTAGACGAACTTCCTCATATGCCAACAGCGAACAAACAGCTCTAGTATATGGAGAGAAAAGGGAAAGCGGAGAGGGGGAAAATCGCTTTCATGCTTTTATATATATGCCTAACAGCTGCACCGTCTGGGAATCCAACTTTGTATATATTGTCATCTTCACTCAGTAGATTCTGAATGATGTGAACCCCCTTTGTGTTATATAATGAGATCTTGTGAATCATGCTGGTCCTGACCTGCTGCTTGATCTTAGCCATTCGAATTCAACTCACTCGATTCTCATATTGGGCTAGGGTCGGTCCCCATCTTTACGCAAGCTGGATCTTTTGTCTGCCATTCTTTCCTGTGAATCTTTCAATTCACTGAAAATGTTGGAGGATTTTGGTTCTATATACCTGCTTAACATTATTCACATACACCAAATTAGTTTCAGTGGGATTCGACCGAACTTGTCATTTGTTTCAATTTTCATGAATAAATTTATACTTTTTTTTTTCTTTCATTCTCTAAGTACAAATTTTTGCTAGTCACGAAAAGTATGGATTGAATAGTAACCAATGTTTTTTTAAATTATGGATCACATTGATTGTGTATGATGTAAGTTCAAATCTATCAATTAATTAAATGCTTAAAGCCTCCAAATGTGTTACTAATTTAATTTGTACATATTTTTATGTCGCGATTAATATATTTGACACCAGAACAAGGCTTTTCCGATATTTCGAACTTAGATCAACATACTTTACGGGATTATATCAATTTTTTGAAAGATTAGTTTTCTTGAATTGATGATTGTCTGTCTAGGGGTTGTGAATATTTTTTCGCTTTGTATTTGATTACATAACATTGCGTTAATATACTGCTAGTTGTAAATGATGGAATTTTTATAAACACTTAAGCAACATGCATAAAATATTGATAACAACCTAAATCATGTTTCTATAGATCTAGATCTTAATCATATTATAAAAGTGTTTTAATATAAAATCCTAAATCATGAAACTATAGATCTTTGCTAAATCAAAGGAAGAAGAACATTAAAAGCGAAAGCACTAACCCGAAGCCATTGATGAAGATTACACAGAGGGTTTGTGTCAGCAGTTGGGTTGCGGTGAGCTCGAGATCTCGCCATTGACAGGGGAGTTGGAGATTTGGGATAGAAGTGAGGAAGAAGATGATGTGAATTGGGGAAGAAGGAATTACTTTTTCATTCATTAATGCCAGTTTGTTACAAATCAGTGAGTAAGTAGCTGGAGGGTGAAACGGTTACACAAAACGACCAAGGATTTAAAAGAGCACGTGCGAAAATGCACTCTTCCATCCCGCCACCTCTCCCGCTACTTCTCAATTTAAAAAATAGTGTGCAAAGCACGTAAAAACAACAGACACACCAGACTAATACAGACACATAAGACTGATACACAGCTACAGACTCGATACAATGGAACCCATGACTCTCGTTGATGCCGACGCTGAACTGGAGCTTAACTCTGGCGACGGAGCAACTGTCGGTGTCCCTGACAACTCCTCCCCCCATAGAACTGAACTTGTCCCAAGTTCAAAACTTGGGTATTTGCAACGGAACTCATCTATGTCGATCCATGAAGCACAGCTCAAATTCTCATTCTTCCACTTCACCAATAGCTGAATTCCCACCCTGTTATTCTTCTTGAACACTCTCCGCTCCAGTATAGATTCAGGCTCTTCAGATTGAGACTCATTAATCCACCAATGGGGTTCTTCCGTTGATATGTTAGGGAGGTGATCACCATGACATTTTTTTAACTTCGACACATGGAAAACTGGGTGCAAGGTAGTCGACGGGGGTAGCTCTAAGCGGTAAGTTGCTGAACCTATCTTCTCCAGAATTCGATATGGACCAAAATACTTGGACGACAGCTTCTGAGGAGTGGCATTTCGCAGTGATATCTGCTTGTATGGTTGCAATTTCAATAGCACTAAATCTCCCACTTCAAAACTTCTTTCAGTCCTCCTTCTATCTGCAAAGAACTTCATATGACTCTGAGCCTGGGTCAAGTTATCCTTCAACAACTTAATGATGGCATCTCTAGCCATAAGACTATCCTCAACTGCTAGTAGTGCCGACGTACCAGGGATATAGTGCAATAACGATGGTGGTGGCCTTCCATAGACACCTTCAAAGGGTGTGAGTCCCGTTGATACATGCCAGCAAGTATTATACCAAAATTCCGCCCATCCAAGCCAATGACCCCAATCTGTGGGCTTCTGACCACACAGGCACCTCAGATATAATTCCAGTGCTTTATTCACTATCTCCGTTTGGTCGTCGCTCTGAGGATGATACGCCGTCGACATTTGGAGTCGACAATTCTGCAGTGTGAAGAATTCTCTCCAGAATTTGCTAACAAAAACAGGGTCTCGATCGCTAACGATGCTACGGGGCATCCCATGTAGCTTGTAGACATTGTCAATAAAAATCTGAGCTATAGTTTGGGCCGTATAGGGATGTGCGATTCTAATGAAGTGTGCATATTTAGTTAAATGATCTACAACCACCATGACAGCATTCTTACCTGCGCATTTGGGCAATCCCTCTATGAAATTCATGGAAATATCTTCCCAAATTCTCTCAGGGATGGGAAGAGGTTGGAGATATCCTGCAGGCAAAATCGTTTCATTCTTGTTGCGTTAGCAAACTAGGCATTCCCTTATGAATTTCTTCACATCCTTGCTCATTCCTTCCCATATGAAAGCACTCTTTATCCTTTGTAGTGTCTTATGGAATCCGGAGTGCCCTCCCATACTAGATGAATGGTGGTCTAGGAAAATTAACTCCTTAACACTTGCATTCGGACTCACCAAAATCTTTCCTTGGTAATACCAAATTCCTCCAAAATTTTTGTAGTCTGCAGGATTTAACAACCCTTCTTGTTGCTTCTCTGCTAGCTCAAGGAAGTACGGGTCTTGTTCAACCATGATTTTAACCTCCTCTAACCAATTTGGAACTACAAATGTTATCTCACAATAAGTATCTTGCTCACCCTGTCTTCTCGACAACCCGTCAGCGACTATTTTTTCAGGACCCTTCTTATATTCGATCCTGAAAGTGTATCCGAGTAGCTTCCACATCCATTTTTCTTGAATTTCAGTATTGATCTTTTGTTCTAACATGTATTTGATACTACGCTGATCTGTTTTAATCACAAAAGAGGACCCAAGCAAGTATTGTCTCCAATGTTTCACGGCTTGCAGTATAGAAAGGACCTCTTTTTCATATGTCGACAGTGCAAGTGCTCTTCCCTTCAGAGCTTTACTCATATAAGCTATTGGATGCAGCTCTTGCATAAGAACTGTGCCAATTCCCTCTAGTGACGCATCCGTCTCCAAGGTGAATGGTTTTGAGAAGTCAGGGGGTCGAAGGACAGGGGTAGAAGTCATAGCTGATTTGAGCTTGAGGAATGCTTGCGTTGCCTTCTCTGACCACTGGAATGAATTCTTCTTGAGCAATTGGGTAAGCGGAGCTGCTATGTTACCATAATCTTTGACAAATCTCTGATAGTAACCAGTAAGACCCAGAAATCTTCTCAGCTCCTTAACATTTTTAGGCTCCGGCCACTCTTCTATTGCCTTGATTTTGTTTTTATCCACTAAAATTCCTTCAGCGCTAATGACATGGCCTAAGTAACCCACAGAAGTTCTTCCAAAGCTGCACTTGCTCTTCTTTGCTATCAGCTGATGAGCACTTAAGACTCTTAAAGTCTGTGTTAAGTGTGCAATGTGACTCTCCCAGGTTGTACTATAGACTAGGATGTCATCGAAGAAAACCAAAATGAATTTGCGGAGAAATTCCTTGAAAATATCATTCATAAGGCTTTGAAAAGTTACGGGGGCGTTCGTGAGTCCAAAGGGCATGACCAAGAACTCGAAATGCCCATGATGAGTTTGAAATGCTATCTTTGGGACATCATCTTGGTGCACTCTGATTTGGTGGTATCCCGATCTTAAGTCGATCTTGGAGAAATATCTGGCACCACTCAATTCATCTAAGAGTTCATCTACGATGGGAATAGGGAACTTAGCTTTGAGAGTGAGGCTGTTTACAGCTCTATAGTCCACACACATTCTCCAACTACCATCGGACTTCTTCACTAATATGACGGGGGAGGCATAGGAGCTATTACTGGGTCGAATGAATCCTGAGCTGAGCATCTCTTTAACCTGCCTTTCGATTTCATTTTTGTAGAAGTGTGGATGTTTGTATGGTCTGATACATATAGGTTTATGGCCTTCGACCATAGGGATATGGTGATCGATTGATCTTGGTGGAGGCAAACTCATTTCATCAGTGAAAACCTCAGGGAAGCTATGCAAAATCCGTAGGATGTCAGCATTCCTCTGTTCAACCTGATTCTCATTTCCCTTGATGTCTTGCTCACAATTTGCTTCTCCTGATGCTTCTTCTTCGGAGGATTCTTTCTGCAACTGTATCATATATGCTTGGCAAACACAGCTGCCAATCTTAATCAGTTCCTCCCCCTCGAGACACTGCAATTGTGGATTGACAATCCCCTGCAGTTTGTGCCACTTCCCCGCACTTTGAAACTGCATCGTCATCTCCTCAAAGTACATAGTAACTGGTCCAAGTGATCTAAGCCAATGAGCTCCCAACACCATCTGTGCTGGACCCAGCAGAAGCAACAGCAAATCTGCTTGCAGACTCACTCCTTGCACTGTGAAATTGATCTTCTCCACAGTCCCTTCACTATACATTACTTGGCCATTCGCTACTGTTACCTTATACTTGGGTTCACCTTTGATCAACAAGTTGGCTTTAATGGCAGTGTGTGGATCTAAATAGTTATGGGTAGATCCCGTATCAATCAGTATACTAACTTCTCGCCCATTTACTTTCCCTTTAACTCGCATGGTTTGGGGATATACCTGTGCTCCAACCAAAGCATGGAAGGAGATCTCTGGTGGTGAAGTTGTGGGAGAAGGGATTGGTGAGTTGGGGGTAAGCTGCTCTTCGCCATTTACTACTATATCTTCTACACCCTCTTCCTCTTCCTCCAGAGCTTCTAAGTAATAAAACTTCTGAGCTTTGCACACATGTCCGTGTGAGTACCTCTCGTCACAATTGAAACACAACCCCTTGGCTCTTCGCTCTCTCATTTCTTGAATGCTTAAACGTCGAGGATTAAAATTGGATGCAGGATTGGGTGGAGGGTAATGGTTGATGGTACTAGAGGGTGTGTTAGTTGTTTTTGCAGGAGTGGGGATGGTTATAGGAGTCTGGGTCTTGGGAATAAAAGGAGCCTTGTAGCTTCTTCTCATACATGTCATTTTCTCTTCGAACCCACGAGCCAACCCAATGGCCTCGTTTACATTCTTGGGATGCTGTGATTTTACATCCCATCTAATTTCATCCCTCAGGCCGCTTATGAAGGTGCTCAAATTGTGAGCCTCTGTCCAATCTTCAACATAGTTAGAGAGCTTATCAAACTCCTGTATGTAAGCTTCGATATCCCCTTTTTGCTGCAACTTCGACAAGATTCTACTATAATCATTGAACTCCGTGGGTCCAAATCGAGTGAGCAACTTTTCCAAAAACCTTGTCCAAGTAATTTCATGGACTCTTGGCTTAAGATGCCTGCGGAACCACTGCGCCGCTCTCCTTCTCAGATTTAAGGAAGCGTACTTCAATTTTTGAGTTTCTGGAATCTCATAGAACTCAAGGAATTGCTCCACGCCACAAATCCATTTCGTAGGGTCACCCTCTTGGAAGATTGGGAATTCGACTTTAAATGGAGTTTTAATCAAGTTTCCAAAATTGCTCTGACCTGTGAACATGACTGAGTGGGAGTTAGCATGGTTTACCTCTCTGGAGAACTACGAATGCGGAGGGTTGGGTAACAACGGAGGCTGTTGAGCTCTGAATTGTTGAGGATTCGGGGGATTGGGAGGTTGTTGCGAGGTTCGTTGCAATACTCCCATCATCGCCTCCATTCGGGACTCTATTGCTGAGAATCTCTCACCAATGCTGGTCGTGATGGCCTCAACCCTCTCCATCAGGAACCCCGTCTGCAGTTGGTACTCCGTCAATCGGCTTCTCAGATTGGTCACTTCTCCTGCTAGCTCCGTACTTCCCTCGGTACGACGATCATCATCAGCATTATCTGGCTCTGATACCAGATTGTCAGGAGTTGGGTTGCGGTGAGCTCGAGATCTTGCCATGGACAGGGTAGTTGGAGATTTGGGATAGAAGTGAGGAAGAAGATGATGTGAATTGGGGAAGAAGGAATTACTTTTTCATTCATTAATGCCAGCTTGTTACAAATCAGTGATTAAGTAGCTAGAGGGTGAAACGGTTACACAAAACGACAAAGGATTTAAAAGAACACGTGCGAAAACGCACTCTTCCTTCCCGCCACCTCTCCCGCTACTTCTCAATTTAAAAAACAGTGTGCAGTGCACGTAAAAATAACAGACACATAAGACTGATACACAGCTACAGACTCGATACAATGGAACCCATGACTCTCGTTGATGTCGACGATTAACTGGAGCTTCACTCTGGCGACGGAGCAACTGTCGGTGTCCCTGACAGTTTGAATATTTCTATATAATAGGCACTTCTATGAGAGGCCGTCTATCTTTGCTTTTCTGTTGATGGGATGACATATGGAATAGAAAGATAGGGACCATAACCCTAATGGATAATTATTGATTTCCAATTTTGCCCATCACAAAATAAGAAATTTACTTTACGGTTTCTGCACGTAAAATATCACACTTAAATTATATGCTTTTAACTCATTACTTAATCTTGATTAGATCACTTTAATTTGGATTAGATTTTAGAATAGCAATTATACATTTAGTCACATATGTGAGTCCACATAGATTATCACTAGATGTTGTATTTATGATTTTTTTCAGTTTCAGGGTCGCTATCTTCCCAACTTGCACTCAAGCAATGAATATTTTTCACTATATATTTGATTAAATACTTACAATGTCCGCGTATTGAAGTTTCTTTAATAAACAACAAATCAGATGATCCATTTTTTGAAGTCAATGATCCTGAAAATATCAATAAGTCATGATAATGAATGGATTAGGTATGAATCTCGCTTCACGACATAAACCTGTATCTTAAACAATATAACTGTTTTGAATGCATTTGCTTCTGAAATAGGGATTAGGGAACCTCTTATTGCCTGTTTAAAGGGTAAGAGCGCATTCTCTTACATCTTGTTTGTATTCTTATTAAACACGCAAACAGGAAAGCCGTTGTACATGTTTGTTGTTACCTGCACTCCCCACTGCAGAACTATTAACTTTCCCCTTTGAAATGGTCTGATTCTGTTTTGGAAATTTTGCTGAATGCAAACTGCTCATCTAGGATTGTAAAAAATCCCTCCTCGTCCAAAATTTTCTCTGCTATGAAGTAAATAAAAGTTGGTGTTAGGTGAGCCACTTGTAAAATGGACCATTTTGTTTCATAGTCGATCCCATTCTTAGATACACATTTTTTGGGTCGCAGTTATTCTTAGATATTAATACAATGATGGTGCTAAATACATGCGTATATTAGTCGGAAATGAATGGCATTGTTTCTTAGAGGGGGTTTTCTTGATCTTAAACTTTATAAATCGATTTAGACTACCTTAATGCAAATATCAAATTGGAAATGTTAATTGTCATCCTGTTTCATAAATTCAGTACAAATTCTACCTCACTAAAATTAGAAAAAGGAAGATAATTGCATTCCAAGTGCTGATTACAGTTACTGGGGGGGGGGGGGGGGGGGGGGGATTATGAATACAGTTACAGTTAAAACATGATCAACAACTGCACATGAGCACATGCATTGAACAGTGTTTGGGTAATATGATTAGGTGGCGGTGCAGGGCTGTAGAAGATTCTTGCCTTTTCTTTTGTAAACTAGTCAAAGTAATCTTATACTTTGGTTTTTGAATAAGGTATTGTGTCAATGCTGCTGTTTTCTAAAGGATTTATAAGTGGGTTTTTTTTTTTTTTGAGGTAAAAGGTGGAATAACGCCACCCTGTTTCATTAATAAGAGATTAATAAACAACCCCGAAGTATCGGGAAAATAAAAGAGCAGTGCAGGAAATAAAACATAACCCCCAACAAAACCCTGGGGGGTGGGTTACATCATCCAATCCTAGGCAACCAAAATACAAAATACAACGGCCTAATACAAAATATATAGAGACAGAGTGTGCATCTGATGAAATACTGGACGGGTGCCTACTCCTTAATCCAGAGTTGGCCCGAACTCTACCTCCTCGTCGTCAAATTCATCCACCTGGAATACCCTTGCAATCATCCCTCTCGCTCCTGAAGCAGCAGCTGTAGCCCAAAAGGAAATCAGATGCATGATATGAGTAAGGTTACTAGAAATAGAATTACATAAAGCACGAAAATAAAAATTATTCCTATCTAGCCATAACACCCATGTGGTAGCCGCAATGGCAATAAACCATGCATCTTTCATATCGTGGCGGTTTGATGCAAATCTGGGGCCAACCCATAGTTCCTCATAGTCTCTTGGATAGTCATTTGTTCCTAGGGCTCTTAGCACCTCAGTCAAGATGGCCTTGCTTCTTGTGCAGTGAAGAAACAGATGGTTCAGATTTTCTACGTGAACGTTGCAGAACCCACAGTTGGTCGCCGTGTGAGGTTGCCTCTTGGCTAGGTTCTCTCTAGTGAGTATGGCATTGTTGAGTACAAGCCAGAGGAAGACTCTAATTTTTAGAGGTGTTTTTGCCTTCCATAATACCGTTGCCCAGTTGGGACTGCATCCTCGGTAGTGAATTCGGTGGTAAAGTGATCTGACCGAGAACACTCCCTTGTTCTCGAGTCCCCAACGCATCTGATCTGGGCCTTGGGCACATATCACCCCGGACTGGCCGATGTGCGATTGTAACTCATGCAGTTGCTGACGCAAACCTGGTGAAAGAATTCCTTGGAACGACGGTCTCCAAGTCCCCCTTTTCCAGGTTTCCGCCACCGAGATATTCGGTCTGGTCGTTTTATCATACAGCTCTGGAAAACATTCCTTGAGAGTATGAGGACCGCAGCATTTGTCCCACCAAAATCTGGTGGTTCGACCGTTACCAATCAAAGATGAGACAGCTGAGTTGAAAGGTCCGCTGGCTTTGGCAACTCCTTTCCAGAAGCGAGAGACTTTAGAACCAACTCGAAAGCCTAACCTTCTTGTCCCTTTCCCTCTGAGGTAAGGTTGAATAAAATCCTGCCATCCTTCCCCGCCGTGATGAAACACTTTCCACCACTACTTTCCCAGGAGGGCCATATTCATGTCCCTGAGGTCAATGATGCCCAGCCCTCCATGCCTCTTCTTCATGCATGCAATATTCCATTTAATAAGGTGGTAGCCTCCCTTATTTGAGTCTGCACCTTTCCAAAGGAATCGTTTTCTGATTCGGTCAATCCTTTGGATCACCCACTTTGGGAGTTCAAAAAAAGACATGTAGTATATGGGCAGATTGGATAACACCGAGTTGATGAGTACCACTCTGCCCCCCAGAGAAAGTGATTTACCTTTCCATCCAGACAGTCTGTCCTCCACCCTGTCTATAATAGGCAACCAGTCAGCCTTAGTGAGCCTCCCTGGTCAGAGCGGGAGTCCTAGATATTTGATTGGGAATTCTTCTATCGTACAGTTGAGGATGGTGGCATGCTCCCGGGTTTCCACTTCTGAAAGTGAAATTGGTACTAGCGCGCTCTTGTGGAAATTAATTCTAAGGCCTGACCAGGCTTCAAAGCAGTAAAGGATCCCTTTAAAGCATATAGTTTTCGCTTTAGTCCCATTTCCAAAGATTAAGGTGTCGTCAGCATACTGAAGGATCGTGCACCCCTGATTAGAAGTGCTGCTGGCCACAGGTGTAATCCACCCTTTTCTTTGACAATTTCCTAGCATTCCTCTAAGCACATCCGCTACAATAGTGAATAGAAGTGGGGATAGCGGGTCCCCCTGTCGTAGTCCCTTCTTGCAGGGGAACGAAGGACCGGGTCTCCCATTCACTGATATTGCCGTTTTGCTAGATTGTAAACATTGTTTGATCCATCTTAACCATTTGTCCCCAAAACCTCTCCCTCTGAGAGCCTCTAGCAAACATTCCCAGTCAACGGAGTCGTAGGCCTTCTCAAAGTCCAGCTTGAGGAGGAAATTCTTGGAGTTGCTCTTGTGGCAGTGGTGGATAACTTGTTCAGCAGTGGCCACGCAGTCTAGGATACATCTGCCCTTAATAAAACCCGTCTGTGTTCTACTGATAAGACTGTCCATAATGCTTCCCAAATGGATAGCTAGTACCTTAGTGATGATCTTAGCCGAGCAGTTAATTAGGCTAATCGGTCTAAAATCCCCGACACACTTAGAGTCCTCCCGTTTGGGAATCAACACCACTTCTGCAAAGTTGAACATTCCAAGCCTAAGGTTATTGTGATAAAATTCCATCATAAGATTCATAAATTCACCTTTAATCTCTTCCCAGAACACTTGGAAGAACATCATAGGAAAGCCGTCTGGCCTAGGCGACTTGTCCGCTCCCATCTGGTTAATGGCCGTTTTGATCTCCACTTCCGTGAAAGGTGCCTCCAAGGCAGAAAAGTTTTGACCTGGTACATTATGATACTCCTGCCAGAAGTCCTCACTCATTGGGATCCTAAAGTCATTCTTCCTTCCGAAGAGACCCTTATAGAATGTCTGGAAGGTTGTGGAAATCACCTTTTCATCCTGCGATGTTCCAGTAACTGTCTGAATTGATAGAACAAGATTGGATCTCCTTCTTGCACTTGCAACACGGTGAAAGTATGCCGTATTCGCGTCTCCCTCTTTGAGCCACGAAATCCTGGACCTTTGTTGCCACTTGATTTCTTCAAGTCTATACAGATTGGCAATGTTGTCTCGAAGGTCTAATAGCCTGTTTCGCTCTTCCTGTGATAGGACTCTGGTTTCTTCCACCCTCTCAAGCTCATCAATTCTTTCCAGAAAGAACTCTTTATCATGCCAAATGCTTGAAAATCTAGACCGATTCCATCTACATAGCCTCTTTCTCAGTCTTCGAATTTTTCCACACCACCGGGATGCGGCATCCCTGCCGGCCATTGGGAGTGCCCAATTCTCCATAACCATATGATGGAATCCCTGAATTTCTAGCCAGGCCTTTTCAAATCTGAATTTCCTAGGCTTGCGAGCTCCCCGATTCCCCACATCGAGAAGGATCGGGGTGTGATCTGAGGTTGGCCTAGGGATCGTTCTAGCCGACGCGAGAGGAAAATTAGCTTCCCACTCCAAAGAGACTAGAATCCTGTCCAACTTGGCCATAATCGGTGCCGCTTGCAGATTAGACCAAGTAAAAAGTCTATCACTGATTGGGATATCAATCAGTTCTAGTTCCGTGATCACTCTATTGAACTCCTCTCTGTGTCTGTCGCTAGCGCCTCTCCCCTTGTGCTCAAATGCAAATCTAGTGATGTTGAAATCCCCACCCACAATCCAAGGTCCCGACCATCGCTGCCTAATGTCTGCAAGTTCTTGCCAGAAGGCCTCTCGGTCTGTTGCCACATTCGGCCCATAGACAACAGTCACCGTCTGCATCCAATCATCGGAACGCCGCTTAAGTCGGGCAGTCAAGGAGAACGTTCCACAGTGCTCCTCTTCGCAGGAGAGAATATCCGAATTGAAACCTATGGCAATCCCCCCTGAGGCTCCGACAGAAGGGTGTAACAACCACTCCTTGATTCTGTTACCACCAACTCTTTTGAGTTTGAGCCCGTGCTGGAGTTTGGTCTCCTGTAACCCTACTATATCCGCCTTGGAATTGCTAATGACATCCCTCACCACATCTCTCTTTCCCCTATCCCCCAATCCCCGAACATTCCAAAATAGTGTATTCATTGGGGGATATTGTCATCAGAGATCGTTGGAGAGGGTGTAGGGCTATCTACCTCCTCTTGAGTGATAGTCGGCCCCGCGCCGTCTCCAAGAGCGTTATCGTCACAGGACCTAATTCTTTGTGTTTCCCAACCCCGAATCTTATTGAGGAGTAAGGCAATACGTTCCGTGTCCCAAACCTCTAACCCACATGTGATAGCTAGATACAAAACATCAGAGTCTGACATGCAATTTAAAATAGAAGCTAAATAACTTGTCGTACCTCCATTGTCGATCCTAGCGGACTTTGCTGCAGCAGCGACCTCAAGATAGTCATCCAAGGACTCCACATGAGCCCGCTTGGGTGTTTTCTGAACTCTGAATCCAACCGTCCTTCAAGACTGTCCCGAGCTATATCCCGGGGCTGAATCTGGAATTGTGGACAGGACAGCCTCCGGCGAGATCTCCCTCTGGGTGTTAGGAATGAACTCCGCATCCTCTGAATCCTCCTCAGAGAAAGAGAACTCCTCATCAAGATTAAGCCGTTCTGCTGGATCCTCTTCAATGTCTGTGAGTATGGATTCTTCATTATGAGTGTGCACTTTCGCCACGGACTCCTCATTGAGCCCGTCGCTTGTAGACTCAATAATAATTGTAGCATTCTTGTCTGTTGCGGTCCCCTCGTTGGGCCCGCACCCATTCTGGTGTTGTGTCGTGATGCTCGAGATTTTTTTATTACAAGACCCATGAACAGTAAAAGGCCCCTCTTTGGGCCCACAACCTTCAATAAATAGACCACTCCTAGGCCCATCAGTACAAATTTCATCCGTTGTGTTAACAAAAGAGTCGCCGCGGTCTAACATACCGCCAGTCATGATAACCGCGCTTCTCGAAAGAAGCAGTGGGTCGGTATTCATACCGCCCCTGCCAACCCTGCCACCTGTCACCCTTTGATTGGGGGTAGTGACGGTGGGTGCGACACCCATCCTGTCCACTTCATTTGGCCTCAAAATCGACCGCTCGTGCTCAACACGTGGCACGTTACCGAGGGGGGGGTAGAGCATACCCCCACTCCCAGCTGTCAAAACCCCATTGGTGGTTGAAATGGCTTCGTCAGATGGCGTTGACATCGAAGCCTTCTTCGTTACTAACAAGGCGTTAATAGTATTGCAGCCTTCTTCAACTGCCAAATTTTTTTTCCGTAAGCCCAGCTTCTTCCTCGCTCCTACTGCCATCTTTCCCTATATCGCCTAGCGCCAAACTCTGATTCTTGTTACCAACTCCCTCTGCCATGAGTTCCCTCTCTAATGGGTGCTTGATGCTGGGTGTGATCAGAACAGCGCTTGTCTCTTTCCTCAAAAAAGCCTTTGGTTTTTGATACGCCTGATCCAAAATCGTTTCTTTTTCTTTTCCTGGTGCAAACCAACACTTTGTGACCCACTCTTTGGTCGAAAGTGTGCCAACCTCTGTCGCCTTCCCCAGTCTGGTGGTCGCTTCCACCAACTCTCTTCTCTGATCCTGCATGTTACTGCAAACTGGCGATTTTCCCCTTCTGGGACTGCAGGCTCCATCTCTCCCCTCTGTGCCACTGCGAGCTCCTCCAGAGACTGGTCGCTGTTCAGGTACACCTTTGGGTCCACCGAGTCGACGATTTTTTGACCATTGGATCTGAAGGGATGTATCCTGTGACGACCGTCTTTGACCGTTGAGTCTTGCTCTGGCTGCTGGCCCTCTACCGGAGACTCAAAGCGCTGCTCCCACCCCCTCGCCGCCTTAATAATCTCCCGGTGAGCCCTCTCAACCTCGTGGGAACCATCTATGGTTAGGTCCTTTGTTGGCGATAGCGCTTGCTTGTAAGACCTGTAATCTCTAAGAGAGGCTGAGCGTTCATGAGGGTTGATCGTCGCCAGCTCCTTTGGAGCTTCTACTTTCTTGTGTAACACGAATCTGACCAGATAAGCTTCATCAAAGGAGAAGATTTTTGCAAATCGTGGCATCAATGCTATATCAGTGCTCCGGATAAGAACCTTTGCTGATATTAGTTCTGATTTGCGCACCGTTTTTTCATCTAGTTCCTCCACCGTCCCAAAGTCCGCAACGATCTCCTGAATAGCCTCCCTCTTCCAAAAGTGCAACGGGATGTTATGAATCCAAATCCAATACTTCTCACCCTGAGGGAGCTCCGCCCCGAAGGTCGGAGTCCAGGCGCTGAATTCAACTGCGAAATGGCCAAAGTCGATAGTCCCCATGCTCACCACCTCGGTGACTTTCTCTGGTGCTGGGAAACTGACAAGAAATAGCAAATGGCAAAGTTTCTTAGCCACCCAGTCTCTATTCGCTCGCATTGGCCACTTCTCTGTGAACACTTGGCTAAGGTGAGCCTCCGAAGGCCTACCTGCTCTGATTTTTGCAATTGTGCACCATTTCCTTAGCCACTATTCTTCGTTTTTGATGATCTCTAGACTCTTAGCCAGTCTGACGATAGTGGGGCTGTCTAGCGACCTTCCCCGGCTCACGGGACGCTCTTCATCGCTTTGGTTTTCCATCACATTTGTGCAAACATACGACAAATGTCCCCACTTCATGCATTTAAGGCACCTCACTTCCTTAGTACAATCGCTCCTGAAGTGGCCAAGGTCTCCACAATTGAAACATGGAACCGGTTTCCTCTTGCCCTTCCTCTGCTTCTTTTTGCGCTCAATCTGCTCCTCTTGATGGTAAGAAGAGAAAACCTGTCTTTTGTTTTTCCTGCTCACTACTAGGTTCCACTGCCCCTCCCTCTCCTCGTCCCATGGGCACAAATCCTCCTTAAACCCGTCTTGCGATGGCCTAAGATGGCTTCGCAAGGCGCTGGCTTTCGGAGCATGGTCCTCAGGTGAGATCAGGGGTGCGAGATGGACGGTGGTGGGGTGTGGGTGAGTGGAGGGAGTGGGGTTTTGTTTTTCGGTACTGGGTTCTGTCTCCTTGGAGAATTGATGGCGGGGGGGTCATGTTGGTTACTTTTGTGGTAATGCTTGTGAAACTTTGGTGCTTGCTGATGTTGATTAGTGTGTTGAGTTGGTTTGGAGAGTGGTTGATTTGGCTGTGGTACTGGTTTGGAGACTGGAATGAGGTTGGAATTTGAATGGTGGTGGTAATGTTGTTTGCGATTGCCGTACTCGAGGTCCCTCTCAGCCTGGTCCCTGGGGCTTTGGTGATGGCGCTGAGACGGTGGGGTCTTCTTACGCCATGACTGGCTAGTAGGGGGACCCCTTCGTTGGGCCCTCCCCCCGTAAGACTCCTCATGTCAGTTAAGCTGTTCGCAGCGATGATGAACGTATTTCCCCCCATCGCTACGGAGCTGTGCACGATGGTGTACACGCTGCGGGGATGGAAAACGTCTGAGCTAACGACCTTCGCTCTCATGAGGCAGTGGGGCCTCCTTCTGAGGTGACCGAGATGCAATACTAGCGTTGCAAACCTCACCGGACAGCATGGGTTTAGGGTGCAACTGCAGAGGCTCTGGTAGGGTAGCAACTGTTTCTGGCTGTGGTGCTGAGACAGAGCCGCAGGGGCCGGTGGGTGTCGGACCCTCTCATTGGGCCCGCACCCACAGAGTTCTAGCAACGTCAAGGCAGTGGACGACATTCTAAAAATATCGCGATTGGGAAGTACACAGAAAGTTGTCAAGGTGGAGAGGAGGAGAATCAGAAGAGAAGAAGAAGAAGCAAGCAGAGGACGAAGAAGAAGGATGTTGGTGGTGGAGGGAGGTACGCAAGGAGAGTGATAGGCTACCGTTAAGGACAGGGATGGCCAAGAAGGTGGCCGGAGGTTAAAACTGGTGGTGAGGAAGCAGGGGGGGGGGGGTAAGGGAGTTGGTAGGAGCATTGTGTGTTCACATTTGTGTAGTTTATAAGTGGGTTTTTGCCTGCTACAAAAGGAATTTTTTTCCCAACTCACCCACTTTTTGAAAATGACCAATCTGACCCACTTTTGAAAATATTTATTCAACCAACTCAGTTTTGGACACGTCAGCATTAACCGTTATTTTTGATGCAAACGGATAGAGTCGAAAGACTCCAGCCAGATCAAAAATATATAGATAATAAATCACTGTACAAAGACAACACGGCGGGTTTTACCAGAGGTAAAACAAAAGCGATAAGAAATATACAATCCACTAAAGAGACAATACAAGCAACAAGAAGAACCAAAAACCCTCCTGGAGTGCAACAGCACTGGTCACAAGCAGTAAGAGAGTAGCCGAACGGGAGATGACACCTGCGGCTTGGAGAGTGGACAAGGATGGCGAGCAAGCTCAGAGCCGAGACTGGATCGCAGAAACGGTGGATCATCTACGATCGGCATTGTTGGGTAGGGAGACGGGGCCAAGCTACTGCCAGGGGTGGGCTGAGATCCGCTAATGCGAATAATACCGCGCCACCAAGAAAGCAATCGGCGGTGCGATCCACAGCTCAAACACGGCGAGAGGTCGCCGATGACTAAACAAGAATAGCCCCATCTAGGGAAAGAAACTGTGTGACCCAAAAAATAAACAGCTAGCAGATGAAAAGGAAGACTACAATCTCTAAAATCCATCGATGAACGAACAAGCTCAGCAGCCGAACAGGGCCAGTAGTAAAGCACAACAATAGGAAATCCAAAAATAAAACAGCAATACAAACGATAATGCAGTAGTAGATGCTACAAACCACTAGATAGCGCGAGAAAAAAATGGAAGAACAAAGCCACACCAGAACACATTCGAACTATATTAATAGAAGAAGATAAAGTTAAAGGCAAGTAGCACTAACAGTAAAGATTACAAGCCAAAGAGATGGAGCGGTACCACAACCACGCTCGCCCACCTAACTAGTAATCACCTACCGCCGATAACCCAAAAAGACTAAAAGTCCAGCCAAACACCTTACGAAGGTGAAACAAAGCCCCGATAATCTAAGAACCACAGCGCCGAAAAGAGATGCTAACCATGAGTGGAGCAATAAGAGGAAATGAAGAGCCAATCCCAGGCTACAACAAAAGTCCATAAGAGAGGACGCAACGTAACACAGGCAAAAGAACAAAACCACAAAAGTTGGGCCAGAGTGCACCAAACAGTCCCAAAATGATCAGCCCTGCAAGAAGCGTAATCAAGCGTGAGCAACAGCAAGATACCGAACAGAATACCCGGTAAAAAACAGTACAGCTCTTATGGACCGTTATTGAAAAAATGTTATAGGATATTTATATGTTGTTGTTTCCAATAGTAGCATCTGTTGAAAAAAATATTCGCATGCTGCTATTTGGAGTAATGACATCAGTTAACTTATTCCCAATCGTGTACTTTCTCTGACTTTTTAAAAAATTGCAAATGTGAAAAAATTCTATAGCTGATGTCACTGTTCCAAACAACGACATTCGTATTACAAATGCCGTTGTTAGAAATAGCGACATCAGCTATAATATTCATTGTTAGCGATAACTGATGTCGTTGTTTGGAACAGCGGTAATAGTTTATTTTATTACTTATACTTGGTTAATATATTTCTGTGAACTATTGTCGATGTTTCTATGAACGGCAACAGTTATCTCATGCCGTTATTTGGAAGAACGACTGCTGTCCAATAACGACATCAGTAATGTGAATGTCATTTTTGGGGATAACGACATCATTTATAAGTTGTTTTAACACTTGATTTTTTTTCAAGTTAGAAGGTCCACACTTGTATAAGACATGTATTGATGTCATTTTTTCAAACAGCGGCATGCTAAAAAAAATTTAAACTGATGCCAATTTTTGGAAAAACGGCATGGTTAACCTATGCCTTTTTTTTCAAGATCGTGCTATACAGACGTGTCCAAAATTAGATCAGTTGGGTAAATATTTTCAAAAGTGGGTCAGTTTGGTAAATAGTTTCAAAAATTGGGTCAGTACGACAAAAATTCCTCCAAAAGCCAAACAGTACTACTTCAAAAGCCTCGTAGTAGTCACCACCATATTTTTCACCCTAGGGACTAAAGTAACCTACAAAATTATGACAGATATATTCTGGTCTGCTGCACCATGCACTATGATTCAGCTGTCCTCACTCTTGCCCAACATTTGTAGTGTCTATACCTGCATGCACAGCAATGGTTTTTGGCTGATCAGAACATAGCATATCTGATATTCAATGCTCACATCTTTACACTTTTGGGTTATGATCCTGTACGTGCAAAGTTGGAAGGAAATGACAGCACCTTCTATTCATAGAAAATGAGAGGTGGTGGAACTTTTGAAGGGCTAAGCAAGAGGATATATCTGTGGCAGTGATGCGAATAAATAGAAATCAAATGTGAGTGCTGAATGGTTAAAAGTCTTTGATCAGTGAGCTCATTAACAACAGTTTTTTGAGTCTTTTGGCCTTTATAAATGGTGATGGTAGTGGAAGCTGAGAATGCAAATGGTGACTTGTGAAATGAGATCAAACTTATATACAGCATCTGTTACTAAAGATAAGACTATAAAAAAGGTCATTTTTATAGCTTGCAAGAGGAGTAGCATGCATGAGGTGGCAGAAGATCTGTCAACCTAAGAAGCAAGGTGGACTAGGGGTTCTTGACTTGAAAGTCTTTAATGAAGCACTTCGATGAAGTGGTGGTGGAAGTTGGTAGCATCTGATTCGCTACCTAGCCAAACACTAACGAGTCTCTATCTTAGAAGCAACTCCAACACCCTCACATGCCCCTCAACTGCTTCCAGCTTCTGGAAAGGAATTTTTCATCTCAGAGAGCAATTCTTGTTAAATGTACATTGGAGGTTAGGTAAGGAAAACCTTATCAATTTTTGGACGTCGAAATGGATAAATGGCTACAGTATTTTTTCTTTATGTCCAACGCTGGCTGCTGCAGCATGGATTCTAGAAGCTAATGTCTTTTCCCAAGGCTCATGGATTAATGGAAAGTGGATCTGGCAACCAAGGCTTGAATGTGTTCCCAACCTTTCAATGCGAGAGGATAAGAAGAAACTTCTTGATCCTTCTTGATCTGATTGCCCACTTCCAGCCTTCACAATCAGGCGAACAACCTTCATGGAGCCTCACTCCGTCAGCACAATTCACTGTCAAATCAGCATACAACACAATTCACTGCAACATGGTCTTGTTCAGCGCCATTAAAATGCAAAATCTTCATCTGGCAAATGAGTTGGAACAAACTCAACTCCAAAGATTTCCTTCACTCCAAAGGATGGCCTGGAGACACAACATGCACAGCTTGTGCATGTCCTGTCGAATCGACCTACCATATCTTTTTTGAATGCCCTATTGCCACTACTACTTGGACATATTTTACTGCACTTTTCAACATTCATACGTTGCCTTCTGACTTACACGAATGTTTTACTTCTTGGTGCTTTGGACATCAAATACACAGACACATTTGGCACCTTATGACAATCTCAATCTATTGGAGTTTATGGCTTGCTAGAAATGAACGCACTTTCTCTTCTAAGAATATGCAACCAAAGAAAATTATTACTAATGCAATTTTTTGGTTTCGATCTTGGATAGATGGGATGGATAGCAGCAAGAAGTAGGCGAGGCTCTTTCAGGAGATGGAACAAGCGGGAATGCAGGATGCCCTCCTCAGGCAAGCATTGATTCGGATCGACCAAGCTGACTGTGCGGGAGATAGCTGCTCAGCCTAGTAGCCACTAGCCACCAAACTGATCTTTATGATGTTTTGATTTTTGATGTTTTTTGGTTGAAAAACTCTATTATGCTTAAGTTGTTAGTACTTTTTCAGTAGTACTGAATGATTTTGATTTCCTTTCGACTGAAGGTGGTTCCTTTTTGTTGAGGCTATGCTTCGGATGAAGAAGGGGGATGAGATTATGTCTTTGGGACTAGTAGAGGTGCACGACAACAGTCCAATGACCTCTCTACGACCCAACGGCATGCCATCTCGATCTCAGATTCACCCTATGCTCGATTGAACCTTCCTACAGTCTTTTTTGTAATAGTTTTAGAACTCCTTATATATATATATATATATATATATATATATATATATATATATATATATATATATATATATATATATATATATTCTGTGAGGTAGGATAATCCAACCTTTTGCCAGTAAAAGAAAAGGTCATTTTTACTGTTAAGTTTGGTAGCAAGTAGCCAAAAAGCCATAGGAATCTTTTTTTTTTTAAATTTATTTTTTATAACCAAAGATGCAGATATATTGTTTGACTAGGTTTGCCCGTTGACACGTGCCTACGGCACGTCTTCGGAACGGTGCACCTTTGTTTGATCATATAAAATAGTTTTGGAGGTCAAGCAAATTAATTGAAGTAGCAAACATATAGCAAAAAACATATTATATGATTTTTTTTTTCGAATTATTTTTAAAGTTTTTAAATTTTTTTTCATTTTCTTAATTTTTTTGTAACCTCTGTTTTCATTAATACGTATTTTTAAAGTATTTTTCCGTATTTAAATTCTCAGTATTTTATAACTATTTTCCCATAATTGATTTTATTGTTTAAACTATTTTTAGAGCCCAATTCTTTATTGTAAACCTAAGTTGTATTTTGGTTTTATTAATTGTTAATATGAGCCCAAGTTTACATTTTGGATTTTATTATCTAATTAATGTGAGCCCAAATTCTATTTTGATTTTATTATGTATTAATTCGAAGCCCAACTATTTACTTGTTATTTTAAGCCCAATCCCATATTCTATTTTATTTTATTATTATATTTGAATTAATTTGAGCCCAACAAGCCAAATGTTTTATTTAAACATTTTGAAACCCTTTTAAAGCCCAGGCCCACTAGATCCAGAACCCATTATTTGTACAGATTTATTCCTACACCTATTTCCATACAATATTTATTCTCCACACCCCCACTCTTGTCCCGTACCCCAACTCCCCACTCATTTCCCGTACCAGCACTTTCCCCATTCTCCTAGTAACTACCCCACTCATCTCACCCGTTACTTTATTTATTCCATTATAAGAATCTCCCTACCCCGTTCGCTCTCTCTCCCATTCATCCTCTCCCTCTCTATCTCTCTGTTTCTCTACAAAAACAGAGCAAACCAAACAAAACCCACAAACCCGATTCCAACTCTCCTTCGTCCTCCACCCCGCAACCCCTCGTCGGCGCGACGTCAACCTCGAGCGCCTCCCGCTCAGTCCCTCCACCGCGCCTTTACCTCCCGAAGCTTCGCCTGCGCCCCTCAGTCGTCGACTCCCGTTCGAACCCCCCGCTCACTCCTCCGCCTGCCACCACAGTGCCCCACGTCTGCCGCGCCTCCACCGTCCATCGCCTTCCTCACCCTGTGCCAACCTTCTGCTCCTCTCCTCCGTCGACAGCCGCAACCCCGAAGCCAGTGCCACTGTCGAACTCCGACCTCGATCGCTCACCGCTTCGCGCCAGTCGCCACCATCGCTGCTCCCTCCCGCTTGTCCGCTCCATTGCCGCTGTTGCTGCTCCATCTCCCCGTCGCCATTCCCCTTCACTCAAGCGCCGAAGCACCGAAGTCCATCCGCTGCTCGCCTTGTCTTCTTCCTCCGACCTCGACGACTCAACCGCCGACCAATCTCGCCATCGTCAACCACTCCGCATCCGCCATCGAAGCTCTGCCTCCGCACTCCACCGCTCAGCCCCACCGTTGAAGCCTGACCTCGAAGCTTTCCCCGTGCGCTGTCTCTCCCGCACTCAGTTCTCTCCCGCCAGTCGCCGCCGTCTCCGCTGTCCCTTCAAGCTCCGCAGTCGTCCACCATTGCTTCCGTTCGACCTCACTCCGAATCGCACCGCACCCCGCCGCTCGAGCGCCCCACCGTCGTCCGGTCACTCACCGCTCTTGCGAGCGCGTCGCCGATCGCCGCCCTCCTCATTCCCGCCATCGCTCTCGCTCTCTCTCTCTCTTTTTCTATCTCTCTCTCGCTCTCTGTTCTGAGATCGAAGAAGAAGAAGTGAAGAAGAAGGAGGAGTTTGGGGATTCTATTTACTATTGAGATTGGGGATTTGATTGTATTGGACTGTGTGTTGTATTGGGGATTGTTGAGTTACTGTTGGATTATTGTATGGTATTTGGTGTTGTGGGGAGATCCGATTGTGAAAGGTGGGTGTTGCTGTTTACTGTATTGGACTTGCTGGAGTGAAGTTGCTGTTTGTGAGCTTTGCTATCTTGGAGTGGTTGAAAGGAGTTGTTGCTGCTTGCTATTTGGAGTTGCTGATTTGGCGTGGCTGCCATTTATGTTATCTCACACTTATTCTCCTGCCCGGGATACTGATCCCGTTATTCTATCTTTAAATTTCTCGTCGTCAACTAACAGGCAAGTGTCTCTTGTACAATTTTATTTGTTCTAGTACAAGCTTTTGTAAAAATACCGCAAGTATATTATTATTTGACTCCAATTCGCATTCATAAGTCGAATTGATAACCGTTTCCATGCATGATCCGTATCCCGTATTCGTACAAGATCACGAATACTTTGTTGCCATGTCCCTTGCATGAACACGATTCACATATATACTATTATACATGATATTGTGCATGAATTGTTTGTTCCTAGGTTGCATGTTGTTATAATATCTCTATTCTTGTTTAAGTGTTATGCATGCCATTAGTTGCATCATATGTTATAAGTCCTAAAATATGTTTCCTGCCTCGTATAAGTCTCGATACTTGATCTTGTCATGTTACCCTTGCCATGTTACCCGTCCTTGTTCTTGCATGTAGTTTTTGTTCATGTTTAATTGTAATTAAAAATATAACAAGCCGGGGTATAAAGGGAAAAGATTTAGTAGTGGACAATATAGAAGAGCGTACTCGGTCGGGGGCTCGTGGTTCCTCGCTGCAATTTGTAAGTTACAAGTTACAAGTTTGCTAAATACAGGTTACTTGACATGTTTCACGCTACGCTACACTATGTCCACATGCACGTATCTCGAACAAGATACAACTTTCCCGAGTACATGACCTATAGAATCCACCACTAGTCTAAACGTTCACTTGATTGCGAGTAGCAACCATGTAGTATGAGATGCATGAAGTGCTACCTAGTTAGGTTAATAAAAGACATGACATGACACGTACACTTGCATGATCCGTTTACATGTTACATGTTATGATGACTGGTTTACTTGTTTACATGTTGCGCGTTCATGTTGACACGTTTACTTGCTTACTCGTTTACATGTTACATGTTCCTATGGATTATTTACTTGTTCACATGCACGTTTTGTTCCATGAGGTCTTGTTCTTGATTCTGTCACATGTTGTATTTACTCTATTATATGATTCTTGATTCTCTGCTCTTTTCTGCTTTTGTTTCATTCTATATTTGTCCCGTTGCTAGTACCACTTGCGGCCCGTGACTTGCATTAACGGGTACCACTTGTTTCTTTCCTTGTAATAATATACTTGCAGGTCCCGATGGAGAACTACCCGAAGGTGTTGCCGAGCAGAGATTCTAGTCTTGTTTAATTTCATGTTATTTTTAATTCATGTTTATTCATGTAATCTTGTTGTAACCGGGCGTGCTTGACCCGCAACTATGTTTCTTTCCAGTTGTTGGTTCATGTAATATTCATGTACTTTGTTATCATGTTGTGATTTTATATGTTATCGTGGTTGAAATTGTATCTTGTTGTTGAGTTAAATTTACAGCTTATGAATGATGTATCTACATCATTCGCTGGGCCTCGGTTACGTGCCCGTGTTTCCGTATTCTGGGAAGCGGGGCGTGACATTTTTTGAATAGAAGAGGGAGGGAGAGAGAGAGAAAAAAAAATAATTAAATAAATATAAAAGTTGTTTTGGATGGAATTTGAATTTGAGTTTTGGGGGTAAAATTTTAAAGGAAAAATATGTTTTGTAAAATTTGATATGGACCTTTGATTTTTGAGCGGATTGAAGGAGAACCACTTGATAGCTTTCTTTGTGTTTTATTATATAGATATCAAGAAGTAATCCGGAGTAGAATCAACCATTGTAGATTTGGGTAAGTTTCCCTCTGTTGAACCAATATTGAAAGGTAATTTTAAACCTTAATTTGTTAATTTAAAGTAGGATGAGCTATTTGTTTTTTAAAAAGTTGTATTTCGAATTTCTATTTCCATTCCAATTTGATTCAGCTGTAAAGAGAGATGAGTATTTCATAAAAAATTATGTAGACAGTGAGTTCTGCACCAAGTACTGACATATATTACTATGAAATTAAAAGACCGGACAGAATATATTTCTTATTAAATAGACACTAGTAATTTAGACGGTCATCGCACGTCTTAATTATAATATATATATATATAGGGAAAGTTTCGGTTGAGCACTACTCTAGTGCTCATCGTGTGAACACTAAGTCTTCGGGTTGAGCACTACTCTAGTATATATATATGATTTGATTTTACATATTTAGACTAATTTAGATGTGTAGATCAATGTGAACGGTTCGGATTTTCGATATGAACGCCCGAAGACCTAGTGTTCACGCGGTGAGCACTAGAGTAGTGCTCAACCGAAGCTTTCTCTCTCTCTCTCTCTCTCTCTATATATATATATATATTCAAGTAAAATTTTTTACAGAGTCTAACCTTGAACCTGAAAGCTCTTTTATATTAGTTATGTACAGACAATGCGTATCTTAATAAATTAATTTTAAAAATAAAAAACAAAAACTCTGACGTAGCGAGGACTCGAACCTAAAACCTTTTTCATATTAGTTATGTACGTGCATTACACGCATTGATAGATTTACAAATAACATTAAAGCCTTCTCTCATTATAATATACTAGTATTTTTCATGTGTGATGCACATTTTGATAAGAGTTTGAGGATTTTTACGAGCGATATACGTATTTAGAAATAGTTTTGGAGTTGGACGTGCGTTGCACGTAATTGGAAAAAATATTTTGAAGAACAAACTACGATTTGTACGTGCAATACACGTGTTTATAAGAAGAATTGAAGTTGTACGTGCAACATATGTGTATGTGTGGTGTTTAAAAAATATTTTAAAATTATTTTGTAAGTGTGTTGCACGTTTTAAATAGGTGATTTTTTTGTTTGTTTGTTTGTTTTGTTGTAATTAATGATAGAGTTAAAGTTGCACGTGCAACACACAGATTTGTATGTTGACAAATTACAACTTCAGCTGTCCCATTATATATCTCTAATATTATAATGGGAGAGTTGGGGTTGTTATTTGTAGACATTCATTCAATTATCTAATCTCAGCCATTCATTTTTAAGTTGGAGTTACATTAAATGTTCATTTACTCAACTGTTGTTAGTTACCATAATATCCTTAAAGTTCAAATTTATTTACGACATAATTATTTACATAAATGTCACTCATATATAATAAAAGTTTGTGCCACTAGAGATAATTTATAAAGAGTATCTTATTATTTACTGTATTAAAAAAAAAAGTAGAACGTGCATCGCACGTGCAGTTACTAGTGACTTGTAGAGATTAATTAAAGATATATCTCTAATATTATAATGGAAAAGTTGGGGCTCAACCATTCATTTTTAAGTAGAAGTTATATTAACCATTCATTTACTCAACTATTGTTAGTTACCATAATACCAGCAAAATTCAATTTTATTTACGACATACTTATTTACACAAGTGTCCCTCATATAAAATAAATGTTTGTGACACTAGGGTAATTTGTAAAGAGTCTTTGATGGGCAAAAAGAGGTCTTATTATTTACTATACAATTTTTTTTTTATTTAGAACGTGCATCGCACCTACAGTTGCTAGTTACTATGAAATTGAAAGACCGGATGGAATATATTTCTAATAAATTGTGCCCTGAGTCTCTTTTTCGCTCTTTACATCTACTGAGATATTTTTTTCAAATTCCCTAAGAGAAGGACTGCACATACCTCAAATTTTACCCCAAACATATCCTAACCACTAAAAGACAAGATTTGAATAATAATTTAATCATTTTTTATATGTCTTTTAGTAGTTGGGGTTTGTCTTTTAGTGGTTGGGATAAGTTTGTGATAAAATTTGAGATTTGTGTAGCATTTGTGATTCCCCAAAATAAGCTCATTCTTGAAACTAAATTCCAATAGTTTTCACAAAAGAATATGTTCAGGTGGGGGTACCGAAGTGAAGAAGCCCCTATTCACAATTGTGGCATAATGCAAACTAAGACGCACATTCGATGTCGCTGTTGAAATTTGCAGCTTTGTTTCTACCTTACCCACAAATTAAAACTACGGTTATGTTCAAATAAGCCACACAATATAAATAATTTGGTGGGGAGCCCAAAGTAAGACTTAGTGGGCGTTTGTTACGTGACAAACAATGTGTACGGAAATTTCAGATTCCCCTTAAATTATCTTGTTTGATATGTGACAAGCACAATTTTAAAAAGAAGGATAGATTTTCAAGAAAATCAAAATTTTTGCCGGAAATGATTTTTATTTTCCCAAAAACTATAAAATTTGAGGATTTACATGAGATTTTTATTATAAAAAACCAAAAAACTAAAATAAAAAATATGTTTCCGCCTAAAATAATGCAATTTGAGGATTCTCATGAGATTTCTATAACAAACAATAAAATAATCCAAAAAAGTAGAATAAAAAAATACAATAATAATGAATTCTCGGGAATGCAATGTACTATACTAAACACGATAATGCAACATTCCTGTGAATCTTCATTTTCACCCGCACATTTCCGGAATCCTCTCATTTTTGAGAATTTTCCAATCCGTGTACCAAAGATCCCTTACTTTGAGAATAGGGCATAATTAGGAAAATAATTCTAATTCCTCCAACTGAACAAACCCTAAGCAACTATTTTAATTTTCACAAATAAGGTATTCACATTTTATTCAAGTAACTAAGATATTCACTTAATCAACTAAGTGGCACAGGGAGAAATTTCCTCTTATGGTACGTTAAAAAATTCTACTATGTCTTCCCCAATATATAATTCATACCATTTAGAGTGTTCAACATCTTATAAAATATAAGAGGATAAAATATTATCAAAATTGAATGTGCTCTTGTCAACATGTTTAATGATCGCAATAATTGTATTGGTTAAAAAATAGTTTATTTTACAACATCATGATGATTGACAAAATATATTTAAATTTAGTGATTATTCTTCACTATATATTTTAGGATACGAAGATCAACTTGAACCGTTTGAATCATGAATTTTAATTGTGGAAATATATTTTCACTATGTCATAGGTGAAATATGGCATGTGACTAGGGGTGGTATACTGTACCGTGTCATACCATCATTATTCTATCGTCTGCCGTACTGGGATACCTGGTACACATATTTTTCTATGTACCATTACCGTGCCAAGATTTCGGTACTACCGAGTTCGGTAATACCGGATTATCAGTATGATAATGGTAATGTCACGATAGTACCGGACTTTCCAAAAAAAAATCAGTTTAAAATGCCGGGAGAGCTTAAAATAAAAAATAAAAAAAATCACATACCCCGGTGTTTTTGAAACGTCGGGGTAGCTAGGGATTTATAGCGGCAGCTTAAAAAAACGATGGGATAGACCCCCAACCCGTCCCGACGCTCGCTATAGCGGTGTTTCCCGACGTTTAAAAACGTCAGGAAAGCCCTAAAAAAGTGTAGACATTATGTTTTGTAGTGTCATATGCTTAGATAAAGACTAATCCATTAAGTTCTAAATAATTAAATGAATTTTTTTCTAAAAAATTAGAACAGATGTCATTTCATGTCTTTTCAAGCACTATCAAATTATCTAAGAAGTTTTTGACTGGATTACTTTTGGTTTGAGTGCCTACAACGAACTAGTCGAGACAGAATTTGTATTGTTTGTATAAAAGTTAAATTAAATATACTTGGTACGGTACGATATATTATCAGAATCAATACTGAGCATCAATACCATACCATATAATCTCGGTACGGTACAATATCGAGATTTCAGTACAATATTACCGAGTTTTCGATAATATTCGGTATGGTAACGGTATGGTAGCAGTACGGTACGGTATTATGATATTTTTTGACACCCCTACATATGGCCTCCATATCCTCTGGGGCTGTTTGGTTAGCTGTAGAAATATTGTAGAAAAAAGAAATCCATGGATTAGCACGGTTCATGTGGTTTGTTTAGCTATTTTTTGCATGAATTTGGATCCTTAGTGTAGCTTCATTCGAAATCCGAAAATAAACACCCGAATTTTCATAGATGAGCACTGTTGTCTACAATAGAGCTTTTATGTAACTATTTCTCTCTCCTCTCTTTTTACACTATCCATTAAAACACTTCCACTTACTCCTCTACATTAATTTTTTACTATTTTTTAAAAAAATTATTATCACATCTTTATCCTATACTATAATAAAACTACATCTAAATAAACCACTTTTTTAGAACTCATTTTCACATAATTTTTTTCCCTATAATAATTTTCATGGTTTGAAAATATTTTACAAACAACCAAACAGCCCTTACTGTAATTCGAAAGTACCATAAATATAGAGAGAAAAGACAGATAATACTCCAAATAGGGAGTGTTTGGTTGGTTGTAAAATATTTCCAAACTATGAAGATTACTGTTGAGAAAAGAAATATGTGAAAATGAGTTCTAAAAAAATTGTTTGTTTAGATGTAATTTTATTATAGTATAGGATAGAGAGAAGAAAGAAAGAAATTTAACATAGAACATTAGGTGGAATTGTTTTATTGAATAGCGTAAAAAGAGATGAGAAAAAAAAAACAAATTTTAAAAATAGCTATTGTAGCACTACTGTAATGCTACTGTGCTCTTCAACTGGGTTTCAGATATTTTTTTAGATTTCTTATGGCACTACAGTAAAACAGCCAACCAAACTCGTAAACGGTATTTCTATTTCTTCTTCTACAGTAAAAATACTATCCATCGAACAGGCGAGTTTTGGATTCTTTTGACTCAGAGTAGGGGTGGCATTCGGGCCGGGCTGGCCCCCGGGCCAGCCCGGCCAGTCCAAAATCGGGCTAAACCGGGGGGGCCGGCCCGGCCCGTCCAAAACCGGGCTAAACCGGGGTCAGACCGCCCAAATAGTAGGGGCCGGTCCGGTTCAACAATTTGCAAAAAAAATCGGTAACGGCCCGGCCCGCCAGCTGCCCTGCCCGCACTAGCCCGAGACCTGGTTGAACCGTTCGGGCTGGCCTGCGGGCCGACTGTTGGCTGTTAATTTTTTTCCAGAATTTGTATTTAATAAATAAGGTGTGTAAAATTACCAAAATACCCCCTAACGGATTTATACTAACTATTTTGGGGGTATTTTGGGAAATTAAAATTTACATTTTCTATATATACAACCTCATTTCATTCAGTTCTCTGCACAAATTCACGCAACTCTCTCCACTATCTCTCAACTTTCTCAACAAAAATCAATAACAATCAACAACATTCAACTACCCTCTTTCAAGATTCAACAATCAACATCAACCACATCAACAACATTCAACTACTCTCCTTCAAGATTCAACATCAACAATATTCAACAACTCTCT
This sequence comes from Hemerocallis citrina, assembly GCA_017893485.1. Lineage (NCBI taxonomy): Eukaryota > Viridiplantae > Streptophyta > Magnoliopsida > Asparagales > Asphodelaceae > Hemerocallis > Hemerocallis citrina. Next base: position 58,088,201 of record CM030361.1, read on the forward strand.
TTCAAGATTCAACATCAACAACATCCAACAACAATCAACATCAACACTACAAGTTTCTCAACTCTCTACCTTCATTCTTCAACATACATTCTACACTCATACGGTATTTTCGTATTTATATAATTTTTAGAATTCTCATTTTTTTGTTATCATTTTTTTCTCATAATTAGATTGGGTTTTCTTGTTCTTATTCTTCTTCTTCTTTTTAGATTTTTTTTTGGTAAATTGGTAAACATACACTAGAATAACAATTTTATAGCTGTTCTATTATTTGCTTTGTAGAATAATTTTATATAACATACGCTAGTTTATCTATCTTAACTTGTTTTGTAGAATTAAAATTTTAAAACATACAATACAATTAATTTTTATATCATACACTAGTTTAGATGGCATCTAACCGATCACGTGGTATACATAGTAGCCAAGAGTCCACTAGTAGTCGTTGCATTCCTTCCATTCCTCTTCCATATATAGATAGTGAAGAAACACTTTACAATTATGATACTATTCACGATATTCATGAAACACACATGGAACAAGTAGAAGTAGAAGTAGAAGACATAAAACCACAACCATCGGAACAAAACCCATCTCAATCCCGTAAAATAAGAAGGAACAAATCCGAAGTGCACAAATATTTTAACTTTGTCCCTTCACAAAATGATAAGAATGTAGGATTAAAAATTTGTAAGAAGTGTCAAATACCTTATAAGTTTAAACTAGGATCAGGAACGGGTACACTTCAACGGTACTTAAGTTAATGTCAACCCGAATTTTCTAAAGACAACCTCACACAACAAAAAATACACCCTAAGACCGGTCAAATAGATAGTCATAGCTATGATCATGATCTCGTTTGTAGAGAAATGACTAAGTTAGTAATTAGAGATGAATTACCTTATTCACTTGGTGAAAGTAGGAATGTAGAGACCTTTGCACAAACCGCATTAAACCCCCATTATAAAAAAATTCCTCGGAATGCAGTAAAGGGTGATTGTAAATTAGTTTACAATGAGGCTAAGGATTTTTTAGTAGCAACACTTACGTCACTAAAAACTAGAGTTTCTTTGACATCAAATGGGTGGGTAGGAGTGAACGGTGTACCAATGATGTGTGTAACATGTCATTGGATAGATCCCGATTGGCTACTTCAAAAATGTTGAATTCTAACTGCGGAATAAACTCAACAACGACGAAGAGATGCAAGAACTATAGAATCAAAACAAGAGAAGAAAGAACAACCAAAAGCAACACACAAGTACACACAAGATTTTTTTGAGGTTCACCCAAAATAATGGCTACTTTCCCGCGTAGAGGCACTCCTGCGATTTTCACTAGAAATATGAAGATTAGGTTTACAAATCTCTTAAGAACTCACCGTCAAGGTGTAGGGTTTCTCTCTATCTCCCTCTCTCTTAATGACGGCTGGTAGATCTCTATTTTCTTTTTCGGTTAACCCTAAAATCGTACACAATAAAATATATATAGGATTCCACAACTTTAATCTCAGCCACTCATCAATCAGTGTCGGGACGGTCGACCGCAACATCATGACGGTCGACTGGTTCTTTCCTTCGACTGCACGAAGTCCAACAGAGAGTAGGACGGTTGATTGCATAGTCGACCGGTCGCCTCTTCAGGTTACAGGATTAAGTCAGAGAGTGAGACGGTCGACTGCACAGTCAACCGTACACTTTCCTGGAGCGCGGTTGGGGGGTGCGGTCGATCACAACTCTGCATGTAGCTTCAAACCACTTTTGACCTCTTGCTCCCACTTCGACTCTCTTTCTCATCTGACTTCTCCACCAATATTATTGTGTATTGGATCCACAAACCCCAACAATCTCCCACTAGGAGACATATACACGGAGTCTCTAACCTGTTCTTCATTCTTCCATTGGCCTAGTCTAGGTCTGTGCCTCTGCGAGTCTCCTCAACAATTAACCTGGAGACAATCCGATAGCGGTATAGAAAAACTGATGTTTCCTTCTATCTACCACCTTAGTGAGCATGTCCGCTGGACTCTTAGTGCCAAAAATCTTAGTCAGCTTCAACCATTTTTTTCTCAACCGCCATTCTGATAAAATGATACCTCATCTGAATATGCCGAGTCCTAGAGTGATATGCCGAGTTTTTCGCCAAGAAAATTGCACTTTGACTGTCACACCATAGTTCACCTATGAGTTGCTTCCTGCCCGCCCAACTGTTTCATAAGTTCCGAAATTCACAACATGTCTTTCGTCGCTTCTGTAAGTGCTATATACTCTGACTCCGTGGTTGACTGTGCTACAACTTTTTGTAACTGCGAAGCCCAACTAACAGTTGTTCCTCCAACTGTAAATACATACCCTGCAGTACTTCTGCAACTATCACGATTGCCTAAAAAATCCTCATCCATATAACCATATATATTCAAAGAATCTCCCCCAAAACAAAGAGAGTGATCAGAAGTACCTGCTAGATATCTAAGAATCCACCTTACTGTATCCCAATATTGTTTACCTGGATTCTTCATGTAATGGCTGATAACTCTCACTGCTTGTGCGATGTCTGGTCTTGTAGACACCATCGCATACATCAAACTCCCAACGACTGAGGCATAAGGAATAGCAGCCATTTCCTTTATCTCTGCCTCTGTCTTAGGACACAAGTCCATTGATAACTTGAAGTGAGCAACCAAGAGACAAGTGACTGGTCTTGCGCTATCCATATTGAATCTCTTCAATACCTTCTTCACGTAATTCGCTTGAGATAACTAAAGCTTCTTGCTTCTCCTGTCTTTACTAATCTTCATGCCGAGGATTTTCTTTGTTTCACCCAAGTCCTTCATTGAAAACTCCGAAACTAGCGCCTTTTTCACTTCCTCGATTTTCTCCATACATGAATTTGCTAACAACATGTCGTTCACATACAACGCTAAGGTAACTATATCATTGTCCTCATATCTACGAACATACACACAATGATCTGTTTTGCATCTATCGAATACAGAAGTTTATCTATCGCATATATGCTTCAAGGGGCATCATGACATAACCATCGAGGTGAGTAGGGACCTAAAAGATCGGATGGAACGAAACGATATATAGACAAGTAAATCCCTTACGAGTCCAAAAGTCTTCCTTTCATTTTAAGGGGAATTCATTATTTGAAGGGAAATAGACTACTCAATAATTTCATATTTCTATTTTGTCGTAACTTAAGTCATCCAGAAAGTGAAGAAGGTAAAAAAGTGAAGAAGGTTAAAGTTCAAAGAAAAATGAATTAATGAAAGGTTGGTTTTTACTAGGAACTTGAGTAATATTCAGAGCGGGTTCAATGGACAGCGGGGATGGAATAGCTGTTGGATGGTTAGGACATCCTGTCTTTAAAGATAAAGAAGGGCGCGAGCTTTTTGTACGCCGTATGCCTACTTTTTTTGAAACATTCCCGGTAGTGTTGGTAGATGGAGACGGAATTGTGAGAGCAGATGTTCCTTTTCGAAGAGCAGAATCAAAGTATAGTGTTGAACAAGTAGGTGTACCATCAATCAAATAAAATAGATCGTTACCATGATATGAGAAGATCCAATAAAGAATTTCATTATATCCCTTCCTTGTCAAATTCTTTTATTTTTTATGGTATCTTATAGGAATAAATGATATGAATACCGTACAGAGTAGAACTAACTAAGAAAACGAAACTAAGAAAACTAAAAAAAGAGAACCTCAATGGATCTTATTAATTCTAATTGAATTCTAATGAATGAGATCTTTTTATTTAGAATTTGATAATTTGGATTTCTAATTTTAATATTTAGTATTTAGAATTAGAATTTTTTTTTTCATATTTATTCTATTTCATTCCTATTTATTATATATTTATTATATATATATATTTAATTTAATATTTTTAATATTTAATATATTTATTATATTATAATATTAATATTTATTATATTATAATAAATAAGAAAGTAATAGAAAGTAATAGTATATTCTATGTCTATGAAAGTAAATCCATAAGGGCACTTCTATATTTAGATAGAAACACTTATACATTCAGATAGAAATACGCTAGACTAGGTTGCAAAAAAAAATCATTTTTTCGTCATGCTGGGAAAAGATTTTCTGAGAAAAGGTCCGTTAGGCACCTAATCGTTATGTCATAATAGATCCGAACACTTGCCCCAGATCGATTTCAATATCATTATTGTTCTAGTGAATAACTCAAAAAAATAGACGGATGGGAGATAGGAAAGAAAGGAACTAATCATAAATAAAATCTCTATCTTTCCACTTTCAAAGGTTCACTAAAAACTTGACTGCTGGCGGGTCTCTTTGTATGTGTTGTCCGGAAAGAGGAGGACTTAATGATTATTCGTTCGCCGGAACCCGAAGTGAAAATTGTTGTAGATAGGGATCCTGTAAAAACGTCTTTCGAGCAATGGGCCAGACCCGGCCATTTTTCAAGAACAATAGCTAAGGGTCCTGATACTACCACTTGGATCTGGAACCTACATGCTGATGCTCACGATTTCGATAGTCATACCAGTGATTTGGAGGAGATCTCTCGAAAAGTATTTAGTGCTCATTTTGGTCAACTCTCCATTATCTTTCTTTGGCTGAGTGGCATGTACTTTCATGGTGCTCGTTTTTCCAATTATGAAGCATGGCTAAGTGATCCTACTCACATTGGGCCTAGTGCCCAAGTAGTTTGGCCAATAGTAGGTCAAGAAATATTGAATGGTGATGTGGGCGGCAGTTTTCGAGGAATACAAATAACCTCCGGGTTTTTTTCAGCTTTGGCGAGCATCTGGAATAACTAGTGAATTACAACTCTATTGTACCGCAATTGGTGCATTGGTCTTTGCTTTGTTAATGCTTTTTGCCGGTTGGTTCCATTATCACAAAGCCGCTCCAAAATTGGCTTGGTTCCCAGATGTAGAATCTATGTTGAATCACCACTTAGCGGGGTTACTCGGACTTGGGTCTCTTTCTTGGGCGGGACACCAAATCCACGTATCTTTACCAATTAACCAATTTCTCGACGCAGGAGTTGATCCTAAGGAGATCCCACTTCCTCATGAATTTATCTTGAATCGGGATCTTTTGGCTCAACTTTATCCCAGTTTTGCTGAGGGAGCAACCCCTTTTTTCACCTTGAATTGGTCAAAATACGCAGATTTTTTGAGTTTTCGTGGAGGATTAGATCCAATAACAGGAGGTCTATGGCTAAGCGATATTGCACATCATCATTTAGCTATTGCAATTCTTTTCTTGATTGCTGGTCGTATGTATAGGACCAACTGGGGTATTGGTCATGGGCTTAAAGACATTTTAGAGGCTCATAAGGGTCCATTTACAGGACAGGGTCATAAAGGCCTCTATGAAATCTTAACAACATCATGGCATGCTCAATTATCTCTTATTTTCATATTTCTTACTCCTTACTTAAATTGGGAATCCATTCCTTGGAAGAAAATAAGTCTCTTGTATTTTTTCACCCCGAACTTTATTCTTCCTAAAAGGAATTTTTTACAAAATCATCTAATTGTTCGAATCTTTGTTGCAAGGTCTATAAATAAATTATACATCTCCTGGTTGAATCATACCGACTTATTTCGATTTTGACTCTATCCCCCAGAAGTATCCGTATAGAACTGTGCCGAATCCTTCCTGAAACGTAACCTAGAATTAGATCTTCATTATCTAAATGGACCCGGAACATAACATACCGTTGGGTAGTGATTCAGTAATTAAACCTTCATGAATCAATTTTTGTTCTTTCATTCCAGAGAATCCCCTTGGAAATATCAACTAATGAAGGAAGAGTTATATGATCGATCAGGCCTAGAAAGAGAACCCGAAATTCTGAATCAGCTGAGGCCCATTAGGATCTCAATGATTGCTTTTTCCCGGCACATCCAATTCCGATCAACAACTTGGAGGTATGGCTGAGTGGCAAACAAATAGGAAATTCGAGAGAAAATTAGGATACTGGAGGAGGATTACCATATATAGCACAAAACTTCTCCTCCAATTCCTTCTAGTCTAGCTTCTCGATCTGTCATTATGCCCCTAGAAGTAGAAAGAATTACAATTCCCATTCCGCCTAAAATCTTAGGAATTTTTTGATAGTTGGAATAGATTCGTAGACCAGGTCGACTGATACGTTTTAAAATAGTTCTATATATTCTTTTTCTAGTCCTTCTATGTCGCAAGGTTTCCTCTCATGAAGCAATCAAACTTCAAGTACCATTGTCGCGGTGCTCGTTTGAGCCCATAAAGACTCTTCTTCTATTGACACACCATGTCTTCTATCCCTTTTGCTTCAAAACCTATGGGTTGTTTCATGTGCAGCTCTTCTTCGACATCACCATGGAGAAATGCTGTCTTCACATCCAACTGCTCTAAGTGCAAGTCTTCAACTGCCACAATACTAAGCAGAACCCTAATAGAAGCCATCTTCACAATTGGTGCAAAGATCTCACTATAATCAACACATTCTCTTTGAGAGCATCCTTTTCACAAGCCTTGCCTTGTACCTCTTACTGCCATCTGCCTCATCTTTGACTCTAAAAATCCATTTGTTCATAAAAGTGCGCTTCCCTGCAGGTAACTTGGTCAGCTTCCAAGTTTGGTTATGTTCCAAGGAGTTTATCTCGTCCTTCATGGCTAACTCCCACTGAATTCGAGCCTCATCCCTCAAAGCATCCTTATGAGTCTCTGGCTCTCCTGAATCCATATACAGAACATGCTCGTGAACAACACTAGTTGATAGATCAAATATCTTGATTTGCCTCCTCTCTCATGTCGATCTACTCAATGTGGGTACCGGTTCACCGACCGGTTCAGGTTCCCCAAACTGTTCTGGCTGTACCTGTTCGTCTTGGATAACCTGATCATTCCCAATAGGCTCACTATGAGCCTCCTGTACTGCCTGTGATACCTGTACCTATTGCTGCACTGTAGGGCCCCCACCACTAGGGCCGCATTCAGAATCTAAATCTGAGTCTTGAGTCTGAACCCTAATCTGATTTTGAAATGGTTGTACCGTCTTGACCTGTGTGCCTGTCTTTTTATAAAACCTCTTCATTGAACACTACATTCCTACTGCGAATGACTTTGTTATCCACAAAATCTCAAAGTCTGTAACCATGCTCATCGCCACCGTAGTCAATGAACACACACCTCCTGGACTTAGAGTCCAATTTCTTTCTTTCTTTCCTGTCAATTAGTGTATATTCCATACAACCATAAACTTTCAAATGCGAATAATTAACAGTTTTACCTGACCATAGTTCTTCTGGAATGACCCCATCAAGGGCACTAGACGGGCAAAAATTAATCAAGTACACCGCTGTATCAATTGTAGCAGCATAAAGATGGACCGAAAGACCCCCATGAAGTCTCATACATCTTGCCCTTTCGAATGTCGTGCGGTTCATTCTTTCTGCTACACCATTCTCCTGTGGAGTCTTAAGAACTATCTTAATTCCTCTGATACCTTCCTTTGCCAGATAGTTAACAAACTTTTTGCTTGTGTACTCACCTCCGTTGTCTGCTTTTATTGCTTTCACCTTGCAACTCATCTCATTCTCAATCCTGGCCTTCCAAGCTCTGAATGCCTCAAAAACTTCTGATTTCACGCGAATTGCATAAACCCAAACCTTTCTTATAGTATCAGCGATGAATGTGATAAAGTATCTCTTACCACCATAAGAGAATTCATGAGCTGGACCCCACACATCTGTATGTACCAACTCTAGCTTTCCAAGCTTCTTCTCACGCCCACCCAACTGAAAGTTAACTATCTTCTGTTTGCCCACCACACAATTCTCACAAAAATTTATCTCAACCTTTTTCAGTCCAGGCAAAAGATTCCTAGAACAAAGCTGCTTAACACCCTTTTCATCAAGGTGTCCCAACCTGACATGTCATAGAATTGAAGAGGAACTACCTGCTGATGTTGTAGCAATGATATCACCTGAATCACCTCTCATGAGCATGTACAACATGTCACTATGTGTTTCTTTTGCCACCAACCTGGCACCTGTAGTCACCTTCTATTCTCCATGCCCAAAAGTTGTTGTAAACCATTCTTTGTTTAGTTTACTAGTTGAGATCAAGTTTTTCTTCAAGCTCGGAATATGTCTTGTATTATTCAAGACCAATTGCCCACCATTGCGAGGCTTCACTCTCACAATGCTTCTACCTACAACTGGACATATCTGCCCATTACCAACTGAAACTGCACCAAAATCACATGTCCAGTAATACTATAAAACATTTCTCATGGGGGTACAATGATAAGAAGCACCTGAGTCTATACACCAATCATCTTGCAAAATATTAAATCTAGCAGATAAACATAATTCATCTAGACGGGGTTCAATAATTATCACATTGGCTACTTGTGACCCTATTTGTGCTTTCTTATACTCCTCGCACTGGTCTCTCCTGTATCCTGGCTTCTTGCAGTACCAACACTCACCTTTGCGATGTCCGGTTCTTGACTTGGACCTCTGATTCCTGCTTTGCGACCTCCCTCTGTTGTTACTTCTACCACGGTTATCAACTGACAGCACGACATTACTAGGATATGACACCGAAGTCTCTTCACGTCTTTTCCTCCTTGCATCCTCATTCATAATGATGTTTATAACATCATTTAGGATTTTCGTATCAGTCATGGTGTTAGTAATAGTCTGCTCTAATGTGCCGTAACTATCGGAAAGACTGGATAGCAACAACAACGATTGTGTCCTCTCCTCAAACTTTAAACCCAACGATTCTATCTGATTGTAAACTATACAGAAATTGTTGATGTGCTTAGTAACCGAACCCCTTTCTGATAACTTCAAGTTAACCAACTTCTTTAGGTGTAAGATCTGGTTCACTGCATTCGGCTTCTCAAACATGTCTGTCAATATCTCCATTACCTCCTTTGCGGTTCTTGCCTTCTCAATGTGAAATAGCGCCTTCCTGCTCAGTGACAACTGAATCTGCCCAAGCACTTTCTGATCCAATCTATTCCAGGCCGCCAATGCAACCGGATTGACCTCCGCCCCTTCTGGCTTCACACTAAACAACGGATCGTTTAGAACCTTCTGTTGGAGATACGCAATCATTTGGATCTTTCACATTGTGAAATCCGTTCCATCGAACTCCTTGACTCTACTCTTGTCTCCCATCTCAATCAATACTACCAACCTGTAGCTCTGATACCACTTTGTTGAATTCTAACTGCGGAATAAACTCAACAATGACGACGAGATGCAAGAAGTATAGAATCAAAACAAGAGAAAAAAGAACAACCAAAAGTAATACACAAGAATACATAAGATTTTTTCGAGGTTCACCCAAAATAATGGCTACTTGCCCGCGCAGAGGTACTCCTGCAATTTTCACTAGAAATATGAAGATTAGGTTTACAAATCTCTCAAGAACTCACCACCAAGGTGTAGGATTTCTCTCTATCCCCCTCTCTCTTAATGACGGCTGGGAGATGTCTATTTTCTTTTTAGTTAACCCTAAAATCGTACACAATACAATATATATAGGATTCCATAACTTTTATCTCAGTCGCTCATCAATCAGCGTCGGAACGATCGACCGCAACATCATGACGGTCGACCGGTTCTTTCCTTCGACTGCACGAAGTCCAACAGAGAGTAGGATGGTCGACTGCACGGTCGACCGGTCGCCTCTTCATGTTACAAGATTAAGTCAGAGAGCGAGACGGTCGACTGCGCGATCGACCGTACACTTCCCTGGAGCGCGGTTGGGGAGTGCGGTCGACTACAACTCTGCATGTAGCTTCAAACCACTTCTGACCCCTTGCTCCCACTTTGACTCTCCTTCTCATCTGACTTCTCCAACTCCATTATTGTGTATTGGATCCACAAACCCCAACAAAAAAGGATAATTTCATTTGCATTTGTTAGGTACCCACATAAGAGTGAGATAATTGCCACACACATCATAGAAGCATGTAACAATTTTGGTATTTTTGATAAAATTTTTGCTTTTGATTTTGATAACGCCTTTAATAATACTAAGGTAATTGCTAGTTTGCTAATTACACTTAATCCATTAGAATTGAAAATTTTTCATGTTAGGTATGCTTGTCATATTTTAAATCTTTGTGTACAAGATGCACTTAAATATGAACAGGATAAAATTGAGGCAATGAGAAATTGTGTTTATTTTATTACGTTGAGTGGTCCAATATATCAAGTTTTTCATGATTGGTGTCAACTTAGGTGAATTGTATTTAAACGTTTTCCTAAAGATATTATACATCGTTGGATTTCAACTTTTGATTTATTAAGTGTTGTTCTTCGCTATCGTTTTAATCTTAGAGAATTTTGTATTGCAATGGATATGCAAGATTGTATGTTAGATGATGATTTTTTGTTTTTTGCTGATAGTTTGTACAAATTTTTAGAACATTTTAATGAAGCTAATTTACAATTATCAAAAACATATACATCTACATCTAATGGTATTTTACTTGCAATTGTCACTATAATGACAACAATTAAAGATTTGGTAAATGACCCTTTCATTGGACAAATAGTTTATGCTACTTATATTAAAATTTTAAAATATTTTTATCCCCTTCCTAGTTCCTATGTTATATTGTGTTGCTAGTATAATGAACCCCATGATTAAGTTAGATGGCAAAAAAAAATTAATTGATATTTTTTATACTTATGCTCCACATGAAGAAATAGATGATTTTGACCATGTTGTTTTCATTACAAAATTTAAAAATATTTTGAATAGTTTATATGATACTTACGATAGAATTTATTCATCTAACACTACACAAATACAAAATATTAGTTCTTCTTCTTCTTCTCTGTTATCAAAGGGAAAGAGTCTTGCCACTAGTAGTGTTTTAAATCTCTTAAAATAAAAAAAACTAAGAACTAATTCATCAAATGAGTTGAATTGGTATAATGCATAACCTCCCATTGATGATATAGTAGATGTGTTTTCTTTTTGGAAAACTAACGAAAATATTTTTAGTAATCTTTCTCGCATGGCTAAAGATTTGCTAACGGTACCGGTGTCAACCATTACATCGGAAAGTGTTTTTTCTCTTGGTGGCAGGATTATGAGCCCGAACAGGAATCGCTTGACGGCAAAGAATTTGGAGATGTTGGTATGCGCCGAAGATTGGATGAAAGCTGAAGAGAGGACTCAAGACTTATAAGAATCACACAACGGATCAACAAGTAGCGACGAGTGAAGAACTAGTAGAATGTATTTTGCACAATGTATTGTAAATAATTGGAAAATTTAGCGGGATGAGATTCTATATTTAGGTTAAGTAGAAGTGCACGACAATAGTCCAATGCCTTGTCTTCAATCGAAATAGAGGCCATCTCGATCTCTAAATTCAAATAATTCACTTGTTTTGAAATTTGATCTAATTTGTATGAAATTGTATTCATAAACTTCATTTTATTTAACATCATCTAATTTATCAAATCAGTTTAAATTTGGTTTTAATTTTTTTTATTTATTAGTCATTTGCAATTATTATGAAATTACACTTTAATACTTGATCTTTCACATTCTTTATATATATATATATATATATATATATATATATATATATATATATATATATTCAAAATCGGCCCGATGCGTGAACCGGCCTGGACTGGCCCGGCCCCCGCCGTTGGGGCCGGGGGCCAGGTCCGGGCCTAGTTTGCCCTCGCTTAGCCCGACCCGGCACAGCCCGCGGTATCCTTGAGCCCGGCCCGGGACCGGGCAAAGCCTGGGCGGTTCCGGCCTGACCCGGCCCGGCCCGCCCGAACGGAATGCCACCCCTAACTCAGAGAGGGTGAGGAGAAGAGAGGACAGGCATGACGGGCTATTAATCGTACACACATGATACGCTTGTGATCATGATACGCTTGTGACTGTCCCTTTCGATTCTTTCCTTCCTTGTGAATAAAATAAAATAAATTAAATTTAAAAAAATCAAAATATTTTTTACATTTGGAATCTTTCTACTGGGGTTTTAATATTGGGGTATACTTGCTCTTTGGAAATCTCTGCTGCCCTATTAGATGAATCCTTTTGTGATCTTAAAATTCAGAGATTATTATTGTTTAATCACAGAGATTAGTTTAATCCGGGAATCCAAGCATCATTAGTGGTAACAAATTAATAGTCTTTGAGAGCTTTTTGGGGTAGGAGAAGGTGAGATTGCTGAGATTCCTCCATCGAAATTGTTAAAAAAAACAACCGTCCTGTGATGTGCAAGTACTTGGATTCCCTTTTTAAGTACTACCTTCTTGCACTTTCTGATCTTATCCTTAAATTTTAAATGTAATTATTTATTAAAAAAAAGTTTAGAGTTGGTTTTTATTTAGGGTAAATTTCAATAAATCTCCTCAGGTTTAACAAGTTGGCATTTAATTTATCTCACGATTTTTTTTATTTAACATCTTGCCTACCTACTTGACAAATATAATTGCAGATAGCACACTTCCACTAAAAAAGTAATCATGTGATCGCATATGATATTTGATCGTCTTTGTAGGAGTTTTTAAAAATAAAATGCCCCTAGTTAATTAGGGATGGCAACTGGGCCGGGTCAACCAGCAACCCACCCGCGATCCGGTCCGCGAACCCGGCCCGTTTAAGGAGTTGACAGGTTCGGGTCGAACCCGGTGAACAGTACCGGGTCGACCCGGGTCGCAAATAACGCGAATTCAACCCACGAAACCCGGCCCGGGAACCCGTTAAAAAAGCGAATTGAACCCGCCAACCCGCGGGTCGACCCGCGGGTTACGACCCGTTGGACCCGTACGGGTCGACCATTGACCCGCGGGTCGAACGGTCGTAACCAGAGCGGCTCTGTACAGAGCCGTTGCTAACGGCTCTTTAGCCGTTTTTTTGGCCTTTTTTTTTGTTTTCCCCCCATTTTGAGCCTATAAATACCCCCAAAAATCTCACACCTTACTCTCTTACCATCTCTACTATTATACATCATTTCTAAAGAATTTTTCAACAATTGTAGTATTCATCAAACAAGTCTACAACGAGGCATATACACGACCAAATTTCGGTCGTATCGGAATCAAAATTCAACGTCTTCAACTCTCTTCAACCCTCGTCAAATCTACTTCAAGCTCTCCTCAACTCTTCAATTGCGGAATCGGCAAAGCGCTTCTTTCTAGTTCTATTCTATTCTTATTTTCACGGTTTTTTTTACATACGCGTATTCCACGGTGAACGGTATCAAAATTTCATACCTCTCTCGTTATATATTTTTTTCGTTGTAGTTAAAATTATTGTTCGTTTTTTGAACTTCTCTATCTCAACCTTCTTGTTTTTTAGATTTTTTTTGTATAATTCACCGTTCCTACATTGTATATTTTTTTTACATACTTTAGCACATTACTACATTATGTCTAGATTACGCGGTAGCGGTCGTAGCGGGCAAGATTCCTCCTCCTCTTCCCGTAGGCCACCAATTGTCACAACTAGTGAGCCCGCCCAAGAATACCATGATCCTCCTATGGAACAATGGGGTACATACGACGTTGTTGTAGGTGACATACAATTCAAAGAAGAAGAACAACGACAACAACCAACCGAAACCACACAACCCCGTAGTAGTAGGAAAAGTAGAGGAGAAACTAGCGATTGACATAAGTTTTATGATTATATCCCGGACGAACATACTCCGGGTATAGGTTTGAAAGTATGCAAAACATATGGTAAAACATACAAATTCAAGAGGAATGACGGCACCGGTACAATTAGTAGGCACATCCAACATAACCATAAAGAACTTCTTGAACAACTTCAAGGCCAACAAAAAATCAATCATAGGACCGATCTAGTTGATAGTCACCCTTATGATCCCGATCTTATTCGTCGGGAAATGGCCCGATTAGTCATTAAGGAAGAGTTACCACTTTCCTATCCCGAGAGTAGGGACTTGAAAAATTTTAATCAAACGGCCTTAAACCCTCATTTTAGAAGAATTTCGAGAAATACTTGCAAATCGGATTGTTTTAAAATATACATCGAAATGAAGGACGTTTTGATTGCAATTTTATGGAGTTTAACTTGTAGGGTTAGTTTAATTTCGGATTGTTGGACGGGTGTCAACAATATTCCAACGATGGAATAACTTGTCATTGGATCGACAATGATTGGATTCTTCAAAAAAGAATCATATCACTTGCGGCGTATCCCCATAGTGCAGCTGAAATATCAAATTGCATTATAGAAATTTGTGATGTTTTCCATATTCACGATAAAATTATGTGTATTAGCTTTGATAATGCATCTAATAACAATGTAGCAATTACTACTTTAAAATCCGTATTAAATCCTCTATCTGACAATATTTTTCATGTTAGATGTGCATGTCATATTATAAATTTATGTGTTCAAGATGCATTAAAAATAGCCGATCCATATAGTTAAAATTAAAAATTGTGTACATTTTATTGCATTAAGTCCAAGCATTTTACAAGAATGGAAAGCTTGGTGTAGGGTTAGATTTGTTCCTTTTAGAAGATTTCCAAATGATGTTAGACACCGATGGAATTCTACTTTTGATTTACTAAATGTTGTTACCGAATATAAAACAGTTGTAAATGATTTTTGTATCGCAAAAAATATGCACAATTTTGAAATGACTCCCCCCGATTGGTTTTTTGCCGAATCTTTGTTGAAATTTTTAGAACCTTTTAAAACCGCAACTTTAAAATTTTCAAAAATATATGAATCTACTTCTAGTAGCATTTTTATTGAATTAGTTAGCATGATGCAAACATTTAACAAAATGAAAAATGATATCAATGTTGGTGAGATTGTAAAACCTGCATTTCAAAAATTTTCGAAGTATTATTTTCCTCCTCCTATGTTGATTTGTGTTGCTACGGTTATGGATCCTCGTATCAAATTAGAAGGTACGAAGAGTTTGATAGAAATGTTTTTTGCATTACTTGAGGAACATGTAGAATTAGTAATTGATTGCGCTACCTTTTTAGTTCAATTTGAATCTACTGTTGCCACTGTTCAAATACAATCCTATCTTGTGCCTTCATACTCTTATCTATCTATCTATCTATTTTTCTATCTCTAATCTCTAATATTATAATGGGAGAAGGCCTTAGTGTCATTTGTGAATCTATCAACGCGTGTGATGTACGTACATAACTAATATGATGGAGGTTTTAGGTTCAAGTTCTCACTACGTCAGAGTTTTTATTTTAGTTTTTTTTATTAAGACGTACATCACACGTGCAACTCCAACTCTCCCATTATACAGTTTATACTTTAAAAAAATTAACTTACGCGCATCGTACATGCAACTCAAACTCTTCCATTATACTCTTTATACTTAAAAAAATGATTCAGACGTGCATTGCCCGTGTTAAAAACTAGTAACTATTATAATGAAAGAGTTGAAGTTGTCGTTTGTAAATCTACCAATTTACGTATATTGTTTGAGTATAACTAATATAAAAGAAGTCTCTGATTTAAGGTCAGATTATGTCAGAATATTTACTTTTCTAAAAATATGCTATTTATTAAGAAGTGCAATTGCACGTGTGAATTACTAATCTCTTGTAATGGGCTTCATACTGCCATCTCTTGTAATAAGTAGTGTAGTTTGACTTCATACTCTTTCACTTGTAATAGGTTGTAGTTTGATACTAGCACAAGCATAAGCAGAAGCTTAGCATGCAAAGAGGCTTTCACTGGTGTGGTTATCTTATATAATAAAACACAAAGAAAAGCTCTGAAGTGACTCTCCTTCAATAGTAAAGAAATCAATGATCCAGATCTAAGTTTCCAAAAGACATCTCCCATTAACTCCTTTATTTATTTAATTATTTCTCTCTCTCTTTCTCTCTCCTATTCAGATCAGTTTGCTCTCTATATTTTTCAAACTAGAGAGCACCAAATTTATTTTTTTTTCTCTCCCCTAGAGTTTTTAAGCCGCTAACTCCAAATTCCTTAAACCATTTTCTTAAATCTTCGCTTCCATTTCATTGGCGAAGCCTCCATCGTCATCTCAAGCGCGAATCTCAAAGCAAATCCAAATCCAAATCCAGTGTCGAACCTCAATCAAGAGATCGTCGCCGATATCTGATCCGCTGCTAATTCCGTATCGGCGACTTTCCTCCACCAAATCGAGCGCCTCCGTATCGGCGACTCCCTCCACCGAATCGAGAGCCTCTACATGCGATGCGGCGACTCTAATTTCATCTCATTAACCGAATTCTCACTCTAATTTTTAATTTTTTGTATGCAGGGGATTACTCATTTTTTTGCTGACTCGAATTTTGTGTGTGTATGGGATCTAAATTCAGAAAGGTTTGATTGTTTTATTAAGGTATACGCAAGTGAGAGATGGATTATTTGGTGACCTCAATTTGGGCTTCCAAACCATAGCAGGACAGGTTAGCTAATCAGCAATCTAAAATAACTTGGCAAATATGCAACATTAATTTCTTTACAACAAGAGAATATACTATCGTGAAGTGCTCCCTTCACTGGTTATTAGAAACCATGGATAACATTACATATAAGAACTTTTAATCTAAGTTTGGATATATAGGATTGGGATGTCTGGAGTTTACCAGCGAAGAGTGCAAATTCTCTACTCAAGAAAGACAGCTAAAGTAAATTTATTATTGATCCATTTTGATTATAAAGGTGCAATGGGGAGACAAAGTGGAGATAAAAGAAATAATTAGCTTGGATTAGAGTTATGAGAATTTTATGTATTATATTTTGGTTGAAATAATAATAGACTAAATTTTAAAAAACCACACTAAGTTTTGGGCCAGTTTAAAAAAACCGCACTAAGTTTTATTTTAATAAAAAAGGACACAAAATTTTAAAAAACTCCACTGGGTTAGTTAGGACTAGGGTTAGGGTTAGGGTTAGTTCGGGAGGGTTTATTTATACATCTGTTTAGTTAAGTGATGTTTTTTTAAACACAAATGAAAGATGAATGTGGTTTTTTTAAACATAAATGAAAGATGAAAGTGATTTTTTAAAACCCTGCCCTAACCCAACCTTAATTCTAACCCTAACCCTAACTAATCTCGTGGAGTTTTTTGAAATTTTGTGTCCTTTAAAATAAAAAAAAACATAGTACGGTTTTTTTAAACTGGCCCAAAACTTAGTGTGGTTTTTTAAATTTAGCCATAATAATAAGATGTATTTCAATTGCAAACTGAGTCTCAGACAAATAAATATTTACATTATTGGTATTGTAGATACCTACACACCTGCACTTGGTTTACCATTGTATTTAGACATGCTTATAGTGGTTATGGGATTAGAGTAGGCTTCATAAAAACCTATATGATCATGTCCATGCATAACTATTACAAACATATAAAAGTAAGACTGAATTTAAAAAAAAAACTCTATGCAGTGTTTCTAACAAACTATATGCATTCTAGGTAAGTTCAAGCCAATGATCAAGAAGACGATGGTTGAGCATAAAGGAAGATATGCTGCTTCCTCATATAATATGTTTCCTACTTCAATTAATTTGCTGGACCTCTAAAACTATTTTATATAATCAAATCAGGTGCACTGTTTCGAAGACGTGTCGTAGGCACGTGTCAACCGAAAACCTATTACTTTAAAAAAGAACAAGAAACTAACGTCACAGATACTTGAACAGTATAAATTTATAGAAATAACAATAATTTATTTTGGTCCACAGTCAATTGATTAATTGATCCATCTCTCGCTAACTCTGATCCAATGACGTGGGACCTCTCCTTTACTAACATCCATAATATTATTGTTCATTTATTAGGAGACTAGGTTTTTCCGTGGCCATGTGCCTACAAGACGTTTTCCGAACGATTCATCAAATGAAAAGTCCTATAAATAGTAAAATATACCATACAATTTTTGACTGTTATAAAAGTAGGAGATACATTTACTTTTCAACATTTCAGATGCAAGAATCTAAAACTTTCATCATGAAGTTTATGTAGCTCAAGTTTGAATAATAATACAACAATTAGTTGTAAATAAAAGTCCATGTTTCCCTTAGCATATATTAAAAAATAATTATAAATGAGGTGTAAAATCTAACTTCTTAAAACTTTAAGGGAGCAAAATGATGAACTTTAACTTTTGAGGAGATATTTGCTACTTTCAATGTAACTTTATAGACTCAAATTTATCCAAGTGAATACCCATTTAAATCTTCCATTGTATTTGAACTCAGTAAAATTTTCTACATGAGCAATCAAAAGAAGCGTAAAAAAATAATAAATCAGGAAATTTACAAACTTGAAATCTGAAAATCTAAATTTATGGGTAGTTGCTTGTTGGGAAATAATCATATATTATATATAGTAAACAAACTAGAGTCACCACAGTTTTATTATTGACCAGAAACCGAGTGAAGTGAATAGCGAGTTATTCATATTATTGCAGTATAGGCACTGAAAAGTTTCTCGTTGCTGGTCCGGTCTTGCCAGTTTCACCATTTGGTGAGGTTGGTCCTAGTTCTACTTCCTTCGGGTTCTTGGCTGGTTCGGTGGCTCCAGCTCCGGAGGGTCGACCTGGATTCAAATCTTTGTCCGCACCAAATGAGCTCGATAAGAACCTATACCTAGAGCTAACATAATATAACCCAATTGGGACATTGTAGAATAAGCTAAACTTTTAGAGAGAGAGAGAGAGAGAGAGAGAGAGAGAGAGAGAGAGAGACCCATTTAAATTTTTCATTGCATTTGAAATCAATCAGTGAGCTCGGTGAAAATTTCTATATTAGCAATCAAAAAAAGCATAAAAAATCTGAAAAAAATCAAAAATTTACAAACCTAAATATGAAAATCTAAATTTCTGGATATAAATAGAGATAGAGAGAGAAACAGAGAAATCTAAAAAAGTGAAGAGATGAAAAAGAGGTAATAATAAAGTGTGGCTGATTTTTGTTTTGGAGGAAAATTTTTGAAAGAAAATGTATTTCAGAATAATAACTATGAGGTATTGATTTTGCTTCAATTAAAGAAAACTCACATGATAGTTTTTTTCTTCCTTCAAATTTCCTTGATTAGTGAAACGGACTCCCCTTTCTTGTCTCTTGTCAAATGCCTTAATTAATCTGACTTATCCCTCCAAATCCTCACTACACCATCCAGTGTATATTCTCATGGATTTTCCTTTTTTTTTGGGATCATATATTCTCATGGACTTTGTAATAAATTTGTGCCTTCATCATTGCTGACCTATCCTTCTATTATATAAAAGAGAGAACACAAATTAGTTTACAGCAATACTATTATATCCTGTGCAGCAAAATTTCACAGACAGAAATAATTATGAGAAATTTCTAAAAATAAATAGAATGCTCAAGAACTTAACAAAAATAATTAACAAAAATACAAAAGTCAACTATAAATGAAAGCAGGACGAAATTTTACAATTAAAGTTTAGATAAACTGGATTGTAAAATGAGATTTGAGCCATGTGTATTTTACCTAAAAATAATTGAAATGATCTTATTGACAAAGCCGAGGGATGAAACATTAATCGAGATTTCTCTTCATACCCTTGTGCAAATTGCTTTAATCCCTGGTCCACCTCATGTCAACCCTCCACTCCCTCCCCTCCCAATCCCCTTTTAAATTCACACCCTCTTCGACATTGCTTTCCACTCCTTTATCATCTCTCGCATCTCTATCCTCGACAAATGCGACGTCCCCCTCTCTACATTGTCCTCCACCTCTCCGTCCACCTCAACCTCTCTTCCAACACCTCTATCCAGTTCCTTGCAATGCATATTATTACCGCTAAAAAAAATTCTCACCCCATAAACAGATAAACAAATGCAATGTACAATTCTCTATCAAATTCCAAACAAAATAAATAAATAAATAAATGAAAACACCCACCAATCATAATCCAAAATCCATCTCTAAACTAAATTCAAAATTGCAGATTTCAATTCCGTACTAAAAACTTTATCACACCCTGCTTCCCAAAAACACGGAATACGAGCACGTGACAAAGCCCAGCGAATTATTTTCATTATTCATGAGTTGTAGGATCGACTCAGCATCATAACAAGAATATAACAAAATATATACAACCACGCATGCATGAATAATTTATTAAACAACAGAAACAATTGAAACAAAATAATAATGTCCCAATAATTTTCAAGTCTGGATCAAAAGATAAACCTCGGGAACATAAGCTCGTTACAAGTTTTAAGTAGCAAAAGAAATAAATAACTCAGGAAAACAAAATATTTAAGTAAGTCCTTATTCCAAGCGAAGCCTAGAACGTCTGTTCACCAATTCCAGCAGGCAGTTCGTCTCCAAAGTCTGTTTGTACCCAAATGGATTGAAGCCTCTGAATCTTATCCAAAAGCCAATTCTGAACTAAACTCAAAATCGAAGATTTTAATTACATACCCAAATTGATAAACTAAACTCAAAATTAAAGATTTCAATTTCATATCCAAATGATTGAAGTCTCTGAGTCTTATAAATCAAGTTGTAAATCTGGAGTGACATGCTATCATTTCTTTTAATTCTGACAAATTATAGAATTAGATAAAGTGATCATCGAAAATATTATACTAAAAATAAAATTCTCATCCCAAAAAGTAATAAAATTCGGTAAATATATCCTGAAATCGAAACTTTTAATATGTAAAATAAAAATTCTCAAAATTTCTTCTTAACCTGAAATATTGATATTTTGAAGCACATGGCTTGGAAATGAACCCAACCACATGCCTCAGTCATCGGATACTTTTGCAGAATCAAAGTTGATGCTGCTAATTTAAAGGTGGGAATAATATATGTGAGATCTTGTTATTTTGTAGAGGGAGAGACAGATCTCAACCACAGATCTTGATCTGAGATTGAGGATTTGGTTAGGAACAGGAGAGGGGGTACTGCTGGTAGCTGGCCACCCTGAGTGCCTGCAAAATGCATAGAGACACCGGGGGTGAGTCCGGCGACAGGCCCTCCGACGACCTAGTCAGTCACGGGGGAAAAAGTGGAGCTAGTGTTTCAGAGGAGAAAAAATCACTACCTTCTAGAAGGAGGAGGAGGTCTGGTATTTATAGGTAGAGAGAGTTGGTGACCTAACCCTGATGGGCCGAGTTGACCCGTTTCTCTGTGAGCCTGAACCAGCAGAAGGCCCGTTGGGTCCTCATACCAGATGATCTGAGATGAGCGGATTTTTAGGGGATCAGATGGCTTTGATTGCGCTGGATTATTTACCCACATCAAAAGTGAAGTTGATTTCAAGTTAAATTAAGAAGTTGATATTGATGCTACAAATAAATACAACTAAAGAACTAAAGCCAAGCAAAGTGATGAAATTAAGCACTGCTATACATATAACTTACTTTTCTTGTGCCAATTTGAATATGTGAAATATTTTCTCTGTCATTACCCTTCTTCTCCCAAATTTTTTTTATAAAGTCACAAAGTAGGTAAAAGGAAACGAACAAAGTAAACAAAAAGAGTATATGACATTTAATCAGGATACAAGCACACATATCTTTGTCATAATGCTTCTTTGGGCAAATGTAACTCCTGTTTCCGTTAATTTGTATTTTCTAGTATTTTCCCGTCTTTTAAATTAAACTATTCTATTTTAACTTAATATGTTATTCAAACTATATTTTTGTGAATCCCAATATTTGATTATTCAACTATTTTAAAATTTGAAATGTTTTGGAGCCCAATTTTTATTATAAGCCCAGTAATTTAAATTTAACACAATGATCTAATTATTTATTTTGAGCCCAATTCTATATTTAAATAATTAAATTTTTTTTGAGCCCATAGACCAAGCCCATTCCCTATTGGGTCTTGAACTACTAGCCCAAACCCAAGAACTCCCCATTGTTGACCAGATCAACAAATCCCTAAGGTTTGAATTTTGAACCCCTATTTTTCAGCCCCATAATCCCTCTCCATTATGTGGCTGTTTATAACTATACTAATTACTTTTTAATCTTCCCCTCAGAATTAGCCTATTCATTATGGTCCCGTAACCCCCTCTCCCTAAAATATCTCCTTTAATTCTTTCCCCGTAACTCCCTCCTCCTACTATCTCTCTACTCTTTACTAATATATTATTTTATACTTCATTTGAATATATCTCTTTCTCTTCCCCCCGTACTCTCTCTTTCTCTCTCCCTTCTTTGTTTAAACAAAACCACACAAACAAAACCAAACAGAACAAAACCAAACCCAAACGCCCCCTTCCTCCCGTCTCCTTCATCGAACCCAACTCCCAAACCCACTTCGCCTCTGCCTATCGACCTCCACTCCAACACCACACCCATCAACTCCCTCTCCTGGTCAACCCCACCACCGTCGTCATCGCCGAACCCACTTCATCTTCTTCCTCCTACTCCTTCACCATTACCCAACCACCGTCCTCTTCAACCTCGCAACCCATCCGTTCGCCCTCGCACCCTCTCATCCTCATCCCCTCGACCTCCTCTCCATCTCTGTCCACGCCGCGATCACTCCCCGAGCCATGCCTTCGCTCCTTCCCTATTTCGAAACCCACAAACAGGATCGCCGCGCGTCGCTCCTCGACGTCGCGCCGCCTCAGCCATCACCGTCGTGCTACCCCATCGCCGCGTCGCTCCTCGACGTAGCGCCACCGTCAAAGACCTCGCCGTCGCCATTCTCTCTCGTTCTCTGTTTCGTCGAAGAAGAGAACGAAGAAGAAGAAGAAGAAGAACGGGATTGGCGGGATTTGATCTCAACCATCGGATCGCATCATGATCCATGCGATCGAGATCAGTCTGATTGCTGCTCGGTGTTCGGCCACAGCGAATCCAGCATCGCTGTTTCCTGTTCTGGCGCAGATCCACTACGATCGGTGTTCGCTGTTTTGCCGCGCCAAATCCCGACTTGCTGTACGCTGTTCGGCTGATCTGGTGTGGGGAAATTTTCACTCTACAGTTGATTTTCGCACGTGTTTCACACGTGCTTTTGGGAGACTTCGCCCGGGATTTTTGACCTCATTTTCTTCAACAATCGGATCTAATCGTCGTCAATCAAGGCAAGTATCTCTTGTACAATTTTATTTGTTCTAGTACAAGCCTTTGTAAAAATACCGCAAGTATATTATTTTTGACTCCAATTCGCATTCATAAGTCGAATTGATACCCGTTTCTATACCAAATCCTTCGATCCTGTATTCACACGTGATTGTGAATACTTTGTTATCATATGTATGACATGAACACAAATAAATATACATATATATACTCTTAGGATTATACATATTTATGTGCAGGAATATTTTATCCGTGACAGTAGTTAAATATGATTATGACATCTTGTCCTTGTTGATTGAATTAAAATAAAAATAACAAGCCGGAGTATAAGGAAAAGATTTAAGTAGTGGACAATATAGAAGAGCGTACTCGGACGGGAGCTCGTGGTTTCCCGACTCAAGTTGCAAGTTACGAGTTGCAAGATTGTAAATTACAAGTTTACATATTTCACGTTACAAGTTTACACTCTACATATTTCACATTGCACGTATCTCGATACAATATTGAATGTACATGTTTTTCCTGAGTGCGTGACCTATAAAACCCACCACTAAATCTAAACGAAATTAACTGTAGCAACCATGTAGTAAAAGGATGGATGCATGAAGTGCTACCTAGATAGAATCAAACATTAGACATAAGGTTAACACGTGCACTTGTATGATCCAATTACATGTTACATGTTCATATTGACTCGATACTTGTTACTTGATTACTTGTTTTATATGTCATTTGTTTTATAATGCCTTGTTCATAATCATGTTTGTATATTGCATTTCTCCTATTTCATGACTATCGATTCCGTGCTCTTTTCTTGTTTTCCTTTTGTTTAGTTTTGTACCTGTTTTCTTTAGCTTGTACCCCCCTTGAGGCCCGTAACTTGTATTAACGGGCTTCTTCTTGTTTTTCTTTTCTTTTCTTTTGTTATAATATACTTGCAGGCCCAAATGGAGAGTTACCAGAAGGTGCCGCTGACAAAGTATTCTAGTTTATTGTTATCATGTTATTTTTAGTTGTATTTTATTTCTTGCAACTTTTTATTGTAATTCGGGCATGTTTGACCCGTAACTATTTGTATTTCCCAGTTGTTGGTTATATTATGGAATATGTCATGAACTTTCATTATCAAATTGTAATTTACATGCCTGCGTGGATTGTTTTATTATCTTGTTGTTGAGTTTACTTGTACAGCTCATGAATGGTGTGTTGCACCATTCGCTGGGACTTAGTCTTGCGCCTATATTCCCGTATTTTGGAAAGCGGGACGTGACAGCAAATCCATAGGACCGATGTTTGTATACCCCCCCCCCCCCCACACACACACACACACATTTAAAAAAAAATCTTAAAAGATTGTGTAAGCACAAGAGAGAAGAGACTAAAGGTAGGAGATGAGAAAAGAACATGGGAACATAAAATTACAGAAATTTCAAAAAAGAATATAATGAAGTTGCATATTTAAGTGAGGAATTGGGAACACCTTGAACAACACATATACCAAACTAAAAGAATTTCATAATATAATAAGAAAACAATCATAATTTGAATGCAAATGGTGTTTCATTATTATAAATTAAGACCTTATTAATAATACTTTCTCTAAACTGTATTATTAAAAAAATGTCGGAAATAAAGATCTGTAATAATAGTAGAACACAACATCATCGGTAATAGAGACCGTATGTGTTTTAAATGAACTTCTATAAACCACAAACACAACAACAACAAAAATTATAGTAGAACACATCAATTCCATTTTAATTGCTTGAAGCCCATCAGGTCATATGAGATTTGAGCAATGTTTGTAGCCAATCATACATATGACATATCAATCCCATTCGTTGGTCTTTACAATTGATAATAGAGCATCTTTTTTTTACTATTTATATTTTTGTCTTTATTTAGTGTTTATTGACTATATCTTTATTTGATGTTGCTAAACCGATCATTCTACGACATGGCCATTTCAAAGGACGAAATGTTTAGATGAAAAAGATATATTCTCTAGAAAAATAAAAAAATAGTTGATTCATTACCGAATTATGGAATTTATGAGTGACATGTGGCTACTGGAAGGCAAATGGTGTGCGTTGGTTGGGAGGCGTGCATCGTAAGGGATAGGCGTGAGGTTGCGGTGAGTGGCGTTGGGAAAGTGGATCGGGTGCGGAGAGGGGGCATCGAGTGGCGTTCAGAGATGGCAACCGCGAGCGGCATAGGTAGAGGGGACGACATGAGATTGCGGTGAGAGATGTGGGGATAGAGCGGCGGTGAGCGACATAGGGAGAGGACGGCGGCAAGCGGCGTGGGGCGTGGGGAGAGGGTATCTGCAAGTAGCATGGAGAGCGGCGTAGGGAGAGGGGGTGGCGAACGGGGTTTGTGATGAGATTGTGGGCGATGAAGAGATGCGTGAATGAGAGAGTTTTGATGTTTTTTTTATCCTTTCATTAAATGTAATGAAATTGAGAATACAGATTGCTTCATATTCTTAAATGTGTATCCTGGAGTAGGCTTCTTTAGTTCACTTGATCAAAATGAAATATATAATAATGATGATTTTTAATGGGTTGTAAAGGAGCTGTGAGTATAGATTATAATTTAATACATATAGAATGCTAGTTAATTTATATACACAGAGATCAAAGTTTCTCCTGACAATCATTAAAAAAACCTTGGCTTTGTTGTGAATTTCATCATAGCTATTTACCATTAATCAAACAATCAAAATAAATGTTATGCATGTCACAAAATGCACACATGAAATTGCTCCAAACTATTGTTAAAGATTTGAAACGTTCATTTTATTGTTCCAAATAGCATATGGTTTGGTGCTCCATCTCATCACATGGGCATTATCTAAATCACAATCTAATCATGCCCAAATTCAAACAATTCACAATATCAACTAACAAAACTTTAAATCAAATATAAAAAAAATACTAGAATGGGTTATTCAATTATCACCTTATTCTTTCATCCTTGATGGGAGAAACCGGTGTTAGCCTCATCATCACACCCCTCTCTGTCTTCGTGTTTTCGCTTTTGGCGACGAAATTTCACAGGTGGGTGGGTCTCTCTTGTTGAGACTTTTGGCGTAGGGCTTGGGGCGTCGGCGAGCGGCACGGAGAGAGGCGTGGGGAGAGCAGGTGGCAAGCAGGGTTTGGTATGAGACTATGGGAGATGAAGAGATGTGTGAATAAGAGGGTTTTGGAGGTTTTTTCCTTTCATTAAAACATGTGTATTGCACGTGCAATATATATATATATATATATATATATATATATATATATGAATCCTTATTTTTGCTATCCTTTCACTATTTCAAAATAGTGAAAGAAGATATGGGGTTGATCTATTAGCTTAAGATATAGTATAATAACATTTTAAAAATAGATATGAGCATTTTGTGGCACACTACGTTTATGGTACTTAGCTCTGTTTGGTTCAAAGGAGGGGAGGAGAGGGGAGGGAAAATAATTATCTTCTTATTTGGTTCATAGGAAAGAGTTTTTATAATAAAATTACTTTTATAGCTTTTTACATTTTAGAAAAGTCTGTGCATTAATGTTTTCAATTCTAATTTGGTAATATA
Source organism: Hemerocallis citrina (assembly GCA_017893485.1). Classification (NCBI taxonomy): domain Eukaryota; kingdom Viridiplantae; phylum Streptophyta; class Magnoliopsida; order Asparagales; family Asphodelaceae; genus Hemerocallis; species Hemerocallis citrina. The sequence goes on from CM030361.1 coordinate 58,114,851, forward strand.
AACAGAATAATGAAGCCCAATAAACAAAATAATAAAAGCATATTGATTGATAGATATTGTCTTGTTGCAGTGCTATCCATAGTTCACACCGATGCCAGATTCAGTGACGATGAGGAAGATGGTGAAAGAGAGAGACAGTAGATAGGGAAATTCGAATGATGGATAGTAAAGAAGTCAGACAACTACATCAATTGCTAAGATAGAAGACTTTTTCTAACGAGCAGATTGTGTCCACCGCCTGAATGTAAAATATATGTAGTGATGTATAACAGACGACTGAACCCTACACATATTTGAGAGCTTATCTAGGTATCTTTTAAAAACGTTGTATCAGCCATACTCATAATTAAATACCATAGTATTAAGAGACCACCTATAAATACCATATTATAAGGAGACCACCTATGGAAGTGACCATCGTAGTCATAATAGTTAATGGATAGATAAATAGTTATCCTGAGAAGCCTTCTCAGAAAGAATTTAAGTTATTTTATTTTATATTCTATCATATGAGATATGAAAGAATGATATAATGAAACAAACTTCGGAAAAAATGATGAAGTCCTATGCATAACAAAAGAAAAGGTCATATGTGGTCCATTGTCTATATATATATTAGTATTTGGACTCAACCTTGATAAAATAATGAGGTGGCTACATTATTATAGCTTCTCTAAATATCCATGTCTCTTCCAACAAACCAAGATCCAAATAAATGTTTGATGTCGCAACTCCTGGCAATTGTTTTGGTCCTCCTCGATTGTTTGGGGGCCAAATCAACCATTACATTAATTATTATTTGCAGTGGTGTAGTCCTTGTGTTTATATAAATAATGAGAAGAGGATGAGGATAAGGATGAGGATTAATCCATGATAGCGACTTAATATACTTACTTTTAGGGAGACTTAAATCCTAAATCTTTTTCCTTCTTAATGCAGTTGGAGTCGATTACAGATTTACAGTTACCACTCTCCCCATATGAACCTACTAGGTCTCTCATGCATAGTATAAAATTAGAAATTACGTCTTCTAGCAAACGACCAACGCTTTTTATATTGCATGTTATCGCCAGTCTCTGCACAGAAGACACAATGAAGGACAAGAAGAGTTGAAACTTCGCCAGTACAATGCTTTGATTTTGATTTCTTCTAATCTATCAATGATCTCTCTATTATAATGAGAGAAGGTCTTAGCGTCATTTGTAAATCTACCAACATGTACAATGCACTTACATAACTAATATGAAGAAGATTTTAGGTTCGAATTCTCCTTACGTCAGAATTTTTATTTTTATTTCAAAAAATTATTAAAACGTGCATCATACATGTAAATTACTAGTTATTATAATGAGAAAATTAAAGTTGTCGTTTGTAAATCTACCAACTTACGTGTATTGTCTGTACATAATTAATATAACAGAGATCAGATTCGAGACCAGACTGCATCTAAATTTTTGCTTTAAAATAAATAAATTTATTAAGACATGTATCGCACGTGTAAATTATTAGTATCTTAAATCAGAATTTAACCAGTTAGAAATTAAAGAGATTATATTAAGCAGCAGACAGTCACCGTAAACTTAACATGACATAAATATAAAAGAAAACCGACCGTTTTACATTTTCAATGGCAAATAGTTGACATTTGATAGAAACTTTCATTATATTATATATTGAGAAATGCTCCATTGAAAACGGGTTTGTTTTCACGGGTTGGAAAACAACGATATGGGTCGTTGGATCGCTTTTGATCGTGATCAGCGGCTCAGATCACCTCCGCCCATCACCCGTTATCACTTAAGTGGCGGAGGGTTATTTTGGGAATTTCGTTCCAAATAACTCTTCGCCTGATTCGCTCTTAAAAAATGATATAACCTAGGTTGTTGTTGGGAACAACGGCCTAGGTTATAAAAAATTGAATGAAGGCCGTTGTTCCAAACAACGGCCTATGATTCAATTTTTTATAACCTAGGTTGTTCCCAACAACGACCTAAGCTATAAAATTTCATTGTTTCAAATAACCTAGGCTATAAAATTTTATAACCCAGGTCGTTGTTGGGAACAACGGCCTAGGTTATATCAATTTTTTAGAGCGAATGAGGCGAAAAGTTATTTGGGACGAAATTCCCAAAATAACCCTTCACTGATCAATTGAAACGGGTGATGGGGGGCTCGATCTGAGCTACTGATCACGATCATGAGTGATCCAACGGCTCAGATCGTTATTTTCCAACCCGTGAAAACTAGACCCGTTTTCAATGGAGCATTTCCCTTATATATTATATATACTATTATACTTATATATTAAGTAAAAAATTCTACACATCTCTCATTTCTCTATTTTGAATGGAAGAAAGAAGAGAAAAAATATAAGTTTCCACTTAAATTATAATATTGAAATTTGAATTTAAATTAACTAGTAATCTGCACGTGTGATGCACATTCTAATAAAAAATTTCTAATCTCTAATCTCTAATATTATAATGGGAGAGTTGGGGTTGTCATTTGTAGACAACCTATTATTTGTAGACATTCAACTATCTAATCTCAACCACATATTTTTAAGTAGAAGTTATATTAACCATATATTTAGTCAAATGTTGTCAATTATCATAATACCCTTAATGTTCAAATTTATTTACAACATAATTATTTACAAAAGTGTCACTCATATAAAATAAAAGTTGGTACCACTAAGGATAATTGTAAAGAGTATATAAGGATTTGAGATGGGTAAAAAGAGTTCTCAGGTTCAATACTAGATAACGTCATAGTCTTTACTTTTATGAAAAAAATGTTAGGACGTGCATCACACGTGCAGATTGCTAGTAATTTATAGAGTAAAAAATAAGATGTAATTTGGCCTCGAACCTGAGATATCCTTTCACTCATGCATACTCTTTACAATTTGCTCATAGTGGCACAAGTTTTTATTTTATATGAGTGACATTTTTGTAAATAATTATGTCGTAAATAAATTTGAACTTTGAGGGTATTATGGTAATCAACAACAGTTGAGTAAATGGATGGTTAATATAACTCTAACTTAAAAATGAATGGTTAAGATTAGATAGTTGAATGTCTACAAATTACAGGTTGTCTATAAATGACAATCCCAACACTCACATTATAATATTAGAGAATAGAGATAAAATCAACTTAAAAGGAAATAACAAACTAAATTCTCTTCCTTTGATTTCATGGCTCTTAACTCTCACACTCTTTCTCTTTCATCGCTCCTTGAAACCACCACCTCCATCTATCTCTATCTCTCTCTCTCCCACCCACATCCACAACCCTCACTCTTGTTCATTTTTTTAAAATTTTAAAAAAAATATTATCCACACAACACAACTCTCTCTTAATAAAACGGTTTTCCAATATCTTGATTATTTTTTAACATCAATCAATGTTTTAAATGTTGTTATTTGTTAACTTCTTGTAATTTTAGTTTAATTGCAGTAACATTTGGGGGAAATTGGTTAAACCTTTGAAAGAAAACTACTTATAAGGTGCATGTACACATTAATCGTGCAAGAATGAATAGACGATGACATGAAAGTTCATTTTTCTTTGTATACATTATCTGAATGACGTTGTTTTGATTTCTCTACAATTTTATTTTTCTTGAAATATTTCAAATACATTGTTTTGGTTCCAGAATTCAACTATGACAATGAGGTTCTTAGTGCTTGGTTAGAATCATTCATCGGACGTTGAGGGTATCAACTTTTCAATAGGACTAAGATGTGCTATTGGATTGATTGTTATACACAATATTTTTTTGTATATGAGAAATTTTATTGTTCATATACTTCCATACATATTTTTTCTTTTTAGCAAAAACCATGTATCTAATTTTGTGATGAAAATTGACCGTATATTTTTATGATAATAAGTTTTTTATATGATGAAGTTTGAAGTAACACTAGTAATTAAGGTTGTTTACAAAATTTCACTACAAAAGAAAGTAGCTTTCCCGGCGGTTTTTTCCGTCTATACCGGCGTTTTTTTACGCCGGGGAAACTTTCACCGGCGTTTACAATAACGCCGGTCCAACTGCCGCCGAAGCGGGCGTCGCTGAAACGAAGGGTCCTACACCGGCGTTTTTGGGGGACGCCGGTAAATACTAGGACTACACCGGCGGTCATAAAACGCCGGTGTATGTCCATTTCTGGGTGCCGTGTTTGTGTGCCTATATACATACACCGGCGGTCGTAAACCGCCGGTATTTATCCATTCACCGGCGTAAATAAAAACGCCGGTGTATATCGAAAGTATACCGGCGGTCATAAAACGCCGGTGTATGTCCGTTTCTGGGTGCCGTGTTTGTGTGCCTATATACATACACCGGCGGTTGTAAACCGCCGGTATTTATCCATTCACCGGCGTAAATAAAAACGCCGGTGTATATCGAAAGTATACCGGCGGTCAATAAACGCCGGTGTATGTCCGTTTGTAAGCGCCTGTTTTTCCCTGTTTACGAACACCGGCGCGACGAAAAACGCCGGTGTAGTTATATACACCGGCGTTTATAAAACGCCGGTATATACCTGTGCCGTTACAGCTGAAAACTTTCACCGGCGTACGTTGAAACGCCGGTGTATCATACACTCCAACAATTAAATTATATACACCGCCGTTTTTTAAAACGCCGTTCTGGCTATGCCCGTTTATTTTCGATACTCCGCTTTTCCGTTCGATTTCAATTCACAGTTTTATTTACATAACCTGTAAACTAATTCTCACAACTGATTCGATCAATTTCGTTGCATACTACTGCGCAAACCACAACCAAACACAAGAATAATTAAAGATAATCAAGTTTCACACGTGTCATATCAACGTCCAAATTCATTGATTAATTAACAATGTCATAATTAACAAATTAATATAGAGACTAACATCCAAAATATCCAAACAAACCAGTCTGACAAATATCCAAAATATCCCAAATTCAAAGTATGACATAACTCTCATAAAAAAAACCAGTCTGACATAACAACGGCAAGGAGGAGGACATAAGAACAACAACCATACAGCAAGGAGGACATAAGACAGCAAGGAGGACCGCAGATTCATACCCCTCGAGTAGCTTCAGCTCTGATCATCTGCATTTCCTTCATCTTGACGACCACTCTGTGAATAAAAAATAATAGTTTAATTGAACAGTAGATCACAATACAGAATATACATATTTTTTGAACTTGCAAAAAGAACTACCTGTGTGTCGAATTATAAGATGAAAGTGCCAACTGCAAATGGAATTGTTAATGCTATATACAGAGGTAAAATAATTACATTGCAATGCTAAAAATTTCGTACTTAATTTTGTTTTTAAATATATCTAAAATAACAAAACAAATGAAAATTCAGTATCTAACTTGAAACCTTTATATTCTCCTCTGATTGGGAATATCAACTATCTAAAACAATAAAACAAATGAAAATTCAGTATCTAAGCATGTCCTTCATGGATTGTTCAGACAATCCATGAAACTGTCATCGTGGACGGAAACCAAATATAAGAAAAATAAGAAAAAATAAGATAGGGCTCATATCAAGTGTATTTTTAGGAAACTGTCATCGTGGAAGGAAACCAAATATATATAGAAGCCAGAAATGGAAACAGAAAGAAGAAAGGTAGAGACTTTGGATACACCAGGCTACCATAGCAGCATTTTCCTCATCTCTCTCTCATCCCTTATTTCCCTTCAGCACACGAACAGAAAGAGACATCAGCAACCACCTTAAGAGCGACAAGAACAACAATAATAATAAATTATTATGAACAAGATGTCTCTATATGGGTTTCCAGTTCTCCACTCGAGCCCACTCTTTCTAATCACAGCCCAATTAAGAACATAGACCACATCCACTAAACAATCCAATCATAGCCCAGTCAAAATTTGCCATCCTGGATCTTAATGAAATACGCTTCATTAACAGTGAAAGAAAATGAGGATGCTAGCAGCATACTTAGTTTGGAAGTGAACCCATTTTTGTTCAAAAATCATGCCAAAGATGGCAATCAGCTTCATTAACAGTATCTGAAAATGAAAATTTCCATTAACTGAGCTTATATGTTGCTCTACTAATTCACTGTGCCCAACTAAATCTAAAACCCAATTGTTGTGCGTATCCGGAGGATTTTGGCATACGTACCTATAGCATCCTCAGTTCACAGTAAACCCGTTTTGCTCAAAAAAACATGCCAAGATCACAATCAGATGCATGAAAATAAGCTTCACTATCAACAAAAGAAGAACTGAGAATGCTATGCAGCATACTTAGTTTGGAAGTGAACCCATTTTGTGTTAAACAATAAGGTTACATTGACAGTATCCGAAAATGAAAATTTCTCCATTATCTGAGCTTATATGCTGCTCTACTACTTTTTCAGCACCAACTATATCGCAAAACCCAAGTGTGGTGCATATCCGGCCGGATAATTTTGGCATGCGTACCTATACAATATCCTCAGTTCACAGTGAACCCATTTTTTGGTATAAAAACATACATGCCAAGAAGACAATCAGGTGCCTGAAATCAGTTTCACTAACAGTTAGTGAAAATGGGACCATAGAATAGCTTAAGAAGACCATCAGGTTTGTGAAGTAAGCTTCACTAACAGTGATAGAAACTGGGGATGCTATGCAGCATACTCATTTTGGAAGTGAACCCATTTTGTGTTAAAAAAACCGGTTACATTGACAGTATTTGAAAATGAAAATTTCTCCATCATCTGATGACCACAGTGAACCCATTTTTGGTTTAAAAACATACATGCCAAGAAGACAATCAGGTGCTTGAAATGAGCTTCACTAACAGTTAGTGAAAATGGGACCATACAATAGCTTAAGAAGACCATCAGGTTTGTGAAATAATCTTCACTAACAGTGAAAGAAACTGGGGATGATATGCAGCATACTCATTTTGGAAGTGAACCCATTTTGTGTTAAAAAAACCATGCCAAAGATTGCAATCAGGTTACATTGACAGTGCCCGAAAATAAAAATTTCTTCATTATCTCAGCTTATATGTTGCTCTACTACTTTTTTAGCCCAACTATATCGCAAAACCGGCCGGAGAATTTTGGCATACGTACCTATACAATATCCTCAGTTCACAGTGAACCCATTTTCGGTATAAAAACATACATGCCAAGAAGACAATCAGGTGCTTGAAATGAGCTACACTAACAGTTAGTGAAAATGGGACCATAAAATAGCTTAAGAAGACCATCAGGTTTGTGAAGTAAGCTTCACTAACAGTGATAGAAACTGGGGATGCTATGCAGCATACTCATTTTGGAAGTGAACCCATTTGGTGTTAAAAAAATCGGTTACATTGACAGTATTTGAAAATGAAAATTTCTCCATCATCTGATGACCACAGTGAACCCATTTTTGGTTTAAAAACATACATGCCAAGAAGACAATCAGGTGCTTGAAATGAGCTTCACTAACAGTTAGTGAAAATGGGACCATACAATAGCTTAAGAAGACCATCAGGTTTGTGAAATAATCTTCACTAACAGTGAAAGAAACTGGGGATGCTATGCAGCATACTCATTTTGGAAGTGAACCCATTTTGTGTTAAAAAAACCATGCCAAAGATTGCAATCAGGTTACATTGACAGTGCCCGAAAATGAAAATTTCTTCATTATCTCAGCTTATATGTTGCTCTACTACTTTTTTAGCCCAACTATATCGCAAAACCGGCCGGAGAATTTTGGCATACGTACCTATACAATATCCTCAGTTCACAGTGAACCCATTTTCGGTATAAAAACATACATGCCAAGAAGACAATCAGGTGCTTGAAATGAGCTTCACTAACAGTTAGTGAAAATGGGACCATAAAATAGCTTAAGAAGACCATCAGGTTTGTGAAGTAAGCTTCACTAACAGTGATAGAAACTGGGGATGCTATGCAGCATACTCATTTTGGATGTGAACCCATTTGGTGTTAAAAAAACCGGTTACATTGACAGTATTTGAAAATGAAAATTTCTCCATCATCTGATGACCACAGTGAACCCATTTTTGGTTTAAAAACATACATGCCAAGAAGACAATCAGGTGCTTGAAATCAGCTTCACTAACAGTTAGTGAAAATGGGACCATACAATAGCTTAAGAAGACCATCAGGTTTGTGAAATAATCTTCACTAACAGTGAAAGAAACTGGGGATGCTATGCAGCATACTCATTTTGGAAGTGAACCCATTTTGTGTTAAAAAAACCATGCCAAAGATTGCAATCAGGTTACATTGACAGTGCCCGAAAATGAAAATTTCTTCATTATCTCAGCTTATATGTTGCTCTACTACTTTTTTAGCCCAACTATATCGCAAAACCGGCCGGAGAATTTTGGCATACGTACCTATACAATATCCTCAGTTCACAGTGAACCCATTTTCGGTATAAAAACATACATGCCAAGAAGACAATCAGGTGCTTGAAATGAGCTACACTAACAGTTAGTGAAAATGGGACCATAAAATAGCTTAAGAAGACCATCAGGTTTGTGAAGTAAGCTTCACTAACAGTGATAGAAACTGGGGATGCTATGCAGCATACTCATTTTGGAAGTGAACCCATTTGGTGTTAAAAAAATCGGTTACATTGACAGTATTTGAAAATGAAAATTTCTCCATCATCTGATGACCACAGTGAACCCATTTTTGGTTTAAAAACATACATGCCAAGAAGACAATCAGGTGCTTGAAATGAGCTTCACTAACAGTTAGTGAAAATGGGACCATACAATAGCTTAAGAAGACCATCAGGTTTGTGAAATAATCTTCACTAACAGTGAAAGAAACTGGGGATGCTATGCAGCATACTCATTTTGGAAGTGAACCCATTTTGTGTTAAAAAAACCATGCCAAAGATTGCAATCAGGTTACATTGACAGTGCCCGAAAATGAAAATTTCTTCATTATCTCAGCTTATATGTTGCTCTACTACTTTTTTAGCCCAACTATATCGCAAAACCGGCCGGAGAATTTTGGCATACGTACCTATACAATATCCTCAGTTCACAGTGAACCCATTTTCGGTATAAAAACATACATGCCAAGAAGACAATCAGGTGCTTGAAATGAGCTTCACTAACAGTTAGTGAAAATGGGACCATAAAATAGCTTAAGAAGACCATCAGGTTTGTGAAGTAAGCTTCACTAACAGTGATAGAAACTGGGGATGCTATGCAGCATACTCATTTTGGATGTGAACCCATTTGGTGTTAAAAAAACCGGTTACATTGACAGTATTTGAAAATGAAAATTTCTCCATCATCTGATGACCACAGTGAACCCATTTTTGGTTTAAAAACATACATGCCAAGAAGACAATCAGGTGCTTGAAATCAGCTTCACTAACAGTTAGTGAAAATGGGACCATACAATAGCTTAAGAAGACCATCAGGTTTGTGAAATAATCTTCACTAACAGTGAAAGAAACTGGGGATGCTATGCAGCATACTCATTTTGGAAGTGAACCCATTTTGTGTTAAAAAAACCATGCCAAAGATTGCAATCAGGTTACATTGACAGTGCCCGAAAATGAAAATTTCTTCATTATCTCAGCTTATATGTTGCTCTACTACTTTTTTAGCCCAACTATATCGCAAAACCGGCCGGAGAATTTTGGCATACGTACCTATACAATATCCTCAGTTCACAGTGAACCCATTTTCGGTATAAAAACATACATGCCAAGAAGACAATCAGGTGCTTGAAATGAGCTTCACTAACAGTTAGTGAAAATGGGACCATAAAATAGCTTAAGAAGACCATCAGATTTGTGAAGTAAGCTTCACTAACAGTGATAGAAACTGGGGATGCTATGCAGCATACTCATTTTGGAAGTGAACCCATTTGGTGTTAAAAAAACCGGTTACATTGACAGTATTTGAAAATGAAAATTTCTCCATCATCTGATGACCACAGTGAACCCATTTTTGGTTTAAAAACATACATGCCAAGAAGACAATCAGGTGCTTGAAATCAGCTTCACTAACAGTTAGTGAAAATGGGACCATACAATAGCTTAAGAAGACCATCAGGTTTGTGAAATAATCTTCACTAACAGTGAAAGAAACTGGGGATGCTATGCAGCATACTCATTTTGGAAGTGAACCCATTTTGTGTTAAAAAAACCATGCCAAAGATTGCAATCAGGTTACATTGACAGTGCCCGAAAATGAAAATTTCTTCATTATCTCAGCTTATATGTTGCTCTACTACTTTTTTAGCCCAACTATATCGCAAAACCCAAGTGTGGTGCATATCCGGCCGGAGAATTTTGGCATACGTACCTATACAATATCCTCAGTTCACAGTGAACCCATTTTCGGTATAAAAACATACATGCCAAGAAGACAATCAGGTGCTTGAAATGAGCTTCACTAACAGTTAGTGAAAATGGGACCATAAAATAGCTTAAGAAGACCATCAGGATATGTGAAGTAAGCTTCACTAACAGTGATAGAAACTGGGGATGCTATGCAGCATACTCATTTTGGAAGTGAACCCATTTGGTGTTAAAAAAACCGGTTACATTGACAGTATTTGAAAATGAAAATTTCTCCATCATCTGATGACCACAGTGAACCCATTTTTGGTTTAAAAACATACATGCCAAGAAGACAATCAGGTGCTTGAAATGAGCTTCACTAACAGTTAGTGAAAATGGGACCATACAATAGCTTAAGAAGACCATCAGGTTTGTGAAATAAGCTTCACTCACAGTGAAAGAAACTGGGGATGCTAGAGAATGAGGATACACCAGGCACCAGCCTATGCACCATCCTCAGTTCATGGAAGAAAAATACGAATAGGGCTCATAGCAAGTGTAGTTTTAACTGGAATTGTCATCGTGGAAGGAAACCAAATATAGAAGCCAGAAAGAGGAATGGTAGAGAATGAGGATACACTAGGCTAACATAGCGGCATTTTCCTCATCTCTCTCTCACCCCTTCTTTTCCTTCTCCACTCCAACTCGTCTCTTTCTAATCACAGCCCAATTAAGAACAATTGTTCACAGTCACTGCTAAAGAAACATATATGCTCAGATTATGAAAAATTTATATGCTCAGATTATGGAAATTTTCAATCACTGTTAAAGAAACTAAGTAGGCTGCATAGCATCCCCAGTTTCCTTCACTGTTAGTGAAGCTTGTTTGGAAAATTGTTCACTCAAACATGCCCCTTGTTTCTGAACTCAAACATGACATTAATAAACATCTTTTCTAATAATGGCTACACTTGTGGAAGCTCTCTCTAAGCCTCAATTCTTCAAGGTTTTGTTGCCTACTTCTTTACAGAAGTTGGTACTCCATTCTCCTCTCTTTAAAGAAGAATAGAGTACCAGCTTCTGTAAAGAAGTAGGCAACAAAACCTTGATGAATTGAGACTTAGAGAGAGCTTCCACAATTGTAGCCATTATCAGAAAAGATGTTTATTAATGTGATGTTTGAGTTCAGATACAAGGAGCATGTTTGAGTGAACAATTGGGTTTTGAATGGAGATTGTAGTCATAGATCAATTCTTGATGGAATAAAAATACGAATAGGGCTCATAGCAAGTGTAGTTTTAACTGGAATTGTCATCGTGGAAGGAAACCAAATATAGAAGCCAGAAAGAGGAATGGTAGAGAATGAGGATACACCAGGCTAACATAGCGGCATTTTCCTCATCTCTCTCTCACCCCTTCTTTCCCTTCAGCACACGAACACATAGAGACATCAGCAACAACAGCAAGAGCGACAAGAACAACAACCATAATAAATTATTATGAACAAGATGTCTCTATATGGGTTTCCAGATCTCCACTCCAACTCGTCTCTTTCTAATCACAGCCCAATTAAGAACAATTGTTCACAGTCACTGTTAAAGAAACATATATGCTCAGATTATGAAAAGTTTTCATTTTCAGATACTGTTAAAGAAGCTGATTTCATGCATCTGATTGCAATCTTTGGCATGGTTTTTTTAACACAAAATGGGACTACTTCCAAACTAAGTATGCTGCATAGCATCCCCAGTTTCTTTCACTGTTAGTGAAGCTTATTTCACAAACCTGATGGTCTTCTTAAGCTATTGTATGGTCCCATTTTCACCTTCTCCAAATCAGTACAATGTCATCTATACCAGGTTATGTGCCAAAATGGGATTGGGCATACGATGCAAGGCCGACAAGTATTAGTTGTTTGTGAGTATGCAGTAGGATGCAGCTATGAACATGGGCTCATATCAAGTGTAGTATTACGGACTGTCATCGTGGAAGGAAACCAATTTAATATAGAAGCCGTATATGGAGCCAGAAAGAGGGATCGTAGAGAATGAGGATACACCAGGCTAACATAGCGGCATTTTCCTCATCTCTCTCTCATCCCTTCATTCTCTTCACCACACGCACACAAAGAGACATCAGCAACAACAGCAAGAGGGGATTGGTCCAACAATAAGTGTAGATTATAATAAACGAGATGTCTCTATTTTGGGTTTCCAGATCTCCACTCCAGCCCTTTCTCTCTAATCACAGCCCACTTAAGAAACATAGACGAAATGCGACATAGACGACAGCCACAATGCAGACTCACAAACACTAGTACGTGTCTTTCATGCATTCAAGTAACATAATCTCTTTAAAAATACCAATTTCAAGACTTACCGATGTTTTTTGATAGTGGGCGGCGTGCTACCCTCACTCTCATATGTTTGCCTGCCACTATTATTTAGTGGCTGCTCATCCCCATGACTCTCGTTGCCATCATTTATATTTACCCTCTTTCCACGCCTCGGCATGTTGTACCTGTCAAGGATCCGATAACTTGGTTCAAATGATAGTTTGGTTCAAATGACACTAAGCATAGTTTAATGTAAATAATACCAAGCAGTAGAAAATAGAAAGACAATTAAACCAGTGTATTAAATTCATAATGAACATATTCGAAATTACAGATATAATATTACAACAAGATTTAAGACATAAAATTACAGACATATAATAAACTTGCATAAAAAATCATGTAAACTACAATAATACATCTTCCAGTACATCGCCCTCTTCTCCATCCTTGCGGAGCCAAGTCCCGCAAATTCCAAGATCGGTTGTGTTTACATCAAACACAGGAAACTCAGAAGCAATGTAACTGTTCATGTCTTCACCGTCTTCATCGTCTGAAGTATCGCCCAGTTGGAATACATCTCTTGGTTGCATAGGGATAGCCACATACGATTTTGGCAGGGTTGGATCTGCAATGTAGAACACTTGTTGGACTTGGGATGGAAGCACAAATGGCTCATGGCTAATGTGTGTACCGATGTGAATCAATTTTGAGAAGTTCACAACTGTGAAGCCAAGCTTGTCCTTGTTGTTAGCAAAATTCCTATCAAACTCAGCCCAATCCCCACGAAATAAGACAACACGGAAATGGCCAAAATAATTCAACTCAATGATATCCGTGAGCACTCCATAGTAGTCGAGATCCCCATCTACAGGCCTCGTGTCCGATTTGGAAGCATAACTTCTAGTCTTAGACGTCACTACCATTCCACTATTTTGAGACTTCAAATTAGATTCACGATCCTTAGTACGAAATCTAAAACCATTGAATATGTATCCTCCGTATCTTTTGGCCATCTGATAGGGACCTTTGGCAAGTACTTGTATTTCAGATGACGCACCTTCAGGACCCAAAGAATGTACCTATTAATTTTGCGCAAATCGTATCAACACCATAGAAAATATAGATATAATGAAGATTAACTTGCATAACTGTAATTCACCTACATGAGATTCAAACCACTTATGAAATTTTTCATTCATCAGCTTGTTTTGTTCACGTGGTGGTAGTCTTCTTGGTCTAGCCCTTCGTTTGATGTCCCTGACAAATTCGCTAAAAAACAAGCAATTGAAATTAGGAATAAGAAAAGTATCAAAAATATCGAACTCCGCGGTTTTCACTGTATTCGATTTACATTTAAAAGCAACTTACTTTCGAAATGGTTCCACTGATGCATGATGGTCTAGCACATATCGATGTGCCCGTTCCCACGCTAAGCTATCGAGCTCAAATGCATCAACTTTACCAACAGTGGTGCCAGCGGTATCAAAAAGATATTGTGCACCATCAAGGTTGGAAATGTCTGGATTTCTACGTGGTCTACTGGAAGATGTCTCCACACCAGGCATATACCTGGAAAAAAAATGTGAGCACTCCTCTGATAGATATCCCTGGGCTATTGACCCTTCAGGATATGCTCTATTTTTCACATAACCCTTTAGCCGGTATAGGTACCTGAACATGTACAATTAATAAACTAGAGCGGATTAGGGGATTAAAAGAAATGAGCTTTTGAAAATTCAATTTCGTAAGATGAACGAATTATTTTACCTCTCAATGGGGTACATCCACCGATAGTGAACAGGACCACCGATTCTGGCTTCACCAGCAAGGTGGATTATCAAGTGAATCATAATAGTGAAAAACGATGGAGGAAATATCATCTCCATTTTACTAAGTGTCAATGCCGCCTGCTGCTCCAATTGGTCCAGATCTTCAACACGAAGCATTCTTGAGCAAATACCTTTATATATGCTACAAAGATCTTTCAGGACAGTAGTGACTTGCTCACACATTGAAGACCTTAGGGCCACAGGAAGGAGATCCTGCATTAGGATGTGGTAGTCGTGTGACTTTAGCCCCTGAAGCCTCTTCTCTTTAAAGTTGACACATTTTGCCATGTTAGAAGAATAGCTATCGGGGACTTTCAGTTCAAGTAGTACTTTGCAAAACAACTCCAACTCCGATTTTGACATTGAATAGATTGCAGGAGGTAGGAGCACTTTCCCGTTCGGCAATTCTTCTGGGTGCAACTCATGTCGGATGCCCATTGACTTCAAATCAAGTCGGCTCTTCAGATTGTCCTTTGTCTTCCGATCATCTCCCATAACTGTTCCTATACAATTCTCACCTATATTTTTGCCGATATGCATCACATCTAAATTATGTCTCAGTAAGTTGAATTCCCAATACGGCAACTTGAAGAAAATACTCTTCTTCTTCCATGCACCTAAACTCGTCAAGTTTTGATCCTCATCCTCGCCATATAGATCGGTCTCCTCATCTTGCTCTGGCCTTGCCCTTTTCTTGCCCTTTGTCCTGACTTCTGGTTCCTTTCCATATTTGAATTGATGACCATCTACCCGCCTCAAAATATCTGAACCAGAGGAAGACCCAGGAGCATGTTCCCACTCGTCGGTGCCATCAAATGTCGCTGCCTCTGCCCGAAATATATGTGTGTCAGGCAACCATCTCCTATGACCCATATAGCAAAACTTTCTGCCATTGTACAACCACCTTGAACTAGTTTGGTCAGCACAACATGGACATGCATAACGTCCTTTAGTACTATATCCAGATAAATTTGCATATGCTGGAAAATCATTGATGGTCCAAGACAACACGGCACGAAGAGAAAATGTTTCTTTAGCCACAGCATCATAGGTTGGAACACCCACCCACAACTTCTGAAGTTCATCTATTAACGGTTGTAGGTACACATCTATATCATTTCCAGGACCTTTCGGTCCAGGAACTATCATGGACAAAATAAATGAGGACTGCTTCATGCATTTCCAAGGCGGCAAATTGTATGGTATCAACACAACCGGCCATATGCTGTATGTACTACTCATTTGCCTGAAAGGGTTGAAGCCATCACTAGCTAGTCCAAGTCTCACATTTCGAGGATCTTCCGCAAAATCAGGATATCTTTCATCAAATCTTTTCCAAGATTGAGAATCAGCAGGATGTTTAAGAATCCCATCATTAGTGCGGCCTTCAGCATGCCATTTCATATCAGAAGAAGTTTTCGTGGACATAAACAACCTTTGTAACCTAGGGATCAGAGGAAAGTAACGCAATGTTTTGGCAGGCTTCTTTTTCCTACTTCGCTTAGTAGATCCGCTGGCTCCCTCGTCTTGATTTGGTCTTTCTTTCCATTTCGAAGAACCACACACTTCGCAATTATCCAGACTTTCCTTACCACTCGTGAAAAGCATACAGTCATTTGGACATGCTGCTATCTTCTCATATCCTAGATCGAGAGAACTTAGGAATTTTTTGATTTTATAGGCTGAGTTTGGAATACAGATTTCAGGAAATGCTTCATTCAACAATTCAAGTAGCATAGTGAAGGACTTAGCAGACCACCCGTTTAAACATTTAATCTGAAATAGTCTGACAATGAATGAGAACTTAGAAAATTTGGTGCAGTCACGGTACAACGGGATACTAGCATCTTCAAGTAACTTAGCGAAGGATTCTTGCTGCTTATTATTTTCATGGGTGGGGCCAGACATTTCCTCGTCCACCCCACCACCAATCTGGTTTGTTTCTATTGACTCATTGTGAACTTCGGTTGTTGAGTCATTGGTGTGGAAAGGAACATTATGATTCCCCATGGCATCTTGTAACAAAGCATGCATCTCATCGGGAACGCTTAAGTCTTCGTTCACTAAGGGCTCAGCCTCATTTTCTAATACAACCGGACGAACAGGAGCTGCCGTATGATCCTCTCCATGACAAAACCACCTTGTGTACCCTTGAAGAAAACCGTTGACAGCCAAGTGTGTATGTACTACGTCACATGTCCTCAGCATACAATTTGTACAGCGAAGGCATGGACAAAGGATTAGATTGGGATCACGGGAATGTCGTTTGGCAAAGATAATAAAATCTTTAATACCATCACGATACTCCTTGGATAATCGTGGTTTACTAATCCAACTTCTATCCATTATATCAATAGCACACAGTCTGAAATTAAAATTTTATATATTAAATAGTAATAACAGTAAAAGGCATTTTGTATATTAAATTTCACCTATTTGAAAATCATCCGTAGCTGCAAATAAATGAACGATATAATCTCTAACTGTAAAATAAAGAAATTGTGGCTCCAAAAAATGTACAAAAAAAAACTACTTCTTAATACAATCTACTCTATTCACCAAACCCTAAACGACCTTTTGTGGAAATGATCACAACCACCTTAGACGGTATTTTATCACACACCCTGTGTTCGAGCATAAAAAAAAATCGACTATAGTCTCCCCTATATTTGGCTTTCCGTTCAAGGAGATGATGATGGTAAAGGGTATTTTGCTGATGAAGAGGAATCGGCCGAATAATGAGTGCGTCCTGTTGTAACTACGGTAACAAGAAGATCTGATGACTCATGAACTATTCTGTTCATGACTACTAATAATCACTTATCTCATAATAATAATAATAATAATAATAATAATAATACTACTAAACAAAAGAAACAGTAAAAGAAAAATTAAAATGTCTAGTATGTAAGCATATATTTTGCAGACTGAACCAATTGTTGTACATAGCCGGAGAATTTTGGCATAGAGCTATAGCATCCTCAGTTCACAGTGAACCCAGTTTGGTCAAAAAAACATGCCAAAATGACAATCAGATGCAGGGGATAAGCTTCAATTCATTAACAGTGAAAGAAACTGGGGATGCTATGCAGCATACTTAGTTACGAAGTGAACCCATTTTGTTTAAAAACCATGCCAAGGATTCCAGTCAGGTTACTTTAACAGTATCTGAAAATGAAAAATTTCCCATTATCTGAGCTTATATGTTGCTCTACTACTTCTTCATCCCAACTAAATCTAAAACCCAATTGTAGCCGCATATCCGGCCGGAGGATTTTGGCATACGTACCTATACCATCCTCAGTTCACAGTGAACCGATTTTGGTAAAAAAAACATGCCAAGATGACAATCAGATGCATGAAAATAAGCTTCACTAACAACAAAAAAAGAAAATGGGGATGCTAGCAGCATACTTAGATTGGAAGTTAACCCATTTTCGTATAAAAAACCATGCCAAAGATTGACAATCAGGTTACTTTAACAGTATTTGAAAATGATAAATTTTCCATTATCAGAGCTTATATGTTGCTATACTACTTCTTCAACCCAACTAAATCTAAAACCCAATTGTTGTGCGTATCCGAAGGATTTTGGCATACGTACCTATAGCATCCTCAGTTCACTTAGTCTGGAAGTGAACCTATACAAACTGGGGATGCTATGCATGCAGCATACTCATTTTGGAAGTGAACCCATTTTGTGTAAAAAAACCATGCCAAAGATTGCAATCAGGTTACTTTAACGGTATCTGAAAATGAAAATCTCCCATTATCTGAGCTTATATGTTGCTCTACTACTTCTTTAGCCCAACTAAATCTAAAATCCAATTGTTGTGCATATCCGGCCGCAGGATTTTGACATACGTACCTATAGCATCCTCAGTTCACAGTGAACCCATTTTGGGTAAAAAATAATCATGCCAAGAAGACAATCAGATGCATGAAATCAGCTTCATTAACAGTGAAAGAAAACGGGTATGCTATGCAGCATACTTAGTTTGGAAGTGAACCCATTTTGTGTTAAAAAACCATGCCAAAGATTGCAATCAGGTTACTTTAATAGTATCTGAAAATGAAAATTTCCCATTAACTGAGCTTATATGTTGCTCTACTAATTCACTGTGCCCAACTAAATCTAAAACCCAAGTGTGGTGCATATCCGGCCAGAGAATTTTGGCATACGTACCTATACAATATCCTCAGTTCACAGTGAACCCATTTTGGGTAAAAAAACAAACATGCCATGAAGACAATCAGATGCATGAAATCAGCTTCATTAACAGTAAAAGAAGATGAAAATTTCCATTATCTAAGCATATATTTTTCTATTAATTCTTCATCTCAACTAAACCGTTCATGCTAAGGAAATCGAACACGTAACAGGCATATATTTTTCATTATCTAAGCATATATTTTTCATGCCAAACTGAAAAAAGCTGCCTTTTTTGGAAAATAAGGGAAATCAAGAGATCATACCGAAGAGAGAGGGAGGGAGCGGGGCGACGAGGGCGGGGGCGTAGGAGAGAGAGAGAGAGGGGGCGACCGCCGATTCACCTCCAGATCGAGAGAGGGAAGAACGAAATCGAAAAGGACGAAGGGAATAAGGGACGATTTCGAATGGTCGAAGGCCGTCGAAGAGGACGAAGCGGCGGAGGCAAACGCGTGGGAAATAGAGCGGGGAAGGAGGGAAAGGAAGCGCCTTTTTTCCCTTTTTTTTTTTTGGGGTAATGGGTAAATGGCGAGCGAACGATTAGGGTTCGCGGGTTTTATTCCCAGTTATTCACCGGCGTTTTAATTGGAAACGCCGGTGAATGTGCCAGTATATTCGCCGGCGTTTATAATAAAAAACACCGGTGAATAATAAACTTCACCGGCGTGTTCAGCTAAAACGCCGGTGAATACTAACATTCACCGGCGTTTTAAATCGACCGCCGGTGTATGACCATCCCATCTGGCGCCCAATTCCTACTGGCTCCCTACCCCGGCGCTACTAGTAAAACGCCGGGGAATAATCGCCGGGAAAGCTACTTTCTTTTGTAGTGTTTGTATGTTTGAAAATAATTGTAGCAATTTTTCAAAGTAATTTTTTTTACCAAGGAAAAGGCAGGGGAAACACTACCTCAACATAAATTTTTTAAAATATAGTTTTCTATTTTTAAAAAGTTTGTACACTAATGTATAAGGGTATGCTAGTACAATATATTATGTTATACCACTTTTAGACCAAGATTTTTTCTCAATTTTTTTCTTTTTAAAGCAAGAAGAAAAAAAAAGTAAATGTAGGTGAGTGAAAATAGTTTTGTTATTTTCTCATTTAAAAATTATGTACAGTATTATACAGGTCTATAATAGTTTGATATTAAGCTCCGAGAAAATTTGTATAAGAGTTTGTAAGTGTTTTGATTAATTTTGACTCCCGAGTCATCGAAGTTTTGACTTGCCGTGGTTATAGATCAATAACTGTAACCCGTAAGAATGGCAGTTACATAAGAGCATCCACAGTCATTTGAGGTATAATATGCATATATGTGTATTATAAAATAGCAATTCGATCGTTTGCTGTAGTCGTCAAAAAGTATAAAATGTATAAATTCGACAAAAAATTAACGGACAAAACATGATGTTTTGTCTTGAGAAAAAATGAAAATTAAATGAATTTTATAATAGAAAAAAAAATTAAATTAAATGGGTTGAAACATGATGTTTCGTCCCAAAAAAGAAAAAATTTTTAAAAATTCACATCGGATGTTTCGTCTGAAGTGAATGCATATTTATTTATTTTTTATTTTTGGTTGAGACGAAACATCCCATTATTTTGCAATTTGCAAAATAACTGGTGTTTCGTTCGGGTTTTTAGGGTGGTTTTTTTTTACTAACGATATGAAATGACGAATATACCCCTCTTCTTCTTCTATAAATTTTGTGAAGAGTTGATCTCTTACTCTTCAAACCCGATAGCTCATTTCTTCTACAATTTGTCTTCTCAAACCTCTCTTCTTTTCAATCTGTTTCCTTCTTCAAAATTAGATTGTTATCCCAAAAAATAGGGAAAAAAATTTATATATCCGTTTATATCGATGTCTTCAGTAAAAATATTTATCGGCCGGATGAAATCAAAGTGTCAACAACCAACTCCAGCTGAAGCAGAAACAAGCAGCCAAATGGAAGCGAAGTTGCAGAATGTAGACTACATCAATCAATAAAATTGAAAACGTGTTGTAAATGATTGCAATCATTTGTGAAAACATATATTACTGTCCATCCTGAAGGTGGATTTTACCAATTTAGGGAAAATTGAAGGGAGCCAATTAAAATGTACAGAAAATACTGCAGCTGTGTCCCAATTATCAAGCAATTGGTCGAGCAAGCTGGTTAGCACCGTTTTATGCATATAGATATGGATAAGTCGTCTATGCGGTTTGTGGAGGCATTGGTAGAGAGATGGTGGGATATGACCCACACTTTTCACGTATCGTGCGATGAGCTGGGATTCACTCCGTTGGATTGAGTAATGCTAACAGAAATTTCAATCGGTATCGGGCCCATGCCCCCGTGTAACGACGAATCGTACACATTTGAAATAATCCAGACTCACTTTTTTCCGGAGATTACAATAGATGGTTGGAAGTCTTACGGAATCCATTGACCGTTCCTTAAACATTATTTTAACAACAGTATAATCGAGGAAGCTAAGACAGATACTGTTTCAGCGATAAGAATTACAAGAGCATTTTTTATGTTCTTCCTGGGGGTGTTTTCTTACCCTAATAACGGAGTTTACTGTTCGGTCGGTCGGAGTTCTTAATAACACCGTGAAGGTAGACAAAGTTTGCTCCCAAAACTGTGCACCGGATTGATCGGTACCAACCAAGGGATCTTGCTGTTAGGATTGTGTCTTGTATACTCGTTGTTCAGATTAAAAGAAGGTAATATGAAGTACGGAGGTCGAATCGTCGAAGTGAGTAGAAGGAGAAACAACAGCAGCAAGGGTGCAGGCTAGTTGCGGTCGACCGGTCTTGGTGACAGTCAACCGCACCCCCTGACCGCGCCCCTCGACCGCTCGTAGTACAGGGAATGTAAGAGAGTGGTACGGTCGACCGGTCTTGTTGGACGGTCGACTGCCCGCGGTGCTGATTTGTTTTTTGGGCTTCGATTTTTTAGGTCGATTCAGCCCAATCTTCAACTCCAAGTTAGATCGTGCGGCTCCTATTCAGTTACTTCTTTTTCAGGATATATCGGACGACTGAGAATCAAGATTAGACCTAGGTTTTCTCTCTATTCTTCTATATATATTGTAAACTCCTCCAATATGAGAGGTAGTACTTCATAGATTCTTTTCTCCAATGCAAAGAGAGGCTTGAGAGAGAGATAGTTCTTGGTGGGTGAGTTTAATTCCTTGTGTCAAGTGAATCAATAACTCCTTGTAATCTTCTCTAGTTGAATATCAGATCTCCCTGTATTGCCCCCCCTATTAAACAAAAGCTAACCGGGATAAGTCATCATGGTTTTGTTTGTGTTAGTTTGGTGGATCTACTTGCTTGCTCAATTTATTCGCCTCGTCTACTTCAACTTCCTCATTGCTCTAATTAGTTCCGCTACGACCAGAGGGCGTTTGTTGACCCCCCAATCCCAACACTTGTAGTATACTAATCCACGCTGGGCAGAGAGTAACATCTTCCTGATTTGTGTAAGCTCTCCCTCTTGCACTACGGCTTGCCATTACTCACTCTTACAAAAATTTTCGAGAAGAAGACAGACTAAAATTTTCTAGATAATAGAGTAAGGAATATTTTTACTTTTTTTTTGCATTGAATTTGGTTTGAAGGAGGGAGCCAATTTATAGAAAAAATTAGTTAAATATAGTCGTTATATTTTGGAAAGAGCCGTTGAGTCTAAATCCATCGTTGAATGACGAAATGAATGGTTTGATGTGATGAAGGGTAAAATGGTCGTTTGCCTTTTTTTTAAGTGAATGGGACGAAACATGTGAAGGGTAGGATGTTTCGTCCCATGTGAAAATGGCTTGGACGAAACATCATGTTTTGTCCTACCCCAATTTTTTTACGATTAATTTTTTCTTCTTCTCATCATCTAATTATTTAAAAATTAATTAAATAATGCAAACGAAACATGATCCAAGCCAATTTTGACTTTTTACTGTAGCGAAAAAGAAAAAAAATGAATATATAGTTAACAACAACAGTGACATTTTGTGAAAAAAATGCATTAAATGCATTTATGCATAACGACTGTGGATGCTATAAATAATGATTTTAAATGAAGGGCCTAAGAGCATCCACTATTGTCTGCTATAAACCTAAAAAAATGGAAAATTTGAGAAAAATCCAGCACTATCGTTGGCTAAAAACCTATTTTATGGCTGAAACGTCAACAGTAGACTGCCATATATAGCAGAGTAAAATAGCAAATGCAAAATATTAAAGAAGGAAGATGATCTTCCGTCTAGTAGAGTCTTTTTTTTTAAATTAAAATGGAGAGGCGGAAGATCTTCTTCCGTCCCCCTTTTTTCTATTTTTTTTACGACATTTTTTTAAATGGGAAAGAGACATGGGAAAGAGACGGACGAATTTTTTTTTTTTCTTTCACTTTCGTCCTTTTCCTTTAAAAATAAAAATTAATATGCCTAAACGGAAGATCATCTTCCGGCTGGGCATAATTTTTTTTTAAAAAAATTCCCAGACGGAGTATCATCATCCGTCTGGGTAATTTTTTTATTTTATTTAATTATTCGGGCGAGCAGACTATTTTTTTTTATAATTATTGTCAAACGGAATTTGATCTTCCGTCTATCGAATTTTGGGTATTAAAAATTTTATTTATTCTATTAGACGGAGGATGTTCTTCTGTCTGTATATTTTATAACTTTTTAAACCTAAATTTTGACTTTAACGATAGCAGCGCAACTTTTTTATTTTTATTTTTATATTTTCAAATAGCTATAATATAGCATGAACAATAGTGGATGCTCTAATCAGATAGGTCTTGAGCTTGGGGAAAGGAAACTGGGGAGGGGAAACGACAAAGAATCATTTAAGAGAGAAAGAGGTGGCGTGACGAGTGGGGCGGGTTGGGTTGGTGGTGGACCTATTATCCGAACTTTTCAAATGTGATCCGAATTAGAAAATAAATAATCATTTTTTAGATATTGGCATAAAAATCGTTATTATATCTCATGGATATTTTTAGAGAAGCTTTGAGATGGGAAAAAGTCGTTTATCAAAAGGTTGACTGTGGCTTAAGTAAACTCTACATCTCGGATATCTCTGTTCTTTAACATTGTAACTTTGAAGAACTTATAGAGATATAGGTGATCCAAGGCAATGTGCCAAGTTTTCTTAATTTTTTTGGACTTTTATAAAAATAGATGTGCACGGGTACGCGTTAGTTTAGAATGAGTATTACGAAAAATACAATAACTAGATTTGTAAAATGTAGAGAAAAGGGCCGCCCTGAGTTTCCGGGGTCCCAAGACGAAAGACTCAAATAATTATTTTTGAAGGCCCTAATTACAATATAATTTTTTTACATGTACAATACGTGCCGATATTTACAAGAGGAATATAAATTTGGGGCCCTCTAAAATTGTAAAAAATTTAGAGGTCTAAGACGGCCGCCTCGCATGCCTCAAGGTGGGGGCCGGCCCTAGTGGAGAAACACCCGACCATTTTTGAGTTGATGATGTCTCTTTAGTTGGTTCAACTTTTTTAATCATTATACTTTAATATTGTGCTAAAAACGTCCGTGAAATTCGAGTAGAAAATGACAAAACCTTCTGGCTTGCAGTAATATTAATTAACATTTTATTTCCACACTTCTACTTCCCACCATCTCGATTGTTTATAATAGAGCTTTAAAACAATGTTTATTTACTAATTTTGGAGGATTAATCTAAATGTTAACAATTGTCTACCACTAATACTGAAAAACTTAGTTATCAAATTTAGAATGAACAAAAAAAAAGAAAAAAAAGTGATATGGGTCAGATGACGTGGCCCCTCGTGGGGCACAGGATCCCCTCAAAAGGCTTTCACAACCGGATCATCCGGATCTGCCACGTCAGCGTGGAAACCACCCTGGCCTTCGCCATGTCAGCCCTAAACCACCCCGGGCCCGTGCCATGTCAGTCCTATACCACTTAGACTTCTGCCACGCCAAGCCCACGGGCAACCGGGTCTAGACCCGGTTGGCTTTTTCTCTAAATACCAGGCCCCCTACCCCTTCCAAAGGTAATCAATCTTTCCCCTCTCAAACCTTAATTACTATTACTCTCCTCCAGTGACTGACTAGATCGTCGGAGGGCTTGCCACCGGGACCAACCCGGGTGTTTCTAGACTGAGTGCAGGTACACGAGACTCCCGGATCCGAGCTTCCAGATCCGAGCCGAGCATCCGACCTCCACCTCGCTCCCGCCTCTACTCCCGATTGGGTCCCTCGGCC
Organism: Hemerocallis citrina; assembly: GCA_017893485.1. Classification (NCBI taxonomy): domain Eukaryota; kingdom Viridiplantae; phylum Streptophyta; class Magnoliopsida; order Asparagales; family Asphodelaceae; genus Hemerocallis; species Hemerocallis citrina. The sequence continues at coordinate 58,139,780 of CM030361.1, forward strand.
GAGGGTCGGGCGTACAATCCTTACCGAAGCTTCCGCAAAAATACAAATCGAGAAGAACTCACACCTGGTGCAGCCACCCCCCCAAAAACAAACCGCATCAGGTTGGCGCCGTCTGTGGGAAAACAAGTGCGGATGCCGGCGCGAGCCCAGCCATCAACGGTATCCTGTCAATCCAAGCTCACATGGCACCCAAGGCCAGGAGAGCTGTCACCTCTACGCGTCTCTAGGACATCCCTCCTTAGGACGTCCCTGCCGACACTCATGAATCCAACAATCCGGGTATCAGCCTCAGACACCAGTCGGGTGCCTCTCGTTCGGTCGTACCTGACCTACGCGGAGTCATCCAGAATCGACAGGCAAGCCGGACTAGGGGAGGGGCCGTTTCCAACTCGGTCCCAAACCATCCCAGACCTCTGCCTCAAGGGCGGGAGCTGGTGCTCAGCCGCATCGGCCAAAGGCCGCCGCCCCAACATAACCAGGCCGAACGAGCTCCGATCACCCACCAGGAGTTCCAAAACTTCTGGAAAGAGATCATGGAGGCTATCCGGGGGACCCCCGTCGACGAGACGCTCCACCGCTCTTACTTGCGTTCGGATGTCGAGGCCAGCGCGTCTTGCGGCCCAACAGTCCCGCCGGAGTATGACGATGACGTCCTGAAACGCCTCCAAGAAATGAAGGACCGCCTTGACCACTTCGGCGACGGTAGCCCGAGGCCGGCTCAGGGCCACAGGCCGACCCGACCTCCTTTCTCCACAGTAATCCTGCTGGCAGAAATACCCGAGAATTTCTGCCCACCACAATTCGAGACTTATGACGGCGAGGGTGATCCTGCTGATCACATGGAGGGCTTCAAGACCCTCATGATGATTCACAGCGCATCGGATCCCCTCCTGTGTCGCGCCTTTCCCGCCACCCTCCGGGGCACGGCTCGGGAATGGTTCTCTAAGCTCCCCTCCGGCTCCATTTACTCTTTCGACCAACTGGAGGGCAACTTCCTCGCCCACTTCATAACCAGCAGGAAAGCCAAGAAGACGAGCGCGTCCCTGCTGGGCCTCCGACAGAAGGAAGGGGAGTCGCTTCGGCTGTTCGTCCGAAGTTTCACCACAGAGGCGAGGTCGGTTTCCTCCCTCGACCCAGGGATCGCCTCGGCAGCATTCCGACACAACGTCCAGCACATTCAGCTGAAGGCATCCCTGGCTAAGAAGCCTCCGATCGATTTCCCTGACCTCCTCAATCGAGTCGAAAAGTACATCCGGGCCGAGGAGGCCCTGAATCCAGAGGACTCCAACGAAGTTTCCGGAAAGGGGAAACGCAACGCCGACGAGGCAGAGCCAGCAAAGAAGGCCCCAAAAGACGGGGGCATCGTGAAAAGGGTCCCTCCTGTCCCACGCTTCGAGAGGTACACTCCCCTGATGCAGAACGTATCAACTATCCTCTTAGCGATCGAAGACAGGGACCTCGTCCAATTCCCTCCTCGATCGACCAACAATAAACAAAAAGAGGGATCAACGGTTCTACTACCGCTTCCACCGAGACAACGGACACGACACCGACCATTGCCGCGCCCTGAAGGACGAGATCGTGGCCCTCATCCAACGAGGGTACCTCCAGGAGTTCAAACGGGAAGACACTCAGGAAAAAAGAGACACCAGGAAACAGAGGTCTTCTCCTCCTCCTCGAGCACTCAGACAGCATCCCGAGCGGGACCCCGAGCCAGAAGAACCCGAGGGTCAAGCCATCTTGCATTGCGTCCACGGAGGGCCCATGGGAGGGGAGTCCAACACTTCCCGCAAGGCATTCGTTCGAGGGATCAATGCCGGCCAGGGCCCCCTCTCCCCCCAGGTCCAGCAACTCCCTTTCTCCTTCTCTGGGGAAGACCTGGAGGGAGTTCGGCTCCCGTACTGCGATACGCTCGTCGTCAACCTCAGTATGGCGAACTTCGAGGCCCGTCGGATCCTCGTGGACAACGGGAGCTCGGTAAACATCCTCTTTGTAGAGGCATTCGAGAACCTAAAGCTCTCCCAGGATAAGCTGAAGCCAGCCGGGTATACCTTGCACGGGTTCTCCGGCGTCCCGGTGCCAATCGAGGGTATCGTGACCTTAGGCATCACCGCAGGTACTACCCCTCATAGGCGGACCGAGTCGATGGACTTCATGGTTGTAAACGTCAAGGCTGCCTACAACGCCATCCTCGGTCATCCTGGGCTCTGCTCCCTCCAGGCGGTTCCCTCGGCCTACCACTAAAAACAGAAATTTCCCACCAAGTCAGGCGTCGGAGTTGTCCGAGGAAACCAAGAAGCAGCACGATCGTGCTATATGATGACAATCGGGGGTGGTGTGTTCCCCCTAGATGCCGTCGAGCTACAGCTAGAAAGAAGCCAGCCGGAACCTGAGCCGGCGGACGAGTTAGAAGAGGACTCATTCGAGACAGGGGACGCGTCGAAGTGGTTTCGAGTGAGCTGCTCCCTCACTCCCAACCTCAAATCTGCCCTGATCGACTGTATTCACCTCAATGTCGGCCTCTTTTCCTGGAAGCCCCCCGATATTCCCGGCATCTCGGAAGACCTGATCATGCACAAACTTAGTGTGATCCCCGGCTTGAAACCGATCATCCAGAAGCGACGTAAGTTCGCCCCGGAGTGGCAACAAGCGGTGAAAGCGGAGGCGGCCATCGGCCATTTCCTCTCCATGTCCGGAGAGAAGTCTCTCCCATTCTTCAAGGCTCTGCACGAAACCGGAGGTTTTGAATGGGGCACTCAGCAACAGGAGGCGTTCGCCCAACTGAAAGAGTACCTCGCCAACCCTCCTCTCCTCAGTAAGCCCGAACCAGGTGAGCCCCTCTGGCTTTACCTTTCGGTTTCGGAAAACGTGCTCAGTGCTGTCCTCGTTCGAAAAGAGGACGGAGTCCAAAAGCCGCTGTACTATATGAGCAAGGTTCTGCTCATCGCCGAGACCAGATATTCTAGAATGGAGAAGGTAGCATATGCCTTAGTCATGGCCGCGCGGAAGCTCTGCCCCTATTTTCAGGTGCATTCAGTCTAGGTGCTCACGGACCAGCCTCTGAAGGCCGTGCTCTATAAGCCCGAGAGCTCGGGACAATTAGTCAAATGGTCGATCGAGCTCAGTCAATTCGACATCGGCTACCAGCCCAGGACGGCCATCAAAGGGCAGGCCCTCGCCGAGTTCATCACGGACGGCCATCAAAGGGCAGGCCCTCGCCTAGGTTATATCAATTTTTCAGAGCGAATCAGGCCAAGAGTTGTTTGGGACGAAATTTCCAAAATAATCCTCTGCTAATCAATTGAAACGGATGATGGGGGGCTCAATCTGAGCCGCTGATCACGATCATGAGCGATCCAACGGCTCAGATCGTTGTTTTCCAACCCGTGAAAACTAGACCCGTTTTCAATGGAGCATTTCCCATATATATATATATATATATATATATATATATATATATATATATATATATATATATATAGGGAAATGATCTAGTGAGAACTCTTTTGGTGAGAACCACGTGAGAACTTTTGTTTGGGATATTAGTTGAAAGATCTGAACCGTTCATTTTGATCTACACGATTAAATTAGTCTATGTATGAGAAATCAAGTCATTTGAGATTCGTTTCCCCATGCATTGAAGTGTTACAAATTGTGTGGCTGTAAAATCATTATTTTTTATAGTGACATGATGCATGGACAAATGAATATCAAATGACTTGGTTTTATGTTTCTATACTAATTTAGTTATGTTAAACAATGTGAACGGTTCAGATTATCCATAGGATGTATAGGCGTAGAGTTCTCACGAAGCTTATCGTGAGAACAGTTCTCACCAGATCGCTACCCTATATATATATATATATATATATATATATATATATATATATATATATATATATATAGCTTTCTCCATTGCAAATGGGTCGGAAGCGGGTCTGTTCGCACAGAACCGTGCGAACTTTGATCTGGACCGTTGGATCGAAGATCTAACGGTCCATATTTTTTTAAATAAAATTTTGCCTTAACCCGTCATCCCCAACGACGGGTTAAGGCAAATTTTTATTAAAAAAAATAGCCTTAACCCGTCCTTCCCAAGAACGGGTTAAGGCTATCTATATTCATTTGTATTTCCATTCAGTTCGTCTTCTTCGGCGATTTCTCCCTCGCTCCTTCTTGTTTCTTCGACGAACTCAGCGGCAAAAAAAACCCTAATCCTTCGTCTAAACCCAAATCAACCCACTTACGTCCGCTCCCCCTCCTCCCAACTCCAAAGTTGGAAACCCTACCTTCTCTTCCCCTCTTCGATACGAAATCGAAACCCTAGTTCTCTTCCAAATCGATTGTTTGGCTTGATTTGGACCTATTTTGTAAGGTATACACTATTTCTTTACCTCAATAATCTAAATTTGTATTATTTTTTTTAATTTGTGTGTAGTAAATTATTTAGAAATTGGGAAAAAATTTATATGCCTTAGTAGATTTTAGATGTAGAATCGGGTTGACTTCAAGTATATTCAATTGCCGAATTATGTTTCTTGCGTTAGTAATTTGTAGAATTAGAATTGTATATACGAAATTAGTTAGAAACATTTCAGTGCGGTTATGGTTGAAAACCCTGCAAACGACCGTAAAAAAATACGAAAGTTTGTGAGTAGGTTCGTCTTACGTTGTACAAGCCACCCCAAGTTGTATGAGCGATTTTTGACTCACGGTTCGAAAGATATGGCCGCGTATCGCTTTCGGTTGAAAAAAAATCAAGTAAAGCGGTACACGGCCGTATCTCCCGAACCATGACTCGAAACTCGCTTCTACAAGTTCGGGTGGCTTACCCTACGTGAATTGGACCTAGTCTGAAAGTTTTATAATTTTCGGATGCCGTTTGCGCGATTTTGTTCAATTCCTCAAATGAGAAGTTTTTGACTTAGAATTTTCTAAGTGCGGTTATAGTTGAAAACCCTTCAAATGACCTCCAAAAAATACGAAACTTTGCGAGTTGGTTGGTGTCTCCTACGAGAAGCCAACCCAAGTTGTAGAAGCGAGTTTCGACTCACGGTTCGAGAGATACGGCCGCGTATCGCTTTCGGTTGGAAAAAACAACTAAAGCGGTACACGGCCGTATCTCGCAAACCGTGACTCGAAACTCGCTTCTACGAGTTTGATTGGATTGCCCTTCGTGAATCCGACCAAGTTGGAAAGTTTCATAATTTTCGGATGCCGTTTGTGCGGTTTTCTCAACTTCCTCGCATGAGAAGTTTTTGACTTAGAATTTTCTAAGTGCGGTTAGATTAGAAAACCCTTCAAACGACCTCCAAAAAATACGAAAATTTGTGAGTTGGTTGGTGTCGCCTACGAGAAGCCATCCCAAGTTGTAGAAGTGAGTTTCGACTCACGGTTCGAGAGATACGGCCGCATATCGCTTTTGGTTGGAAAAAAACAACTAAAGCCGGTACACGGCCGTATCTCGCAAACCGTGACTCGAAACTTGCTTCTACAAGTTTGGGTGGCTTGCCCTATGTAAATTGGACCTAGTCGGAAAGTTTTATAATTTTCGATTGCCGTTTGGGCGGTTTTCTTCAATTCCTCAAATGAGAAGTTTTTGACTTAGAATTTTCTAAGTGCGGTTAGATTAGAAAACCCTTCAAACGACCTCCAAAAAATACAAAACCTTACAAGTTGGTTGGTGTCCCCTACGAGAAGCCACCCCAAGTTGTAGAAGTGAGTTTCGACTCATGGTTCGAGAGATACGGACGCGTATCGCTTTCGGTTGGAAAAAACCAAGTTTAGCGGTACACGACCGTATCTCGCAAACGGCGACTCGAAACTCGCTTCTACAAGCTTGGGTGGCTTGCCCTACGTGAATCCGACCAAGTCGGAAATGTTTATAATTTTCGGATGCCGTTTATGCGGTTTTCTCAAGTTTATTTTTTTAGAAGTTTTAGAGTCAGAACATTTTCTAAGTGCGGTTAGAGTTGAAAACACTTCAAACCACCTCCAAAAAATATGAAACTTTGCGAGTTGGTTGATCTCATGTAGCACAAGCAACCAGAACTTGTATAAGTCAATTTGGACTCACGGTCAGAGAGATACAGCCGTGTATCGCCTTTGGTTAAAAAAAACTCAAATAAAGTGATACACGGCCGTATTTCTCGAACCATTAGTGGAAACTGACTTTTACAAGTTGTTGTCGCTTGCGCACTTATAAAAACACCATGCACAACGATTTAGTACCCCTAACTGTTCTCCTTTTCACGGTTTCTTAGGTTTGGACAGTTTCGAAGGAAGTTCTGTTACCGGAGAGAAATATGTTCGTGCACAACAAATTGGCGAGTATCTTCCTCATGTTAACGAGCACCTAAAACCGAAGATTGGTAAGACATTTCCCACTCTTGAGGAAGCGAAAAAATTTTATTCATCATATTGCAAATGTGCGGGATTCTCTATGCGTAAGGATGGAAATAAATATAAGGGAAACGATATAGTGGATAAGTCATATGTTTGTAATAAAGTCGGGGAGTCACCGAATAATCATAATGAAACTAGACGAGGTACAACTTCTAGAACGGGTTGCAAAGCTTTCGTTCGTGTCAAACTAAACCAACATAGTAATTTACAAAGTAATTCATGGATTCTTTATTCGTTAAATGAAGCACACAATCACGAATTTACTTTACCCGGTAGACGTCACGTGCTACCTCGAAACCGTGAATTGACTAAGACAGATAAAAAAGTAATTGGTCAACTTACCGAAGCTAATGTCCCTGTATGCAAACAAATCCTATTCTTTGAAGGTGCAAGTGGAGGTAATGAGAAAATTGGGTTCACTGAAACCGATGTCAGAAATCTCAGGAGAGACGAGATGGAAGGTTTAAAAGGACACGACGGACAAATGCTACTTGAGTTTTTTGAATCCAAAAAGGAGACCGATCCTTTATTCTATTTTGATTACCAATGTGATCCCGAATGGCGATTGTCACATTGTATCTGGGTGGATGGTATCGCTAGAAAGAATTATGAAGTATTCGGGAATGTTCTCTGCTTTGACGCTACCTACAACACAAACCGATACGGGATGTTGTTCGTACCATTTGTTGGATTCAACCATTATTGGCAATCAATATTCCTAGATTGTGGGTTCATCCCCAATGAGAAGACATCCTCATTTGAGTAGTTCTTTGAAAAGTGGCGAGAAGCAATGGGCTTTGATCCGATCAACATCGTGACAGATGAGGATCGTGGGATAACTTCTGCAATTTCCAAAGTTTTCCCAATCACGTCACATAGATATTACATTTGGTATATTTTGGATAAGCTACCGCATGAAGTGCGCATGCCGAATAACGTTGATGAGTTCAGGGATGCTTTGAAGACTATCATTTATACAGCGGAATTTAAAACAGAATTCGAACAGAAGTGGAAAAATTTGATCTCCCAGTACAAACTGGAGAATAAGAAATGGTTGAAGGAAAAATTTGAGATCCGCAAAAAATGGGCTCCTGTGTACGCAAGAGACTCATTTTAGGGGGGCATGTTGAGTACCCAACGTAGCGAATCGCTACATTCATCCTTGAAGCACCATACTCATAAAAAGTACTCATTACATGAATTTGCCGTCATCTTTGACCGACTCTTAGTAAAATAAAGACACGATGAACTTAAAGAAATACATCGTAATCGCGAGGAGCGGCCAAAATTGAAGACCGAATGGGCATTGGAGTCACAAATGGCAGGAACATACACTTTGAAGATTTTCTACAAATTTCAACAAGAAGTTGTCAAAAGCTTATTACTTAATGTGAGTTTAATTGCGAGTATGGATACACCGGATAGTGCAGCTTATTTTATAACAGTTTGTGGAAATTCAGAACCGGGGAGGGTGATTTCTTATTGTAAAATCACTGAAATTGCTAAATGCCCTTGTTCCATGTACGATTTCGTAGGCATTTCCTGCAAACATCTACTGACAGTTATTCGGTTTACAGATCACACCGCACTACCCGAACAATATATTTGTAGGCGATGGACCAGGGATCAACTGAGAAGAAGCAGTATACCGGTTCCCAATAGTATGGGCGACAATTTTGTCTCTCGTTATTGTGAACTGACTATGCACTCACGACATTTGGTCGATCTTGATTGTTCTTCAGAGCGAGGATACAAGTACATGCTCAACCACATGCTGAAGGGAATCGAAGGCTTTGCTAACATTGAGTCAGTGAACAGCACACCACACGAAGTTAGCGCACAACCTGAAAGTGGTGGACATGCACATGCACATGTAGGTGACCCTGTGCAGTGCACCACAAACGGGAGGCCTAAAGGGAAACGGTTGAAGTCTATAAGAGAAGGTCAAAAAACGAAGAGGCCGAGACTTTGCAGGACATGCCTTCGTGTCGTAGGTCACGATTCACGGAATTGCCCAAAAATGTAGCAAGGTATTATATCAGAGATTTTGTATTTGTTAATTGGACTCAATGAATATAAACTTGTTGTAGTCGGTACTAACTCATTCTTCTTCTTTATTTAGTGGATCGGTAGGGAATGAAGAAGCTCCAAACGCTGTAAAGAGTGATGATGACGAAGGCGAAGGTTCGTGCTAGGGGTTTTTAGTAATATGTATGTCATATCAAACTTTCAAGATAATCACCGAATAATTGCTGAATTTTATATTTTTTGTGCAGATAATTATTAATTTCGACTCGATTATTAACTTATATTTTTTTTAATTTTTTGGTGTAGGTCCGGAATGAAACAAAAAAACGCGCCCAATGGAAAGAAGTAATGCGTTGAAAAATTCGTTGCTTTTGGATTGTATATATGTGGTTAATTGAATGTATCTGTTTGGTACAAGTAAATTAATGATGTATTTAATCGGAGTGTAATCTCTATATGTCAGTTTATTTTGTGTATTTGTGAACTACATATGTTGCTATGGATTTTGATCTTGTATTTGGGTAGCGAATGTTTATTTATGTCGAAATTTGTGAATTTTGAAGATGTGTGCAATTTGGGCAAGTCGATCTGTTTGTGAATTATTTGGTAATGAAAATTATCTGGATGCCGATGTGAACAGATTTATTATTTGTGTGGGAGATTGTGTATTTTGTGGATGATATATCTATATTGTCGAAAATTGTGAAAATGTACGCAGTATTGAAGAAAAGATGATGCCAGATACTCTCTACTAAACCTGTTATTGGGGATAACGGGTTACGATAACTTAACCCGTCATCTTCAATAACGGGTTAAGTAGATAGATATTGGCAGTCCTTAATGAATACTTCACATGTAGGGGATGAAGTTTGGGTATTATCTCTCCACGTAACCCATTATTGGCGTTAACGGTTTTATATCACCTAACCCGTTATTACCAATGACGGGTTAAGGAGATAGATATTGGCAGTCCTTAACCAATACTTCACATGTAGGGGATGAAGTTCGGCCAATATCTCTCCACTTAACCCGTTATTGGCATTGACGATTTTATATCACCTAACCCGTTATTACCAATGACGGGTTAGGTTGAGATTTATTTACAGAACTTTTCACTTTGTGGACTATATCTTCTTTTGTTGATACATATACATATTTGTTCATTCACAACAAATAACTTAATGAACTTTCGTCTGTGTTGGATATATCTTCTTTTGTTGATACATATACAAATTTGTTCATTCACAACAAGCCATTTGCAACAACAAATTTATTCATATATCAAACATTACAAACTGGCAAGAACAAGTTGTTTGAAGATACATAGAATGCGTACATAACTAAAGCAAATTGATGTTACGAAGTCATCCTTTGACACTCTACTCCAAAATTGAAATTAATTTAGTATACAAGTACATGCTCGGTTTCTTCTCAAAGTGATAGGAAGGACTGCTGATTCTGCCTTTTTTTGATTGCATAAGTAGCAGTTATCCCCTCTGCATACAATTTAGTTCACTACTATTACACAGAGGTAAAAATTTTCCGCTTCGTGGGATAGCGTAGTAGTGGGTGTAACCGTATATTCAAAGTACTTGACAACTTCTTGACACACACTCCTCATATTCGTACTATTTGTTGCACGATTGTGAGGTGTGCATGCCAAGAAGCTGAAAAGTAGCATGAATACACTGTGGCACCCACCACTACTCCGTCCTACGAAGCAGAGAATTTTTACACTCTGTGTAACAATAGAGAACGAATGTGTATGAAAGGAGGACAATTGCTACTTATGCAAACACATCTAAAAGCTAGAAAAAAGAAGACTAATGGAAATGAAGGAAAAAAAGGCAGAGTCGGCGGCCCTCCCTACCACTTGAGAGAAACCGAGCATGTACTTGTACACTGAAATGTTCATGCACAAGTCTCTCTACTCCTGCATCTTCATACACAAGAACAACAATTGTAGGCGACCATCTTTGAACTCAAATTTATTTCATAACTCAAACTTCTTCCCCCCTTCAAGAAGAAGAGATTATCTTGAAGAGAAGAAGAAAAGATTGGCTCCTCATAATTTTTTTGGAGAATGACTTATTTGAAGTGTCTCCTCTCTATTTTTTTCCTTTCTTCTCTACATTGAGTTCATTCTCATTTGAGTTATGAACTCAATATGCTCAGTTATAGGGAAGATTAGAAGGAGGGGTGCATGACATGATAGCTATCATGTACAGACCAGTGGCCATCAAACACGATGGGATGAAAACAAGAAGAAGAAGAAGACAAGAAGGTCAAATCCTTGATACACTTCAATTCACACTGATACAAAACTCAAAAAGTATGATACAAGTCTCCAAAAAACAGCAGCAAGGACAGCAATTGTCTCCACCAGATTGATACACATCTCAAAATGTACAGACCATGTCTGCAAATTACATCTGCATAACCCGTTGTTGGTGACAACGGGTTAAGTACACTTAACCTGTCGTTACCAAGAACGGTTTAAGTATACTTGGTCTATGCCAATACTTGGTCTGTACATGATGAACCACTGCCAATATTTGTCAACTTAACCCGTTGGTACGGATAACGGGTTAAGTTAACAAAAATCGTTATCACCAACAACGGGTTAAGCACACTTATATTTGCAGTAGTTTATGGCTACATGCATAAGTAGATGGCGAAATTATGACAATATACGTTAACTTATACCGTTATTGACGATAACGGGTTAAGTACATCTAACCCATTATTGTAAATAACAGGTTAAGTGTACCTATATCGGCAGTACTGAAGATTATTAAATCGCATGGAAAAAAAATGTGTAAACAAGTTTGTAAATATAACATATAAAGTAGTTCACTTAATGAAAACAATTTATGATAAATTATTCAAATACCACTTTGACCATACCAAAATGTGCTCATAAAATTTTATATAATCAGCTTTTCATAGATGTTCGTTACGCGATTTCAAATTTTGTTTATAAACAAACAAAATTTTAAAATATTTACGTTCATTCAGCGAATTCGGTTTAAACAATTATGTTAGATATAATTTTCGGATAATGGGTTAGAGTACTTTGTAGGGTTAAAGTAGGGTTACAGTAGGTTAAGGGCAGGGTTAGGGTTAGCGGGGGTTAGGGGTTTGGTTAGATCTTGTTTTTTATTTATTTCAATTCCTCGCCACGTAACTAACCAATATAAAATCGATATCATCAAATGAATATAAAAATTAACGCATATTAATTTAGTATTTTGTTTCTTAAAAAAAAATTGTAGGTTAGGGTTAGGGTTATTATAGGGTTAGTAGGTTAGGGTTAGTGATTAAGGTTAGGGTTAATGTAGGGTTAGAGTTTCCACTCTTTTTCACTTCGTATTAGAACAATTTCAAAAATGGGAATAACCTAAAGTACATAGATAAATGTAGATCCCCCACGTGTCTACAAAAAACCAACTATAGATCCCCACATGTAAAGAGAAAACCACATGTAGCATTTGTTGGTTTTTTGGAAGCCATTGATAACACGAAGAAGATAGAGACGGGAAAATGAGGAAAAAACCACATGTATATTCCCACATGTAGCCTATACATGAAAAAAACACATGTACATCCCCAAATATAGCGTATACATGGAAAAAATACATGTAGATCCCCACATGCTGATATCCCTAATGGAAAAGCCTAACCAGATGCGTCACGTGATCCGCATCTCGTCATCAGATCCAATTAATTGGTCATCAAGAACTGGATCTGTACATAGGGTTTTTTCCATATATAAGCTACATGTGGGGATGTACATGTGGTTATGTAGTTTAGGTTTTTCCCATATTGAAGTGTCTGCAATAATAGTAGGCGGGTGTTGAGTTCTGCTTGTTTAGCTTGGTGCTTTTTCCCACTTAGGTGTATGTTCAAAGTTTTCTGGCTTGTGGTGGTCACTTGGCTTAGATGACAACACCACTTCTTTGGTGGAGACAACGGCCTATACTCTAGATTGTGGAAACGTAGCCTATATGATTGTAGAAATGAAGCCTATATGGGAAAAAACCACATGTAGATCCCCACATATAGCCTATATAGAGAAAAAACCACATGTACAACCCCACATTTAGCCTATGTGATGGAAAAACCACATGTAGATCCCCATATATAGCCTATATGATGGAAAAACCACATGTAGATCCCCACATATAGCCTATATAGGAAAAAACCACATGTAGATCCCACATGTAGCCTATATAGGAAAAAAATCACATGTTGATCCCCACATGTAGCCTATATGGGGAAAAACCACATGTAGATCCCACATGTAGCCTATATGGGAGAAAAACCACATGTAGATCCCCACATGTAGCCTGTATATGGGAAAAACCATATGTAGATCCCCACATGCATGTACAAAAAGACCAATACAGATGTGGAATCTCGCTGTGATGATGATGGTATCCCTAATGGAAAAGCACGAACGCGTTATTAGAGCGCCACGCCACCAGATCTTTTTCTCTTCGTAGTAGAACAAGTTCAATATGGGAAAAAACTAAAGTACATAGCCAAATGTAGATCCTACATGTAGCCTACATAGCATCAAATTGATTGACTGATGGATGGATGGATTCATTAATCTGAGAATTTAGAACGGCCCGTTAATGTGCTACAAGTTAACGACTTGTACTACAAATAAAGACTATTGCCATGTTGTACATGTGGTTCTACATGTTGCAAAGTAAAATCTAAAGGTGGGGATCTACAAATATTAACCTAATTAATCAAAACAAAAAACAAACACTCACTACTAACCCTAACCCTACACTAACCCTATCTTAACCTAACCCTAACCCTAACCCTTGGGTTGAAACCTCATAATTTATTTTTTGAACTTTTTCACCACCAATAACAAGTTCAAATTTATAGTGGTTAGTTACGTGGCAGTAAATGGAAATTAATAAAAAATATAAACAATTATGGACATATTAATGTCACTCTGCACAGTTCCGGAGACAATTCTCGCAAAGAGTGAAAAGAAATTTGTAGAAAACCCAAAATTTCAAACTCCCTAACCCGTTATTCATAAGAACGGGTTAAGCGAACTTAACCCGTTATTCATAAGAACGGGTTAAAGAGAGCGATATTGGCAGTACTTTTTGACAACTTGGATAAGGTCCTCCCAATAACTCGCTACCTAACTCGTTCTTGTGAACACGGGTTAAGTGAACTTAACCCGTTATTCACAAGAACGGATTAAAGAGAGCGATATTGGCAGTACTTTGGTCTGTAGGAGTTAAAGGACTGCCAATATCGCTCTACCTAACACGTTGTCGTGAAGAACGGGTTAAAGCAACATTACACGTTGTTCACAATGACGGGTTAAGAAGAACCATATTAGCAGAACTTTATTAAGACATGGTCTGTAGGCCTCCAAAGGACTGTCAATATCTCTCTACTTAACACGTTGTCATGAAGAACGGGTTAAGGCCACATTACATGTTGTTTACAATGACGGGTTAAGAAGAGCCATATTAGCAGAACTTTATTAAGACATGGTCTGTAACCTTTCAAAGGACTGTGAATATCTCTCTACCTAACCCGTCCTTAGTGATAACGGGTTAACCTCAAATAACCCGCTATCGTCAATAACGGATTAAGTATAGATATTTGTGCAGCACTTTTGTTTGTGTTTGGCTGTGTACATTTTTTCTGATACGGAAACAACTTCATCAAATGTTGTTCACAAATTCACCTACAACATCACATCAAAGTAAATAATACAACATATATCTTCACAAGAAAGTTGAAGGCGTACAAATGTACAATGTCAACCAAACCACTTAATTAATTGAAATGAATTCAATTTTCAAAAATTTATACCAAAATTATACATATCAAGTTGCACATGTCCAAAATACAAAAATTACAAATGAAGGCGATCTCCACTTTGGCTTGCACACCATGCCCGGTATTCACCTACAACAATTTATCAATATAGAAACAAACAATACGTTAGTTACTGCAATAACAAAATCACCAACCAAAAGATACGCTATTACAGAGTATTAGAGACTACCGTCTACGACCATGCGGCTTGCCACCGCTTGGTGTGAATTGATCGGGAGGGTTCCGCTTCCTTTGAGGATTTCGCCGTCTGCCAGGTGTCTGGGGAGAATCAGGATCATCCGACGACTGTTCCTCATCAACATCTTCGGGATTTGGCTGTTCTTGTAGTTGTTGTGGCTCGGCGATGCGAATTCCCCTACTCACAGTTTGTTTTCACCTATAACCTGTTGCTGGCAAGTTGGCTTTCAAATACGCCTCAAGTTGTGGACCTTCACCCGCGTCCTCAAGAGTACGACGGCACGGCGCTAGCATCTCCCGCATTACCTCCTAGAAGCTCTCGGGTACCCTAGTCTTCAAGATGCGAGCAGCTGTTCGAACGTTCTCCCATGTGTTTTCAATCTACATTTGATGAAAAATTCCAATTTAAACATCATTCATACTTAACGGCATCACTTAATTACATTACATGCATACGAACTATATGAAATTTGACTAACCATTTTTCGATATGTCTCAGCCCTTGGTTGGTACATCGGCTGGGAGGAGGAATATGCTGGAGCTGGTTCTGCCTGGGTAGGGGGAATCGGAAGTTGCACACCAGCTGGTACAACGGCCTTTGGAGGAACATACAACCGTGTTATTCGCTTGTACCACATCATGTATGCCTGCTGGAGGGATCCATCATACGGTACTGCGACGAACATCATATTCGATGTCATTTACCGCCGTATGGTGTTCCAGTTGGCTACATGGTAACGATGGTAATCAGCCAAATCGAAGTTGGGCACTCGTCCCGTTCCCCTCACCTCGTGCAACTTTTTATCATAAGACCTGACCTCAGGAATCTTTTGTTGATATCCAAATTGCTATACTGTACTGAGTGTAGAGAACTAAAGAGTACGATCTTGAAAGCTTTATTTCTCAAAAATCACTTAGAATTTTTCTCACAAAGGGTGCTCGGATTTTCAAAGAGAATCCTGTTGTTTTTCAGTGAGATCTGAACTCTACTTAAAGAGTTTGATCTCCCGAACGTTGGGAGACAGTTACTCCAACTGTCAACCAACGGATCTAAGCTTTTGAGTTTGAAAAATTCGATTTTGAAAAACAGAAAACGGTCAAAAGCTCTCGAACAGTCGACTGGGTTGCCATATGAGTCGACTGATCAGAGTTTGAATAAATTTAAACAGTTTTGTACTATCAGTCGACTGGCAGAAGCTTAAGTCGACTGGTACTCAAAAGTTAAATTTCTTCAAACTGTTTTGACTCTTTTTGGGGGTTTTTAAGAGACACACATTATGAAATTTTGAGTGTGTGTGTGTGTGACAAGGCTTTACATCAGACTAAGACTCAACAAAAAATAAGATACAATGTTTTTACAAGACACTACAATTTGACATAATTGAGCTAAGGTCTTGAGTCTTGAGTCTTGTCTTGAGTGAAGTCTTGGATCTGTATCCTTTGAGCTTGTGCATTTGTTCAGCTGAAATAGTCTTTTGTAGTACAACCTGAAATGTTAGCTGTATAACATAGACACATGTTGCACTGTGTTGTGATCATCAAAATCAAGAATCAACATAATGCAGTTTTTAAAATACTAATTGATGCATTGTTGTTAGATGCATTATCAAAACTTATACACATAATTTTATCACGAATATGAAAAACATCACAAATTTCTAAAATACGGTTTGCAATTTCATTACCACTATGGGGATAGGGCAACGCGGCAAGTGATATGATCCTTTTTTGAAGAATTCAATTACTGTCGATCTAATGACAGGTTATTCTCATCATTGAAATATTGTTGCAACCCGTCCAACAATCGGAAGTTAAAGAAACTTTAAACTCCATATAATTGCAATCAAAGTTTTCCTCATTTCATTGTACATTTTAAAACAATCTAATTTGCAAGTATTCCTAGGGATTCTTTTAAAATGGGGTTTTTAAGGCGGTTTGATTAAAATTTTCTAAATCCCTACTCTCAGGATAGGAAAATGGTAACTCTTCCTTGATTACTAATCAGGCCAATCCCGACGAACAAGTTCGGGTCATAAGAATGGCTATCAACTACACCGGTCCTAGGGTAGATTTTTTGTTGGCCGGGTAGGTCAACAAGAAGTTCTTTATGCACACTTTGGATGTGTCTTCTAATTGTACCCGTTCTCTCACCCCTC
Organism: Hemerocallis citrina; assembly: GCA_017893485.1. Taxonomy (NCBI): domain Eukaryota; kingdom Viridiplantae; phylum Streptophyta; class Magnoliopsida; order Asparagales; family Asphodelaceae; genus Hemerocallis; species Hemerocallis citrina. Next base: position 58,156,432 of record CM030361.1, read on the forward strand.
TTCCATTTGTATGGCTTCGAACATATTTTACAAACTTTTAAACCTACACTCGATACATTTTTCGTCTGGAATATAATCATAAATTTTGTGTCAATCACTACTTTGTCCTCTAGTTTTCCTACTACTAGCCGCTTGTGCTGTTTCCGTTGCTTGTGTTTGTGGTTCTTCTTCTAATTCTGTGTCTCCTACAAAATCATCATGCGTACCAATGTGTTGGGTCATAGGATTAGGGTACTCTTCGGCGGGCTCATTTTGTGGAACAATTGGAGGCCTACAGGAAGTGCCGGTGGAATCTTGTCCACTTTGGCTACGGCCGCTACCTCGTTATCTAGACATATTGATATATAGTAGTGTATGTGAAAAAATTAAATACAATGTAGGCGCAATAAGTTACCAAAAAGAATCTAGAAAAAAGGAGGGTTGTGAGAGAGAAGATCAAAAAACCAACAAACAAATATGATACAAAAAACTATAACTACAAAATAAATAAAAATAGAAGAAGAGGGTTGTGAAATTTTGATACCGTTCACCGCGGATAGTCGTATATAAAATGAGAGTGAAAATAAAAATAGAAGTAGAAGTAGAAGTCCGGAATTGAAGACTTGAAGAGAGCTTCTTTGTTTGATCACTTGGAGGAGTAAAAGACTTGAAGATTGACGTAGTTGAATGTTGAATTCGATACGATCGGAATTTGTCATTTGATCATTTATATTTTGCTACCTTCTTTGTTAAATTGTTCACAAAAAAAGAAATGAATTGAGTAATAATAGTAGAGAGAGTAAGAGATTAAGGTGTGAATTTTATGTTTGGGTTTTAGGGGTATTTATAGGGGAAAAAAACAAAAAAAACAAAAATCAACGGCTAAAAAAGCCGTTAGTGAGGCTCTCGGCCCGTTGGACACGCGCGTCGAATGTACGGGTCAAACGGTCTGCATGTAGAACCCCGTATTTTCAAATATTATTTTAAATATTTGAAAATGAATTTAAATGAATTTTGAGGATTTAATAAATATTTTCAGAAAATTTATCTTGTTACACGTACAAAACACGTGCAAATACTTTTTGAGAAGTTTGAAATTTTATTTTTCTTTATGAAAAATCATTATTTAATATTTGGGATTTATTTAGTATTTTTCCAGATTTTTCTGAAATTAATTGGAACTATTTGCAATTTTTGAGAAAAGAAGGACCTTTTTGCAAATTTGACATTTTTAAGGGTTAAAGTGCAAAATGTAATTTCTGGACATTTTGAACAGTATTGGTTGAGATTTAGAATTTATATTTTCCTTTAAATCCTAATTTAAATGAATTTGATGGAATTTCCAAGACTAACCTATATATGTAAGTTGTATTTTGGAAAGGATTTTTTTTGCAAAAGTGTGGGTAAAACCCTAATATTCACTCCTGGATATTTAAGAGAATTTTCCAGCCGTCATTGCTACAATATACAGAATTTTGAGATTGGTTTTGGAGGAGCAAGAGAATTTTTGGATCTAGCAAAGAGAAAAGCTTTTTCGTGGATTTTCTCAATTCAAAGGTGAGTGACATTGTGTGTTTTGTTTTGTTTGTGAATGATATGAATTTGTCTTGTTGTTGATCTATGTATGCGGGTGGCAATGTTGTTTGATTTGATATTGTGAATGATATAGATCTTGAAATTGTGGTATGATTCATGTGAATAGTGATTGTTGTTTGTACCATGTTGTGAAATCTACGAATGATTAGTAGATCTTTGTTTATAAAATCGTATTGCTAAAGGCATGATTAAGATTTGAGTATGGTTATGATCGGATGTTGAACATCTGGATCTTATATATTGTAAATCAAATTTTTATTGAGAGTTGTGAAAGAAATTTAGTATTGAGAAACCTAATGGAAGGATTAGTGATCTAGAACATGAGAACTTGAGTTTTGACATATTTGATGTTTTGAGTAATGTATCCAAAATGAGGATTTGTAGAGATTTGTCAACTTTACCTGAATACGAATTATTTTGTTATAAACAATGAATCCTTAGAAAAACTTCAGTTTTGATTATTGTATTCAGATCTAAATTATAAAAACTGTAGGCCGACAGCCGACTGGTCTAATTGTCAGTCGACTGGTACGACCCTACTGATGTATCATTAGCCTTTTGAAAATCCGATCTGGACAGCCGACTGAGACCCTTGTCAGTCGACTGGTGTACTCAGAACTTATTTTGTAAAATTATGTCAGTTTCTTGTCTGTACAGTCGACCTATAACTCCTTTAAGTCGACTCATGTACTTAGAATATTTTGTAAAAATTATTGGAATTTATCTCGGGCAAGTCGACCGAAGCCTTCTTAAGTCGACTCATATGACTTAGTTTATTTTTGTAAAATTTTGAATATTGTCCTCTGGACAGTCGACTTACTACAGTATAAGTTGACTGGTACGGATGAGTTTTTGTAACTTGAGTGTTCCTTGAGTGTTTGGTTCTCGGTCAATTCAGTCTATTCTAAGATATTCAGTTAAGTATTTGATTTAAGACATTCAGTTGAGCCACTGTGTTTAGTGGAACTTTGCTTTAGACATTTGAGTTGAGTCTCTAGAGGTGTGTGACCCTAGTATACCGGTGTTGAGTTATTTTGTTGAGGCCCATTGAGGCATTTCAGTTATTCAGTTTTGATTTTAGGCCGGTAGGGTACACCACTCTAGGAGATTCGTTGAGTAATTTTGTAACCCAAAAATAATAAGGACAGGCACTAGTGGTGATATGATGAACGGAAACATGAGTTATGCACCTCAGTATGGCTTTAGATGTGGGATTTAATCTCCGGAATTATCCAAGTAACTTATTTAAGATGTGGGATTTATCTCCGGAATTATCTAGGTAAATTACCTGCGATGTGAGATATATCTTAGGAATTATCCAAGTGATTTGCTTGAGATGTGGGATTGATCTCCGGAATTATCAAAGTCGAGGCGACGCACATGGGGTATTCATGTGATGATGTGTCAATGTCTAATGTGGGATGATCTTCGGAATTATCCAGGTAAAATACCTGAGATGTGGGACCTATCTCCGGAATTATCAGGCATGGGCTAATTCTCACAGTTTATCTTTATCTCGTAGTAGTCATCGTGATAGGATTAGTTGCATAGCGGGGGATTAAACCCTATGAAGTGAAGACGTTAAGGGCTTGCACCGAACCTATGTAGAATGGGATGCATAGACTTCGACAAGTACGCATTAGAGAGTCCGCATATAGAATTTGTGCTTTCTTGACTTAGTTTTATGCATATGATTTTCCGGTTTTCTACACTTGACACTTGGTTTAGTAACACTTGTTGTTGCATTTCTTGCTATCTCATATTTTATGTATTTTGGTTCACTATATGTTACTTATGAATCCATGCTTAAGTTTTATTTATGTTGTTTGTTGTTTTATGTCACTCACACCAATATGGCTGACCCTTTTAGTTTTGGGGGTTAGGGATCATCTCTAGCCTCATATGTTGCAGGTTGTTGCTTAGAGTTGGAGGTTGGATGCTTGAGTTGGTTTTTGAGAAAATTGATTCATAAGAGTTTTGTGTAAAATTGTAAAAGCAGTTTTGAGATATTTTGTGTTGTAAATAAAAAGAAATTTGGAGTTGAGATGTTTTAATTTCCGCTGTGCTATGTAAGTGATTGTTGTAATAAAAGTAAAAAAAAATTTGGTGGTGTTGATTGTGTTTAATATTAAATTGAAGTTGATGCTGGGATTGTGCCACGTATTTTCTAAGATATCTTATTAGAAATTCGGGGCGCTACACTGCAACCCGCGGGTTAGGCGAGCGGGTCGGGTACTGTAGCGCGGGTTATCAGGCCAGGTTTAACGGGTTCAATTCGTTCTTTTTAAGACCCGGGTCGACCCGTTTCCATTAACGGGTTCGACCCGAACCCGAACCGGTCATTCACGGGCCGGGTTAGGCGAGCGAGTCGTGGGCGGTTCGCGGGTCGACCTGGCCCGTTTGCCGTCCCTAAACTAACCTAACATATTTTGACAAAGCTCCAATTGTGATACATGTTTTTCACAAACGCCTTACCAAACCATGTTTCACTATCAACAGAGCTGAATTCCCTCCAATATTTGTAGATATTTTTAGCTAGATTTTTTTTTAACACGACTTATTTTTAACTAGTATGATCTCCGAGTTTTACTATTTTCTGAGTTCCAAAATATAAGTCATTCTAGCTCTTTTCGTGTGTCCCAGAATATAAGTTGTTTTAGGTTTTTGTGATTGATATCTTTGTCATTTTTAAAAGTCCACTGAGTACTTCTCTAAGAAATTTTAAAATTTAATCATTTTCTCTTCTTATTCTTAAAGGTCCATTAATTATAGATGATGGTATGTATGATATTTTAAAATATCTAGCTCATTTAAAAGCTTCATTTTTAAAAAAGTCTGGCACTCTATACCCAATTCTAAGTTGTTCTTAAATATTCGTATAGAAATCTAGAATTATATTTTGAAACGGAATTTGAGTAATTATCCATCATGAATGCAAGATAAGGTTGTAGGTGTTAATTAGCTACATCTAGTGATGACTCATGACTTATTATTAACTAGTATAATGTACGTGCGATCCACGTCTAAAGAAAGTAAAGTCATTAAATTAAATGAATATATATCAAATAAGAAAAAAATAGTTTATATTTGAATGTTTTGATGGGCTACACGTGCGGTGCACATTTATATTTGTTTGATATAATTTGGATGTGTATTATACGTGTTTATATAGTTACAAAGTTAGGCTTTGTTTGTTACAACCCACAAGTCTCTCATTAAAATAGTAGAGATATGTATGTACATGTACTACTCCTGAAACGAAGGGATGAAGGGGGTGTCATTGTCCTTATGAATTTCATTATAATAACATAGAATTGTATGTGCATTTTAATATGATTATCGATGCACACTTTGCCTATCAAGATTAACTATTGACCTTTCTTCAAATAAACAAATAATAACTATTGGCTACTGAATTTTGACCATACTCAATAATACTAGTCATTGATCTAGATTTTGTTTGCCAAGCAAGTTATATAGGTCATTGAATCTTATGACCAAATTAAACAATAAAATGAGAGATTTAAAGAAATAAGAGATGTTTCAGTCCTTGCAAAAAAAATATCACATTTTTTTATTCATAAAAATATACATGTAACTATCTGTATGAGACCTGGATACATCTATACCTATAGTACTATGTAGGTGGAGTATAATATCTCTAGTACTATAATGGGAGAAAACCTTAGTGTAATTTGTTCATCTACCAACCCGTACAACGCACGTGCATAATTTTTGTAAATAAGGTTTTAGATTAAATCCAGACTACGTCTGAATTTTTACTTTTAAAAAACCTATATTTATTAAGACGTGCATCGCACGTGTAAACTACTAGTACCATTATAATGATATTCGCTGTATGTGCATTGAATTTGAAGGGACAACACAACTCCTCAGTCCTATGTGCATCTAATATTACACATTTTTTATGCATTAAATGTGTGATATTATCGGAATATTTAATATTTTGCATGTTATGACTATAATTATTGTCAATGATTTGTGGAAGAGGTAAAGTGACTCTTTTGTCATAAAAGATAACTATGATCCTATGGTGAGTTTTTTTACCCTATACGATGAGTGATCCGACTCGAGCTCTGCTCCGAAAGTTGGATGCTACACCCTTCTTCTTAGACATCGAGACCTGCAAGAAATCTAGGATTCCAAGGACTAAAGAGAGGAAGAAAATAATGATGAAAAAGAAAACTAATTCTTGAATTCAATTTCACACTCATAAACAGCATTACAATAGGAAATTTATATATCCCGCTCCAATCCGTTGCGCACGTGAGGTGCACATGCTTACAAGGGAATCAAAACGGCTACAGCTCTGCCCGCGACTTGAGTATGCCAGCCAATTACAAACACATGGCACGCATAGTGCACACTCTATATCATACAAGGACTAGAATGCAATTTATATAGGGTACTAAAATGTAATAAACGAAGAACTGATATGCAAACCCCAGAAACTGATACGTATCAATTAATGAGGAAAACTATCATACCTAGACTTGAGATGCTGGTGAGACTAGATCCATGTTAAGAAACTGGATCAATGAGTTAGGCTAAGGGATGCACAATCACACGTACGATTTAGTTTTAGTAAGTTTTTCCCATTTGGAATTTCTAAATAAATATATAAAATTCATTTTGTTAAATATGAGCTATTAATATTCAAGTTTGCTCTCTAATGCATTTGATATTTAAAAAAAGAGAAAATATGTCCAAAGCCATTTAAGAACAACTCCAACTTCACACTATAATTTTGGAGTACTTATACACACACACACATATATATATATATATAAATAAATAAAATCAACACATATAGTTCATGTGTTCTTTATATTGCTAATAATTAATTAGTATAACAAATAGAGATTAAACAAATATATAAACAGTAAATATATTAATGGAACTTTAAAAGGAGACTGATCAGATGTACATCTCTTTATAGAGATAGTATATAGATGGACTGAAACTACTAAGTTATTGTTCCATGTTATTAATCATACTAAGATTCTTTTATTCTCAATTTATATTCTTATTTATTTTAAATTATGCTGTAGAAGGGGACAAACGTCCGAGTTACAAAGTAAGTAATTAGTATAAATTAGGGAAGCTAACCGATAAAAAGGAAAAACTTGATTGGTAAAGTGAGGTACATAACATATACATGATGCATGTTCAGGATTCATGAATATGTGCAACCTTCCATGTTCTGTTATTCACTTTATGAATCATGGGGCCGGCCAATTAAACATCGGTTTGTCTCTTCCTAAATCTTACTTATTATACACATGGAATAATCATGTACCAACAGAATGATCGCTAGAAATTAAATTTCAAGCTAAAACAATTTAATTAATCTGCAATTTTCAAACCACATCCGATAGCTGTTGATTTGCAAGATTTTTCCATCACCTTATACCATTCTGCTTAATTTTGGAAAAAAAAATCTTGAAGCAATACTTCATTATGCATATAAATTTTCCTTTTTTTTGATCTAATGTGTGTATAACTGATTAGCTTTACACATAAAAACGAATACCGTACAGAAAGATGGCACACCATATATTACAAGGTCTTTTACATGATGAAAGAGAATCAATAGTTTGTTGATGACCATGAGATTGACTAACTGAGAAGAGCCCAAGGTTTCCTTTTCATACCTTAGCCGAAATAGTAGACCATCTATCTTTCTCCGCTTATTAATCAATGTTTAATACTTTAATTATTCAATTCAACAGTTGTCCACCAACTATGGCTATCTACTTATTAAACTGTGGGTCTTTAGACACATCTGGAATCACATGGAATTGAACCAACACGTACAGAATAAACAACAAACAGAATCTTACGCATTGTTAGTGCATGGTTGTTAGTTAGTTGTGTGTGTGTGTGTGCATCTTAACTTGCTTGTGTTCATAAGCAATTAATTTGTAGAGCATCCTGACAAATTCTTGTTTATTTATTTTGATTGAGTCTCAGTGTGGACCTCAAATCTAAGAATCCAATGCTGGACTAGATACCTTCTCTATGGGAGAATGAATGGATGAATCTACATTGGTCTTGTATTGTATTCATCATTTAATTATCAATAAATTTGAGTCAGCTGATTTGATGGAATCCTCACCTTCTGGAATAGCATTAGATTTGATTCTTGTCATAGTCTCTTTCTTATAAAATTGTAGATTGATATGTACGTATTCTGTTTTCTTATTCTTTAATTAACCTTTCAATCCTATCAAAATTAATTTACTTACAAGTCTTTTAATTATAGTTTTGATATAATGATGATTTTGCATCTTATCTTGCTATGCACACAGTCACAGGCTTATCATGAGAATTAAGAATCATGTCTCCTTTAGTTCTTTCCTTGTTTGTTTAAGATGGATACAGTGGACTTAGAAACCGTGAAGTGAGTTCCTTCATCCTACACCAATCAAAATTTCAAAAAGACCATCCTTTTGTTCGGTAATGTGGTAATACAAAGAAAATCCACCGCTTTCTTGTGGATTATTCTATTTGATTAATGAGGAGGTACACTTTTTGAATGAATGAAACATTTTCATCAGATTTGCATTTTCTCTATTTATGATATTTTTATTTCCGTTGTTTGTTTTTTGTGAGAATACTAGATCTCATGAACATTGAGGTGCTAGCCCCTCCTTTCAAACTGATGGATGAATAGATTAATTTGCAATGGATTCTCTACCAGGAAAAATACCAAAAAAGATCTCTCCCATCCAACATGTATACATCTAGCAAAAATAAAATATAAAACACATTAAGATATATATATATATATTCTAACTTTTTAACTATTTTTTCTGTTCCTTTTCAAAGTGATTGGCCTCAGCCTTAAATGTCGGTATCGTTAGATTGTCGTAACCCTGATTCCTATATTTGATTATTAAGATAGTTATGATGTAGTTCTCTTACCCATTCCTTCACTTATATTCTTTACATGGTTTTTGCCTAATTTACTACCGACCAGCAAATGCGTACTGTCAATTAAATATCAAAATTTTTCTTCAACAATTAGATTCCTTCTTCCAAGTATAATTAAATGATAGATCAATTCAACACCGTCCCTTCTGTCTCATTAAATTGCCTTTTAAAAGAGAAAGGTACTTGGTTCTAAAATTCTATTGTTACCTCATGCCTTAGATTCAAATCGAATATATCCTTGTTATGAGTAACTTCTTAAAATTGATTCTGTTTTTTTAATGGCTCAGTGAACATGGATATGTTCCCTCCTTTTTTCCTTTTCTTTTCTAAATTTAGAATGGCTCACTTGGGTGAAAGGTGACACATGTGGATAGTAGCGAATGAGAAAAATAAAGGTCTTCATTTAGCTAATTGGGGAACGATTCGGAAGGAGATTCGGAAGGAGTTTGGAGGGCTAGGAGTCGTTAATTCAAGAAACATGAACAAGGCTCTCCTTAGCAAGTGGCAGTGGAAGAAGCGAAAAAGACCCAAAAAGACGCAACATGTGGTGGTGTAAGTCTTTTGCATGATATCGCAGACGAAAAAATTTCGCTACGGAGGTTGAAGTGTTTACAAGAATGCCTCATACTTTTTGAAAGGAGTTGCGAAGGTAGGAGAATTGTTTCACATAAATACTACATGCAGAATGAAAAATGAGAAAGACACCAAATTCTCGAAGGATAAGTGGTACATTTCAGTCATTATTTTTGGATATGGCGCATAACAAGGATGCCCTGATGGCTGATGTGTAGGGAAGGGGTCGATTGAGACTTGATCTTAAGAATAATCGATCTCATGGAAGTCATGATCAAATTCAAGCAATGAAGAACATTATTAAAGAAATTGGACACATAATGTTGGAAATCGGTTCCATCTTATTCTACTCATCAAGACAAATAAAATGATGTACTCACATGTCCAAAACGGATTTCAAATGAATGAAATATTCGCCTCTGAAGTTAGCATGTTGAAATGAAGAATTGAATTCTTTGCTTGGTATGTGCATTAAATGTTAGTCTCATATCGGCAAAGAGCAAATATGCAAGCAAATTAATAAGTTAAGAAAAAAATAGCCAAAGGGTTGTGCCTTTAGGGGTACGAAGATTTTCTTCGGCGGGAGAATACACCCAACTTGCGCATCGGTTTGAAACACGCTCGCACCCGCTCGCCGACCAAGCCGGGCTCGGGCTCGGGTTTGGGCTCTTGTGTCAGGCTGTAACTTACTTTTAACCAGTTCTGACTTTTTGAAGATTGAGCGGTTCCAACAGCCACTGGCAATTTTTCATGTACAATTATACAACTGCGCAAAACTTCTATGGGCGTAGGCCTATAAATAGAAGCTGATCCTGATCAAATCAGTATTCCATTTCCTACACCCTTACCAATGCTGCTTAAAGACAATGTTGTCATATCCATCTCGCCAGAGACTTCGTTATTCCAATGCAGGTTAACGGAGTCCAAACTGTTGTATCTTGGGAGACGACTATTGATAAATCTACCACAACTCGTAGTGCTAATAGCGAAAGTGCACCACAAGCAATAGAAACCACCAAGACTTAGATGAATCAAGAACAAGCTACCACAATATATGCAAGATCTCACAAGAACACAATCAATATGCAAAGATAACCAATACTTCTTATTCCCCAACAAATACAAAGATTACAAAAGAGATTACAACTCTCAATCTCTCTCTCTCACATTTGAAACACTCGGCACAATCTCCTCTTGTAGTTGAACAATGATAACGGCTCAACCCTTGATCACACAAATTGATTCTAATCCTAGAGTCTACAGCCATATATATAGCCCCCAAGTAAACCCTAAAAGATAAACACAAATCCAGCAATTGGGCCTTAAACTCGTAAGCCCAAAAATATTCAGCGCCGAAGTCGGTCGACCGCACCCCCAAGGTCGGTTGACCGCAACGTCTAGAGCCTAACCCGAGACACGACTGGTCGGCTGCACGGTCGACCGTCCCCTCCTCTGTTGGACCTGTACACTCGAAGAACTCTCAGTAGATTGGGTTGGTGGACCGCACCCCCGGTCGGTCGACCGTAACTCTCCAGACTGCATTCTTCTACTCGTTGTTTGTCTTCTCTTGCTGTCTTTGTCTCATCCTCCTCTTCTCTAACTTCAAGTACTCACTGCCTACGTGTATTTGAGGCCAAAACCCTAACAATCTCTCACTTGGACCAAATACACCACGCTTCAAAGTTATTGCAATCTTTATCTCGCATTATCTCTGTGAATCTCCCACTTTCATGGAAGACCCAAGTACTCTCCACTTTCATGAAGAGCACCTCCGCCACTAGGGGTGTTCATCGGTTCAAAACCGAACCGAACCGAAAAAAACCGAACCGAACCGAACTTTTCGGTTTGGTAAAACTCGAACCGAAATCCGAACCGAAACTCTACAAGTTCGGTTTAAACCGAACCGAATTTTATCGGTTCGGTTTGGTTAATAACCGAACGAACCGAACTTGAAATTCCTTCGACTGCAGTGGCTTATAAGTTTCGCTCATGAAGAGCACACAAGTAGCTGATCAAATCAATAACCAGCTCAACAATTCAAACTCGGGCCTGACCATCTTTGCCCCTACTGACAATGCCTTTGCCTCACTTCCACCACTTCCACCAGGCACACTCAACTCGCTAACCGATGAACAGAAAAATCAGTTAATCCAGTTCCACATCCTTCCTAATGCAATGTCGATAGCTCAGTTCCAAACAGTGAGCAATCCTATGAGAACCCAGGCTGGGAATGCTGACAAATAAACCGAAAGTGCCTCTTTCTTCTTACGGCTTCCCAACCAGAAGATTAGAAGTCCAAAAAATAATAAGGAAAATAATAAAAACTATTGAAAAAGAACTAAAAAGTTCTCTCGTGGTTTCATCGATTTCTTTTGACTCTAAATATTTATATTTGATTATATATAGTGGTTCTGTAACTCATTTCGAGCTCTAGTGACACTTTCAACTGTGTAAATTGTTACCTCATAGAGACAGAGTACAACATGTTGAACAAAAATGAGCTTTCTCTTATGTATTGTGCTTTTTAATAGTACTTTTCATGTATACTCAAACTTTAAAGAATCATGTTGAGGACCGGTTCTCTCATATACCTTTTTTTTTTTCTCATGTTTACAACATTTGGACTAAGAGCTGTTTCCCCCCATCTTTACATGTTCCATATTGAAGGAGGAAAAGTTTAGGGGACGACCAGGCTATGAACATCTGGATGATCCTCTGCATATTTTGATCGAGGCTGACTTACCTGCTAATGTTGTTGACACAAGCTTGAAACAAGCACAAGAAATTTTAGAAGAGTTGCTCAAACCCGTGGTAAGTTTTTCTCAGCAAAAAAAAAACCTTTCAATAAAATCATTGGTCCAAAAAAACTTCGGTTTTTGTTTCGGTTCGGTTTATTCAAAAGCCAACCAAAAACCGAACCGAACTCTCTATAAAAACTCCGGTTCGGGTCAAAACCGAACCGAAAAACCGAAAAACCGAACCAAATTGGCAAATTTCGGTTCGGTTCGGTTCGGTAATCGGTTTTAACCAAAGTGTGAACAGCCCTATCCGCCACTCCACCACGTGGAGTGCACCAACCACACCGCATCGCCTCATGAAGGATGTGCTCCACCAATCGTATAGAGCACGAATACCGGAGAAACAACCTTCCGTATCGAATTTCGTGTTACAAGACTCCTCAACTCGCAGAATCTCCATCAACACCGGATATGGTTCAAAAACTCTCAATGCACCCTTTGCACTAGAAGCATCTGTGGACAACACCTCCACAATATCCGTAGACTGTTCAACCCCTACAGTCCCAATTCAGTTACCATCATCGACACCTCCCTGCATGTCGATACCAGTGCTCTCTACTAGACAAGAGCGACTTGAAGCTTCATCTGTCAATTCGCAAAATATCCTCACCGCAGCAACGTCTTTCCCTCTAGGATCACTTCCATGGCCAGCAGCTCCCACTAAATTAGTAATATCCCCTCCACAACTGAAAGAACTCAATTGCACCCCACACAACCTACTACTCGATTCCGGCTGAGAGTCAACTATAGGAAAACGCCCCTCACATTTCTAAGTAAATACAGCGTTCCCTCACGTTTCCCTTTTACAATCACCCTAGAACCTGCAGCTATATACCACTCCCCACTACCAATTGTAGTAAACATACCCTCTTTGTCTAGCCTTCCAATCGAGATAAGATTTTTCTTCAAGTCTGAAACATGTCTTGTCTCCTGCAAGACAATATACTGATCATCATTGGATTTTATGCGAACAGTATCAACCCTACGTACAGGACACTGGTGACTGTTTCCCACAATCACATCTCCAAAAGAACCCTCCTTGTAATCATCAAACACCTCTCTTCTCAGAGTGCAATAAAAAAAAAGCTCCCGAATCAACACACCATCTTGAGTGCTCAACTCCTCCCGAACTGATAAGCATAGATCCTCAACAAGCCCCACTTGAGCTTCCTTTGGGGTATCTCTCTTTGGTTTCTTCTGCTTCCTCTTCATATAAGCCTTGCAACTATGCATCATGTGACCCTCTTGTGACAATACCAGTACTCAGGCCCATGTTCCCCATTGCTGTCATCAAACCCACTCTCAGATAAACTACTATAATCCTTTCTTCTTCGACTGCTCTTAGATCTCTCACGTCTCTTCTCAACGTACATTGCGAAATCTCTAAAAGATGATGATGGATATCCTCCGTTTCTCACCCTTCTTACCTCTTCGTTCAGAATGCTACTCACCACATCCTATAGAGTCATCGAATCTGTCATAGTACCTATAATCGTCTGTTCCACCGTACCATAACTATCGGGTAAAATAGATAAAAGTAACAATGACTGCCCCTTCTCTGAAAACTTCAAACCTGCAGCTTTCATTTGGTTATAAATCATATAGTAATTGTTCACATGCTCTGCTACTGAACCTCCTTCCCTCAACTTCATATTAACCAATTTCTTCATACGAAGAATTTAATTAGATGCCAATGATTTCTCATCCATATCTGTGAGAATCTCCATAGCCTTCTTTGTGGTCTTTGCCTTCGTGATATAAAATAAAGTCTTCCTACTCAGCCCCAACTGAATATGCCCCAGCGCCTTCTAATCTAAAAGATTCCACTCCGCCAAGACCTTCGCATCCTTGTCTGCATCTATCGGTTTCTCATTCAATAACGGACCATCAAGATCTTTCTGATGAAGATATGCTATCATCTGAATCTTCCACATCGTGAAGTCACTCCCATCGAATCTCTCGATCTTCGTCTTGCAATCGGCCATCTAGAACCTAGTTGCTCTGATACCACTTGTAGAAGAATCTACCACAACTCATAGTGCTAATAGTAGAAGTGCACCACAAGCAATAGAAACTACCAAGACTTAGATAAACTAAGAATAAGCCACCACAATATATGCAAGATCTCACAAGAATGCAATCAATATACAGAGATAACCAATACTTCTTATTCCCCAAGAAATACAAAGATTACAAAAGAGATTACAACTCTCAATCTCTCTCTCACCTTTGAAACACTCGGCACAATTCCCTCTTGAAGTTGAACAATAATAACGACTTACCTCTTGATCACACAAATTGATTCTAACCCTAGAGTCTACGGCCATATATATAGCTTCCAAGTAAACCCTAAAAGATAAACACAAATTCAGCAATTGGGGCTTAAACTCGTAAGCCCAAAAACGATCAGCGCCGAAGTCGGTCAACCGCACCCCCAAGGTCGGTTGACCACAACGTGTAGAGCCTAACCCAAGACACGACCGGTCAACTACATGGTCGACTGTCCCTTTATCTGTTGGACCTGTACACCCGAAGAACTCTCAGCATATTGGGCCGGTCGACCGCACCCCCAGTCAGTCGACCGCAACTCTCCAGACTGCATTCTTCTACTTGCTGTTTGTCTTCTCTTGCTGTCTTTGTCTCCTCTTGTTCTTCTCCAACTTCAAGTACTCAGTGCCTACGTGTATTTGATGCCGAAACACTAACAACGACCGCCTAACCAACTGTGTGTACCATAGCAGTGGCAAAAATTACGTCTTAAGGATATTGTTTTCATCAACAAGCCTCAGTCGATCTATTCAAAATTTTCAATGTCGGAATCGAACATAAAATTATCTTGTTTTTGTGCTTTGTTTATAGTGAAATACGATTTTTGTGAAACAATTTCTTTAGTTTACAACCATCAAGGTCCGAATTGAAAATACATTATCTTCTTTTTATTCTTTTTTCATTGTGAATTTTACTGTTTGCGAAACAGTAAAAGTGTGATTAAATTTGAGTACAAATATAATTCAGTTTTATTAATTTTCCTAATAAAATTAAATTTGTCTACTTAAGACATAACACATAAGTGGTGAAAAAGAAAATGAGAGGAAGTGGTGCTTAGAATCTAGTGGGACTTTCTAGGTGAGATCCATATACAGTGACTGAATGATGGAGGGTTGAGAAGTAAAGAGGTTGGTACTATAAGTAAGACACACGCACCAACAAAATGTTAGGTTTTGTGAGACATTAACAATTGGGAAATTAGGGTTTATCTCTAGATCTAAGTTGCTTGAGATATTCACCCTAGGTATCAAAATTGGAATACCTAGACTGCTATCACAAGCCAGTATTTATTCCTAAATACTAGTTTGGGTATCGGGTTATAAGCCCACAAACCCGCGTTTCAATATCCAATCAATTGTACGTTCATTACACGTGTTACACATATGCACGTGCTATATTTATATAGAGAGAATATACCAATATATCCAACAATCTCCTCTTATATTCTCAATATATAAAGTACAGGATTATCTCATCAGATCAGTATACAACTGATTGGCTGATAGCAGTCCATAAAAGGAAAAGCATCATAAGGTATAGTTTCATAAGAACCAATAGAATTATAAAACTGAATAGTTCAATCAAGACTAAACCAATATAATTAACTAGTTCCAAACCATATCCAATTCAGAATAGTTCACAAAGACTAAACCAACTGGAATAATCTGTCATAGTTTCAAAATCAAACAAAGCAAATAAACTTCAGGAACAAAATATGAGTTTTAAGCTCATGAACACAAGAGTCTTAAACTCAACAGAAGTTTTACCAAGCAAGTGACTAATTTATTCTCAAAAGAAATAAATTGAAATTCTATCCTTGCATACTGCTTTATGTTTACTCCTCCATTTTAAGCAAATCATTATTTTTGAAATCTATGTTGACGGATTCAACTCCTCCATCTTTGCTAGCTTATTGAAAACAAGGATATCAAGAGACACATCTCTAAGAATTCTAACAATTTCACAAAGTATCTAGTTCCACAAAAGAACTTAGTACAATTCATAATTAGCTTAGCAAAAATGTAACGCAAGCATCACAATCAAGTATCTTTAATAAGTAAAGTACATGAACTTTATAGTTTCTACACAAGAACCATACCATGTTTCATATTGGAATGAAAAGACTGCCGTTTCAATCATGGTTTAACATTGAATCATCAAAATTGGAATGAAACATGTAACCATAAAAGACATATCATCAAAATTGGAACGATATTTAGGACAATTTAATCATCGGAAACACATCGACAAGTTTTCATGTTTCGTATTGGAATAATATGATTATTCTAAGTAAATTCCTAGATATATAATACCATCAAAATTGGAATGACATTATATATTTGTAGAATTTATGTCGAATCATCAAAATTATCTAAAACATGTCAATTGCCTAAAATTGATGCTTAAGTTTGAACTTCTCTATGGCTCCAATTGGATTCTAAATTTCAAAACAACTTGGATGTTAAAGCTTTTACTCAATAGCTTTTAACTCCACTTTCCCCCACAGTTTTGATAATTAGATCACTTTCAAGTCTCTTAGCAAGAGCATTAGCCATACTTGTCGCAATTGCACTTTATCTATGAAAAAGTTCAACTAGGCTTCTTTCAGCCTTAATATACTCATCTTACTATTATAGAGTGAGTTATGAGCTACAGTGCATTGTAGCTTGATAGTCGCATAACAGAATTAGAGAGTTACTTAAACTTCTTAATGGATAACTAGCAATAATTTCTTCAATCCACTCAGCCTTTTCCCCTGCAGAGGATTACACATAGAGGTCTGATTTCATGGATGATTGCACAGTGCCTGTTTGCTTTTGTTTTCATAACATTTCTGTTTCTCCTAGTGTAAACACATATCTACTAGTTATCGACTTTCACTAAATTCTGAGCATCATAATGCATCAGGTCAGTCATTCATTCGAAGAATGACTAGAGTAGCACAAAGCAAACTCTTGAATACCACTCAGGTATCTCATTTGCCTCTTAAGAGCACTCAAATGTGTATGGGACTATTAGTGAATCTGCAGATCATACCTACCTCAAAGGCTATGTCTATTCCAGTGCAGATCTTTGTATACATGAGACTGACAATTCCTTTAGAATGATCTACCTATCTCATAGTTGCACCATCATTAGGTGTCAACATTTTATCATAATCATAAGGTGTTTCAAAACACACTTTCAATCACTATATCTCCACTTTTGAAACACATTTTGATTTGATGAGTTTGGCTAAGAGTTATCCCTTGCCAACTGAAAACTCACCCTTATACCTATGGTGTCCACAGTACCTAGGTTTTCGTGTTGAATTCTTTGGATAGCATAATTTTAACTTCATTTATAATAGAGAGGTCACTTCCAAGAACTTGCATGTCAACAGAACAAGCAAATAATAGCCACTATATTTGACACACCACAAAGTTGAAGGCACTGATATGAATTACTTGATTCATATACTAGGCTCTTTCAAAAATTTGTCAAATTATTTATTCGTTGGCTATACATGTTTTAAGAATATACAATAATTTTACTAAATTGTAAATCTTGTTCACTAAACATATTAGTTCAAAATTTTCCAGTACAAAACTGTTCAGTACAAGACATCAAGTACAAAGCCTTTTAATTATCCTTTATGAATGACAAAAATTTCAATAGATGTAAGGGTAAGAAGAATACTTATTGTAGCACTATGACAAACATGTGAGTAGATATCAAATAAATCTACCCCATTTTTCTCAGTCAATCTGTTAGCTACTAAAAAGCATTAAAATTGCTACTGAACAATCAAAATTAAGTTTCTTCTACAAAACCCCACTTACTTACTATAGTTTTAGCCCCTTTCGGCAGATCAACTAGATTAAAGTATTATTGTATGACACAGAATCATCTCATTGTCTACTAAAGACTCTTCTTAGCTCATTTGTCATTCAAGTTTTCAAGTGTCAGTAAGGCTAGTTATTGATTCCAACAATGAATCATTGAACATGTCTGTAGGACTAGATTATTTCATACATTTATCTTTGATGAACATATCCTCAAAGAACTTTGCAAGTCTAGATTCTTCTAACACAAATTAGATAGATCCAATATCTATCCACAGAGCTACATTCTGCACTTTCTAAGCACACAGATATTTGTTGTAGGTCCTACTTTAGGCCTTCTAGGGTCATGTACTCTAACAAAAGTATCACAACACACATTTTCACTTTAATAAACTGTTTGTGTTTTCATACCATGATTTACAAGGTGTATTCAATTTAGAGTGTAGTAACACATTAGAGATATGATTAACAATACATCATCACTCATAATTACACAAGACAAACAACAGTCAATAATATAGAATTCAACATTTCACTCAGTGTTTGATTCTAACTTTTATTAATACCGTTTGACTGTTGTAAGTAGAGTGAACTAGAGATTATGCTCAATGCAAACTTCTCTAAAGTTGTTAAAACATATTCACCACCTCTATCAAATCTGAACCCTTGATTTTTAGCATTTAACTATAATTTTTAATTCATTAAGAATAACAAGTGCTTCATTCTTCATATATATGACAGACTTATATTAATCATCTACAAAAGAGATTAAATACTTCTGACCAACAATCATCTCATCTAGTCACAAAGCTACTGAGATCACAAATATCAGAATGTATTGACTCAAGAAGTTGTGTGCTCCTAGAGACCATACTAAATGATTTTCTAGTGATTATAATCTGAGCACAACTTTCACATTTGTCATATTTTAATGGAGTGTCATTTAGTAGGGCTATGAGTTTTAACAAGAACAAACAATTTAATATATAGTTCATAGTGATTCTAAATTTCAAAACAACTTGGATGTTAAAGCTTTGACTCAATAGCTGTTAACTCCATTTCCCCCCAGTTTTGATAATTAGATCACAATTCCTCACAAACAATTGAATATATAGTTCTCAAATCTTAGCCAATTATTCTATGTTCAAGAACACAATTAGAACTATTATTATTAATTGTCTCATTTGTTAAACTCAACTTATACATACGATTGACAATATATGCACTTTATAAGAGTTAATACAAAATTACTCTATCACATTTTTCAAAAATTATTTGTTTTCTCTAATGGTTCTAACAATGTCCACTAGCTCAAACACATTGAGCAAAGAGTTCTTTCCTTTACTCGTTCTTCATCATCTTCATAACGCTAAATGAGATAATGACTAACATATTATAATTCAACTTTGCACACACAGTACAATGAACGAGAGGGAACACAACGTAACTAGTAGAGTCATATTCTACATTAAGAGATGCTCTCTCCTAAGTTACAGACATTTGTTATACATCTTATACAATTTTATTTTATTTTAAATTTTAGAGAAACAAATATGTAATCTCACACAAACTGCAAACAATGGATTTGTCAAAATATCTATACACATGGTATGATAAAACACTTAACAACCCTAAACATGCTAGTTTTCCAAAGCGAGAATAACTATGATCTAAAACTCTCAATCATATGATCAAACGCACAAAACGTTAACACATTCATCACATGAAAAATACTAAGAAAATTAGAGTAGATCATACCGACACTTCAAGTTAGAAGTGTTTTCCAAATTCGATGGAGAAGCCTGCGTGGTGCAGACTTATTCAACCGTGATGCATATCCATCATCTCCAATATACACAATTTGTAGGTAACATTAGAGTTCCTACATTCATCAAATTGTTAAAGATTAGCCAATTAAACAAATTATTAGCACAATCTAATTCTAGCAACAATTTAATTGGAGATCCGATTTTTATAGTCAACATACAGTTTAACTTATCAAATTAGATATTGTGTTTTAGCACATAGCCAAAACAACTGTTCAACTTGTATTTAATTAAACAAGTGATTAATACAGTCTTGAACTTAACCACTTAGCATCATAGTAATTCTATAATTCAAAACATAATTTTAGAACGAGTGTTTTGAACTTCCAGCACATAGCAAAATATTTAACAGGAATTTTATACGAGGAAAGTAAAGAACTTATCTTTCACCATCTCTTCCCCTTCAATTGAGTAGACTCATGTATGTTTGGGAACAAATTCAAACAAGAAACCATTCGACGTGCACTTGAGAGAAAATGGCTGAGTCAACAACACCACCACCAAGCTCTGGCCAAATACTCCAAGATTCTGCCAAATAGGCCAAATATTGGATCCTTGCCTTGCCTTTGTTGCCAAAAACAGGATAAGCTTTAACCAATTTTTCCTGAGCAAACCACTCATCTGATGGACTCTCTCCATCAGAATCCTAATATTTCCCTCCACTGAAAGAGAACCCATCTCTAATCTGAACTTCTGCATCAATCAAGTAGTCCTCTTTCCTATCCAGATTCGATCGGCACTTGAATCCGAACCTATTAGCACTACGGCCAGTTCGACGAGTTGGGAAGAATCTGAGGGAGATAGAATGCGGAGGAGATGGTTGGTCTGGATCTGGTGTGAAAGAATGAACACCAAACACAGAGATCTCACACAGAGATCAGATCTGTCACACCAATATTTGATCAGATCTGTCTTCCTCCTCAACGATCTCACACAGAGATCGAGAAAGGGAGGAATGACTGCAACCCACACGATGGCCACGGCGCGGCGACGACGCCTTTTGGCGATGCCGGCATCGGGGGGGCGGCTGCGGCCATCGACGACGATGGTCGGATTTCGTCAGACGAAGGCTTCGACTGCTCTTAATTAATCTCACAAAATAATTAATATTTAATATCTCAAGATTGTTAGGTTTTGTGAGAAATTAACAATTGGGAAATTAGGGTTTATCTCTAGATCTAAGTTGCTTGAGATATTCACCCTAGGTATCAAAATTGGAATACCTAGACTGCTATCACAAGCCAGTATTTATTCCTAAATACTGGTTTGGGTATCGGGTTATAAGCCCACAAACCCGCGTTCCAATATTCAATCAATTGTACGTTCATTACACGTGTTACACATATGCACGTGCTATATTTATATAGAGAGAATATACCAATATATCCAACACAAAAGTGAGAACTTTTCTCTGGCTGGCCGCAAACAACTTTATTCTCTTAAAAGCTAATATGAGGACTCAAAAAATGTTTGAGGTTACAACATGCTCTGGATGTAATTTAGGTGACGAAGACACTACACACATTTTATTCATGTGCCTTTGAGCTAAGCTAGCTTGGAAGGTAGTTTGTTTGGTATTTGATTTATTAGAGTGTCCTAGGTCTTCCAAGGACCTTTGTGTACCTGGAGCGTTTAGAAGAGAGAATATGGTAGCGTGAAATATTTTTGTTGCCTCTACCATGTGGATCCTATGGTTAGACCAGAATGACTCTTGTTTTCACAATCACATATGTAGATTTTTCGTTTTGATGAATAATTTTTTTTTCTTTTATTGATGTGTGGGCAGGTCATGTGGGTGCTAGGAAGAGGCTACACATAGATCGGACTGAGTAGCGAATCCCCAATGGTTTGGGATATTGAAGCATGATTGGCGAGCGGTGGCAACGAGTCTTCATCTTGGCATGAGGCGACAAGTTTGAATAGTCGGGGAGGTAGCTGATGTATATGTACCTTAATTTCTTAGTAAAATTAGTTAATGTAGTAGGCTTTTGGCTTTTGATTTTGTTGGTTTGTTGAATAGGTAGACTATTTCTATATGGTGGACTATGATTTGGGTGTAATATGTAATCTTCTGATTATACTATTTCATTATTTCATTAATAGTTCATTAATCAAATCAGTGACCGTTAGTCACCTCTTTAAAATAAATAAATAAATAAATAAATAAAATTTAAAAAATTTAAAAAAAAAAAAAAACTTGTTCATTTACTAAGACTTCATATATAATTTTTATTTTTCACCTATAGATATCACGTAGGTTGAGTTCTGAAAGATGAACGACCAAGATAGAATCTGGTCTCTTTTAGCAATGAGTTGATACTCAATAATTATGCATCTACTTTTTGAAACAGAATTATTTTAACAGGAATAATCGACCCTTTGATAGGTACGTATGTGCATTTCTTATTCTCTAGAGCATCTGTAGTGGGAGATAAAATATGCATATTTGCATAAATAAAAATAGCAATCGAAGTTTTGCTGCAATCGTCAAAAGTTAATTTTTTAGCCTTTTATAATAAAATAATAAGTGAAGTGTCGTCGGAGAAAAAAAAATTTTAAAAAATAATTGGAGCGACGGCACTCAGGGCCGGTCCTGAGGTATTTTAGGTCCTGGGTGAAAAATAAAATTGGGGCCCTTTATAGACATGCTAGTATTTTTAAATATAGCTAATTGGGGCCGATCCTGAGGTATTTTAGGTCCTGAGGTATTTTAGGCCCTGGGCGAAAAATAAAGTTTGAAGATCCTTTTATACAATTATGAAATTAACAATGAAATTAACAATGAAGATCCTTTTATACAATTCTTTAATGTAATGAGGCTAACTGCTAGTAATCTGTATCAACTACAGCTCTTTTGTTCACAGTTCACTCTGCTGCACTTATTTGTCTCTACTCCACATAGCCAAAGTTCTGAGTTTGCTCTCCTTCATTTTATCCTCAACTTATATTGCCTAAGTACTGTCTGAATATAAACTATGCTATGTGATTGATTAGAATCTAATTCCATGTCACACTTCACACTTGATAGACTAAATATTTTTGGTTTCATATTTTAATCTGAGTGTTCATACTATAGAGAAGATAGCGGTGAAAAATGCGGTTCATGTTATATCTAACCTGATCTGAAGGAGAAAGCAAATTATGGATAAATGCAATGCTTTCTCACATCGGGTTAGATATAACATGAACCGCATTTTTCAGATCATAACTTCAAAATATATACCAATTCAGAAGTAAATAGGTAAAGGGATGATGAAGAGAAAAGAATTACAACGCAGATGGTGTGTATAATATAAGGTATTAAGGTTGGATAATTGATGTTGTACAAGATATCTCAAAAATCCAATACATTAACTATACAAAATTTCAGTTTGGGAAACAAGGAGGGCTTAGAAACAATCTTCTATATAGGACATTCTTAGAAATACTTCCCAAAATTGTCCACAGATTCGCAATCTTTCTTGAATTACAGGAACTCCCAATTACTGATCAATTAGCTTATGGGTCTCTGACTTTTGGAAAACCATTAGCTAGTCGATTACTGGTCGAAATTCGTTACCGTACCAGTGCAATAACACAAACAACAGACACTATGGTTCCTTCTATTATTTAAAGGAACCTTAGAATCAAGTTGCTTTAAATTAAAAACTAGAAAGAAACCAAAAGGATATAAGTTCTATATGATTGAAAGTTAAACAAGTAGATACCCTACCTTTTCATTTGCCTTCGTAAGGATGTACTTATAAGACAGCATTTTTTTTTTTTGAGACAAAAGATACGAAAGAAATGAACAAGGATTGAAGGAGGAAAATACCTGGCACTGTGCAAGCTTGAAGCCAAGTGAGACTGTGACTGAGTGCTTCTGTGCTTGGAAGTTGGAAGATAGATGTTTATATTCTTTTTTTTTTTGAAGATGAATAGGCGCAGGAATGCAGGAAGTAGAGAGAGAGAGACAAAGAGTGAAAGAGATCTGCATGACTGCATCATGCTGCATGCTGCATTGGGCATAGGGCAGTCGGCAGACTGCATGTTGGCATCAATGGCATGCTGCATGCTGTATTGGTTTGGGCATCCCCTAATATTAATTACAAAAATTTTGGGCCCCTCCCTAAAGTTGGGCCCTGGGCGGTCGCCCAGCCAGACCTGGCCCAGGGCCAGCCCTGACGGCACTCGAAGTGCCGTCGGAGGAATAAAAATTCGTCCTCGAAGTGCAAATAAAAAATTATAAAAAATTACAAAAACATTTCCGAAATTTCAAAAAAATTACAAAAAATTTACAAAAACATTCCAGAAATTGCAAAAAAAAATATATAATTGCAAAAACATTTCAACAATTGCAAAAAAAATTATAAAATTGCAAAAATCTCCTGACGGCACATGAAGTGTCGTCCGAGGATTTGGGAAGGCAAGGGACGGCACATGAAGTGTCTTCCGAGGGATTTGGGATTTTTTTAATTGAAAAAAAAAACAAAAAATCAAGCAACGGCACTTGAAGTGCTGTCCGAGGGATTTGGGGTTTTTTAATTAAAAAAAATAAAAAATTTCAAGCGACAGCACTCGAAGTGCCGTCCGACGAAAAAAAAATTTAATTTTTTTTGTGGGACAGCACTTCCA
Source organism: Hemerocallis citrina (assembly GCA_017893485.1). NCBI lineage: Eukaryota > Viridiplantae > Streptophyta > Magnoliopsida > Asparagales > Asphodelaceae > Hemerocallis > Hemerocallis citrina. Next base: position 58,180,648 of record CM030361.1, read on the forward strand.
GTGCCGTTTCTCATATATGAATAAATGCCAAATCTTCTCTCATTTATAGCGATCGACTGTAGCGAAATATGCATAATATGCATATTTGGCCAACGACTGCAGTGCCCTTTTGAGTCAAATATGCATATTATGCATATTTAGCAAACGACTACAGATGCTCTCACACATTAACTGTTAAAAGTTTCATGCAGAATAAATTCTGAATAAATATGCAGATACCCTGATTATTCACAACTCTTGGAACCACATATTCATTTGCAAGATAATTGCTTGGAACATCAATTTTCTGTTGTGCACAATGAATTTAGTTCTTCACTTAATATATTTTAAATTGTCGTATTCTGCTTCTAGAAAATTAGATATTACACTAAATATAACTCATGCTTCGTCTTATATTCCTATTTATTATGTGTAGTTCACACAGAACTAGTCAATCTACACTTCATGTCCGTTCTTTCTCCTTAGAAAAATGATATGTGCTCAAAATTTTTGTACAAATTTTACTCTACAAGATAATACTACATTCATATGTATAATCTCCAACCCCCAATGTAATTTTAAAAAAAATTATATGGTGAAGATTGTGTTGTAATACTTTATAGAGTAAAATTTGTATAAAAAACTTGTATACATAGTATTACTCTTTTTTCTTATTCTTTTAGACACATACGAAGGCTTGTGAAAATTACAAAAAATTTACAGTAAATGAAAGTCTAGTTCTTAAATTTAATTTAATTAAAATATTTTTAAAATACTGATAAATAAGGCATTTTACTTTATTATTATAATGGATCCATATCTATTATAATTCAATAAACTTCCAACCAGCAAGTGTATGACTCCTCGTATGCTTCCTTTCTCGTTCTTTCCTTTTCATTAAAAAAAAAAAATCAGTGGCATTCTATATATTATGTGCATTATACATGCTAAGGTAAGTACATGTAACATGAAGTAAACATGTAGCAGATGAAGTATAGGGCCATAAGGCCCATAACATTGTTGAGGAGCAGTACAATTTAGATGAATGAAAAGAAAAGATATTTTTGTGGGAGAGGAATCTAGCGAAATACTGAATGGAAAAGGGTACAAAAATGGAAGGTAATGAAATGAAGGTGAGGTAGATTCTCTTTCAAAAGACTGGGTGACATCGTTGAAGGGAATCTCTTGGCTGTTCTGAACCTACCTTGTCCTCTACTCTTATCTTTCTCTTTCTATTTCTCTTTCTCCTTTTCTCTTTTTCTCTCATCTGTCCTTTCAACAAACACCCGGATTCCGCTTCATTGGCCCACCTCACAACCTAGATTCCTTATCCCCAAGCCAAGCAACAATTCATTTATTTATTTAAAAATTAATTATCCTTACATAGGGCTGCAATCGAGCCGAGTCGAATACCTTCAACTTCGAGCTCGGCTCGTTTACGAAACGAGCTCAGTTTTGAACTCGAACTCGGCTCGAGCTCGGTTCGAGTCGAGCTTTGACCGCATTCGAGCCGAATAGCTCGCGAGCTTAGCCTAAAAAAAAAAAAAATCCAATCTCGAGCTCGACTCGTTTACGAAACGAGCTCAGTTTTGAGCTCGAGCACGGTTCGAGCCGAGCTTTGACCGAGCTCGAGCCGAATAGCTCGCGAATAGCTCGATTCGTTTGCAACCCTATATATACACACCTCGTGAGAGCATCCACAATCGTTATTGTTTACAAAATGCATAAATGCATATAGCATTTGGCCATTTTGTTGCAGTCATCGAATGGTATTTTTTAGCAATTTAAATTAAAATAATAAAAAATTAAGATCAGACGGAGCTTGAAGTTGCGTCGGAGGAATTAAATTATTTTTAAATTAATAGACGCAACTTCACATTGCGTCGGAAGAGGAAAAAAAATCACCCCAAGGGACGCAACTTCAAACTTGAAGTTGCGTCCGACAAAATTGGAAGTGAGGGACGCAACTTAAAGTTGCGTCCAAGGGGGTGCTTCGTTTTGGGATTTTTTTTTAGTTACGAAAATTTGTGTTTATTGGAGGGACTGTAACCCCATTCCCGCAAATACATATTTTTTAAATATTTTCTGTATTTCGATTATTGGTAAATTTATTTTGTGTTAAATTCGTTTTGGGATCTTCTATTAAAATATTTTCCAATCGGAAATTATATTATTTCGAATGGTGTATTTTAAACTTATTTTATAATCTTAATTTATCGGTTAATTATATTTGAGCCAAATCAAATATATCATTATTATTAGATTATTTTAATAAAATTTGTAAAACTGGGATACTATTTTGTTGTATAATTTTATTTTATTAAGATTATAATTATTAACTGATGTTCTTGATTATTTATTTAAAAATTCATCTATCGAATTACTTTATTATACCCGAACTAATTTTCTTGGCGATTTTCAATTCATTTTTAAGCCCGGTTCATAGTATTTCAATTGTATTATTTATTTATTTAATCGTATTGAAATTTTTGTTCGTGAACTATTTTATTATTGAGTTATTTATATTATAGTTTTTATTTTATTGAATTGTGAGTATTTTACTTGAACCCTATTGATTTTGATATACCTCTTAATTGAACCCCAAAACCCAATTTGATGTGTTTTTGACCCAAACCCGCTTTTATTAGACCCTAAACCACTAACCTAGTACCCTAAGTATCATATAAATACAACTCTGTTGCAAACCCTAAAAATTACACTTTTTTAAACCCTAATAGTCGTCTATTCTCTCTCCTCGAGTTTCTCTCTCCTCTTTCCTCTTTCTCTCTCCCCAAAACTGAACCCAAATCCCCTATACTGTTCCTCTTCACCGACCAATTCCTCGGCCAGCCCCGACCTCCCGTCGAGTGCCATCTCCTCCTCCGTCGCGCCCCCTGACGCGCACCGACACCCCCGTCCTCTTCCCCGTTCATTGACAATCGCGCAGCCCACGAAATCCCCAACCCCTGCTCTCCCTGTTCGATTGTCGGCGTCAGCTAGCGCCACCTCGTTGATGCTGCCATCGTTGCGCTCCGCCGGCGACGTCGACCTCTCCGCCAGCGCCGCCGCCCTTGGCCCTTGGCTGTGCTCCCTCTCTCTTGCTTGTTGCTGCTTGTCTCTTTGTATTGTTGTGTTGCTTTTGATCTCTTTTATTGCACATATATTGCACGTGCTATTCATGGGTTTGCTAAGTCGTGGGTTCGTTGCTTCAGGATCCTTATCCCATTATTCTTGGTATTCGTTTTCACCGATTAACAGGCAAGTCACCGTCCTCTTGAATTACTAATTGTATCAAATTCAAGTGTTATTGAAATTTTTGCAAGTAAATCTCTTTGTTATCGTACTATCCATTGTTCATCTATTCATTGGGTTTGTTGAGGGTTTACACGAGCTAACCCCAATATTCTTGACATCGTGCCGTTTTGACTCTAAAGTTTGGATCTTTCATGAGTGCATATAGAATTGACAATAGGGTTGTTCATATAATTGATACACAAATAAACTATTGTAGAGACAATTGGTAGGTTGTATGTTGGTTGATTGATTGATGATTGATTGATGATAAATTGATGTATGAGTGTGTTATAATTTTATTTATCATGTTTCGACACCCATCATGCTGATTATACAATTCATTGACTAAAGAATCGATACCCATCATATTTATTTAATTTATTTTCAAGAAAAATAACCTAAAAACTGTACATGCTTGCTAACCTGAACTTTGATCGCTATTTTCGAACCAGTAAATGATCTTGAAATGAATACTTTCTAAATACATAATGTAGCCCCAAGTATCTAGTTGCTAATAACATCCAGAATTTTCGAATTTCGAGTTCTTTTAGCAAAAGTTATGGTCTTTTTACTACAACCTTGTTTTTACATTCAGATTTTCAGATTCTCATACCTTTCATGTTTAAACAATAAAAGGACTGATCAAATTAAAAATACTTGCTATGAAAACTTCCAGATTGTTGCGTAACATGTTTAGGAGTCTAGATTATATTTTTACTGAATTCAATATTGAGTTTTTACTGATTCAAAAATCAAAACAACAAGATATCGAATTTCAGCCTGAACATTAAACCTGAAAAGAAACATGTGTTTGACCTAGCTACTGTTGTCGGAATTTGAACTTTAAGTATGCGTTGGAACCGTATGGAAGTCTAGTTTTCAGATTCTCTAATGGATTTAATTTTTGATTTATGAGTCAGCAGAAAAATGCATTTTTGTACAGGTTGCGCTTGCTGTCCAGAATTTTAGATTCCCCTTTGTAATGAAATAATAATGCCTGTGTTGTATTATTGCATGAGTTAATGAATGTATGTTGCATTGCATGTTCCCAATAAATTATTGTCACTATTTTAACCATCCTATCCATGTTATCAACCTATTGTTTCCCTATTGATACTACTGTTCACCGAAATGTCCATTAATTGTATATGGTGTTGTTGCATTGATAAATAATTAATAAGCTGGGGTTTAAGGGATTGACTAGAGTAGTTGATAATATGGGGATTGTGCTCGGATGATGGCCAGTGATTATTACCGTTATCGACAACGTGTAAGAAATTACACATGTCCAGTGTTTATACCGTTATCGGCATCGTGTAAGAAATTACACATGTCCAGTGTTATTACCGTTATCGTCATCATACCCAGTACATGAACTATAAAATATACTACTAAGTCTAAACAAAATTGATTGTATGCATCGAACCTATGGTACGGAACACATGAGACACAGTAGTACATGCATTAGTTAGGATTAAAATGAATAATAGATTTAAGGATTAACACAATATCGACATTGCATATTGTTCATCATTATTGCTATTGATATCGAATATTGGCTAAGTGTTATTAATATTGATCATTGATTATTTTTACCGATTATTGAACCATTGTTTATAGCCAATTGCATCGATTATCATGATTTTTGTCCCATGCTATTAATTCTTATTGATCCATTGATTCATTGTTATACCGTTATTCCATTGTTCCCTACTTTCTCTTCTTGCTATCCATGACTTGCTCTAAGGAAAATTTTTCTCCTCTTTTTAGATGAAGTGTTTACAGGTGTTGATGGAGAATTACCTGATGGATTGGGAGAACAACATTGGTGAAGAAATTGATTGCATCGCTGCTTAATAATTACTATTCTGTTATGGAGACTTAATTACTGGATTATTGTTATTTTTTTGTATTGGACTTATGTCCCGAATTTTGTTATTGTTTCCAGACGTTGGATTATTATTATTGTATTTGGATATTTTTATTGCTTTATTCTAAATATTTTTGTTCATGAGATCATTATTATTGCCTGCGCAATTGTTCTGTATTATTTATATTGTTGAGTTGATTGGATAAATAGCTTGTGTGACGTTAGTCATTCGCTGGGCTTTTGTCATGTACTCGTATTCCGTATTTTTGGAAAGCGGGGCGTGACAAGATTTTTAGTAGTATCAGAGCCCAGTTTTGGATAATATATCAGTCAAACGTGACCAACAAAAGGAAGTTTGGCTTTGATTGATATATTAATCAGATTTGGGATTATATCGGTTTGACTCAACAGTATGAGCAGTACAGTGATCGCATGAACAATTGATATGCAACTTATGATTTGGACACTAATTGTTTGATTTTTATTGCAGACCAAGGCTAGAAAAAATGCTTCATCTTCATGTGCTGGAGATGATCAGTCCGATGAGCCCACTATTGCACAGATAATACAAATTCTTAGGAGAGGTGCTTCTTCTTCCCGTGCTGAGGATGATCAGTCTGATCAGCCCACTATTGCACAGTTGATGCAAATGCAACGTGAGCACAACGAACTGATGATGTGGATGCAACGGGAACATAATGAGCAGTTGAGAATGGCTTATGAAGCTACCAACAGGGTACCTATTGTGCCTACCCCTGCATTGCTGCCACCGAGACCTGGTAATGTGGTAGATTTCATGAAGCTCCATCTAGAAAAGTTCTTGGGCATTGAAGGTCCACTTGTAGCCGAGCAATGGCTTATCAGGACTGAGCAGTTGTTGACCGCTGCGCGGATTGCGAATGTGGATCGTGTGGATGTTGTGGGCAACCAACTTGTTGACCTTGCCCACATCTGGTGGCAAGCTGAAGTTGAGCAATTGGGCCGACCCATTCCCTGAGCTACTTTCACGGAGAGCTTCCTCACGAAGTTCTTTCCCGGTGTCACCAAGAATGAAATGGAATGACAGTTTGTTTTTTTAACCCAGGTTTGTCAGACAGTGGTTATTCATATTTTCGTTGTTATTTCATAAAGTACCGACGTTAAACTAAACATTATCTTGGATCAGGGGAGTCGGACCGTGGACGAGTACGCTGCAAAATTTACCCGACTAAGTCGTTTTGCTACTTCTATGGTAGCGAATGATGAAGAAAGAACCCGTCATTTCTTGTTAGGCTTGGATATGGAGATTCAGGATTGTTTCACTGCCTTGCGCCTTCGATCTTATACTGATATCCTGGATGCTGCTAGAATTCAGGAGCAGACCAGCACGAGGAAGCGTGCTATTCAGCATTTTGGTCTGCACCCTGTTTCTGCTGAATCTCCTAGAGGACCTATGCGGAAGCCGTTTCCGACCACGACAGCCAGAGCACTACCCTACCCATCAACAACTCCGAACAGGGACCCGACATGCAACTATTGCCACAGGGTTGGACACCTACGCAAGGACTGCTGGGTAGCCAACCGTCTTTGCCTAGCATGCGGAGCAAGCGACCACATGATTCGAGATTGTTCACAAAGGAGGGGTAGTACACTAGAAGGAGGTTCAGTTCCAGGTGGAGGACATGGCCAAGCTTACAACCTGACCGTCGAAGGAGTGGCTATAGGTATTTAGCAATAGAGATGTTTTGTTTATTATTCTTTCTTTTTATGTTCCTGCATTGGTTAATCTCTCTTGCATCATTTATCCATTCTGCATCTTGCATTTATTTCATTTGTTGATTCATTATTGAGTGGCATACTAGCTATTCCTTCCCTACCATACTCTCTTCAATTCCAGTTATACCACCCTACTCATTTTCCTCCCTTCATATTCAATCTCCCCATGCTCTATTCTATTTCGTCCCTTGCAGTTATTCTCGTTCGTTGATTTCTTTTTGGGTGTAAATTCATTCTATTTTTTATCTATATTATCTTTGATTCTAGTGTTATCTATCCTTTTATTCCTGCTTGATTCGTCTATCTGCATGTCTGTCGCTTGGATTTCTTCGCAGTGGAAGCGTGGTGGGCCCATAACCCACAGGCCCCAAGATTCTCTTATTGTTTCTCTTCCTTGCATTATTTACTTCCTTTTCATACATTTGCATTGTCATCATTCATTGAATCTTTATTTGACATCATTCTAGATAACTTCATTTTTATCCATGTTTCTGGTGTTGCCACCATTTGTCTTTCCCTTTGAATTCCTGTTTTGTTACCCACAATTATGTCTCTTTTCCTTTAATCCATGTTTTGTTATTTCCCAGTTTGCTTTTGCTTTATCCTATGTACCGCCTGAGCAAATTTTGAGTACGAAATTTTGTTATAAAGTGGGTAGGATTGTAACCCCCATTTCCGCAAATACATATTTTCATTTTCCTGTATTTCGATTATTGGTAAATTTATTTTGTGTTAAATTCGTTTTGGGATCTTCTATTAAAATATTTTCCAATCGAAAATTATATTATTTCGAATGGTGTATTTTAAACTTGTTTTATAATCTTAATTTATCGGTTAATTATATTTGAGCCAAATCAAATATATAATTATTATTAGATTATTTTAATAAAATTTATCAAACTGGGATACTATTTTGTTGTATAATTTTAATTTATTAAGATTATAATTATTAATTGATATTCTTGATTATTTATTTAAAAATTCATCTATCGAATTATTTTATTATACCCGAACTGATTTTTTTGGTGAGTTCTAATTTATTTTTAGCCCGATTCATAGTATTTCAATTGTATTATTTATTTATTTAATCGGATTGAAATTTTCGTTCGTGAACTATTTTTTAATTGGGTTATTTATATTGTAGTTTTTATTCTATTGAATTGTGAGTATTTTACTTGAACCCTATTGATTTTGATCTACCCCTTAATTAAACCCTAAACCCAATTTGATGTGTTCTTGACCCAAACCCGCTTTTATTAGATCCTAAACCACTAACCCAGTACCCTAATTGTATCATATAAATACAACTATGTTGCAAACCCTAAAAATTGCACTTTTTTTGAACCCTAATAGCCGTCTATTCTCTTTCCTCGAGTTTCTCTCTCATTTCTCCACTTTCTCTCTCCCCAAAATTGAACCCAAATCCCCTATACTGTTCCTCTTCTCCGACCAATTCCCCGGCCAGCCCCGACCTCCCATCGAGTGCTGCCTCCTCCTCCGTCGTGCCCCCTGACGCGCACCGGCACCCCCATCCTCTTCCCCATTCATCGACAACTGCAGCCCACCAAATCCCCAACCCCTGCTCTCCCTGTTCGATCGTCGGCATCAGCCAGTGCCACCTTGTCGAAGCTGCCATCGTTACGCTCTGCCGGCGATGTCGACCTCTCCGCAAGCGCCGCCGCCCTTGGCCCTTGGCTGTGCTTCCTCTCTCTTTCTATGTTGTTGCTTGTCTCTTTGTATTGCTGTGTTGCTTTGGATCTCTTTTATTACACGTACATTGCACGTGCTATTCGTGGATTTGCTAGTTCGTGAGTTCGTTGCTTCGGGATCCTTATCCCATTATTCTTGGTATTCATTTTTACCGATTAATAGGCAAGTCACCGTCCTCTTGAATTGCTAATTGTATCAAATTCAAGTGTTAGTGAAATTCTTGCAAGTAGATCTCTTTATTATCGTTGATGCAGTTTGTTTTTGGTCGTAGTGTGGATGCACCAGGTGTGAGTTCGGACTCAATTTGTAATGAGGGAAGAGTGCGGCACGGGACGACGAGCGATGGGCTCGCTTCGGCACTTGAGGATCGGCTCGGATGGCCTCGCCTCGAGTACCTGCAGACGGTCCTGAAACACCGGGGTTTATCCCGGTGGCGGATCCTCCGACGATCTAGTCAGTCTCTGTGAGAGAGTAGCAATAACTAGGAAAATTTAGGTGGCAAAGATTGATTACCTGAAAAGGTGGGTGAGGGTCTGGTATTTATAGGGAATCCCAACCGGGTTTGGATCCGTTTGGGGGCCGGGTCTGAACCCGAAAGCCCATGGGCCTCACGTGACAGGAGGCCCAGGGGGTTTAGGGCGGACGTGGCAGTGCCAAGAGTGGTATAGGGCTGACGTGGCAAAGCCCTAGGTGGTATTTGGAGCTGACATGGCTGATCATGGGGCTCCTGTGCCTCTGGGGGAATCGGATGGCCTAGGTTGTGCCAGGTCATCTTCATTCCTCGCCAGACTGGGCGGACGACCCGTGGGGCTGTCGCGGATCGGAGGCCAAGGGCCATCGAGGCTCGTCGGATACGAGGAGACCAGTTCTGTGGGGGTGAACTTGCGGCTCGGTGCCGAGCCTGTAATGGTTCGAAGCCGAGCCGGATTGTTGTTTTTCTTATTTTTGAGCGAGAGCCGTCCTGGGCCTTGGCTGGGCCCCAGGCCACTTTTACCCTACCACACAAGCCCCCCACTCTTGCGGGGGTGCGGGAGTTAGCCATGGAGGAGTGTTTATGGTCGTGGAAATGGGATGGCAAATCGCTGGGCCTTTATGAGGAGGCTACCCTGATGCTAGACTGAACCTCGAGCTGGCGAGGGATTATAGATCGGTAAGGGCGATGACGAGCCGTTGTGTCTTCCTGAGAAGATTGCCCTGGTGCTAGACCGAACCTCGAGCTGGCGAGGGATTATGGGTCGGTAAAGGCGATGACGAGCCGTTGTATCTTCCTGAGAAGATTACCCTGGTGCCAGACCGAACCTCGAGCTGGCGAGGAATTATGGGTCGGCAAGGGCGATGGCGAGCTGTTGTGTCTTCCTGAGAAGATTATCCTGGTGCTAGACCGAACCTCAAGCTGGCGAGGAATTATGGGACGGCAAGGGCGATGGCGAACTGTTGTGTCTTCCTGAGAAGATTACCCTGGTGCTAGACCGAACCTCGAGCTGGCGAGGGATTATGGATCGGCAAGGGCGAGGGCGAGCCGTTGTGTCTTCCTGAGAAGATTGCCCTGGTGCTAGACCGAACCTCGAGTTGGCGAGAGATTATGGGTCGGTAAGGGCGATGGCGAGCCGTTGTGTCTTCCTGAGAAGATTACCCTAGTGCTAGACCGAACCTCGAGCTGGCGAGGGATTATGGGTCGGCAAGGGCGATGGCGAACCGTTGTGTCTTCCTGAGAAGATTACCCTGGTGCTAGACCGAACCTCGAGCTGACGAGGGATTATGGGTCGGCAAGGGCGATGGCGAGCCGTTGTGTCTTCCTGAGAAGATTATCCTGGTGCTAGACCGAACCTCGAGCTGGCGAGGAATTATGGGTCGGCAAGGGCGATGGCGAACTGTTGTGTCTTCCTAAGAAGATTACCCTGGTGCTAGACCGAACCTCGAGCTGGCGAGGGATTATGGATCGGCAAGGGCGATGGCGAGCCGTTGTGTCTTCCTGAGAAGATTGCCCTGGTGCTAGACCGAACCTCGAGTTGGCGAGGGATTATGGGTCGGTAAGGGCGATGGCGAGCCGTTGAAGATTACCCTGGTGCTAGACCGAACCTCGAGCTAGCGAAGGATTATGGGTCGGCAAGGGCGATGGCGAACCGTTGTGTCTTCCTGAGAAGATTACCCTGGTGCTAGACCGAACCTCGAGCTGGCGGGGGATTATGGGTCGGCAAGGGCGATGGCGAACCGTTGTGTCTTCCTGAGAAGATTACCCTGGTGCTAGACCGAACCTCAAGCTGGCGAGGGATTATGGATCGGCAAGGGCGATGGCGAGCCATTGAGCCTTCCTGAGAAGACTACCCTGGTGCTAGACCGAACCTCGAGCTGGCGAGGGATTATGGGTCGGCAAGGGAGATGGCGAACCGTTGTGCCTTAGAATATTTGAGTGGGGTGGCCTGCTGTCTTTGCGGAGCATTGAAGGCGCTCCGGGATCTGTTCAATGTTCCAACTTCCTAGGGGCATTAATGGCACCACCTAATAAATGCATGGCGCATGGGCTTCCGTCGTTTGGCTTTCCCAATGTCATAATGGCCGATCTGTGGGGGAGGTTATAAATACTCCTCTCCCCCCAACGGGTTTGATCACAGCAAGGGTGGTCCATCGGCCATCAGAGGTGTCTGCTTCGGCGGACGTCTCTCTCTTGCAAAATTTTGACCCTGAGAGCATTGAACGGGTCGTCACTCTATTGCCTTGTTCTTCTCCCGTCCCTGACGGCCTCGATGTGAGTGTAAGGTTCGGGGAAGAACAAGGCAGAAGAGATGGCGGCCGTGGTCCGGGCTCGGGGGGCTAAGTGCTGAAAGGTTTTAACCCTAGGGACCTTGGACTGGTGGTGTCTCTGCCGTCCGGATCCTTTTTCGGGTCAGACGGCCCTGACACGGCTGTCTGCCCGAGAGGGATCAGGACGGGAGGGGTATCAACCGAATTTCGGGCCTGGGGCTGAGGAGCTTCGGATAGGTGGGTCGTCTCCGATCTGCTTTCCGATAGGGTTCAAGGCGATGGTGGCTTTTCTCCCACCCTCGAACAGTTCGGGGTTTCGGCTGCCGAGGCCGTAAGCCCCGAGCTGCTCGCGGGTGAGAGGAGAGCCGACCGAGTCCTGGAGCCCGGGGCGCAGGCGATGGTGGCTTTTCTCCCACCCGGGAACAATTCGGGGTTTCGGCTGCCGAGGCTGTAAGCCCCGAGTTGTTCGCAGGTGAGAGGGGAGCCGACCGAGCCCTGGAGCCTTAAATCTTAAGTAAAAATTTTTCTCCGCCGAACACTTCATCCGAACCGACCTCTGTGTGGTCTCCAACTGGCGCTAGGTGACGTCAGCAGTGCCAGCTTTGAGGATGACGTGGCGCGATTCCATTGGTGGCAGACGCGCGCTATTCGAGGAACAGTAATGCGATAATCGAGGCGTCGCCTCTCTCTCTATAAATATCCCCCCCTTGCTCTATTCTGCTCATTTCTCTCCTGCTGTCTTCTTAAAACGAAATCAAACACTTCAGCGCTCGGCTTGACTGTTTAGCAGCATCGGCTCGTCAGTCCGAGGCATTCAAAAGGTTAGTTTGTAAGTTTCTTTTGTTTGGCACAGATGGACAGGGCTCAGTCTGGCTCGTCGGCGTTGACGTCGAGGGGGAAAGGGAAACCTGCCTCAAAATCGACTTCGTGGGAGGAACCAGTGCTCGAGGAGGAGTCAGTACAGAATGTGGAGCCTACTGATTCGACTTCGTGGGAGGAACCAGTGGGCGAGGAGGAGCCGGTGTACAATGTGAGGCCGTTACGCTCTCGGAAGCCTTTCGTGGTGGAGAGTAGCGAGTCGGAGGAAGCAAGCGACAGTTCGGACGAAGTCCAGATCCTAGAGTCGGCTCCCGAAGAGGAGGGTGGCCCAGAGGAGGGTGAAGCCGAAGGGGCTCGGATAGGAGGTCAGGGTGTGGGTTCGAGCTCCACTCCGACCGGTCTGGGGTGATTATCTACCCCCTCGTCGGAAGGAGGCAAGAAGAAGAGGGCTCCGAAGAAGAAGGGGTCGAGGGCCGGTGGCTCGAGCCAGGTGCCTGTTTATCGTAACTTAAGGACAGGGTCACCCGTACAACCGAAGCCGTTCCGTCGGTACCCCGACGATCTTTCCGATAAGGAGCTTTTTGGGGTCCAGCCATCTTCGCCGAGCTAGAAGAGGGTGAAGATGGACACGCTTCCGACCGTCCTGGAGGCTGGTGACTTGGAGGCTTTGCAGTTGGCGTATCACATAGGGTCCGGCTACGAGCTCATGTTGCCGAATTCTACCCTGCGACCGACCGACCCACTGCCTGCTTGGTACTGCGTCTTCCCCGTGGACGCATTCATCTCTGGACTGAGGCTGCCAGTCCATCCGTTTGTTCGGGAGGTGTTGAATTGGGCGTCTCTGGCGCCGATGCAGTATGGGCCGAACTCCTGGAAGCAGATCCTCTGCTTCGTGCTGTTGTGCGAGGAGCAGAAGGTGCCCCTTCGGTTGAGCGTGTTCCGGGCGATGCTGGGGATCAGCTCGTCTGGGGAGTCAGAGGGTGTTTATTATATCTCGCCTAGGAATAAGGGGAAGGTTGTCCACGGTCACCCGGACTCTATCAAGGATTGGAAGAAAAAATATTTGGTGATCCGGAGTGAGGAACCTTGGAACATCCCTACTCGATGGAACCATTCTAAGCCGAGCTTTAAAGCGCCGAGGCTGAGGGACCTGACAGCCGAGGAGTGGAGGTCCGTTGAGCGCCTCCGTCTGTCACACAGTATCAGTTGGACGAAGGTGACGGAAGGCCACCTGGCGAGCGTCGGACTGAGCCCGGTCGTGCTTTATATGTAGTTGTTTCTTTTCTCTCGGTCTTGTTGTTCTTTTGCGCTCATTGTTCTTAATGGATCTTTTTGCAGGCATGGATCCCGAATCAATCAAGGCAAAGAGGCTAGCCATGAAGAAGGAGAAGGCCGAGAAGAAGGGGGACACGGTGAAGACGAGGGGGTCGTCCCAGGTGGTCTCCGAGGCCCCAGTTCAGCCGAGGGGCAAAAGGACTCGCCCGGAGACGGGCAAGGACGTGGCCGTTCAGGGAAGCTCGAACCAGGGCAAGGCCACTGATCTTGATAAGGGGAAGGGTCCCCTGGTGGAGGCAGAGGTAGAGGAGAGGTTGCGGCGACCGTGGGTGCCGGCTTGGTCGATCCGTGAGGGTGACTGTCTAACCCGAGGGCACCAGGCTGTCGAGGTGGCGGCTAAGCTGGCGACCCCTCGGGACCGCGCAGAGATGAACGTCGAGGGCCTGGAGGATGCGTACACGCGCCTCGCGCAGGCTAATGTGCTGGTAAGTCTGCCGACCCCACTTGCCTTGTGAAATATTTGTAAAGAAGGTATTCTCAATAGTGCTTGGTTGCTGCAGGCGACCGTGCAGGGAGCCCACGTGAGGGGCCTTTATGAGGCGGCCTTGAAGCGGGAGCGAGACCGGGCTGATAAGGCCGTGCAGGAGATGAAGGAGATGAAGATAGAGCTCGAAGGCTCTCACAAGAGGGAGCAGGAGATGAAGACGGCGTTCGACAAGGAGAAGGAGGAATGGGCGAAGAAGATGGCGGCTCAGAAGAAGAAGTTCGCCAAGGAGAGGGAGGAGCTGACGGAGACAGGTCAGCTCCTTGTGATCCAAGCCCAGGACGAGTGCTATGCGAAGGCCCTCAGTCATGTGAGGCACTTCTACCCGACCCTCGACCTGTCCAACTTCGATTATGACATGGAGATCGAGGGGACACCGAAGACCCCTAATGAAGAAGGGCCCGTTGATGACCCGGCTGCCGACCTCCCTGTGAACCCGGCCGATGTTGAGGTGGGAAAACAAGTTGTATAGTTTTGTCTTTCTTTTTCCATCTCTCGATTGTATTTGCCTTCCGCGGATTGGCCACCGCATTTTTTGTACGAAGTGATTCCATTTATGAAAAAGGATTTTTGACTGGCCAAGTGTTTTGACCTCGGATATTTCCGAACCTCCTTGCTTATGTGTTTTGAGTGGGCTGGTTCTCTTGTAGGTTGCGGCTCCCCTTCCCGAGGTGGACCCCCGTCGTTCTGACGTGGCGTGGCTCCGGAGCAAGGTTGAGGCCCTGGAGGCCACGTTGGTTCGCTACCGAAAGGGGGCTCATGACAATGATGCGGCCCTTAACTATTACCGGAACAAGTCTGATGCCCTAAGTGAGGAGGCGAGCCGGCTGAGGAGGGCGATGGTGGATCAGGACCTCGAGAATGTCGGTCTTGGATATACCAAGTCGAGTGCATCGGTGCAGAGGCCTTCCTCTGAGAGGCTACTCCGTGATGTTATTGTGGAGAAAGAGATGGAGATACACCGTTATAAGATGATGCTGGGTGTCTCGGCATCCTCCTCGGGGGGTCGGCGAGCGGAGGGGGTTCCCTCTGCGTTGTTGCTGCTGGAGCGTGTGCGACCAGTTGATGCCCAGAGTTCCGTGGCTGGTGTGTCGACCGTGGCTGAGCCTAAGGATCACCATGACGAGGAGAGGGCTCCCAGTTGTTCGGTCGGGGTGGTCCCGCCCTTCGTCGGACCCGAGGGGCTCTAAGATAGCGGCTTTCTTCAGTTTGAGATGAGTGGAGTGGTCCTGTAACGGTCTTTGTTTGTTTTTCCGGAACAAAATAAAGGAGTATGAATAAAGAATTCTTTTCACTCTTTGCCTTGGTCAATAGTGTAGTGAATGACGGCGGAGGTGAGGTTCGGCCCCGTCGATCCGTGAGGGATCGGTGCGGGGCGTTAGGAAGATTCCCTAGCCTGAGTTCGAGTCAGACCTACCGAGACGTTGGGGACGAGACCGGAGTGAGGACTCGGGTGCCGATCCTATTGTCCGGTATTAGGTCGGGTCTGCCGAGGCATTTGGAGTTTGACAAAAAGAGATTTCTTTCATACATGATAGGGAGGGTCGCTAAAACGGCCCTTTACACATGAGAGCTTACAAAAAATATTATTTATATTAGCTGAGCTAGAACCTATGTTTGCTCTTCCAGGAACTTCATTAGGTGCTCGGCGTTCCAGGGTCGGCTGATCAGCCGGCCGTCCATATCTGCCAATCGGTATGTACCAGGGCATACAGCCTCGACTACACGGTATGGGCCTTCCCAGTTGGGGGCCAATTTCCTCTTCTTGGTTGGATCGGAGACGGACAGTTTTCGTAACACGAGGTCCCCCGCCTTGATGTTTGTGGGGCGGACCCTCTTGTTGTAAAACTTCTCGATCCGTTGTTGGTAGATGCTTCTTCGGATCGAAGACTTCTCTCTGATCTCGGCGACGAGGTCCAGGTTGGCCCTCAGGCCGGACGAATTGTCAGCTTCATCGAAGGCTATGATCCGAGGAAAAGGCAGGCCGACCTCGACGGGGATAACTGCCTCCGTCCCGTAGGTCAAATTGAACGGCGTCTCTCCCATGGGGATCCTCTTGGTCGTTCGGTATGCCAATAGCACGCTAGGCAATTCCTCGACCCACAGCCCCTTGGGGGAACTGTCGAGGCGCTTTTTGAGGCCGTCGAGGATTTGCCTGTTCGCGTTCTCCGCTTGGCCATTGGACTGAGGGTGGCAAATAGCGGAGAAACGTTGCTGGATGCCGACGTCTGCGCAGAAAGTTTGGAAGTTCTGACCTTGAATTGGGTTCCGTTGTCCGTGACGAGGATCCGAGGGATTCCAAACCGGTAAATGATGTTCTTCCAAAAGAATTGTTGTACTTGGTGCTCGGTGATGCTGGACAGAGGCTCGGCTTCGAGCCACTTGGTGAAGTAGTCGATGGCGACTATCAGGAATTTCTTTTGCCCTACCACCACGGGGAAGGGGCCCACAAGGTCCATGCCCCACATGGTGAATGGCATAGGACTAGCCAGGGATCGGAGATTGGCTTGAGGAAGCCTCTTGATAGGGGAGAACCTTTGGCATGGGCCGCACCTCTTGACTAGGTCTTGCGAGTCTTGGAGCATGGTCGGCCAATAGTACCCCTGATTCAGAGCCTTCCGAGCGAGCGTCCTGCTCCCCATGTGGCATCCGCCGATCCCCTCATGAAGATCTTTCAGCGCGTAGTTGGCCTCGTCGCTGGTGAGACAGCGGAGGTACGACTTGCCGTCGGCCAAGGTGTATGAGCGTTTGAAGAGGATGTCATCAATCATGACGAACCTTTCAGCTCGGACCCTGACCCGTCTGGCCTCAGCCCGGTCTTCAGGAAGCTCGGCATTAATTAGGAATCTCCGGATTGGGGTGGTCCAGTCATCTGGACTGGCAACGCCTTGCACACACATTGCCTCCTGGTTTTGGTCATTGATACTTGGCTTTAGGAGGATTTCTATGAGTACCGTTTGGTCGAGACCCTCGAAGGAGGAAGAGGCGAGTTTTGACAACGCGTCTGCTTGAGCGTTCTGCTCCCTAGGGACTCGAATGACTGTGGAGTGGCAGAAGGATGCTAGGAGACGTCGCACCACTCCCAAATATCTCACCATGCGATCATTGCGGGCTTCGTACTCTCCGGTGATCTGATTGACCACGAGCTGAGAATCGCTGAAGGCCCGAATTTGTTTGGCTCCGGCTCGATGTGCTAGGGTCAATCCAGCGATCATGGCCTCGTATTCCGCCTCGTTGTTGGAGGCCAGAAAGTTGAGGGAAGGGAGTATTGAAGCAGGAATTGGTCGGGGCCACGAAGAATGATGCTAGCCCCACTCCCCGTTTCGCATGATGATCCATCGACAAAAACCTCCCAGGTCGGATCCGAGGCCTCAGTGCTGGGCTGCTCGGAGACGGTGCACTCGGTTATGAACTCGGCGAGGGCCTGCCCTTTGATGGACGTCCTTGGCTGATAGCTGATGTCGAACTGACTCAGCTCAATTGACCACTTGACTAAGCGGCCGGAGTTTTCGGGCTTGTGAAGGACAGTCTTTAGTGGCTGGTCGGTCAGTACTTGGACAGAGTGGGCCTGGAAGTAAGGACGAAGCTTCCGGGCTGCCATGACCAAAGCATAGGCCACCTTCTCTATCTTTGCGTACCTCGTCTCGGCGGGGAGCAGAACTTTGCTCACATAGTACAATGGTCTCTGGACTCCATCTTCCTTTCGGACGAGGACGGCACTGAGGGCGCTATCCGAGGCGGACAGGTAGAGCCATAGTGGTTCGCCCGGCTCGGGCTTGCTGAGGAGAGGAGGGTTGGCGAGGTACTGCTTCAGCTGTTCGAAGGCTTCTTATTGAGGGGTACCCCACTAGAAGCCCCCCTTTCCGCGTAGAGCTTTGAAGAAGGGGAGAGACTTCTCCCCTGACTTGGAGAGGAAACGGCCGATTGCAGCCAACCGGCCCGTAAGCCTCTGAGCCTCCTTGACATTCCGGGGCGGGGCCATGTCAATAATAACTTGGATTTTCTCGGGGTTTGCCTCGATACCGCGCTGGCTGACGATGAACCCCAGGAATTTCCCAGTGGAGACGCCGAAGGCGCATTTAGCCGGGTTGAGCCTCATGTTGTGATGCCGGAGGACTCCGAAGGCTTCCTCGAGGTCGGCGACGTGGTCCGGCCCGGCCCGGCTTTTGACGAGCATGTCGTCGACATAGACTTCCACGTTGCGGCCGATCAGGTCTTTGAAGATTCTTTTGACGAGCCGTTGGTATGTGGCTCCGGCGTTCTTCAGCCCGAAGGGCATAACGCGGTAGCAGAAACGACCCTGGTCGGTGACGAACGAGGTCTTGGAGATGTCCGGTGGAAACATCCGGATCTGATTGTACCCTGAGAATGCGTCCATGAAGGACAGTAGCTCATGCCCCGAGGTTGCGTCGATTAAAGCGTCGATGCGGGGGAGGGGGAAAGGATCTTTCGGACATGCTTTATTTAGATCCGTGAAGTCGATACACATCCGCCAGCTCCCCGGTTGCCTTCTTCACCATGACGACATTAGCCAACCACTCGGGGTAGCTGACTTCCTGAATAAATCGAGCCGACAAGAGTTTTTCGACCTCCGTCTTCACAATTTGCTGCCTCTCCGGGGCGACTTTGCGCCTCTTTTGGACGACCGGCTTAGAGTCTGGGATGACGCTCAGCCGATGCATAATCAAGTCTTCGGAGATCCCGGGCATGTCGGAGGGCTTCCACGCGAAGAGATCAACGCTGCGGCGGATGCAGGCGATTATGCCTGGCTTCAAGTCCTCGGGGAGCGAGCGGCTCACCCAGAACCACTTTGATCCATCCTCGGCGCCGAACGGGACCTCCTCAAGCTCGTCGACAGGCTCGGGAGCGGGACCGTCCCCCTCGGGCTCGAGCTCAACGGCATCGAGGGGGAACACACCCCCTCCGACGGCGGTCATGTAGCACGACCGTGCTGCTTCTTGGCTACCTCGGACGATGCCGACCCCTTGTGGGGTGGGAAATTTAAGTTTCAGATGGTAAGCCGAAGGTACCGCTTGAAGGGAGCATAATCCGGGTCGGCCGAGTATGGCGTTGTAAGCCGCCTTGACGTTTACCACCATGAAGTCCATGGACTCGGTCCTCTTGACAGGAGCCGATCCCGCGGTGACGTCGAGAGTAACAATCCCTTCTATTACGACAGGGACGCCGGAGAATCCGTGCAAGGTGTATCCGGCGGGCCTGAGTTTGCCTCTGGGGAACTTGAGATTCTCGAAGGCTTCGAGGAAGAGAATATTTACTGAGCTGCCATTGTCGACGAGGATTCGGCGAACCTCACAATTAGCCATGTGGAGGCCAATGACGAGGGCGTCGCAATGAGGGAGGCGAACGCCTTCGAGGTCCTCTCCAGAGAAGGAGACAGGCACCGGTTGCAACCGGGGAAGGGGGTTGTCTTGGACAGTATTCACCTCTCGGATGAAGGCTTTTCGGGAAGTATTTGACTCTCCCCCCATTGGCCCCCCGTGGACACAGTGCAAGATGAATGGCGTATCTGCGGCTCCTTCGGGTTCGGGATCCCGACCCTGGATGTGGTTCGGAGTAGGGTTCGGAGGCGAAGGCCTCCTGTTCCTAGCATCTCGCCAATCCCGTGGGCCTTCTCTGGTGAATTTTCGGAGGTACCCTCTTGAGATGAGTTCCTCAATCTCGTCTTTCAGGGCCCGACATTGGTCAGTTTCGTGCTCATGATCTCTGTAAAAACGGCAGTAGAAGCGCTGATCTCGCTTCTTGTTGTTACTTGGTCGGGGAGGTAGTCGGACAATGCCTTTGTCTTCGATTTCTAAGAGGATGGCGGACACGTTATGTGTCAAGGGAGTGTACCTTTCGAAGCGAGGGACCGGAGGTGCCCTCTTCGCGCCGACCCCTTCCTTTGCTATTTTCTTGGCAGGTTCGGCCTCATCGACCCTGCGCTTGCCCTTCCCCACGACTTCTTTGCTGCCCTCTGGGTTAAGAGCTTCTTCAGCTCGTATATACTTCTCGACCCGGTTGAGAAGGTCAGGAAAGTCCAGAGGTGGCCTCTTTGCTAAGGAGACCTTAAGCTGGTTGTGCCGGACATTGTGTCGGAAAGCTGCCGAGGCGACCCCTGCGTCGAGGGCAGAGACGGATCTGGCCTCGGTTGTGAACCTCTTGACGAAGTTACGGAGCGACTCCCCCTCCCTCTGGGTGAGGTCGAGCAGGGAAGCGCTCGTTCTCTCTGCCTTTCGGCTGGTGATGAAGTGGGCCAGGAAGCTGGCTTCCAGCTGGTCGAATGAGAAGATCGAGCCAGGGGAGAGCTTGGAGAACCAATCTCTGGCCGGACCCCGATGGGTGGCCGGGAAGGCTCGGCATAGCAGGGGATCCGAAGCGCTGTGAATCATCATGAGGGTTTTGAAGCCTTCCATGTGATCAGCTGGATCACCCTCGCCGTTGTATGTCTCGAACTGCGGAGGTCGGAAGTTCCGAAGGATCTCTGCTTCTATGATGTTGACAGAGAATGGAGGTCGAGAAGGTCCCCGACCTAGGGCTAGGTTGGGATTCCCGTCGCCGATGCGCTCGATGCGATTCTCCATCTCTAGGAGGCGTCGGAGCACCTCGTCTGCGCGTTCAGGAGGGGGGGTCGGCGCACGAGTGTGACTCCTTCCTTCGCTCATTTGAGGGGGTCGGCCATAGGTCGCGGACCTTGGCACTCCACGAAGGGCCTCCATGATTTCATCTCTGAAGCTTCTGAACTCGCCCCTGGTGACCCCGCCATGGTCGGAAGGGTCGGGTCGGGGCGTAGGAATTCGGCCGATGCGGCTGAGTGCCGACGGCCTGTCCCCTTGTGCAGGCCTGGAATGGTTCGGGGCCGAGTTGGAAGCGGTCCCTCCCCTAGCCTGGCTAGCCCTTCTGTTCAGGATGACCCGACGAAGGTCGGGTTCGACGACGTGTGAAGCGCTTCGCTGGGGTCCGGGGTTCCCACCCGGATTATTGGATGCTTGCCCTCCGTCGAGGGTCCCCTCGGGAGGAGGCCCGTCTGGTCGGGCGGAACGGGCCGATCTTCGGGCTCGGGGAGCCATGGGAGATCGGGCCGAGGGAGAGCGTCGGTGGCGAGGCTCGGACTGTCATCCGTACCGAATATAGGCTTCCCACAGACGGCGCCAACCTGATGCAGTTTGTTTTTGGTCGCAGTGTGGATGCACCAGGTGTGAGTTCGGACTCAATTTGTAATGAGGGAAGAGTGCGGCACGGGACGACGAGCGAGGGGCTTGCTTCGGCGCTTGAGGATCGGCTCGGATGGCCTCGCCTCGAGTACCTGCAGACGGTCCTGAAACACCGGGGTTTATCCCGGTGGCGGATCCTCCGACGATCTAGTCAGTCTCTGTGAGAGAGTAGCAATAACTAGGAAAATTTAGGTGGCAAAGATTGATTACCTGAAAAGGTGGGTGAGGGTCTGGTATTTATAGGGAATCCCAACCGGGTTTGGATCCATTTGGGGGCCGGGTCTGAACCCGAAAGCCCATGGGCCTCACGTGACAGGAGGCCCAGGGGGTTTAGGGCGGACGTGGCAGTGCCAAGAGTGGTATAGGGCTGACGTGGCAAAGCCCTAGGTGGTATTTGGAGCTGACATGGCTGATCATGGGGCTCCTGTGCCTCTGGGGGAATCGGATGGCCTAGGTTGTGCCAGGTCATCTTCATTCCTCGCCAGACTGGGCGGACGACCCGTGGGGCTGTCGCGGATCGGAGGCCAAGGGCCATCGAGGCTCGTCGGATACGAGGAGACCAGTTCTGTGGGGGTGAACTTGCGGCTCGGTGCCGAGCCTGTAATGGTTCGAAGCCGAGCCGGATTTTTGTTTTTCTTATTTTTGAGCGAAAGCCGTCCTGGGCCTTGGCTGGGCCCCAGGCCACTTTTACCCTACCACAATCGTACTATCCATTGTTCATCTATTCGTTGGGTCTGTTGAGGGTTTACACGAGCTAACCCCAATATTTTTGACATCGTGCCGCTTTGACTCTAAAGTTTGGATCTTTCATGAGTGCATATAAAATTGACAATAGGGTTGTTCATATAATTGACACACAAATAAACTATTGTAGAGACAATTGCTAGGTTGTATGTTGGTTGATTGATTAATGATTGATTGATGATAAATTGATGTATGAGCGTGTTCTAATTTTATTTATCATGTTTTGACACCCATCATGCTGATTATACAATTCATTGACAAAAGAATCGATACCCATCATATTTATTTAATTTATTTTCAAGAAAAATAAGCTAAAAACTGTACATGCTTGCTGACCTAAACTTTGATCGCTGTTTTCGAACCAGTAAATGACTTTGAAATGAAATACTTTCTGAATACGAAATGTATCCCCAAGTGTCTAGTTGCCAATAACATCCAGAATTTTCGAAATCCGAGTTTTGTAGCAAAAGTTATGTCCTTTTTACTACAGCTGTGTTTTTACATTCAGATTTTCAGATTCTCGTACCTTTCATGTTTAAACAGTAAAAGGACTGATCAAATGATAAAATTTTACTATGAAAATTTCCAGATTGTTGCGTAACATGTTTAGAAGTCTAGATTATATTTTTACTGAATTTAATATTGAGTTTTTACTGATTCAAAAATCAAAACAACAAGATGTAGAATTTTTGCCTGAACATAAAACCTGAAAAGAAACATGTATTTGACCTAGCTACTGTTGTCGGAATTTGAACTTTAAGAATGCGTTGGAACCATATGGAAGTCTAGTTTTCAGATTCTCTGACAGATTCAACTTTCGATTTATGAGTCAGCAGGAAACTGTATTTTTGTACAGGTTGCGCTTGCTGTCCAGAATTTTAGATTCCCCTTTTTAATGAATTAATAATGCCTATGTTGTATTATTGCATGAGTTAATGAATGTATGTTACATTGCATGTTTCCAATGTGTTATTGTCACTATTTTAACCGTCTTATCCATGTTATCAACCTGTTGTTTTCCTATTGATACTACCGTTCACCGAAATGTCCATTAATTGTATATGGTGTTGTTGCATTGATAAATAATTAATAAGCTGGGGTTTAAGGGATTGACTAGAGTAGTTGATGATATAGGGACTGTACTCGGATGATGGCCAGTGATTATTACCATTATTGGCATCGTGTAAGAAATTACACATGTCCAGTGTTTATACCGTTATCGGCATCATGTAAGAAATTACACATGTCCAGTGTTATTACCATTATCGTCATCATATCCAGTACATGAACTATAAAATCTACTACTAAGTCTAAACAAAATTGATTGTATGCATCGAACCTCTGGTACGGAACACATGGGACACAGTAGTACATGCATTAGTTAGGATTAAAATGAATAATAGACTTAAGGATTAACACAACATCGACATTGCATATTATTCATCATTGTCCTATTGATATCGAATATTGGCTAAGTGTTATTAATATTGATCATTGATTATTTTTACCAATTATTGAACTATTTTTTATAGCCAATTGCATCGATTATCATGATTTTTGTCTCATGCTATTGATTCTTATCGATCCATTGATTCTTAGTTTTACCGCTATTCCATTGTTTCCTGCTTTTTCTACTTGTTGTCCATGACTTGCTCTAAGGACAACTTTTCTCATCTTTTAAGATGAAGTGTTTACATGTGTTGATGGAGAATTACCTGATGGATTGGGAGAACATTGGTGAAGAAATTGATCGCATCGCTGCTTAATAATTATTGCTTTGTTATAGAGACTTAATTATTGGATTATTGTTATTTCTTTGTATTCGGTTTATGTCCCGAATTTTGTTATTGTTTCCAGACGTTGGATTATTATTATTGTATTTGAATATTTTTATTGCTTCATTCCAAGTATTTTTATTCATGAGATCATTATTATTGCCTGCGCAATTGTTTTGTATTGTTTAAATTGTTGAGTTGATTGGATAAACAGCTTATGGGTGACGTTAGTCATTCGTTGGGCTTTTGTCATGTACTCGTATTCCGTATTTTTGGGAAGTGGGCGTGACAGAGACGCAATGTGAAGTTGTGTCTAACGATTAAATTAATATTTTTTTAAAGCGACGCGACTTGAAGTTGTGTCGTTTAAATTATGTATAATTCTCATATCCGCTCTCATTTATAGCAATCTACTGTCGCGAAATATGCAAAATATGCATATTTAGCAAAGGACTGCAGCGAATTTTTTGCGAAAATATGCATTTTATGCATATTTAGCAAACGACTATAGATGCTCTCATAACTCTCATCTCCACTTCCTACTCCTGTTGCAGCATTTGAGCCTATACCTCCTCCCCATTCGCTTAACTTTGGACCCTCTGTGAGTGCTTTAATCTTTGCGTCATGCTTGTCTAGTTCGACACCCTCCTTTTCTTCCTTAACTCTCCCTATCCCTTCTGGTAGATCTTCCTCACGTTTATCCATTTCTGACTCCAGCATTTGGTTCCCCATTTGCGTATCCTATCCACACCAAGATCTTCTCCCTCAGATGGGCCTAGTTTCTTACAGGCTTGGGACAAATCCCTCTCTTTAACATTGCTCAAATCAGGCTCGACAGGATTTTTAGGACCAACTTATGAAAATGCATATTTAGGTTGCTCCATTGAAGTGCATTGGCCACTTGTGAGACCACCTTTGTTGTCCGCTCACCTTCTTTTTCTTAAAGACTGCATTCTCTATTAAGTGTAACTCCGGAAAACCTCTCTAAGCTATGTGGTCAATGCAATTAACTCCCTCTGCTTTTGTTTAATGATGTCAACCCCCCTGAATTATCTAAAGGGGGTTGCGGTGTTATATTCTATCAGTTGATCTGGTCAATCCCGTAGATCTGTTGTGTAGTGACTAAAATCCCCTTATGTAATTTTTCCCCAGACCATTTCATTATTCCTAATCCTAGTTCTCATTACCTACGGCTAATGCCGCTAATCCCTATCTCCCCACAGCCAATCCCTTTTCTTTCCCTGTCCTTTTAACCCATCACCATCATCCCACACCATCATCATCCTCAACCTCCATTCCCTTATGCTGCCTTCATTTGAAACTCATTTCCAACCTTCATTAAAACCATTACTTGACCAGAGCCACGCAAACTCAAACCCTATAATATGCATTTTGTTAAATCGTCTACCATATATAGCATTCTACTGTAGCTATTTTGTCAAAAAATGACAAAATAGTAAATCAGTGCAGAGCTTCAATTGGTAAAAAATGATAAAAATACTAAAATAGCAAACCGATGTGGATGCTCTAACCACTTTACATAGCTGGTTATAGTTTTTCTACTAATAGGATAATTACTAGAGTTTACCGGTACAAAAAATGAATTCTACCTCCAATGAGATCAATTTTATGGTATTATCATATTCTTTTGTAGTTTCCTCTACGCTCTAATGGAATGATGGTTCTTCTATTTACTTAACATAGTCACATGGATCCAAAAAGATCAGCCGAGCCCCCCAGATCCGACCCGAGCTGCTGGATCCGAGCCGAGCTACTGGATCCGCGCCAAGCATCCGTCCTCCACCTCACTCCTGCTACTCCCGGGCCGTTCCTAGCCGAGGGTCGAGCGTATAGCCATTATCGTGACTTTCACTATACAAATTGAGAGAACTCACACCTGGTGCAGCCACCTCCGAAAACAAACTGCATCAGTCTCAAATTCATCATCTTCTCTTTTTATGGTTTGCGAGAGCTCAAGCAACCCAAGATAAAATAATGCCTGAAGGACTTTAACCTTTAAATCGTTTATTTCATACTGCTAGTAGCATGCACTACTACCTAGGTGAATGATGATGGTAAAAATTGCAGCAGATCAGAGCCATATGATCCCTGCATGGATCTCAAAGTATCTACAGGCAGATTAGCTATCACAGACCTATTTTACAGACCTGGGCCCACTCCGAGATATGGGCTTCTCTCAAGCCCATAAAAAGTGATATACTAGGCCCATTAAGAGAGACACCCAGCCCATGATGGCTAAGAGTCAAATCTCTTATCCCCTCACAAAGATATCTTATCTCTTCAGGGGAGAGACATGAAAGATCCGACGATTACGATTCAGCTTCTAGAATGTCTCTCAGGCCTATAAATAACCCTCCCCCTATTCAGTCACCATGTAATCAACAATTCACCAGTTTTCATTCTTTTAATCTCTCTATCTCTTTCTGGTTCTGACTTGAGTGTCGGAGGGTCTGTCGGGGCCACACCCCGGTGTTTTAGGCGTTTTTGCAGGTCCGTCGACCTCATCATCCATCGTTGAATTCATATCACAGGAGGTTAATCAACGGTCCAGATCCATTTTCAGGAGCCCTAATAGTTTATAACGGCCAGGTCACAGTTTTGACTTTTAGTAGTGTCCTTCATTTGTTAACTCACTATCTATTTGCTCCCACACCAAAATAAGAAGCAACAAATTGGCGCCGTCTGTGGGAAACCGCTGCACGAGTCAAATTTTTCTCCATGCCACCAAAACTGGAAGGGGCAGGCTCCAGCCGTCGCACCAACTCTCTTCGTCAGCTAACTCGGGTTCCTCCTATGGAAGATCAAATTTCTCCTCAACAGCAGCCCCTGGATCCTAATCATGCTCCTGTCAATAGAGAGGCGCCAGGTGGCTCCCGACTGAACCATCCTGAACCGCATCCTCAAAACAACCGCGTCTCGGTCCACAATGCCTCGACTGATTCAATGGCTACACGAGGCCCACGGGGATCCAAAAATCTCATCCGGATTGAAGCCAACCTACGAATAAAGCTGAATGAGAGGCACGCCCGATCTGAGGCCTCCCGTTCAGGACATCAAGCAAACCAGAGAGCCCAGCCTTCTAGACAAGTATCAAGACATTCCTTCTCTCACAGGGGGCAGCCAGTTAGGGAAAACCCGACGCAAGATGATCAAAGGCAACCTGGGCAGAACAGAGATCGAAATGCACCGGTCACAATGGCTGAACCCGATCAATTTAAACGTGACCTTCTTCATGCTCTCCAAGGAAGTCAAGCTCAAAGTCTTTCCCTGAACGAAGGATCCACTGACTCGATTGAATCCCAAAAGAAGGACGATCAAGTCCTCTGCCAAATTCAAGAGGTAGAGAAACGTCTCGAACAAATAAGGAATGAGGGGATCCGCTCCCACAGGGCCTACAGCCCTAGTCGACCTCCGTTCAGCCGAACTATTCTCGATGCACCTATTCCAAGGGGTTTCAAGGCTCCTCAAGTCGAATCTTATGATGGGAAATCAGACCCGACAGACCATATCGAGAGCTTCAAAATGCTCATGATGGTCTATAATGCCACCGATGCACTCATGTGTCGAACATTTTCCGCTACACTGAAAGAATCAACTAGAGAATGGTATGCACATCTGAAACCTGAGTCCATATTTTCCTTCGATCAGTTTGAAGAACTCTTCATCGCACACTTCGTTACTAGCCGGAGAACTGAAAAGACCAACGTCTCCCTGCTAGAACTGAAGCAAAAAAGATGGAGAACTGCTAAAGGATTTTGTCAAGCGATTCACAGCGGAAGCAAGATCAATTTCCTCTCTAGACTCCTCAGTGGCGGCTGCTGCCTTCTGCCACAATGTCACGCATAAAGAGCTAAAAGCATCCCTCGCCAAGAGGCCGCCTCGCGATTTCACAGAGCTCATAGAACAGAGTGAGAAGTACATTAGAGTTGAGGAAGCCCTCAACCCTCCAGACAAGAAAGAATCACTCTCCGGGAACAAACGGAAGAGCCCAACTGAGGAAATGCCCAAAAGTTTCAAAAAAACGGCATAGGACTGTGTCGCCCTCCTCCTCCGCCTCGCTTCGACAAGTTTACTCCTCTAAATGCAAGCATATCTGCCATTTTCATGGCAGTAGAGAAAGATGGGATAGTCCGTTCTCCTCCCAGGATGACGACACCCGGCAAGAGAAGAGACAAAAGTCTATGGTGCGCCTTTCACAAAGGCCACAGACATACAACTGATAATTGCAAAGCCCTCAAATAAAAAAATGAAGGCCTGATTCAGCGGGGTTACCTATCTGAGTTTGTCCAACAAAACAACAACGCTGAAAACCTTCCGCCACGGGGAGCTAACAAGCGTCCTGAAAGACCCTCTGAATCCAGGGACTCTGAACAAATGGTCATTTTGCACACCATCCACAGTGGGCCCATGTGGGGAGATTCTAACTCCTCTCGTAAAGCTTTTGTAAGAGGTTAATTCAGTTCATAACACTCCATCCCCGAAGGGTTCGGGCCTCTCAGTCTCCTTCTCTGACAAAGATCTCGAGGGCGTCAAAACGCCTCATTGCGATGCACTAGTTATCAATCTAGGCATGGCAAACCACGAGGTGCGATGTATCCTCGTTGACAATGGCAGTTCCATCAACATCTTGTTTATGGCCTCATTCGATGCGCTGAAGCTCTCCTAAGATCGTCTCAAGCCGGTCAGCTATACCCTTCATGGCTTCTCGGGTGCACCTTTCTAAGTCGAGGGAATTGTCGCACTCGACGTAACAGCAGGGAAAGCACCGACAATTCAGACAGAGTCCTTAGACTTCCTAGTAGTTGATGTTAAATCTGCATACAATGCCATATTCGGCCGTCCAGGGCTAGCCACCTTCCACGTCGTTGCTTCTGCATTCCACATGAAAATAAAATTTCCAATAACACAAACATAGGGCAAGTAGTAGGAAGCCAACAAGCGGCACGCGCATGCTACACTACTACAAGGGGGGCTCTGTTTTTTCTCTCCATGCTGAAGAACTGCTACAGGAAAATGATCATTGTGTCACAAGGCCAGTAAGCGAGCTCGAAGCCGCAACACTAGGCAGCCAAACCGAGAATTTTCGAAGTCGTCAAATAACTTCCTCCCAGCTCCAACTACATCCTCACCAGAACCCAACAGTCCACTTAACTCCCTCACCCAAAGCCGCACCACTCAGTCATGATAAACAATCAATCTCGCCTAAGCACGTTGACCCGTCAAAACATTCCGCTGTCTCCGAGCAAGACAACGCGGGCGTTCTCCAGAAATAGGTAAGTCCAGACAAGGTCTACCAAGTCGTTCGCCTGACAGCACACCAACTTGAAGACCCGAGGAGGCAGGGATGTGTCAGTAGGGACTTCAAGTGAGCGACACCTAATGAAGTACAATGAGAGCGTCTGAAACGCATTCTCCCAACAGCGAAAGTGTTTGAAACACGCTCTCCTAATTTCTGCAGAATTTTTAATTTTTTGTAATAAAGGGCAGCCACTAGAGCAACCATTTAGTTTTTCTTTCAATAAGAACCGCCATTACTAAAGCAGCCAAGCATGTAATAAGGGCCAGCTATTAGAGCAGCCCCTCTAGTTTATTCTTCAATAATGATTAGCCAGTTTATTTCATTACATCTTGGTCAATTGTGCAAAGCAAACTATGAGCTAGAAACGCCCAACTCATACTCAAAAGTGGCGCTAAACACTCGTTACAAGCTTTCTACAATGCAAGTTCGGAATCCAGAAGTCGGGAGTTGCAGCGTGCAAACATGTACGTTTAGAACACAACTCACCGATCGATCTGTTCCTGCAACTAGCTGAACTTCCTTGGAGGCTCTAAAATAGCGAGTTGAGTGCCACACTTATACACTTAAGCAGCACTAAACACTCGTTGCGAGTCTCCCCATAAGATGAATTTGGAGTCCATACCTATGGCTTGACAGAGACTATAACAATTTGTAATCACGCAAATTCACAGTACACTTCGCTATTCGATCTACTCCTGCAATCCGTTAATGCCTCGACGACCAGTTCGGAGTCCATGTTCATGGTTCAAAAGAGACTCTGTCAATTTGCTAAGAAGCAAGTTCAGAGTGCGCTTTACCATTTGAAATGCTCCTGCAACCTGTTAATACTTAAACTAACAAGTTCAGAATCCATGTGCATGGTTCAGAATTACTCTCGCAACGTGTAATCACACACGTTCAGAGTTCAACTCGCCATTCGATCTGTTCCTACAACTAGTTAAATTCCCTCAACAACAAATTAGGAGGTCCAAAACATGGATCAGAGTTACTCTAGCAACACTTGTAAAAAGTCACGCCTGGAGTTCAACTCTCCACTCGATGTGATTCTAACAATCTATTAGATGACCCGTACAGCAAGTTTGAAAAACAATTCTCCTTCAGAATTGTCCCTACAACTAGCTGGGTACAGGACTGAAAATGAATTCAGCTCCGTCATACACCATCAACAGCTTTTTAAGTCATACGCAACAGACTTAAGGCTTTGTTATTTAGCGACAAAAAATCTGTAGATAACATCTCAACCACGACAACAAGGACTAAGCACGTAAAAATAGTTGTAGAATTATCACAAGTCCACAATTTCATATTCAACGGCACTACAAATATTTACAAATAAGGAGTCATCAACCATAAAACTCGATTTACAAGCCTTCCCTGCGACTCACTAGGCGAGGAACGTTGTTCCTGAGAGACACGAGCCTCCTTGTAGAACGCCTGACAGCCACCTCCTTCCCTTGGTGCCAACACCTTGCATAGCAAACGTCAATCCCAGCGACTGTGACTGCTGACCGGCATACGAGGCGCGTGACTCTCCACCAACCAAAGTCAGACTCAACAAAGCCGACGCTTCTCTCGGGGCACCTACGGGGTGTTGAAAGGACACCAACGCTGTTTGCACAGCTCCACCGACACTCGACCCAGCTCCTCCTACCGTCATACAATCCTTTGCAACAGTCGTGGTGCTTTTCTTCACTCCAACCAGCTGGTCCTCCCTAGAACCGAAAACATGCGGGGTGCTTGCCGTCCGCAACCCGCCAAGCCTCGCCTGGAGGCGATATAGCTCCAAGTCCCTCTCAATAATTATCTACCTGAGTAGGGCACATTCCCCATTGCTATCCTTTGTCACTTTTGAAGGCAGTGGCAAGCTTGCCAGACGACTGGAATATAGGAGTGCTAACTCATAATCCCACTCAACTGGCACCGACTTAAGACGAACGAATTCCAACCATTGTTCATCCGACTGAGCACGCAAACGGTCGACCGCCAATTCCGTTATGCACAGTTGCTTGCGGAGGCACCCCACCTTGTCACTGTGGGGATCCTTATCAGATCCTAAGGTCACCTGTCAGCAAGCCCAAAAGTATAATCAAACATGGGATCAAAGTATAACGTGTCACAAGCGAACACCGCTCCAAGGTACATCAACACAATATGACAAGTAATAACCAATCTAGAAGATAGTTTCTTTAAAGCACTGAAAGGAAGATACAGAGATGCGGTGACCAGTCTGTAATTAGGCATCACAGAAGCAAACTACAAAGTCTCAGACGAAGCAATCCAACAATAGACTAAAAAGACAAAAAGTACATCAAGGTGAATTAAGCATCCACCTGCTTCGGTATCATCTCTGACAAGGCACTTCCAGCTAGGCCTTTCCCCTTGACCTTCTTCCCAGAACCGCTCTTCGCACCTCCTGTAGGACTATCAGCCTCAACATCATCCTTCCTATTGGGATCTAGAGGCTCACCAGATCGAAGCGTCACATGGTAACCCTTCCCATTAAAATCGGGAACGCGCTCCACCACATGTGAGATCGCCAAGGCATAGGACCTCAACATCACCTCCCGAAGCTTCGATTTACACTCCGCATGGACCTTGGCCACTTCCACCTTCACATCCGAGACCGCGTCAGCGCGGGCCTTCTCCAGCTCCAACAGAAGATCGACATTCTTCTTCTCCAATGCCGACTCTCTCTCCGTGGATGCCTCTAGCTCGAGGCGCATCCCCTCCACCTTTGCGGCCAATGCCTCCAACTCAAGGCGCGCCTCCTGCTCCTTCTTCTTCATCCCTTCCAGCTCCGCCTTGGACTCCTTGGCGGCTTTCTTCTTGTCTTTTTTGGCACGAGTGATGCGAGCCCTCATGTTCTTCTCTTCGGCCACGTAAAAATCTACCAAGTGCCCGAACTGGCTCATCGCCTGGAGCAAGGAGAAATCAATTAAAAGCATAACAATGCAAGAAAAGGGAGCACAACATAAATAACTAAGAAAACTAGGTCATACCGTCACATGCGCCCTCGCAATCTCCAAGACCGATCTCTCGGGGGGCTCCATTTTCAACCTCTCCCTGTCAGAAGTAGGGAGGTGGCGACAGGCCTCAAGGCAAGCAGCGGAGTTCTCCAAGAAGTTCTCCTGGGCCTTCACATTCCAGTCGGGAGTGTAGACCATGTCTCCCTGACTAACAACACTGCGGCAGCCATAGCAGTCAGTGGGGCTGATGCGGCACTAGCCACGACCGCAGCTAAAGAAGAACCTGCCCCAATGGCAGGCGGCACCCCTACAGAGGACTCAGTCTATGCAACGGGAATCATGGGCGGTAAGCTCGGGGAAGAAGCAGGACGCAACACCGTCCTCTTCTGCTTCCTTGGCTCCTCCTCCCTCTTGTTCTTTATCCAGCAGTGCAAAGATATCCTCAAAATCCATGTCTGTCTTGCTTGCGAGATGAAACATGGAACAGTCAAAAACTGTAAAATCAAGGGAAAGCAGTAAAAGCATAAATCAAAAAGCTAGAAATCGATAAAAGCATGGATAACAAGGCACGAAAACAAGTAACAACAGAATTATACTAGGAACGGCCGGTCCAAGGCCTCCTTCAAAAAGCACTTCGTTGGTAATATCTTGCCACGACAACACCTTCAGCCCCAGAAGCGCGTCGCTAAGACTCTTCTCCTCTATGCTCATTATTGGCTCTGCTCGCACCGCCGAGAGAACCGTTTCCCTCCAGGTAGTGG
This sequence comes from Hemerocallis citrina, assembly GCA_017893485.1. NCBI lineage: Eukaryota > Viridiplantae > Streptophyta > Magnoliopsida > Asparagales > Asphodelaceae > Hemerocallis > Hemerocallis citrina. The sequence goes on from CM030361.1 coordinate 58,213,413, forward strand.
GAATCCCCCACAGCTCGGCACTGCGAACAATGAAGAACTTCTCCTTCCAACATCTTACTGATCGAGGAGTATCAACCAGCCCCATATTCCTGCGAAGGCTGAGATACCAACGTTCCTCCATTTGGCTGAGTCGGATAAGCTTGAAATGTCTTCTAAACACCGCGAGACTCGTCAAAGCTCCGAGCTGGCAGCACTGCAAGATGAGGCCAGTGATGTGCCTCCATGTATTCGGTATCAGCTGTACCGGGCACAGCCGATACCAATTAAGTACTTCTTTAACGAAGGGATGGAGGGGTAGACAAAGCCCCGCGAAGAAAGCATCGCAATGAAAGAAATATTACTCCTCCAACATGGCGTAACACACCCTGACGCTAGGCCCTAGCAGGAGTAGGCTGTACTAAGTAGGAATGCCAAAACCAGCTCTTATCACGATCAACTTATCGCGTGTAAGAATGGTGGTGGTATGATTAGCCTCAGTAGTATGAACAAGCTCTGGCTCATCATATTCCATGCCGCTCCTAAAAAACTGGTGATCTACTACCGAGTATTCCCTAATCAGCTCTGGGACAAAAAACAACGGGGTATGGAGCCTATATCCCCCATCCCTCCCAGGTTCGACGATCGTTTTCACAACTGCAGAACGATCAGCCTCACCACGAATGCCCTTCACTCCAGGAAGGTGATCAGGCATGATGCCCTCTTCTCCATCTAGACCAGCGAATCTAGTAGAAGCACAGATCGACGGAATACTAGACATGACAAACAACAATCGCAAGAGAGTTACCTAGTTCAAGTGGAAGAAACTCCGAACCAACAACTGGAGCTAGCACCACCAAATGCAACGCCTCGATTTCTAGAGAGATAAGCTCTCCAAAAAAAAATTTAGGAGAGAGAAAGGGATTGTGGTAAATGAGGAAGGGGGGATAGGATCAACCCATATTTATAAGACCAGAGAGGGTAAAATTGCCACATGGCGACATCTGAGCACATCTCAACAAATCGACGATCGAATCACACTGGTCTGAGTCCAACCACAGCAGTAACTTAACAACCAGACAGTCGGTTGACAATACGAACGGTCACCACAATGTTCGGTCAACAGAAGAGATAGCACACAGGAGCAATCTCACAAACACCTTGTGAACGTCCTGGAAGAGACAAACTCACAAACACCTTGTGAACGTCCTGGAAGAGACAAACTCACAAACACCTTGTGAATATCTCGGAAGAGGCAATCTCACAAACACTTGGTGACTATGGTGGGGTGAGCAAAATCACAAACACTTGGTGGACACTATGTACACCACCAACAAAAACCCATTACCCATCAAGCTCCACTTGAGAAAAAGCCTACGATCCCGTGACAACTCCAAGATTGATCAAAACTCTCTCGATTGAAACCAACTTCAACAATCCAAGCACAATATTACTCCTACCTCAACGAGAAGACACCACAATGAAGACGAGCCAACTCCGAGCAAAAGCGAGATTTTTTGGAAAACTAGACGATGGGTATACTCACACGAAGATGCACGTATATGTATTTGTTGCCAATACACGAAACTTATATGAATATTTTTGTGTGAACCCAATCCCTAGTTTAATGCTCCAAAATATTCTCAGAAAATTCTCAAAAAAAAAAACCACTCTCTCGATGGACTAAGAAAAGGAAAAGGGGCGGAACGGGTCGGATCTGCAACCCAAACCCGCAACAGAAATCAAAGAAAAAGGCCAAGGGGCAAAACGGGCGGATTCAAACCCAGATCCATTCCCAAACACCCGCTCTGCTTTGCCCTCTTCTTCTTTCTTCTTCTTTGAGTTTTGGCGCCAAAAAATCCAAACTCGACCGTTGCTCGAACAAAGCTTCTCCACCTCACTTCAACTCCGGTGTCAAGCTCCTATCTCGCCCAAAGCCTCGTGCCCCCGCTCCGCCGTCGAGCTCCCTCAAGTAGGGCTCTGTCTCCAGGCACCTTTCACTTCGCCGAAATCCATGAAGTCCAAAAACAGAGCTCAAGAATCTCTAACTCTGTAGCTCGGCGAAGGGAACTCATAGCTCGGCGAGAAACTCGATCCCCACAGCTCGGCGAACACGTAGCTCGGCGAAGAATCACTACTCTGTAGCTCGGTGAGAAACCCATAGCTCGGCAAAATCCTGTAGCTCAGCGAGTGCTCAAAACACCATAGCTCGGCGAAACCCATAGCTCGGCGAGCGCTTAAATACCGTAGCTCGGCAAAACCCATAGCTCGGCGAGTGCTCGAACACCGTAGCTCAGCGAAACCCATGACTCCGTAGCTCTGCGAAGCTTCGAGAGCTCCATAGCTCGGCGAGAATCCTGTAGCTCGGCGAAGAGAATCCATAGCTCGGCGAGTGCTCAACTACCGTAGCTCGGCGAGATCCTGTAGCTCGGTGAGTGCTCAATCCCGTAGCTCAATCGAACAAACTCGACGAGAACAGAGCTTCGAAGTCTCCAATCCGTAGCTCGACCAAGATGATCAATCCCCATAGCTCTACCGTCGCCGAAAGAAGCATCCGCCGAGCTACGCATCGAATGAGAAGAGAATAGCTCGGCGAATTGGTTTGCCAAGCCAAGGGGTAGAAGAAGACAAGTGGTAGCCATCAGATCTCCAAGATCTTTGCGCTGGCCCATGATCAACGCCCTGCATTTTTCGATCTTGATCTCTCCTCTCCGCCGTCCGATCTTCATCAGTGGGCGAGCTGCCACATGATGGGTGACTCAGATCGCGCCAAGATCAGCGCAGCCCTGATCCGCGCCTCAGATCTCTTCAAAAAGCACGCCAGATCTGATAATTCAAAAAAAAAATTTAATCATTTTTAATTCGAAAAAATAATTAAAAAATTCAAAAATAATTATTTTAATTTGGAAAAATAATTAAAAATTCCAAAAAAATAATTAAAATTGAATTTATTATTTATAAATTCGAAAGAGTGATTTTGATATTGTAGAAAATTTCATAAAATTCGAAAAAATCTGAAGAACCATGGAAAAAATCCAGAAAATTCGAAAAAATCCAAAAAAAATATAGAAAAATCCAGGAAAGTGTTCACTATCTTCAGAAGCCTCAAATCAGTTCCAGGTATCTCCGAACACTCCGACTACTAAGATTATTCTCCAAATTTAAAAAATAAGACGTACTACTTCCCGAAAGCCATGAAAATCGCCTTCCGGGAGTGGGAGGCTTATGATGATGGTAAAAATCGTAGCAGATCAGAGCCGTACGATCCCTGTACAGATCTTAAAGCATCTACAGGCAGATTAGCCATCACAAGCCTATTTTACAGACCTGGGCCCACTCTGAGACATGGGCTTCTCTCAAGCCCATAAAAAGTGACAGACTAGGCCCACTAAGAGAGACACGCAGCCCATGATGGCTAGGAGTCAAATCTCTTATCCCCTCACAGGAATATCTTATCTCTTCAGGGGGGGGGGGGACATGAAGATCCGACGGTCACGATTCGGCTTCTAGAATGTCTCTCAGGCCTATAAATACCCCTCTCCCTCTTCAGTCACCAAGTAATCAACAATTCATCAGTTTTCACTCTCTTAATCTCTCTCTCTTTTTGTTCTGACTTGAGCGTCGAAGGGTTGTCGGCGGGGGCCACACCTCGGTGTTTCAAGCATTTTTTCAGGTCCGTCGGCCGCATCATCCACCATTGAATTTAGATCTCAGGTGGTTAATTAACGGTCCAGATCCATTTTCAGGAGCCCTAACAGTTTATAACGGCCAGGTCACATATTTGACTTTTAGTAGTGTCCATCATTTATTAACTCACTATCTGTTTTTTCCCACACCGAAATAAACAGCAATAGTGAATATGGCAAAACTACTAGAGCCATCTACTTTCAGTTGAAATTAGTTGACTCTAGTAGTTTAGCATGGCTCCCTCCAATTCTGTAAATTCGTAAATTTGTGTAAACAACTTTTAGAATGATTCTAGAGGGTTTCTGTACACTGTAATATTTCTAATCTATATAGTGTATTATGCTAAATTATTTTTGGTCCAATATTTTTTTTAAAAAATTCTTTTTAAAACAAAAAAAGAAGCAAATATAGGAGGAAACTCCCCACTCTTTTTTCCATTCAAATTTTAAAGTGCAATCATATCTTTAATCAATTCTTAAAAGACGTGAAATATTGTATAGATATTGTTAGAGAATTTTTTTAAATATATATATTATTATTTTCTCATTTTTAAAAATTATGTGCAATATATTGCACTGAGTTATACTAGTCTTAGAGCATCCACAATGGTTTGCCATTTTTGCCATTTTGCCATGTTTTGGCAAAAAATGCTCTGCAACTATTTGTTATTTTGCCATTTTGAGAAATTTGGAACAGCCATTTCTCATATTTGAGAAATTTGTTCCGTCTCTATATATATTTTAAATTTTAATAGGATCTAACGAAACAAGTTGTTTCGTCCGTTATTTTATTTTATTTTTAAAAAACTTTTAAGCACTTGTTTCTTCCGTTATTTTATTTTATTTTTAAAAAACTTTTAAGCATCGGACGAAACAAGTTGTTCCGTAAAAAAAAACGAAAATGGGGATCGGACGGACCCAAATTTGGCAAGGGCCAACATGTCCCGTTTGTATAAGAGATGTCAGTATCACCATCAGTTTAAGGCACTAATCACTATTTATCACTAATTAATTAATTGTTTAGTATGATTTTATTCACTAATTAGTTAACTAATGTCTATTTAATAACTAATTTTAATTTTACTAAAAATTATAAAAAAACACGCAATTGGGAAATGAATCAGTGTAGCAATTTTTAAAATTGTCATTTTTTATTTTACCATTTTGCCAAAATATAGCAAACACCATTGTGGATGCTCTTAGAGCATCCACAGTGGTTTCTTATAATTGACAAATTGTCATTTTATAAGAAATGGATGGCTGCAGTGGTTTTGCCATATGCCATTTTATAGCATATTTGCTATACTGGTTTCTCATATATGAGAAACGAAATACCAATTCTCAAATTATAAAGGACGGTATATCATATACCGTCGCTCCGATTTTAATTTTTTTTAATCGAGTGAGACGGAATATCATTAAAAAGGGTCGGACGGGGAAACATACCCCGTCCTTCCCTTTTATTTATTATTATTATTTTTAAATTTCCTCAGACGGGGAAACATCTCCCGTCCGGGAGATGTTATCCCGTCCAAGGATTTTTTATTTTGTTTGTTTGTTTGTTTTTTTTTTTTTTTTGATTTTTTTGTTTCCCAAATTGCCCTTCAATCCATATTCTTTGAATATCAAATGAGGGGGTAATTTGGTCTTTTAATATGTAACAGGCAAATGAGAAAAATTTAACAAACGACCGCTGTACGATCGTCCTCCATTTGCTATTAGTGTAGCTGCCATATAATAGAAAATGGCAAATACCACTGTGGATGCTCTTAGTAGTAATAAAGTAAATAATTAATTAAAAGAAATAAATAAAGATGGAATCAGATTAATTTAAAATAGGAGATAAGATTAAGATGCCTACGCTCCACCCACTCTGTCGCTAACGTTTTCTACGAAGCCGAAAGAATCTGGAAGGAGAATAGGGAGAGACGCAATTGGGAAAGAAACCAAAAGAGTGAAGAGAAACAAAGCAATTATCAGAATCCAATCCGCTAGAGTCGTGTCACTGCAACGCAATAGAAGCGGTATCTCGACCCCGAGCCCATTACGCGACGGATGGATCCTGCATATCTTTTGGTCTTTATTATTGCCTCTATTTTTCCATCTTATTTTTTATATACTCCCATCGCAAAATATCAACCGTTCTTTTGTCCTTTATCTACTTTGCACTTTAGTACTCCTAAATTCAACGTTTTTCATTCCTAAGTTGCCAAGATATATTCTCTTTAAAAAAAATTAACATCTACATCTATATCTATATCTCTATCTTTAATATTACTAGTATTTTTCACGTGCGATACACGTTTTAATAAAGAGTTTGAGTTAAACGTGCGATATATGTAAGTCAACAGTAATTAGAAAATGCGATGAATGCCTTAATTTTAAACAAAATGGTGCTAAACGGGCGATACACTTTTTTTTTTAAAATTAAGAAGGGAAAACGTTGATATGTACGTGCGATGCACGTGTTGAAAAATAGATTTGGAGTTGCACGTGCGATGCACATGTTTGGTATATTTGTTTGGTGACAGAAGTGGTGTTTCTATTGTGACAAAAAAATATTAAAATTTGTTTATTTGTGACAAACTCTTTCATTAAATAGTAATTTACACTTGTGATGCATGTTTAATATATAAAAAAATTAAAGTAAAAATCTAACATTGTGAGGACTCGAACTTGAGACCTCCTTCATATTAGTTATGCGTGTGCGATGCATGTGTTGGTAGATTGACAAATGACACTAAGACATTCTCCCATTATAATATTAGAGATAATAGGAGTGTTGGGGTTGTGTTATTTATAGACAAATTATAATTTGTAGACAATCAACCATTTATTTTTAAGTTGAAATTATCAACCATCTATTTAGTCAACTATTGTCAGTTACCATAATACCCTTAAAGTTCAAACTTTTTACGATATAATTATTTACAAAGTGTTATTTATATAAAATAAAAGTTGGTGCCACTAGGAGTAACTGTAAAGAATATGGTAAAGATTTGAGATGGGTAAAGGAGTTCTCAGGTTCGATGGCAAACTACATCGTAATCTTTACTTTTAAAATATAAATTCTTGGGGCATGCATCGCATGTGCAGGTTGCTAGTAACTTATAATGGAAGAGTTGGAGTTGTCGTTTGTGAATCTACCAACTTACGTGAATTGTCTGTGCATAACTAATATAAAAGAGGTATCTGATTCAAGATTAGATTACCTCGAATTTTTTACTTTAAAATATATATTTATTAAAAAGTGTATAACACGTGTAAATTACTAGTATTGTTAAAAGCACATGCAAGAAATATGTTTTCACCTAGAAAAAAATTACATTTAGCATGTTAGTAGAGTACTTGATTTTTTGAGCAGTGTTGTTAAATATTGGCTTAACTGTCGGAAGGGAACTTGCATATTCTTTGTCTAACCAAAGCTTGCAAGTTCAGTTGATACTTGTCACTAAGACCATCTGGTATTTGTCACTTAAAAATAATGGAACACAAATAATGTATTTGAAACATAAGTTAGAACATTTGTAGTCGTTAAAAGTTAAATTTTAACTATTTGGCTTATAGCAAATAGCAAAAATAATTTTCGTTGTAGTCGTTGTTAGCCGAAATTTGGCATTTCGAAATCTTAATTGGACGGACGTTAGATTATTTTCCGTCCCACGTTTTAAAAAAAAATTGCTAACAAAAAAATAGAGCAAAAAACCTAGGACGGTAGATTATTTTTCCCCAAATCAAAATATTTTTTAAAAAAACTTTGAACGTCCAATAGTGACATTTAAAATATATATATATGTAGAAAATCCAAAAAAATACCCCAAATGCCTAGGACGGTACATGATTTCTGTTCTCTCAATTTTTTTTTAGTTTTTGATTATTGGACGGTAGGTTATGTATCATCCGGAAAAAAAAAAATTTTAAAATTCAGACGAAAAATTATCTCCTGACCGATTATTTTATTAATTAAAATTTTTTTGAACAGTATATAATCTCCCGTCCGATTATTTTATTAATAAAAAAAATGGGGACGGCCGATCTTCAAACGAAAAATTATGTTTTGGTGGAGCTATTTTTTCTATTTAACCAATTCGACTGCCAAATATAGCTGACGACTATTCACCGAAATGGAATTTTTGAAAAAATAGCCGATGACTGCAGCATGTTCGAGCCAAATTTTAAAAATTTTGGCTAAATAACCCACGACAACAGATGCTCTTATACCACCAGAAAATTAAAAGATACTTTAACTGTGCTCTTCACATGTAGCTATTTTTATAGAACTTATGTGAGCTAAGTAAATCCTATTCCAGCATGTGTTGTATGTGATTTTTAAGTTTAATTCTAATAATAGTTATGGTTTTTAAAGGAGAAATTGTGAATCTTGTTATTCTACTATAGGCTGAATATATTTACCTCCAGATTTGGTCGTTTAAACTTTATATGCGCAAAAATAATGCATGCATAGTATGTGACTTAATCTTAAATTCTATTAATAGTTAATAATATAAAGGTGAAAATATGAATATAACTATTTTTACCGAATCTTGTTCTGCTAGGTAGATTTGCTTTAGATGCGGTCATGTGAATAATAGATGAGCAACAATCTATGTGCAAAATATGCGATTCGGTCTCTATTACAATTAATAGTTTGAAATATTAAGAAAGCAAATATATGTGAAAACAACAATTTTTACCAAATGCGGTCATGTAAATTTTAGATGCAGTTTCACGGAACTTTATTTATTATTTTTTTTTTAATGTATGTCATTTTTCCGAAACTATTTGTCAAAAAATGACAGTTATCAAATTATTTGTACTCCGGGACTCAACAACTAGACTCGTCGCTTCCAATGGCGAGCTTTGTTATTTCATACTCGTCGTTGAGATACGGTGAGTGTATTTTTTTTCTTTGATAAACTCGTCGTTCCCAACGACAGTTTAGTTCAAAATTTTCAAACAAGACTCTGTTTCCAACGGTAAGAAGATTTATACTAGACTTACTGTTGGGAAAGACGAGTTTAGTTCAAAAATATCTTGTATGGAGTTTTTTTTCGAAAATTCACTATGTTCAATAAACTGCCACTCTTTGTGAAATTTCATATATCCTCGCTGTTCTCAACAGCGAGTCTATTATAAAGAAGCTCGATGTTGAGAACGACGAGTCTTATTTGATAATTGTGAACTAAACTCGCCGTTCTCAATAACGAGTCTAGTATAAAGAACTTTGATGTTTCCAAAGGCAAGCCTTGTTTGATAATTTAGAACTAAACTCACTATTTGTAACAACAAGTTTCTTCAGAAAAAATAAAACTAGGTCCGCCATTCCTAACGACGAGCACAAAATAACTAAATTCGCCGTTAGGAACAACGAGTCTAGTTGTTGAGTTTCTGAGCACAAATAGTTTGTCAACTTTTATCTTTATGTAAATAGTTTCAAAAAATGATATATATTTAAAAAAGTCCATTTCATATGCCTACACGCTACATTGTACTAATAATTCATTTAGTTTTGTAATTACCTTAAACTATCCAGGTAGTAACCTGCAAAATGCAATTGCACAAAAGGTGATTGCAAAAATTAAAAAAGTTTAGGACTAACACCCGAAAAATTCTCTTACCTTCTCCCACTTTCTTTTTATCCCTTTCTCGTGTAAATCCCACTACCCTTTTGATTCTCTCTCAAGCTCCCTCTGTATATAAAATGCCCACCCCCCTGCTCTCTTTCTCGTCTCTGTTTCATCTTCTCTGATAACAAGAGATCTCATTCTCAAAGTCTCAATCACAAAAACCCAAATATTTCAACAACAACAAAATAAAACCCCAAAAGTTATATTTATATTTTAAAAAAAAACCCAGATCAAGGATGGCACCTGAACTGGGCCTTGATCTCAAGCTCACCGCCTCAAAAATCGTATCCACCTTCTCCAAAGACGCCTCCTCCTCAATCGACAGCCACGATCGAAAGATCGCCAAACTCCAACAATACTTCGCAAATCTTGAGGAAGAACGTCGGAAGATCGAAGTCTTCAAACGAGAGCTCCCACTCTGTATGCTCCTCCTTAACGAAGGTAACAACTTCAAAACCAAATTTTGCTGTTTTTTTTTTCTTAGCTGTTCCTTTAAGATTCGGATTCCGTTTCGATGCAGTGATCGAAGGCGTCAAAGCCGAACTGAATCAATGCCGGAATCAGAAACCCCGCGTTCTGGAAGAGTTCATGCTGATCAAGAGTAAATCCGAAGAGGAGGAAGAAGAAGGGGTAAAATCGGAAGAGAAGGAGAGTAAGGACAAGATGAAGAACTGGATGAGCTCTGCGCAACTCTGGAGCGACAAATACAGCAACGAAGAAGACGACGACGATCGTACCAAAAGCACCAACGAGAATGATGACGTCATCCAGGAAAACGATGAGTCTGATCACCGCCAAGAGAGTAGCGACACGGTGTCGTTCGAATCGAAAAGCAGGAATTTTGGCGGAGCTTTTGTGCCTTTTAATAGCGACTTGCCGAAAAAAGAGGATAAAGTTACCGCCGATTTACCCGATCTCGCTTTTGTCGTCCCTCCTCGTCCTCGTTCTGTATGGACTCTGCCAGCGGTCGTTTCATCGGCCAAGCCAATCGCGAGGTGCCAGGTGTCGCCGCCTGCGAGCAGCCACGTCAGCCTTCAGTCAGCTCAACAGCAGGCGGCGACGCGGAAGGCGAGGCGATGCTGGTCGCCCGAGCTTCATCGCCGGTTCGTCGTCGCTCTTCAACAACTCGGTGGTGCTCAAGGTTATTAATTAATTTAATTTTGAAACTTTTAAATATTTTATTTATAGAAATTAGTTTTTTTATGTTTTGGGATAATTACTGAAACGCCCTTGGTGTTTTTTTGTTTTTGCAGTTGCTACTCCAAAGCAGATTCGGGAACTGATGAAGGTGGACGGTCTAACTAACGATGAAGTCAAAAGCCATTTACAGGTGAATGTCAATTTCTTTATTAATTAATGTTATTATTTTGTAAAATGTAAATTAATGAACTAATCGTATATTATTTGGGATGTTACAGAAATACAGGCTGCATACAAGAAGGGCACCGCACTCGTCGTCGTCCAGCCAATCGGTTGTGGTGTTGGGTGGATTGTGGGTTCCGCCACTGGAGCATTACTCTGCGTCACAGTCGCTGCAGAGTGCTTCGCAATCCGGATCACCACAGGGTCCACTGCAGCTGACTGGCTCGTCAAGGGCAGTGTCTGTAACTGTTGGGGATAGTTGCGAGGAGGATGGGAAGTCGGAGAGTTACAGCTGGAAATGAGGAAATGAATCGGGAGGGGAGTAATAATGCAAGGGACGAGGACTGACTGAATGAGTTCCGGATCTCATGTATCGATGAATGAGAGATTTTGCGGGTGTATATTGAGAGTGAGATAGAGATATATATATTCTATACTAATTTCATCATATATATATGATACGGATATACTAGGAGGAGAGAAGAGAAGAGAACCGATAGATTGGATGAGAAGTTCATATCAAATTTTGGCCAGAGTTTTATTCAAATCCCTTTTGTTCGATTATTTCCTTCATTTTGTTGGGGGGAGAGAGTGTGATGTGTTTGTGACTTCTCTTCAAATCAAATGACAATTTTAGTGGCTTGTTTTAACATGATATGATCTTGAGTTATTTGAATCTCTTTTGTTAGATTTTGAGCATGCGTGGTTGTTTCTTGGCTTAATTTTGATGGTTAAATGGTAAGCAATTTTGCTAGCTACTTAAAACAATTGGGCACTTCTGATTTACTCTTAGCAAAGGAAGGAGAAAGTAAAGTGTTTCGTTCATTGTTTGAGATACAACATAAGACAGATTCAACAGCCGCGTCAGAGCAAAATTTTGCTTAATTTGACATACTTCTCATATGTCCAATACTACTGATGAATAATAAGCTAAAACCTCACAGCAATACTCGTTTCTCTAACCATAGTTTAGATGGATGACTGCATTCATTTTTTTTTCTCAATCTCTCTTTTGGTCTATTTTTTTCTGTTTATAGAAAAAGAAATGAAGAGACTGACTATTTAACAATATCGCAAGTTATAATACACATCTTGGACAAATAAAACAGTAGTTTTGTAACATCAAATCACTACCAATTATGGACGGTTTATAATTTAGCGAGAATTTCAATTTTCATTATTCCTTGAAAGTTACCCATGAATTTGAAGTTATGTGAAATTTGGTAAGAGGTGGTTTTACTTTTGCAATCTCAATCTCCATGTGAGATGTGCTTGGGCATCAAGGATTCTTTCCTAGCATCGTTGGAACTGTCCACAAAGAATAAAGTCATTTAATTATACTATTGAAGGAGAAGGAGGAATCTTATGTTTCCTGTAGGTTTCGTACTAGATTCCTAGCAGTTTCACATAAACAACAAGCTTCATTTGTTTTACATGCTTGCTCTTTATTAACCACCTTTTATTCTTTCATTTTACTCTTTTTATTTACTTTTAGGTTAGTGGGGTTTAGGTGGTAAATTAATAGTATCTCTTCTTCAAGGTTCAAACAATGGTTGACTAATTATTGGACTTCATGATTCGTTTTTTTAACAATATGAATGGGGCTTTGCTCTCTTTTACTTTTGTGTTTGTTTGCTAATTGGTTTTAAGTCAAACTTGTAAAATTGAAGGAGGTGTTCGGTTGGATTGGAGATGAAACTTGTGACTCTTAAGTTGCATTTATTAATCTACAAGGACAAATCAAAGGACAAGTAGCATTGGTATAAATACCCCAAATTTGGATCCTACCCGGACCCAACTCAGACCCGACATTGGATCGGAACCGACCTGGTCTATTCGGATCTGGATCCGGGTCAGCTCAAAAGAAACCCGATCCGGATCCGTAAAAAAAAAATCCCAAAAAATCAACATATGTTATATATAAATTAAGTGTGAATTGTCTATTGAACTTCCCCCCACTCTTTCCACATTCTCCACCACCACATTGCATTCATTCATATTTATTCATAATTATGTAATTGTCTCTTTATATTCTTTGTAAGCCTATAAATAAGCCATTGAGTGAATCATTTGTAAATGAGATGAAATATTATGAATGAGAATAATCTTCTTCCCTCTTGTCTCTATTTCCTTTGTTGGTTGTTTATATAATTTTATAACACGTTATCAGCACGAGGCTCTACTTCAACTATTCGAGATTATGAATATGAAGTATTGCAAGAGGGAGTCGAGGGATCCGTGTTTGATTGAGCTGGAGGGTGATCAGGTGAAGGATGCGGTTTCGGTCTGATATTCTGTCCTTTCAGCAGGTATTGCTTTTTCGATGATAGTAGTTTTATTTGAAAATATTATAAGTGTCTTGAGCTTTATTAGTAGTATGGCAATTTGGAATGGCACAAAGCTGAGAATTATGGGATTAGGAAATGATAGACTTTAAGTTTGACAGTATATCAAAGAGATAGGAAATGGTTTAATGTGACTTTTATGTGCCTTTTTAATGTATTTGTGGTACTGCGATTCAAATTCTTGTTTAGATAATTACCTTTTGATCATTTCCTTAAGATCAATATAACTTAGTATGCTCTACACTCGCCATTTTTTTTTATGGATCTTGTGTATCAGAAAAGTTACATTTTGATCTCGTCTTTTTTTATATATGTAAGTATGTTAATCTCGAGTTCATCTTATTATTTTTTACTTTTGATCATTTCCGTAAGATCAATATAACTTAGTATGCTCTACACTCGCCATTTTTTAATGGATATTGTGTATCAGAAAAGTTATATTTTGATCTCGTCTTTTTATTTCTAATTATGCATATAATTTAATTATGTTTGTATTTTTCAAAGCTCTTTGATAATAACCGACAAGAATTACTTGTCATGAGTTTTGGATGTTGAAATTCATTTGAATACCGAAAGTCTCAAAGAGACAATTGATGGATTCAAAGAAGCATCGAAATGAGATCATACGAAATCGAAATGAGATCATACGAAAGTTATAATTTTCTTTTGTCACAATCTCCCAGAAGGAGTGAAAGATGATTGTATCAAAATCAATGATCCTGAAGATCTCTTGAAATTTAAATAAAATATTGTTCATCTAGCAAAAGGAATCATGTGAGAATTTGATATATCAAAATTAAAGATCCCGAAGATCTCTCGAAATGAAGAAAATATTGTCTGTATAATAACAATACAATGAGTATGAAACTCTAATTAAGATTGTTTTCACTTGAACTTGTTAATGTTCGCTGTTCTGTTATTTTATATTAGTACTAAAAAATAATGTGATCTTCTTAGGAGAAGTAAATGGGGTTCAATACTAATTTATGATTCAGATTGGATGGAGAGGATTTTCCAAAGATGGGCTTTTGTTTTCACTTCTACATTTTCTTTCTCTTCATCTGCTCATTTTCATGAGATAATGTGGTCAATGTGCTGGGTTCTTTTTACCTGTTATAGTTGTAAGATGCCACCTTTTCATGTTCTCTTTGATAATTACTTTTCATACTTGGTGCCAAAAGTACATATTAGCTTCATTAGTTGATGAAGCCAGTGAATTCATGACTAATAAATAACATCATGGAGTACAGAAGGGGGGACAATAATTGCTTTAGTAGATTGGTAGCTCTTATGAGAACAAGATTTCATCTATCTATCACAGGTGTAGTGATCTCGTGATAATATTAGTATTGGTCTAGATTGCAACTCCAAATCGCAACTCCAAGGCTCCTATTGTGTATGACAGTTCATGTTACTTTGTGAAATTTGTGTCAAATTCTTGATGGGAGAAGTTTACTATAAGATGGAGAAGGAGAACACACCAATTGAAGTATTAAATCGAGCAGAATAATATTTATAACCATTTGGTCTTTGACTTTATAATTTTATTTCTGAATTTGACGACATTGGTGTGTCTGAATTGATAGTTATTTCACATCGGGTATGATATGGCTAAAAAATGGGGGTTAATCGGAACCGTCCAAATCGGGCACGAATCTTGAGACCCGGGAGTAAAACGGTAATTTCGCCTACAAAAAGGACCAAAATGGATATTGGGTCTCCCCTCCTAGGACCCAATAACCCGCGAATGGATCCACCAACAAGAGGGTGCGGGTTTTAACCCGCTGCGCACCCAATCCAACAAGATAGAATCAAGGTCCCTGATTAATCACGATCAACGGCCCTGATATACATCTATCTTTTCACTGGGATTTGGGGATTAAATTCCTTATCTGATTACGGGAAATATACCTTATCAGATTACATTCCTAATCTGTTGACAAGGGGAATATTCCATATCAGGTCACGGGGATTACATTCCTAATCTGTTTCCTGAGACGCCTATAAATACCCCCATCCATCTCCATTAAGAGGTAATCAATCTTTCACCAGTTTTTGAGCTCATTCATAGTCTTCCTAGATTACTGACTTGAGCGTCGGAGGGTGCGTCGCCGGGAACAACCCCGGTGTCTCGCACTTTTTACAGGTCTACGGCAGGATCGACGACCGAAGCCCGACGGAACAGGAATACAGGTTTACTATTCAGTTTCCCTAAGAATCCACAAATTCATCTGTTTGCCCCCACACCAAATTTAGCGGCAACAGATTGGCACCGTCTGTGGGAAACTAACGAATAGAAACCTCTCCTCTTCCCCGAAAACAGGTCTTCTCCAGCCATGCCGCCTCGAAAGGTCAGATCAAGGGGGTCCAACCGAGGACCCAACCCTGATCAGCAGCAAGAAGTTCCCAACAATCCTGCCCAACAACAAGGGCAGCTCCCCCCTACAGCGGAAGACCCGGTTCACCAGGACCTTCCCCCTCCTAATCAGCAGCCTCCAAAGGGTCCTAACCCTCAGAAACAGCCCCTTCACCAAGAACGCCTTTCCATCCACAATGCCTCTACGGACTCTATGGCCTCCCATCACCCCCGAGCCTCTGGCCGCCACAATACCGCTCTCAACCGCCAGAAGGATGATGACCTCCGCCGCCATCTGGATGAAAAGCGGGCCCGAGAGGGAACCTCCCGCCAACACCATCCGGGCGATCGGTCTCCGCACCGCCGGTATTACAGGTCTCCCGTCCGCAGAGGGAGGAAAGAGTCCCCCGATCATTACCGAAGAAGGCACTCCCCCGCAGGTCGGCAACAGCCTAGGAGCAATGAGGCACCAATCACCCGTGCCGAGTTCCAGCAGTTCCAAGCGACCGTCCTGCAGGCCCTCAACCTCCTTCAAAATCCTAATGAGCCGAAGGACCCATCCCATCCTCCGGTCCGAAGCCCTCACCGACGGTCCCCCTCTCCTCGTCCTGCTCCTACCAACTCCCGGCGTACCCCAAGTCCTCGCCGCTCCCGAAGCTACCATCGCCGCAGCCCTCGCTCTCCCTCATACGAAGACGAGTCTCATGGCTCGGCAGATTACCGTCGGAGAGATGACACCATGAACCGCCGTCTTCACGAAGTAGAAAGACGCCTGGGTCAGATAAACCGAGAAGAGGAGCTCAGGGGGAGGACCCTACGTCCTAGCCGACCCCCTTTCTCCCGAACCATTGTGGATGCGCCTGTCCCGTTCGGCTTTAAACCTTCCCAATTTGAGACTTACACCGGGAAAACCGATCCAGTTGATCACATTGAAAGTTTTAAGACTCTGATGCTCCTACATCAAGCTTCCGATGCCCTCCTCTGCAAAACCTTCTCCGCAACTCTCAAAGGACCGGCCCGAGAGTGGTATTCTCGTCTCGCCCCCTCCTCAATATTCTCCTTCGAGCAGTTCGAAACCCTCTTCATCACACATTTCGTAAGCAGCCGAAGGGCCGAGAAGACGAGCATCTCCCTATTGCACCTCCACCAGAAGAAGGGGGAAAAATTGAGAGACTACGTGAAGAGGTTCACGGCCGAGGCCAGATCCATTGCATCCCTCAACCAGTCGGTCGCTACGGTAGCATTTCATTCCAATGTCCTCAATTCTAACCTCCGCTCCTCCCTCGCCAAGAAACCACCACATGACTTTTCCGACCTTCTCCTTCGCACTGAAAAGTATATCCGGGCCGAAGAGGCTGAGCAACAACCCAACTGGGAGGGGGCTGCCTCCGGGTTTAAGAGGAAGGGGACAGAAGAAGAAGGAGCCAAGAAGCTCCAGAAAGACAATGCCGGCCAGCGCAGCTCTGGAAGCTGTCCCCTCAGCATACCATCTTAAGATGAAGTTTCCCACCCGGTCCGGGGTCGGGGAAGTAAGGGGCAATCAAGAAACGGCCAGAAAGTGCTACATGACCTCAACCCTTGGACCCGTCCTCTCCTTAGAGACTCTGGAGATTCCTCAAGATACTGCAAGACCGACCTCTGAGCTGGTGGATGAACTGGAGGAGGTGCTCTTCTCCGAACAAGAGCCGACCCGCAAGTTCTTTGTTAGCAAGACCCTCCCGTCCGCCCTATACTCAGGTATTGTGAAATGCATCCGAGCCAATCAAGACCTCTTCGCATG
The DNA here is from genome assembly GCA_017893485.1 of Hemerocallis citrina. Taxonomy (NCBI): domain Eukaryota; kingdom Viridiplantae; phylum Streptophyta; class Magnoliopsida; order Asparagales; family Asphodelaceae; genus Hemerocallis; species Hemerocallis citrina. The sequence continues at coordinate 58,230,545 of CM030361.1, forward strand.
GTCAGCAGCAGATATGCCCGGTATCTCCGAAGAACTCTTGGTCCACCGCCTGAGCGTCGATCCGGGGTCCAAACCGGTTCAGCAAAAGAGGCACAAGTTTGCCCCCGAGCGTCAGCTCGCTATCAAAGAGGAGGTAAACAAGCTGTTGAAAGCCCGATTCATACAGGAGGTAAGCTATCCTGAATGGTTGATAATGGTGAAAAAGTCTAATGGGGCATGGAGAATTTGCATTGATTTTACTGACCTCAATAAGGCCTGCCCCAAAGATCCCTTCCCTCTGCCGAGCATCGACACTCTGATTGACGCAACCTCGGGACATGAGCTCCTCAGCTTCATGGACGCCTTCTCGGGTTACAATCAAATAAGAATGTTCCCTCCAGACATCCCGAAGACGTCGTTTGTTACCGACCAGGGTCTTTATTGTTACCGGGTCATGCCGTTCGGTCTCAAGAATGCGGGTGCAACATACCAACGCCTCGTCAATAAGGTTTTCCAGGCCCAGATCGGCCGGAACATGGAGGTTTATGTTGACGATATGCTTGTAAAAAGCATCCGAGGCATTGACCACGTGGCCGACCTCCAAGAAGCATTTGATGTTTTGAGAAAACACAATATGAGACTCAACCCGAACAAGTGTGCGTTCGGCGTCTCATCAGGGAAGTTCCTCGGCTTCATGGTTAGCCAACGAGGAATTGAAGCAAATTCGGAAAAGATCAAGGCCATATTGGACATGGCCCCTCCTAGAAATGTCAAGGAAGTTCAAAGATTGACTGGTCGCCTAGCCGCCATAGGGCGCTTTCTGTCGAAGTCCGGGGAAAAGTGCCTCCCGTTCTTCAAAGCCCTCAGGGGGGCTAAAGGATTTGAGTGGGGGCAGCAGCAACAGGACTCATTTGACCAGCTTAAAGCATACCTCGTCAACCCACCTCTTCTCAGCAAACCTATACCTGGCGAACCACTCTACCTCTACCTGGCAGCTTCCGAACAGACGCTTAGTGCGGTCTTGGTCAGAGAAGAAGAAAGGGCTCAGAAGCCCATCTACTACGTCAGCAAAGTACTTCGGGACGCCGAGCTCCGGTACCCGAAGATTGAGAAAATAGCCTATGCCCTGGTAATGGCCGCGAGAAAGCTTCGGCCCTACTTTCAGTCCCATTCGGTGGTCGTTCTTACCGACCAGACGCTGAAACAAGTTCTTCACAAGCCCGAGGCTTCCGGCCGCCTTATGAAGTAGTCGATCGAGCTGAGCCAACATGATATAACTTATCAGCCTCGGACCGCGATCAAGGCACAGGCACTGGCCGAATTCATAGTGGAGACCACCATCCCTGAGCCCAGTCAGACAGTGAAGGGACCACCGCTCTGGTCGATTTATGTCGACGGATCTTCTTGCAATGAAGGAAGCGGGGCAGGAGTCATTCTGGCAGGCCCAGATGACTTCATCCTCCAATACTCCTTCCGTATAAATTTCAAAGCTTCGAACAACGAGGCCGAATACGAGGCGCTAATAGCCGGTCTACGAATGGCTCGAAATGCGGGGGCTCAGCGGCTACAGATCTTCAGCGACTCCCAATTAGTCGTTAATCAGGTCCTCGGCCAATATGAAGCCCGTGATGACAGGATGATCAAATACTTGGCCAAAGTTAAGAGCCTCATGTCGCTGTTTGAAGAGGCCCTCATCCACAGGATCCCCCAAGAAGAAAACCTTCAGGCCGACGCCCTATCCAAACTAGCCTCCTCTTCACTTCAAGGTCTTGAGCAGACCGTATTGATAGAAGTCCTCCTGAAGCCAAGCATAGAGGACGAAACGCCCGACTCCGTCGAAACATTGCCCGTCCTCCTCGAAGACAACTGGATGAAACCCATTGTCGAATTCTTGAGGGACGGACTTCTCCCTGAAGATCCGAGGGAAGCAAGAAGAATCAGGACCCGAGCCGAGCGTTTTACTTTAATCGAAGGCATCTTATATAAACGCTCCTTCACCCAGGTGGACGGTCGGCCTTACCTAAGGTGCCTCTCCCCCGGGCAAGCCGACTACGCCCTGCAAGAACTCCACGAGGGCATCGGCGGAGCTCATTCTGGGTCCAGGGCTCTAGCGCGCAAAGTGTTGAACTACGGGTATTACTGGCCCACTCTCCTACAGGACACCGAACGACACGTTCGGCAATGCAGCTCCTGTCAAAAGTATGCAGACATCCGACGCCTTCCACAAGAACCGCTCGCCTCCCTATCAAGTCCGATCCCCTTCGCTATGTGGGGGATGGATTTACTAGGGCCATTTCCACCAGCCCCCGGGCAGCTAAAGTTCCTAGTCGTGGTAGTCGACTATTTCTCTAAATGGATAGAAGCCGAGCCCCTGGCTACAATCACCGAGCATAGGGTCCATCAGTTCTTCTGGAAAAATGTGATTTGCCGGTTCGGCGTTCCCCGTGTCATAGTCACGGATAATGGAACACAGTTCACTGGGGCCACCTTCCGAGCTTTATGTGAGGACCTCTCCATACAACACCGATTCTCCTCCGTCTCCCATCCTCAGTCAAATGGCCAGGCCGAGAATGCCAACCGACAGATTCTTTCAGGCATCAAGAAGAGATTAGACAAGTGTTCCAAAGGACTGTGGGTCGATCAGCTGCCAAACGTGCTCTGGAATCACCGCACCACCAAGCGGACCCCAACAGGCGAGAGCCCATTTAATCTCACCTATGGGGCCGAGGCCATCATCCCCCTAGAAGTCGGGATACCCTCTCCTCGCCTGATAGCTTATGAAGAAGAGCAGAACGCTAGAGAGCTCAGAGCAAGCCTAGATCTGATAGATGAAATCCGAGAGAGAGCTGCCATACGCCAGCAAGCTTACCGAAGGAGGATCGAGCTAGCATACAACAAAAGGGTCCGCCCCACGGACCTCAAAGAAGGGGATCTAGTCCTCCGAAAATTGGCCATCTCGTTCCCCGGACAGAAAAGCAAGCTGGCCCCGAATTGGGAGGGACCGTACAAAATCTCAAAAGTGATCTGCCCCGGTGCGTACAAGCTAGAAGATCTCGAAGGCAGAGAAATTCCCAGGACTTGGAATGCCGACCATCTTTTGAAATACCAAGAGAAGGCAACTACGTCTCTCTAAGTAACTCGAGATGTCAAACCATTCCCTTCCTTTTACTAGTAGTGATTTTTTCTTTTATTTTTTCATTGTAATAACGGCTAGCAACTTTAGAAGCAGCTGATCATTAGATATTAATAAATAAAGTTTCTTCATATTTTCACTGCTATTACATCTCTCTGCTTTTAACTCTCTAATCTAACAATGGTTCCGGAGACCAACACTTGGCTCGATTCTACTTCACAAGTTCGCTCCTAAGCGAGCTAGAAGTAGCTCGCCATTCGGAACTGCTCCCACAGTCGTTGAATGGTTCGGAGTCCAACACTTGGTTCGACTCTACTCCACAAGTTCGCTCCTAAGCAAGCTTGGGGTATTTCGCCATTCGGAAACGTTCCCACAACCCTAACCTAATCAAACAGGGGCGCCGAAGTCCGACACTTGGCTCGATGCTACTTCGCGAGTTCGCTCCTAAACGAACTAGAAGAAGCTCGCCATTCGGAGCCCAACACTTTAGAAGCTACAGCACAGCAGACAACAGTCACAAGAGTAAAACACACGAGTTCGGCAACAACACTTTTATTGATGAAACAGATGCGGTACAAAGACAAACACAGCAGGATTACAACTCGTCAAAGAAAAAGTTACAATGCCGACTTATTACACTTAGCAAAAAAAAATACACGAAAACTCGCGGAGTCGACCACTTCAGCGCTTCCTTGGGGCCGGAGCGTTCCGCTTCAAGGACACTCGAGGGTGACGACGCTTGTCTCCGGAGCGCGACCCCAAGCCGGCAAATTGAGACGTATCCTCGGCACCACTCCTAGTAGCTACTCCGACGGACGCCCCGCTCGATGAAATTGCCACCGAGCTCTGCGCGTCCCCCGGACTAGGTCGGCCGATCCGCTGACGGGTCGCCATCTCATAGAAGGTAATGCCCCGCTCATTCTCAGCGCGAGTGCACGACGTGCTTCGAACGTTGATCGGTCCTGAATGCAGCTTAAGACGGGCCACTTCTGCCTCCAACTCCGAGATCCGATCCCGCAACGAGTCGTCTTTGACATCGACTTCGAAACGTGGGGGTATCGCGGAGTCCGGCACTCCAGATCAGCTGGCGATGAGGTGCCGAAGGTGGGTGACCTCGATGCTTTTATCCACCGTCGCTCTCTTGAGCGCTTCCACTTCGGCGGTCAACTGTACCCGTTCGGTCGTCAACTTGGCCACCTCGGCCGTCAGCCCTTCGCCCTCACTCCGAAGCTTCGCCTCTACGGACTGAAGATGTTGTATCTCGGAAAGCAAATCGTCTCTCTCCGCTGTTATTTTGGACAAGTTATGATGGATGCACTGAACCCGAATCTCATTACTGAAATCAGTTGGCGAATATTCACCTTCGGGGATAAGCTCGGCGATCCTGCTTTCCAAACGGCGAATCTCGATATCTCGCCGGCCGAGGATGAGCTGGAGATGGGTCCTCTCGCTTTCAGCTCGGCGCAATTCGAGCTCGACCTCGTAGAGTCTCTCTCGGCACCTCGCCAGACACAGCCTTGTCGCCCCTAGGCCGACCTCGGCTCGAGCTTCCTCATCCGAGTGCAAAGGTTCGACGTCTTGGGCGATCACCATAAGCTGCAAAGAGATCAGAATAATCAGCAAAAACGTCGAACACTGCCGAAGCACCACACTTGGAAAATTTTTTTCTAAAAACAAGAAGGGAATGTTCGGCAAACAAGGGGGCAAAAAACAAAAACTTCCGAACATCGACACTTGCAAAAACTTTCTTTTCATTCATGTCAAAAAAGTAGCGGTGGCCAGTCCGCTATTAGGCGTTACAATGATTGAAAAGAAAAACAAAAAACAAACAGACAAAAAAGAAGAAAAAAGAGAAAACGAGGAGCGGAGTCAAGGCCCGACCTCTTTCCCCGGGCGACGAGGCGGGGTAGGGGTTGACTTCGCCGAAGGGGATCCTGCCGCCAACGGAGTAATCTCGGTGTTGGGGGCCTCACCAGTATCCCCGTCCCCGCCGCCAGCTTCGTCGTCACCCTCCTCCTCCTCTTCCCTTTCGGACTCAGGGTCGAAGCCCTCGACGTGTCCGGGGAAGAGTCGCCACCCCGAGACGTCCACCCCGGGGTATGCTTCTCGCACCCGGTCGAGGGCGGCGGCGAAGGCCTTCGCCATGTTCTGCGCGAGGAACCCCTAGGCCTTCTCCAGGGTCGCGTCCTCCACCGCCTTCACGGCTGCCGCCTGCTTCGCCTCGGCCTCGACCAATTGGTTGGCCGACCCCTCCTTCTCCCGAAGGAGCTCGCCCTCCAGCCTCTTCACCTCGGCCTCGAGATGCTTGATCCTCGCCGACCGACCCACATGCTCGACTCGGAGCTTGTCAAGCTCGTTCGACATCTGAGCCTTCTCGTTCCGAGCTTGGTCGGACTCCTGCTTCAGCTCTTTCTCCAGAGCTGTCAGCCTCTCGGTGAGATGGCCGAAGTGGACGATGATCTGCAGCAAAGAAGAACTAAAAGAGTTAGAAAAAAATTTTGATTCAAGAAATACAACAGACGAGGAGAAGCTTACCGATACCGCCGAACGAGCGATCTCGATCACGTCGTCGCCTTCTCTCCCCGCCTCCATGGCGGCTCGGTCCTTCGGGGTGGCGAGATGCTTGACGGCCTGCATGCTCGCCAACGAGTTCCTGAGGAACCCATCGTGCCTCCGGACTTGCCAGTCCGGAATATGGATCTGCTTGTGCTCCTCCGTCAGGAGCTCCTCGCCTGCCACGGTCAGCGGCGGTGTCGGCATGGCGAGGGCGGCGGCAATGGGAAACTCCCCCACAGGTGCGGGAGCCGAAGTCCCCGCCACGGTGACGACCGGGTCGTCGAGGATCTCCACCCACTCGACAGGAGCCACAATCCTCGGCACGTTCGAGGTCGAGGGCAGCTTCAACGCGACCCTCTTGCGCTTCTTCAGCACCTTACTCGCAAGCCCTGCCCTGAGCGCCAAGACCGCGTCGTAGTCCATGGATTCTGCATCAAAAGTAAAAAAGTGATTAGCATACAAAAAACAACAAGGCAAAGAGTACAGATAAAAGAACTTGACGAAAGCTGCGTACTGGGATCTACACGGCAGAGCCCTCCCTTGTAGAGGACGTCCTCCGTCAGCTCCCTCCAGTCGTACTTCGGCCGGTCAAGGAGGATCCGGACCGCCTCTTCTTCTTCCACTGAGAGCTTCGGCACCGCCTTCGCCCTCTTCGGCACCCCTTCTACCCAGTCAGAGGGGATCGGCCAGGCCTCTCGACTCCGCACGACGAACCACTTCTCTCGCCAGTACTTAATAGAGTCAGGGCAAATGACGAGTCTGCCGCCGTGCCTCGGAGTCAAATAATACCGGTACTCCGACCTATTTTCTTGGTGGAGCCGGTATAACGCCCGAAGCATGTTCAGCTGTGGCTCGATCCCTGCGGCCTGGCAGTGGAGAACGAAACCATTAATCACTCGCCACGCGTTCGGCATCAGTTGGATGGGGCTGACCCCGAACCAACTCACCACGGTAATAGCGAACGCGTGGAGAGGTAGCCGAGTACCGGCGATAAAGGCATCGACCGGCCAGCAACACATGGTCACCGGCAGCGGCGAATTGGCCCTAACTCCGGGGCCCGGCAGCATGATTTCGTACTCCTCCGGGATGAAAAAAGAATCCCGGATCACAGCCAGCTCCTCCTCGCGCAGGATCGACGCCGCATCGTCTGCCTCCGTCATCTCCCTCGCTTCATTCTCCTCGAAGGACCTCTCCCTCCCATGGACAATTCGTTCGGCCTGATCCTCCGGGAGCTGCCTGACTCTGTGAAGCCCCGTCAACGGACTTGGCAGCTGTCCGAACTCCCCCATCCTCTTCGGATCCACTACGATCGAATCCTTGCCGAACACTTTGCCTTTGGTCGGAGTCGGGGTCGAGTCCTCGACGTCTTCAAGGGAGGGCTCGGACCAGGAGATTTCATCAGAGACAGAAGCTAGAGACATAATTGATGATAAATTACCTTAAAAAGCTTTAATTGCCGGAAAACTTCGCCTGAGGCAAACGCCGACCACCGGAAAAACTCGCCTGAAGCACAAGAAAACGTCTGAGCAAATGAGAGGAGAAATGAGAAATGAGAGAGGGGGGTGAGGATTTATAGAGGGGGGCACACCAAATGAGGATAATGGGCTCGTACGACCGGCCCATCTAAACCAAACGGCGGAGCGATCCCAATCGTCACCTCGCTAACCGCAACGAATCATGAGTTGAATTTAATGCGCATCCCGTTTGATAGAAGCCCAGAGGTCACTGCAATTAATGAACGTCCCATCTGTCAGGGTTGTCAGAGTTGTCAGAGCTGTCAGAGCTATCAGAGCCACCAGAGGTTCAAATGGCGCACAGAAAAAACAAACCCCCAAAAACGACAAGTCTGGAAGTTCGGCACTCACTGCCGAGCGTTCGTGACACCGACCTTGTTACGGGGCAAAAATCAAGTTCGGCACTCACTGCCGAGCGTTCGTGACAACGACCTTGTTACGGGGCAAAAATCAAGTTCGGCACTCACTGCCGAGCGTTCGTGACACCGACCTTGTTACGGGGTAAAAATCAAGTTCGGCACTCACTGCCGAGCGTTCGTGACACCGACCCTCAAGTTCGGCACTCACTGCCGAGCGTTCGTGACACCGACCCTCAAGTTCGGCACTCACTGCGGGGTAAAAATCAAGTTCGGCACTCACTGCCGAGCGTTCGTGACACCGACCTTGTTACGGGGCAAAAATCAAGTTCGGCACTCACTGCCGAGCGTTCGTGACACCGACCTTGTTACGGGGTAAAAATCAAGTTCGGCACTCACTGCCGAGCATTCGTGACACCGACCTTGTTACGGGGTAAAAATCAAGTTCAGCACTCACTGCCGAGCGTTCGTGACACCGACCTTGCTACGGGGCAAAAATCAAGTTCGGCACTCACTGCCGAGCGTTCGTGACACCGACCTTGTTATGGGGTAAAAATCAAGTTCGGCACTCACTACCGAGCGTTCGTGACACCGACCTTGTTACGGGACAAAAATCAAGTTCGGCACTCACTGCCGAGCGTTCGTGACACCGACCTTGTTACGGGGTAAAAATCAAGTTCGGCACTCACTGCCGAGCGTTCGTGACACCGACCTTGTTATGGGATAAAAATCAAGTTCGGCACTCACTGCCGAGCGTTCGTGACACCGACCTTGTTACGGGGCAAGAATCAAGTTCGGCACTCACTGCCGAGCGTTCGTGACACCGACCTTGTTACTGGGTAAAAATCAAGTTCGGCAGATCGCCAGACTCACTCCTAGTGCTCGCAGCTATGCCGAACTTGCTTTCCTCTCCGGAAAAGCCTGCCGAACTACATGTGGACCTCGGCCCCCTAGTCAGCGAGCCCTACGGGGGGGTCTAAGGCGTGATCCAAATGTATAAGACCCCCGAACAACGAATTGACGCTTCGCGAAGGTAAATGGGATATCCATGCAAGAACGCCACATGACCATCAGAGCTCATGAGCAACTCAGAGCTCAATCCACTTGGCAAATCACCTCACTACCCCTTCAAGATTCACAACCCTCCATTTGAACTCCGATACAACTCCACTAGCCATTAAAACAGTTAAACTACTCCTCAAAGGCCGATCAAATTTAGCCTTTAGGAGTGAGGGGCTCGTGATATGGCTAAAAAATGGGGGTTAATCGGAACCGTCCAAATCGGGCACGAATCTTGAGACCCGGGGGTAAAACGGTAATTTTGCCTACAAAAAGGACCAAAATGGATATTGGGTCTCCCCTCCTAGGACCCAATAACCCGCGAATGGATCCACCAACAAGAGGGTGCGGGTTTTAACCCGCTGCGCACCCAATCCAACAAGATAGAATCAAGGTCCCTGATTAATCACGATCAACGGCCCTGATATACATCTATCTTTTCACTGGGATTTGGGGATTAAATTCCTTATCTGATTACGGGGAATATACCTTATCAGATTACATTCCTAATCTGTTGACAAGGGGAATATTCCATATCAGGTCACGGGGATTACATTCCTAATCTGTTCCCTGAGACGCCTATAAATACCCCCCATCCATCTCCATTAAGAGGTAATCAATCTTTCACCAGTTTTTGAGCTCATTCATAGTCTTCCTAGATTACTGACTTGAGCGTCGGAGGGTGCGTCGCCGGGAACAACCCCGGTGTCTCGCACTTTTTGCAGGTCTACGGCAGGATCGACGACCGAAGCCCGACGGAACAGGAATACAGGTTTACTATTCAGTTTCCCTAAGAATCCACAAATTCATCTGTTTGCCCCCACACCAAATTTAGCGGCAACAGGGTATGATATATATAATTACATTAGCATCATCAGTGATTACATTTTTACTTGAAATCACCATAAAGACATTTTTACTTGAAATGTGATGCTATATAATTGTTCTAGTGATTTTAGCCACGAGGGTACCCATCATCGTGGCCATAGATGTGGATTTGGATAATGAAAAGAAAATAAAATGTATAAACAATCCATCATTGGCGTATGATGCAAGACCATCGGTCGCGTACATGTAGTACGGTAATGTATTTTGTTGATCTATATCAAGAATCATTAAAGAATAAAGGAAAGAATTAACTGATGGTCATAACCTCAATATTATGATACACTTAAAGGTGGAAGATTTCTCTGTCCATTCTGAATATGGAAGTGATAATCACCAAAAGTGATAAATACACTATCCTGAAGATAAAAATCATGATCACCAGAAGTGATCAAAATGATTTATCATTTCAAGTTACTTTATTTATAAGTTTTGTTTTTTTTATTTTTCATGTCTGTTGTGAGTTATGATAATATTCTGTTTATTTAAGTTTAATATTATCATATATGCTTGATATATTGCTTTACAAGTTTGTTTATTTTTTTTATATGTATAAATTCAATATTCAAGTTGGGACAAATGTCTTGAAGACATTATTACGACACACTCTATAATACATATTCTCTCATTTGAGATATGATGAAGCACATACCAATATTATATAAATTTAAATAGTTGTGTGAAATTAGAAATCTTGAAGAGTTAAATTTCATAAGCTCCTGAAGAGCTAATTCCATGATGCCTGAAGGCACAAAATCCAGAATTCGAAATACACCATTTTCTCTAAAGTCCCGATAAATTTGTTCAAATATAAGACTACGAATGAACAAGGTATATGCGTTACCTTAAGTATGACAATCAAAAGGTGTGTGTTGCAAAGTTTACTCCACTTTGTGATCTGGATTGTATTATACATATATAAGAATGATTGAATCATATCACAGTAAGCCCGAAATTTACTGATATTGTAAACCATAAGTTTACAAAGATGGTTAAGGTTTGGCATGACCGGTTAGACCATCCCGATTCATTACTGATGCGAAAATAATTGAGAATTCTTGTGGCAGTCCATTGAAAAACCAGAAGATTTTTCAAATACGAATACATTGAATTGTGAGAGCTATGATTATGAAATCTAATCTCTCCGTTTGGGCCTGGGAACATGCTGTTTTACATGCAGCACAACTTATACGCATCCGGCCAACCAGTTATAATGATAATTCTCCCTTACAATTGGTTCATGGTCAGGAACCAGATATTTCCCATTTACGAATTTTCGGATGTGCGGTATATGTCCCAATTAATCCACCACAACGCAAAAAAAATGGGACCTCAAAGGAAGACGGAAATATGTGTTGGGTATGAATCTCCATCTATAATCAAGTATATTGAAGCGACGATTGGAGATTTGTTTACTACTAGGTTTGCAGATTGTCACTTTAATGAATCACTATTCCCAACATTAGGGGGAGATAATAAACAGTTGGAAAAAGAGATTTCATGGAATGAATTATCATTGAAAAGTTTAGATCCTCGAACAAAAGAAAGTGAATTAGAAATTCAAAGGATAATTCATTTGCAAGGTACTGCAAATCAACTGCCAGACGCATTTACTGACCACAAAAGAGTAACAAAATCTCATATTCTAGTTGTAAATGCTCCTGTCAAAATTGATGTCCCTGAAGGACAACCTATAATTGCTAGTGAGTCTAAGGCACGCCTGAAGCGTGGTAGACCACTTGGTTCCAAAGATAAACATCCTCGAAAAAGAAAAGGAGCAAATAACCATGATTGTCAAATCGAGGATGTCTTTCCAGAAGAGACCATTGACATAGTTAATAATGAAGAGAATCAGGTACCTGAAATTAATAAAAATGAAGAGATCTCGATTAACTATGTCATTATGGGAATAAGATGGGACAGGAATAATATAATTGTCGACAATATTTTTGTATATAATATAGCGCGCGATATCATAAATGAAAACGAGGATCATGAACCTACCTCTGTGGAAGAGTGTAGAAATAGAAATGATTGGCCAAAATGGAAAGAGGCAATTAAGTCTGAATTAGACTCGTTTGAAAAATGAGGAGTCTTTGGACCTGTAGTTCGAACACCAAAAGAGATCAAACCAGTAAGCTATAAATGGGTATTTTGTACCAAAAAGAAATAAGATTACTAGATATAAAGCACGATTTGTCGCACAATGTTTTACCCAGATACCCGGTATTGATTATGAAAAGACATATTCTCCTGTGGTGGATACAATAACATTTCGATATTTGATATGTCTGGCAGTGCATGAAAGACTTGAAATGCGCCTCATTGATGTGGTCACGGCCTATTTGTATGGTTCGTTAGACCATGATATATATATATGAAAATTCCTGAAGGATTTAAAAGTGCCAGAAGCACATAATGATAATTCCCGGGAAAATTTACTCAGTTAAGTTAAACAAAGCTTTGTATGGATTAAAACAATCGGAACAAATGTGATATAACCATCTTAGTGAGTTTTCGATAAAGGGGACCATAATAATGGTCATATAAGCTCACATATATTTATTAAATATTCAAGGTCGAAGTCTGTTGGAACTCCTGAAGAGTTGTACAAGCCGTGCAATGTTTAAAGAAATATCTTAAGACGAAAAGACCTTGGATAAGCAAATTTCTTGTTTTGTCATTATTTTTGTTTTCAGGTTTTTCAAATTAAACATTTGAAAGTTGGTTTACTAGTAAGATGAAGTCCTCACCAACTCGAAGTCATTGGACTGAGTATTTATCATATCATTATAAAGCCAGATATCAATCAAGAGATATTGGCTCCATGCGAGGCAAGACATAGATGTGTTTGTTTGATCGCTATGACTCTATCATCTCAACTTTTGAAAAGGATGGTAGAATTGATCGAGATTCGAGATATGACTTTTGAAAGTCCTAATCGGATGATCTCGTCAGGGGGAGAGATGATATGCGCTGCACTCTTTTTTCCTTCACCAAGTTTTGTCCTACTGGGTTTTCTTGGTAAGGTTTTTAACGAGGTAGCATCTTCATTGCATATCATTGTTAAAGATTATGTACTCTTTTTCCTTTACTAGGGTTTTTCCCATTTGGGTTTTACCTAGTAAGGTTTTAACGAGGCATATTCTTATTTACATTCAATAGACATTCAAGGGGGAGTGTTATAAATAAATTAAGTGTGAATTGTCTATTGAACTTTCCCCCACTCTTTCCACATTCTCCACCACCACATTGCATTCATTCATATTTATTCATAATTATGTAATTGTCTCTTTATATTCTTTGTAAGCCTATAAATAGGCCATTGAGTGAATCATTTGTAAATGAGATGAAATATTATGAATGAGAATAATCTTCTTCCCTCTTGTCTCTATTTCCTTTGTTGGTTGTTTATATAATTTTATAACAACATAAAAATAAATATTATATTCTCATCCCTCCCATCCTCCTCAATTCTAAATCTCTCTCTTCCAAACTCAAAACTCATGCATTTTTCTTCTCCCATCTAGTCAAAATCATCCACTCGCTTTTTGGACCCGTAGGGGACCGGGTCCGGATACAGGTAGTGAAGAACTCGACCCGACCCGATACCAATGCTAATGTCAAGCGATGGTAGCCAACCAATCAAATCTGAGTTTCTTACTATATATTCACTCCGAAAAATTAATTTTCATTTGGTTTTTTTTTTTTTTTTTTGAAAAAAGCGTGGTTTGAACCAGAGACTCTGGATTCGAGCCGCCACTCAATTATCCACCCCAGCCATTACCAATCAAGACATTGTCTGTTGGTAATTTTCTGTTGGTTTTTGAATGTCATTAAGTTTCTTATTATAATACACAAAATTTTGAAGGTACTTATTGAAATGGAAATTTTTGTTTACCATTAAAACTAGGAAGACGCTTAAGCATTATGTCAAAAAGTTCCTAATAAAGGCCCAAAGGGTAAAAAAAAAAGTCACATGTTTAACTCATGAAAATATTTTATGCCAGATTCTAGTAATAGTAACTTTTTGGCTGCTATGTAACCATCTTTATCTCTATAGTCTTATTAGCCACTAAAAATGAAGATAAAAGTAACCTGTACATTTTAGTGTTTTACGGCGTTGATCATCCTGTCCAAAAATTTTTAATTTATTATTATTATTATTATTATTATTTTGCACGATCAAGAAACATGAGTAAAACCACAACAATTATTCGCTTCGAGAGTCTTCTTGGAGTACATTTTTCTTCTCACCATTAAAAAAAAGATCCATGATTCATGAATTAAAGTCTAAATATGACCTACAATCTCTATTTGCTTCCTTCAAAAAAAAAAAATTCTCTCTTTGCAACGACATTCACACACGCGTTTTAAACTGGCATCAATAGATAGTCCTGCCATCAGCTGTCTAATATCAAAGCCAGACCAGGTCCTTACCTCAGCTACTATGAGTACTTGGTCGATTACATACTTGGAATCCAAAGTCACTCGGCTATCACGAACGGAGATAGCCCAAAACCATCTTTTCCCTCAGCTAAAAAGCCGTCGTCGAAGTTTATATAAATACTCCCCTCCGCGCTGACGCAGCCGGTAGCAACTTGGTCAAGAGCTCCCTCGATGCAAAATTCAAACTCAGACTCATCCTCCTTATACCACCACCTAACTTTGAAGTATCACTTTTATAGAAAGTGAAAGTTGGAGTCCATAACCAATTATTAGCACATGGATTGTGAGCCCAACTCAAACTCAGCCCAATTGGCCTACAACGAAAGCCCACCCCTAAACCCATAAAATCCCGCCCTTCTTTTAGTTCTTTCGCCAGTTTCCTCACCCCCTGCTATTGCCCTTGTTGTTAGCTCACTGTCTTTATTTAGTGACCCGGTTTTAGAGTGATTCCGTTTGGTTCTCACTTGTGGAACAGTTTCTAAAGTTACTTGGGAACTCAAGGAATCCTTTTTAGCTACTCGAAAGATGTTGAGAGAATGAGGGGAGGAATTTATGAAATTAGGGTTTCAAGTGAGGACTTGATTAGTTTTAGTTGTTTCTTTTCTTTTTAATGTACATTTTATATAGGAGTTATTAGCACTGTCACACTTACCGATCCCCGATACCCGGATCTGACATTGGTCCGGGTCCTAAAATAAGACCCGATGTACTTTTGGACCCTGGTCCGCTCAATATAGAACCGGGATTCCAACAGTAGTAATTATCCTTCTCAGGATCAGGGCAGAAAGGCGGGTCTTTCAAAGAATCCTGGGGCGCTCATCTCCACTGCATGCCGGGTCTTACTCCAGAAGGAATGCAACACAATCCTTACTAGAACAGTAAAAGAACATTCTTAGTGGTCTCGGAGCCTAAAGGTTATCTTGCTGACCTTTTCATTTATTACAAGCTATACACACTTGTGCCTATTCTACTATAAGTTAAGTTCGAAAGTATAAGTTAAGTTTGAAAGCTAGTCTTCTATACAGGAACAAAAGAAACTCATATTCCTTGCTATTTTAACTTACTACTAAGCTGGATGGAAATATTCTACCTAGCGATTTCAATTAAAGTGGTACAAAAGAAAGAAGAAAATACGAGTCCAAAGGTAGGGTAAGAAATGGTTTAGCTAATAGATAAATTGACTCTTCCGGAAACCAGTAACGCATACACCATGTATAATCAAGACTAATCAATATCCGAACGGAACGGATTTGAACTTCTCCTAGAATAGTTTCCGGTGTTAAATGAAATTCAACTGATCCAAGTTATCGTAATCGATTAGTTAA